>CM047809.1:80340220-81572360 GCA_026214975.1 Gentiana macrophylla | reverse complement strand
AAACGATCTAAAATTGAACAGAAAAAGAATTAACACATAATTCTCTCAAGAATCAAAATCACAAGAATGTATGAAGAAAACTCTCAAGTTTCTCCTAAAACAGTGTAGAAGACGCAAAAAATGAATGAAAACTCTCAAGTTTCATATCTCCGATACCATGTTGAAGTTATGAAAATGAAGAACACAACAAAATAAAATGCAAACTTCTTATTGCTCAAGAATAATGAATGAGTTAAGTTAGAAAACGGTTGATCATTGGGTATTTATAGTATCATACACCTCAAGAATCAGTTAAAAGAACTTAAATGGCAGTTATAACACATAATTGTCTATCGATACTATTCAACTGAATCTACACTACTCAGCTGATTGCTATGTATTCAGCTGAGCTGACTTCTTTAGCAGGTCAGTTGTGCTGAGCTTAACTATTCAGCTGTGCACATCCTCTTGCATCAACATCCTTTATCATATATCAGAACAATGTTACTCGCTACTATATATTGTTAATAAAAGGTGTGAGTCATCGTGAGAGTGTCACTATACACTTAAGGTGACTACATACGTAGGGTGTTACAGACAGTGCATATTGGTAATAAAAGGTTTACTGTGAATGTGTTACTGCAAACATTGTGACAATCGCAGTTGATGCAAATGTTTTTTTTTTCGAATTTAAAAAAGTATGTCGAAAGGGTATCATATAGGATATCAAAATAAAGAGGATGAAAAAAAATATGAATTATGATGTAAGAATTCGAATATCAGATGCCTAAATCAAAAGTTACGAATGTTTAAAAAATCTGGTAGGAGATAGAAATTGATATTCTTTTTTTCTTCAGAATTAAAGGAGTCTTTCCAACAACAAAAAAAACATGACTAAACGTGTTTCTCTTTAGTTAATATTTCTTGTCTGTATTTAAGGGTATATCTGTCCATAAAATTTCCTTTTGTCCTTTTTGTAACATTTACAAATTGTATGTCCTATTTTCTATTTTGTATATAAAAAGTGAAATTTAACCTCTTTGTTTTTTTTTCAAACACCACAAAATTACTTCATACACTGCATTAATATTATAATTTTTGAATTCATACACTTTAGTCCCTATGTTTTTGCTATTGTACAAAACTAACATAAAAAACATAACATAATAAATTCATAAACTTCATACTCTCTTTCATTCTCTCCTCTCTTTCGCTCCTCCGTTCACCTAAAATAACCCGCCTAATCCTTACTTTGAAGAAGGTCGTTGGAGAAGTGAAAAAGCCGCCGGAAAAATACTACAAAAGAAGTACCATAACGTTAGCAATCTACTACTTCTTCAACCAAAGCACTGTAAATCGCTAAAGTTACTCTTTAAGGTACATTTCGGTAGAAGAACAATTTTTTTTTAGTTTTGAAACATGCGTCATCTTCATCGGGAGGAAGAAGATGATCAAACTCAGCGAGAGTCAACAAGGTCGACGCTTAGATGGTATAACAACGTATTTAGATATAACGTCCTGGGGACGAGAGTTCCGATACTTCATGATTGTGGTTGGCCTAAGGCCGTTTGGGACGAGTTCGATGACTTCGTATAAAGTGGATTTCTGAGACACCAAAGGCTTGGATAACCATGGTGTTCTCCATTAATTGGACTTCTTTGGGAACTACCAAGTGGAGATGTTTGTGGAGAGAGATTTCTTATGGCATTTGGATTTGGTAGAACAAGAAGATTTTGGAGAGGCATGCTCTCGCTCTCCACCGCACATCTTCTTAGCTCAAATGGTAGAGAGGGCCAGATATATGAGACTGGCCTAGGGCCTTGATGAATAATAATGCGTTGGAATGAGTAGTTTTTTTGTGTTTGAGACTATTTGTATTTGGCGGGCATTCAAGTATGAACAAAAATTGACCGCTTCCAAAAAATAAAAATAATGAAAAGGTCAAACATGGATTTTTAAAGGCTTTTAGTGGCATCCCGTAAATCTACCGGGACATTAATTAAGAGTAACCATACATCGCTTTGGAGGTTTACTAGGGTACCATGTAAGGCAATTTTGAAAATAACATTTATACCACTCACACGCAAGAATCGATTTTTCGAATGTGATCTCATTATCAACATTAAAGTCGATTCGATGTGCCTTTGGTAGGTGTGTGTTTTTCAAAACTTATATTTATTTTTAGGAGTTTTTATTTGTCCAAGAATGAATCTACTGATGCACATTACCTCCACACCACAAGAATAGGAATCAACTCATGAATGTTGTTTTTTGAGCCAAAAATCAACTTCTTTTAGGTGCATTGTTAGAATCAACAATGAAGAAAATCAGTTTTTTTTTGCTCTAGAACCGATCTCACAAAGACGATTCTGTAAAATCAGCCAGAATGACTCCAAAATCGATGGTGTACATAATACCTCCTTATTTTTTTAAATTCATATAGGTTTCATAAGATAAAAAGAAATGTTGTAAAAGTTTGTTTTGAAAAAGATCTCATCCAACGATTTGAGGTTAAATACGTTAAAACATAAAAACGATGCCGTTGTTGCTACTAGCTTTATAAACAAAACAACATCGGAGGGGTCGAGGTCCTTGCCGTTGGAGGGATTTTACAAACAGTAGACATTTCTCTTTTCTAATCTCCCCGTTAGGTAGGTGGTACGTAGCGACAGCGTTTTCTTCAACAATCTAACATTTTGACTCCCCGGAGTCGCCGTTTTCGACCCTCATCTGGCGTTGCAGCATCCGGCCGTTATGAAATCAATTCTTCCGTCCGCGGGCAGAACAGAAGAGTGTTAACCTTATATGGGTGCGACGTTATCGAACTTAACACTAGACAGCGCTAATGGCAGGCCTGGTTTAGGGGACATACCGGAGAGCTGTGTGGCTTGTGTATTTTTGCACTTGACGCCGCCGGAGATATGTAATTTGGCTCGACTCAACCGCGCCTTCCGGGGCGCTGCCTCCTCTGACTCTGTCTGGGAAACCAAGTTACCTCCTAACTACCACCAACTTCTCGAACTATTACCTCCTGAACGCCTTCAAAACCTATCTAAAAAGGACGTTTTTGCTTTACTCTCTCGGCCTGTCCCTTTCGACGATGGCAACAAGGTATCGTGCGTGTATATCCCAATTCCTATTTCTCTGCTCTTTTCCCTCATCCTTTTATTACTGTTCACGCGTTTTTTCTTCTTTTTTTTTATGTATGCTTTAGTTTATGCAGTATTTTCTTTTATTGTGTGAACATAAGCTGTGCATTAGCGGATTGGTGTACTTATTTGGGGTTATTGTTCACTGAGATTAGGATTTCTTTTCGGAAAAAGTAAAAGGGATTTTATTTATTTTCTTGTAAATATTTGTGTTAGTGAGAAGATGATTTTGATTAATTTCCCCATCTTCTCCATTCGTGAATTCCGGTAGGGAGACTTTATTAGCTGAGAATTTTCGGATTTCTTCGACCTAATCATTCATTTAAGTTTTTTTTTTAGTAATTCACTGAACACATGTATACATGGTATATATATATTTGCACATATACACATATTATGTATGTGTGTGTGTGTGTGTGTGTGTGTGTGTAAGCAATTTACTATATATGTTGCATTGGGTTTCTCTTCTTGTTTGTTAAAAATTGATTCAACATTTTGTTTTGGTTTATGTTTGACTTTAAAGTTCTCTGTTGCATACTGTCTCATATTGAGTCTTCAGTAGGAAACTAAAAGGACTAGTCTTTTGAGTTCTTGTAGTACACTTTATTCATTCTCTTCCTTTTTATTCTGTGAACAAAAGAACCATTAATAGTTTGAACGATTGTTGTTTAGTTTGCAGTTAGGAAGGTACTTTCTAACTTATGTTATGCTTGGGAACTATAGGAGGTTTGGTTGGACAGAGTTACTGGAAGGATTTGCATGTCGATCTCAGCAAAGGGAATGGCAATCACTGGGATTGAAGACCAAAGATACTGGAGCTGGATTCCAACCGAAGAGTCTAGGTACTTTTTTTTCTTCTTAAAACCTGGTTTCACGTTTTTAGACTTCATACCTTAAAAAAGTTTTGCTGCCTGTATTCCTTTTATATATTGCAAGAATGTGTATGTAGATGCTGAGAGTAGACTTTTTTTTTTTGGCTTCGGTGGCTGTAAATATTCGCTATTACTTTTGGTACCATCCTTCAACTCTACCCTAGTACCCTTGGACCTTATTCATCCAAATTTAATAAGTGCCCTTTTCAGCTACATTTGAAATTATGCTTAAATAGTTCAAACTGAAGAAAAAAACCCATATATTTTAAGATGCAAAATGATTACTGCTCTTTTTTACTGGTATTAATCCGCAATGATGTAATTAACTTGCTTGCATGGAGATAGTTGGAAGAAAAAAGTGTTTTGGAAAGGGAGGGGAAGAGGGAGAGAGAGAGAGAGAGTTCATGGAGCTAGTTGTAAGGATAATGTTATTCTCTTACTTTACAGGAAACATCTGTGAACAACTATTAACTTAGATCCTCATAGTTACCATTGACATTCTTTTTGTAATGTGTTTCTTGTTTTGCCTTCCTGTTTTCTCTGCTCAAGCTCAAGCTGTTTCACTTTCTCATTTAATCAGTGCTGTCTTCCTTTGACATCCTGTTGTCTACAAACTAAACTTCTTTTTCTGTTCAATTAGTTTATATTGCCTTACAGTAATCTTGTTAAAATACAAGAAAGAGAAATAATTTGTTTTATATATTCAAAATTGATGCTCTGATTTTGCTTAAAGTGTTTTTATGTCAAGCTCGTGTTGTTTCACTTCTCTCTGAAGTGTGTTGTTTCCTTGAAACCTTATACTGTAAAGGCGTGACAGAGATTTTCAGTGTCTACATTCTCACAATTGATCGAGCAAAATGGAAGCTTTTCTTCTATATTTGTCTAAATGTGCATCCGTATGTGGAATAATTCTCATGACTGGTTTACTATATTTTGTAATAATTACCATGTCACGTAAAAGTATAGGTTAGAGAGTAAGCATAATTTCATAATTTGCACACTCAGGACTAATCTATTAGAATTTGTGAAAAATTACCAACCCACCTGAAAGCTCAAGATGTCAGGCAAAAGTGTAATTTGTATAACTTTGCAATTTAACCACCCCCCTCCCTCCCCTCCCCTCCCCCCCACCCCGACACATGGGGCTTGAAAGATTCAATGCAAGGAATTGCCTTGAATATTAGAGTAGAATGTGAATATTAGCAGTAGCTTTTAAGGAGTAGAGCATCTGACCGCCAGTAAATTACCATCTCGTGAGTCGTGTACAAGATCAAAGGGTTTAAGGAGAAATGTAATTTATACAATGTATACATTCTATCAACGTATGTAAGGAAATGCAATTTGTTTCATCTTTTATTAAGTGGCTAAGTGCTTTAAGTTCGTTGTTCTAGAAATCGGTCCAGCGGCGCCTAGGCTCTAGGCGGCCTCCCACCGATCCGATTACACCCCAGGCGGACATGTCTAGGCGGGTAGGGTCCTAGGCGGGGTTTGGGCGGGTTCTAGGCGGGCTAGGCGGTGCCTAGGCGGGTTCAAGGCGGCAGGGCTTCTCTTGAATCTCGACTCTCGACTCTTTGATGATTGGAGTTGAGAGTCAAACTCTCGACTCTTGAGTTCTTAGACTTATTTTAACTTAATCTCATGTGTTTTTGTACTTTAGTCAATCTTTTGACACATTCCCTTAATGCTTATGCTTTATGATTTATTGACTTATGTTGGACAACCATAGTATTGTTTAAAATAAAATAAAAAACTCAGGTGCTGCCTAGGCGCCCACCTAGCCGTCTAGACGCCAGGTGCCCCATCAACGTCCGACTAGCGCCTAGCGCCTAGCGCCTAGCGTCTTTTAGAACACTGGTTAAGTTCAACTTTACTTCTAAGGGGGTTTTGACCACTTTTACCTGTTTTTCTTTGTCCAGCAAGTAAAAGGTGAACGGTGTTTATAAGTTGAGAAACAGGAGGTTGTGAACTAACTTACCTTTTTTCCAGATTGTGAGTAGCAACAATAAGCAGTTAATAGTAAGTAGGCTTTATTTCACCTTATCTCCTTTTGTGCAACACTTGCTATATTTTGTTCTTGTCATGTTTACTTTTTATGTGCAAGGGTAATATCTTCATAGCCATCTCTCAGTAACATTCTTATTTAATTTTTTGAAAATGTATATAATGTATGAGAATCGGATCTGCCTAGTGGAAAAGGCCATTGCACTTCCTGGTGATTCCCATCCCGCCCTGGTATAATAAAATCCCTTCTGTAATGTGAAGTGCTGTAATTTTTCAGATTTCATGTGGTGGCATATTTGCAGCAAATATGGTGGTTTGAAGTTAATGGGGTGGTGAAGTTTCCTTTCCACCTGATAACTACACCCTGTCGCTTTAAGTATCCACTTAGGAAGGTTTTCCAAGAGGCTTGGTCGGCGTGTTTGCCATTATGAGCATACCCAAGGTTGGGATGTTAAACCTGTGAGATTTGAGCTAAGTACCTCAGATGGTCAGCAGGGATCAAGTGAGTGGTGTTTGGATGATAGTGAGCAGGATAACGGGAAGCGTGGATGCTGGATTGATTACAAGGTGGGACAGTTCATTGTGACTACTGAATCAGATCCTCTTACAGAGGTGAGCTTCTCAATGAAGCAGATTGATTGCACTCATTCCAAAGGTGGTCTTTGTGTAGATTCAGTGTCAATTATACCCAGTGATTTGAACGATCGTAGGAGAAAATGAGTTTTTGAAGTAACAGATTTATGATCATTGTTTTTTATATTATTTATTTTATTTCTAGTTTTATGAGCAACCCAGGCAGTTATATCGCATAGCATTTACTTGTGAAGCAAGCAATACTTGGAACATGTGTAGTCAGGGTCGCCCTTGCTGAGAACTTAGGCAAGTCACGCCCCCGACCGCTTTTAATAAGTTGTTTTTTTTTAAAACATACTTATTGTTAGATATTTTTTATAAATAAATATTTTGGTTATCGTTTGCATACGAATTCTTGCAGACGAATTAATGTTATCGCAAACGAAATGCGGGTTCGACCGAAGGATATGATCGATTCGTGAAGGGATATGCATTTTCGAACTAATATGTACTTACCTTTTTTGTGTAAGGGTTGCGCTTTCATCCGCGAATAAGTGATAACCCTATCCTTTCGTGCAAGCGAATACCTCCATTCGCTTATGCATATACGCAACCTATAAAAGGCGTAAGTATGCAGACGAAAAATTCATAAGTTTGACAACATCATTAGAAAAACTTTTATTGTCCTCGGGTTTGATTCAAATAAGTCATTTGCTTTGAATCAAACACCCCATCAGATCCTGAAAGAGATTTTCATTCGATCCCTTAGTGATTAAAATCACGCGACGAAACATCTTTTAAAAGACAATGTTATTAACGTGTCTTGGAGTTTCTAATTCTTTGTTAAATCCTACTTACTACATTTTTTTCAACACTTATCGCGTTTTTAACATCCGTAAGTATAAAAAATTAATAAAACTTGTTTGTATGTCTATTTTTTTTGGGCCAAGTAAATTTTTTTATTGGGACCTTTATCGATTGGAGTAAAAAAAAAAGGGGTCTTTATCAAAAACAGAAAATTAACATATTATATTAGGTTAGATCGGATTAAATCTACATAATTTTTTTTTTTTTTTTTGGCTAAACACGATCGTTGCGCCTCAAGCATGCATTGCGCTTAAAACCCGGGTCTCGACGGCCTTTAAGTAGGGCCGGCCCTATGTGTAGTAGGTATCTGCAGTTCTGCTTTGTATTTAATCCCAGTTTTGCTCTGTGTTTTTTTAAAAAGTTTTTTTATTTTTATTTTTATTTTTTAGTTGTGAGTGTGCTTTTCTGCATCGAATTGTTCTCTTTCCTTTACCCGTTTAAGTTGTTCTTTTGTTATGATGTCTAGGTATTTGAAATTCAATCTTTATCATACTTGAAAGAGGGAGGAAGGAACTTTTGACCCCTCCATGCTTCACGAATTTCTCATGTGTATTCTGATATCTGAAATTGTAGATTTACACCTTATTCTTTCTTAGTTAAAACGACATCTTTATAGTGCAGTACATGTGTTTAGTTGTGTATTATTCGCTATCAAAATCCCCCCTCCCCTCCTTCTGAATTCTCACCTCCACATTTGGCTCCTAAAATGCCAGAGAAGTATAGCGGAAAAATAACACCAACACACACACACACAAACACAAACAAACAAACAAACAAACAAACAAAAAAGCGTTGACAGGACAATTCTTCCGATATTGGTAGGAGCAAGTACCAGGATAGATGAGCCTTTTGATTCTATTTAGTCTGTTGCCGGATTGACTTTTGGGCACTATGGCATGGTTTTGATTCAATTAGTTTTTTGCCGATTTGACTTTTGGGCACTTATGCCTATGGCATAGTTATAAAGGATTTGACTTTTGGACACTTATGGCATAGTTATAAAACATGGCACGGCCATCGTCCCAACAAAATTATTGGGTCAACGGGCCATTGATTCAATCACAGTCATCACCCAACCGACAAAGGTGCATGTATGTGTGTGTTCGTGCTCGTTTATCACTTTTTAAACTAAATTATATGATTGTATTTGAAAATAATTAGGGTGATTGAGCCAAAAATTCATTTTTTAATACAAAATAAATAAACATGATACACTCATTTTTTAATTGAAATAAGGATATAAATTTCGTGTGACACAAATACCCTTATACTAATGTACGCGCACAACAAACTGTTGTTGCTGTGATTAATGCTGTTTTTTTTTATTTATTTATTTTAACAACCATAACTTTTGACGTAGAATTCCGATCATAAAAGAAATTCACCAAAACGCTCCGATTATTTTAACAACCATAACTTTTGACGTAGAATTCCGATCATAAAAGAAATTCACCAAAAATCATTTTTTTTCTCTTTAATTTGAGATCTCATACGATACACTTCCGACGTAAATTTTGAAAGCCGGAAAAATATTTGCATTAATCGGAGCGTTTTTTTATAAACGATCGTAACTTTTTGATTTAGAGCACCGATCTTCAAAATTCTTTCACCAAAGTTCATTTTTTTCTTCATTTTGAGATCTCATACGATACCCTTTCAACGCAGCTTATTGAAAGCCGAATTTAATCGTAGCGCTTACACTAACACAAGATGCGCGAATACAAGAATACAATATCGAGAATATCATTACCATTACCATTACCATTACCATTAACAATAGCAAAAGTGGGATTAGACAAAAATCATGGACTCAAGCTTTACAACAACACCGACACCCAATATTCCTTTATTGATTAAAACGGAAACAAATCAGAAACTAAAAATCATTTGGACAATAATGTAATCACATTAACACCCAAAAAACTTGTGTATTTTCAAATAACACATTCAATCACAATGGAAAAAAAAATTACAACATATATGATAAACAACTTTAACATCAACATTTATGATAATTAAGTTATATCAAGGAAAGGATTACTCATGCCATTTCACTAAAAAAACATAGATTTACGAGAACCAACTAACTAGTAGTATGTAAATGCAACATATGGCTCTTAGGCATGTGATGATCTTGATTTTTCTTGTATACTTGTGATGAAACACCGATGATTGTCTCACCATTTTGAATCAACAGCCTTCAATCACCTGGGCCAAAACTACCTTCAATGACACATTTTACTAACAATAAATTGTGATATTAATGATGATTAAAGAATACAAGATCGACTCATTTAAGGCGTAATTCAAGGGGACTACTTCAAGGCACACATATCCGCTCATTTAAGGCTTAATTTAAAGGACACAGTAGCATATCTGGCTCATATAAGGCACACAATATCAGTAACAGTATCATATAAGGGACACGGTATCGGTAACACAGTGCCAGGCTCATAAATGGCTCATTTAAGGCTTAATTCAAGGGACTTACTTCAATAAGTTGAAAAATGTTTAACATCGTATCCATTACAGCCATGTCGGCAAAAGCCAAGTGGACTCAACTTACAACAAATGAATCAATATAATACACAGATCCATTGTAGCTAAAAGGCAATTGATTGAAACATATGCAAGTAAGGAGAAATGAAGTATATTAGCAAAGCTCAAAGGTAATAATAAAGAACCATATAAGACGTATGGATTCTTGAACTCTCATATGACGAAGAAGTATATATAATGCAAAGATCAAAGAAGCCACTCTCACAAAAGTGTACACAAGAAGTAAACTATCGTCATACTTATTTTACTTATTTTCCATTCACCCCTCATCCATTACCAAATCATGTTCCTTGTGCAAGAAATCGAAATATAAAACAAAACATAATTAGAGTAATGCCATAAACGAAAATAGAAGATAATGACGGAAAAGAAAGAAAATGAGAAGGAGAGATCGTGAAGTTTATTTTGAGTATTTTGATTGAACTAGACAAAAAGGAAAGGAAAAGTAGAGATTGTCAAGTCTATTTCTCTACCATTTCCTTCCTCTAAAGGTTTACCAAATGCCCAATATCAAATCCCTTTTTTCTTTACCTCCTATTTTTTTTAATCAAGATTTAATCCAATCTAAACAGGTCTAAAAGCATATTATATTTATACCATTCATAACAGGATGAGCAGCAAAGAGAGAGAAACACCAATTTAACAGAACTCACATCTTAGTTTATTCACTACATGAATCTCGTATCTTTTCCCACCCAAACAAACACAAACTACACCAGAGATTACATTTCAATTTGTATTCAAGTGAGAATGATTCAGACTAAAATCTCCCAATTAAAAAATGTGAGTTTCAATTATATAGTTTCTCTTACGATTATGAAAGTCAACTTCAAACAAACAAAAAGAAGAAAAAACTCGCAAAGGAAAATGAAATGCCTGAAGAAGACTAGTCAATTCTTAATCCAATCGAGACTTCCACGAATAGTCGATAAGATTGTTTTTTGAGATCAAACAAATTGAAACAACATTAAAAAGAAACAAACAGAATCCGTATCAAAGCTATTACTATAGATCTTAAACAAAATGAAAAGGATTAAAAGAGAAAGAGTAACCGAGAATTCAAGGCTTTCCATTTCAATGGCCATGCTCACCACAAGCTCGGCGGGCGCCTCGTCATCGTACTGGATTTCGCCATTATTCCGATAGATTTCCATCAATTCTCTGACGTTCCAATCCATACGGGTAAACGAGAGGAGAAGAGTAGTAGTACCTTGCTTTGAGAGGAAGAAGGTGAATTGAAGAGAGAAGCTGTTTGAGATCGAAAAGAGAGGGAGGAAGCTGATACGCTGCTGATAAATAGGGGGTATATTCGTCCCGTAGAATTTATTTGTCCTCAATGCAACTAAAAATTTGAAGTTTGGATTAAAGATTAAATAAGGAGAAAATGTGGACGCTTTACCTAATTTTTCCAAATAATTATTATCTTATGAGTTAAGCATTTTTAAAAGCATTGTATACTTTGTCATTGTTAAATTACTTTCTCAATACAAGTAGTGACATTTAATTTTCATTTTTATATTGATGGGTTTATTTTTAATATTAGAAAAATAGTTTATAGTTTAGGGTATTAGCATCAAAGTCTCCATCCCAAAAATACTATTAAAAAAATACATATCTATACTTTACAGCAACTAAATTCAGAATACTCTACATCGGCATCTCTATCTCTATCCTTACACAATTAAAATATCCATTCTTTATTTGTAAACAACTTTTTCAATATTAATTTTTGTGAGAAAGAGAGAGAAATAATGAATGAAAAATATGTATAGTGAGCTACAGTACCACCCTACATTTGAGGTGGCACTGTTCATGGTCCCTATTGCAGGGAAAGGATGAGGAGGCTGGTGGAATGTATTTTTTGTTGTATCCCTACATTTTAACCCTATTATGAAGATAAAAGATGATGTAGAGACTTTGATGCTAATGTTGAAAGTATGTCCTGAATTGGTCAACTATAATTTAAGTAAAATATTGTCTGAAATTATTAGTTGTTTCTCGCAGAAATATATAATTTGATATTGATTTATAATAAATAAAATATTCGTATAAAGACTAACCAATTGATAGCAACATAGCAGTGAAAACGAGTTTGATATTATTAGTGTCCTAAAGTAATATGACCCTTGCCTCCATAGGAATCGGAGCATCTCTCGTGGCGTATAAGTGTAACACTCTTTAAAGAAATTGAGTGAACAACAACATCATAAAATGATGCAATCACAAGGCCAAGTGATGGCAAATCCATATAGTGCGACCGGGGAGCCTGTGTTAAGGAAAATCTACATATTCAGATCAATTCTTGAACATAACCCTCCTCCCTAAAACATGATGCATATAATGACTCATGCTCTTCCATCTCCTGTATAAGATAATAACTTACTTGCCTCCATGCCCCTTTTCCATTTCCAAGGAGAGCAGCTACACATCTTGATGTGATTCCGGTTGGAATCAGATCCGATGTTTTACCCAGGAAGTAACTAAGGGGAACAATGACGAGCTAATGATCCTAGACCTAGTAATCAAACTAAATCGTAGGAAGAGAACGCCCAACAATTGCTCACAGTGCTGGTAAATTCTCGAGGCTGAATCTTCTACTACGAAGAGAACTCTCACACGCATGTGATTTTTGTGATTCCCTACAACGAAGAGAACACTCACTCGCAAGTGATAAATCAAAGTCAATAAGACTTTAATAAAAGCTAAGAAGCCAAAGTTATATCATAATAATTGTGTCAAATGAAAAGCTAGTGTTTGAAGCTTACAACCAAAAGAAAAAGCAACATCTAAGCAATGTGGGAGAAATTCCCACTTAAAAATGCGCCTATCTCCTATTGGCCAGAAACGAAATGTTCCTATTGGCTAATAAAAGAATAAATAAATAAAGTGCTAAAAATCCAATATAAAATAAAACCAACTTCTAATTAATTAAATAATATTCATAAATAGCACGAATGATGGTATCCTCCGAGCATGAACCGGATCACATCATTCCCTCCCGGTTCGAAAGGATTCGTCCTCGAATCCACCTGGATCGAATAGCAAGCGTGGCAGAACATATGTGAGTAGGCCTTCATAGTGAAGTGCATCCAGGAAAAGTAAAGATGTGAACACTTTAGTAACCAGCCTCTTGTACAAACGAAGGGGACCAACACAATAATCAAAGAACCACAAAATCGAAAGGATGACAATGCACAAAAATGGATCATGATAAATATGTGTCGCTCAGATATCTTTTAATTGCGCAAGCGACCCAAATTTGACTTGGTAACATTGTCAACGCCTCCAACAAAAGGAGCATGTACTGCAAATAAAATGTTGGGGCAACACAATTCAAAAGTGGCTCAATGATGAGCATGGTTGCCTCCTCATTCTCAACAACGATCTCAACCTCTGTACCATCATGAACAAAGAACTACAACCTCGGTGACAACACACTCACTATGCTCATCAGGAACATCAACCAACGCATCTACCTGTGGAATTACCTCACTTTAATGAGAGAGGCAACTCCTCGTAACTAATGTGCTTATGCGTAATAACGGCACAAGGTTCCACCGGAGTGTGTCCTCAACCAAAATCAACTCCCCGTGTTCTTCCTCAACAATAGACTCCTCGATATCTCTACTTTCTCACCCACTAAGTCAGTTCATTCACCTCCACCACACTCTCACTTTCCTATTTTTCATCTCCTCCTCCTCTCGAATGTTAACAACCTCGCTGCTTTTTTGTTCCACCAATTCTTTTGCTTTTTCGGGCCAAGTTTCAAACGAGTATTTTCCTCCATTACATGCCCTCAAAGTTTTTAGCGAACCGAACCTTATCTTTGTGAGCCTCTTCAGGGGATAACGCAAGGAGCTTAAAGTTTTTACCCTTATGGCGCAAAGTGTAGCTATTTGCATACCCATCATAAGTAACTCTTCTATCAAACCGCCAAGGTCCTCCAAGTAATATATGGTCGACGTGCATACTGGGACTACATCACATAAAACTACACCATCGAGTTTACCAAGATTGAAGGAGATTAAGGCCTGTTGGGTAACCTGCATTTCACCAACATCATTCAGCCACTGCAGCTTATACGGTTGAGCATGGGGTATAGTAGGAATGGATAATTTACTGATCACATACGTACTAACTAAGTTAGCACAACAATCGTGTTCAATAATCATAGAGCATAGCCTTTCACCAATCCAACAACGTGTAATGAAAAAAATCACATTCAAGATAACCTTGCACACTATTATCTCTTTCATCATCGTCTCAAAAGAAAT
Organism: Gentiana macrophylla; assembly: GCA_026214975.1. Taxonomy (NCBI): domain Eukaryota; kingdom Viridiplantae; phylum Streptophyta; class Magnoliopsida; order Gentianales; family Gentianaceae; genus Gentiana; species Gentiana macrophylla. The sequence continues at coordinate 81,558,086 of CM047809.1, read as the reverse complement.
GACCTCACAAACTCATGTGTTTGTACTCACCCTCTCTCAAAGTCGTATAAAGTACCCTTGTCAAATGAACCAGAAAAGCAAGCAAAAGTAAACAGCAATCAAAACCGACTCTCTAGATGGGACACTAGGTTTTCAGACCGAGAATATGTTGAAAGGTATGGGGATGAGTGGAATAATGGGTGAAAAGTTGCTAAATGCGATTATTAAAGACAAGAAAGGAAATGACTCAAAAGACGGAATGAATTCAGATGACTGCAAAATTTGACAGGTGTGAAAATTTTCACGCCCAGGTGTGGAACTCACGTATTTAATGACCAAAATAATACGAATCTGGAAAAACTTAAAAGACAGACTTTGTAGAACAGAGAGTTTTCTAAAGGATCTCAAAATTTCAGATTTTTTTGAGTTATAGAAGTCCCTCAAACAATCGTTTCTCAGAAACTAGCGCAATCTGTCAGAATTCTCCAGATTGATAGCAGTGTCTAACGGTGACAATTGAGATTAAACTGCAGCGCATTTGGGAAAACTCAAAAGATAAAAGTTGTAGATCGTAGAATTTTCTATATGGTCACAAAATTTCAGGCAATTTCGAGTCGTTTGACCCACTGAAAATGAATTCGAACCATCATTTACTCCTGCAGTTTTTCTGGACAGATTGTTTGGAGTAATCGGCGGTTTTAGGCAAGATTTATGTTGAATCTGGATTGGGTGTAAAGACAAAAATTGTAGAACACGATGTGCTGGGGCTGTGGTAAAATTTTCGGAATTTTTGGAGTGGTTTTGGGTATAAAACGAACTGATATAAATAGGGCTGTAAATGAGTTGGGCTACTCGTGAGCTACTCGCACTTTCGACTCAAGAAGAGAGATCGACTCGATTCGGTTTTTTTCGAGTTCGAGCTCGAGTCGAGCTACTCGAATAATTAACCGAGCCGAGCTCGAGTTTTAAAATATAGTAGTCGAGTAGCTCGCGAGCCTAATCGAGCTTGATTAAATAATTATTTAATTAATTTAATTTATTAAATTTATTATAAAAAATTATTTTTTATGATTTAAAAAATATTATTCGTCGAGTATTAGACGAGCCAGAGCTCAATTTACCATATTTCGTTAAAAATTAAATGAATTCTTGGATAATAATCGAGCTTACGAGTCGAGTCGAGCTTTATCGAGTACTAAGCGAGTCGAGTCGAGCTTTATCGAGTACTAAGCGAGTCGAGTTCGATCTTGATTTTTTATGGCTCGATCGAGCTCGAGCCGAGTTTCGAGTCCGAACTTTTTAGTCGAGTCGAGCTCGAGCCCAGAGAAGTATCGACTCGACTTCACTTTCGATTACACCCTGTATATAAAAACGGGTCCGGAAAACAAATTAGGGTTCTTGGGATGAAAGTTTAAAGATTTGAAAATCTTCAAGTTTTCCGGGTAGGATTATTAATATTTGAAGATTTATGGGTGTTCTTAGTGGGGGCGAAAAAAAAACAAGAAGAACGATTTTTTTTTTTTTTGAATATTCGAATAAAAGAAAACAAAAATAAAAGGGATATTTGCTTACCAAGTTGCTGAATCACTACTAACTGATGTGATTCCTATTGGAATCAAATCCGATGTTTGCCCCAGAAGTAACTAAGGTGAACAATGACGAGCTAATGATCCTAGATGATGTGATTCGGTTGGACGCCAAGAAGATGGTATTCAAATTGATTATGTGATCGGACTTATTTTATTTTGATTATTCATCTTTTGTTTAATTATTATCTAATAATAAGGTCATCGCCAAGTAAATTGTGTAAGCCCACCTTTGGGCGCAGGTTACATAATTCCTAGGGTAGGAATTATCCCACATTGCTTAGATGTTTCTTTTTCTTTTGATTGTAAAACACTAGCTTTTCATTTGACACAATTATTTTATGAGAAATCAAATTATTGAGTTTACTCAACCAAGTCATAAGGCTTGAATATCACTTCATGAGAGAATTTTCTTTGTCGTAGTAAAAGTTCAACCTTTGAGGAATCAAAAAAAAAACAAGAAGAACAATTTTTTTTTAATTTTTTGAATATTCGAATAAAAGAAAACAAAAATAAAAGGGATATTTGCTCACCGGTTGTTGAGCTCATACATTAACCGATGTGATTCGGTTGGAATCAAATCCGATGTTTTGCCCAGAAATAACTAAGGGAACAATGACGAGCTAATGATCCTGTATGATGTGATTCGGTTGGACGCCAAGAAGATGGTATTCAAATTGATTATGTGATCGGACTTATTTTATTTTGATTATTCATCTTTTGTTTAATTATTATCTAATAAAGGTCATTGGGCCGAGTAGGCTAGTAAGCCCACCTTTGGGCGCAGTTACATAATTCTTCAGGGTGGGAATTATCCCACATTGCTTAGATGTTTTTTTCTTTTGATTGTAGCTTATATAAGGCAAATACTAGCTTTTCATTTGACACAATTATTTTATGAGAAATCAAATTATTGAGTTTACTCAACCAAGTCATAAGGCTTGAATATCACTTGCGAGTGAGAATTTTCTTTGTCGTAGAAAGTTCAACCTTTGAGGATTTACCAAAGATTGTGAGCATTTTTGGGCGTTCTCTCGCCTCACGATTTAGTTGGATTACTAGGTCTCAGATCATTGGCCATCATTGTTCCCCTTAGTTACTTCCCTGGCAAAACATCGATCCGGTTCCAACCGGAATCACATCACTGACCTAGTAATCCAACTAAATCGTAGGAAAAGAACGCCCAACAATTGCTCACAAGGTCGGTAAATTCTTGAAGGGTTGAATCTCTACTACGAAGAGAACTCTCACACGCATGTGATTTTTGTGATTCCTCACAACGAAGAGAACACTCACTCGCAAGTGATAAATCAAAGTCAAGAAGACTTTAATAAAAGCTAAGAAGCCAAAGTTATATCATCATAATTGTGTCAAATGAAAAGCTAGTGTTTGCCTTATATAGGCTTACAACCAAAAGAAAAAGCAACATCTAAGCAATGTGGGAGAAATTCCCACTTAAAAATGCGCCTATCTCCTATTGGCCGAAACGAAATGTTCCTATTGGCAAATAAAAGAATAAATAAATAAAGTGCTAAAAATCCAATATAAAATAAAACCAACTTCTAATTAGTTAAATAATATTCATAAATAGCACGAATGATGGTATCCTCCGAGCATGAACCGGATCACATCACATCTGAACCCAGAATGACTATCACCGACAACATCTCGTGACATCATCTATAAAATATCCAAACAATGGACCTCACTATGCATGGTAAATGTGTTGTAGAGGATTCTAGCTATCGCGACCACGGCGCGCCTACACGTCCGTGGCCTCCGTAACTTCCTTTGATTTAGGAGTTTCATTGGGCACATATGGTTTCGGCCTCAGTAATGCGCTTTTGACTCATGAGTTTCATTGGGCATGTATGGTTTTGATGTAGGGGTCGCACCAGGAACATATGTTGTTGATCCAGAACCTTCTCCTGGGCTATCAAAACTTATGCCACTATCTGCAAAAGAATTAGAACCATGACCAGACATCTCATTGGTCACGTCTCGTACTACGATCAGACTGGCTATGTGGTCTTCCACGATTGTTCTCTTTTTCTGCTAGCTCATTTAGATTGCTCTGTGATGGATCAATGTATTCGATCAACACTTGGAATATGACACATTGTTGTGCCTTATCTATGTGCTGAAGTGCCTGTAACATTTCTTCAATTGTACTACCTGACGCTTGACTCACCGTTGGTGCATGAATTGAAAGGCAACGCCAATGAGGATGTATGGCCTCCAATGGAATCATTATACCGTGGTAATCCAATTTGCAATAACATGACGACAAGGAAGGCCTTTCGTTGCCATGACTGGGCAGGGACTGCAAAAAATTTCCTCCCCTCCTGATTCCAAGTCCTTCATGGCCAATTTCTTATGCTTTTGTAGTTTTTCAAGTGCTTCCTGGGACACTTTTCCACGAAGTAAATCATACATCCTCTCCGTAGCATACACATGGCGAGGAAGTATATTTGAACGCTTGAAGGATTCCTTAATTTTGGAATGTTATGTCATTATGGCATCGTGTATGCTCATCCACACACATACAAGATCCACCTTACAATTTTCAATATACTTCATCATCAATGCATGGATACTCCCCCCTATACCAAAAAGATTATACACGTTAGTACTATTATATACAATAAAAATATTCTCCACCTTACATATATATTGGTTGTACCTCTGCGTGGTTGTATTTCCCAGGTGAAAAATCTTATCAGTCCGTGCATGGATGAACTTCTGATGGTGCGGGTGAGCCACGTCCCCTGTAAGTACCCTAACACATCCTTGTAATCAGCGTATTGAGTTGTGAGCTTAGCAACTGCATTGTAATACGCCGGAATAGACCGAGAGTATAACACCTCTTCTATGCCAAAATAAACGCCTGACAACCTTCCTCGCTAGGGAAATATTTTTTGCAATTCCCAGTGATGTTCTCATTGATGTGCCATATACATAAAAGTTGCGCCGAAACTGGAAACAATTTTTTCACTGCATTCATCAATGCAATGTCCCTGTTCGTGACTATACACCTCGGCATCTGATCCTCGGATAAGAAAGAACAGATATGGTTGAGCACCCATTCAAGAAAGCCTATCTTGTCTCTCGCTGCTAATAAAGGCATGCACCGTAGAGAATGTCTGCAATGTTGATGTCACACCCACACACTCGAATAGAAGGAGCATGTATTTGTTTTTCTTATATGTACAATCCATTATAAGAACCTATGCAAAATTTTGAACCAAATGGAGTGCAATCGGTTGCGCCCGGATTATGTCAGTCAATTTGTTTTCACCCTCGTCTCGTCGGAAAAATACATTGTAATGATTATCTCGTAACTTCTTAAGCAGATATTGCATTCTTGTCAAACCACTCGTTTCTATCTTCCTGTCATTGTACCTCATATTCACAATGCTCTTCACATTATATGCACTCTCGGGAAACTCTTGTTGAATCGAACTCGTGATATGTCGTGGCTTGATCCCGGTGATTTCGACATTGTACGCGTGCAAGGGCCTTTTATGGACTGTCAAACGACAACTGAACTCATGCCCTTCTAAATGCTCTGCCATTTCGTGATTGTGCATTCCATGCCAAACTCTTAACTTCCACCTAGCAACACCGTCTTGGTTCACCCATTGTAGTTTAAAAAGGCAATTACACTTCTTTGAGCCTTTTTTCCTACTTAGGATAACACCACCCTCATTACCAGACTGAGGTCTGTATCGTCTGCTTCTCTCACACTCCAAGTACAAATGAGGTGTCTTCCCTCCCCTTGCCTTAACATAATTAGTAATGTCTTTCATGAAACCATTGGCCCGAGCAACTTCAAGGACCCATGCCAAGAGCTCTTTTCTACTATCGAATACCTTCAAGCGTTATGGATATATCACGATTGCTTATAGTTTTGTAGCTTACCTATAAGAGATAGTGTAAAACATACACTTCAACTTACTTGGCCTGCCGTAAAATCTTGAGTGTAGTCACGTGAAATGTAACTTGGGTTGTTGCAAGCCGAAGATTCCCTGAAAACATAATAAAGTTCAAGCAATTAATTTGTAGACATTTCATTTTTTTCACACTTTAAATTATACCTCTTGCTTTGTATGTAGTCCGAATGTTGCCATATTTTGACCCAATCTTTGGTCAGAAACAATCCGAGGAGTTTCACACTATATATTACAATTCTGCCCTGAAAGTAGTCAGGATGTTCAGAATATTCTAACCGATTATGGTCAGAAATAATCTGATGAAAGTGCTGCAGATTTGAAGCCTTTTCCCAACCAAACCCTTACATTTTGATTCCCTCCATATGATAGATTTTCATAAAAAATATTGATTTTTCTAGCGAAGAACGTGGGGAGAAAGACGTAATGTGCTTTGACATAAAATTCAACCATTAACTTGTATTTGATCCATGATTTGATTTATCAATCCTCTAAAATTTTCTAATTCTCTTGTGTATAAAAAAAGGGATAGTCACAAAAGATGGTAATAGTCCAATAGGTGATTTCTCTAGTTAAAAGAAGCGTTATGTTCTTGGCACGTAACATGGTTCAAACCTTTTCTGTAACGTATATAATGTCGTTTTATTCGAACTTGAGTTTGGTCAATAAAACAAAAACTTTTCAACTGCAATATCGGTCAGAAACGTGTTCCAAATGTAACAAATGCCCACACACATTTAGAGAGCATGTATACAAAACCCCCATGAAACAAAGAAAATTATTCCTACCCATATCAGGTCCGTAAAATAGGTTAAAAACATACCATAAGTTGAGGAGAATAATATACATTTTTCTGACTCATTTATGGATGGAATGATATGCATGTTAAATATCAAAATGCAGCCCACTCTCATCTTTGGCCCGTGTAAAAACAAAATTAATATGGAAAGATAGGGCTTAATTAACTTCTTGTGGTTCCTCAAAAAAAAAAAAAAAAAAAAAAAAATTTGTTGTGTCCGCACCATTTTATTATACCCAGGCGGGTGTCGTGAAGTGAATCTGTCGGAAACCTAGTTAGGGGTTGCTTCCGGGCAGAGTCAAATAAGCAAACACCTACAGAAAAAGGGGCGAATACATGGAAAGCTAAACAAGTTGAGATATCCTCTGCCGTTATCGCCATTGAATTGAAGTCTTCCAAGTTTAATATTGTGCTGGTTTCAAGATGGCGGAGCATTTGGCATCAATATTTGGTACAGAGAAGGACCGTGTGAACTGTCCTTTTTACTTCAAGATCGGCGCTTGCAGGCACGGAGACCGGTGCTCTAGACTCCATACCAAGCCTAGTAGTAGCCCTACCTTGTTGCTTTCCAACATGTACCAGAGGCCTGACATGATTACCCCAGGCGTCGATGCTCAGGGCCAGCCCCTTGACCCTACAGACATCCAGAAACACTTCGACGATTTCTATGAAGATTTGTTCGAAGAGCTGAGTAAGTATGGCGAGGTTCAAAACCTCAATATCTGCGACAATTTGGCTGACCACATGGTATTGCTTTCTCTCAACTACTGATTGATGTTGTTTCCCCTGCTCATTAATTGAATTAATGTCGAGGTTTTTTTTTTTTTTTTGGGTTGTTGGAGCAGGTAGGCAATGTGTATGTGCAATATAGAGAGGAAGATCATGCTGCAGCTGCACTTCAAAACCTTAGTGGAAGATTCTACGCAGGTGAATGTTCCTTATTTATCCAATAATCTAATACAGATTCTCTGCTCAATCATTTACTGTGCAATATTGATTCTTTTAACGAGCTTTACATTTCTTACATCCTGCCTGTTGTTTTCTGAATACTTGTTCCTTGAAGTAGATAGTTTCCTGATGGAATTGATTAGGCTTTTTATGTTGTATAGGCGGAGAATTAAAGATGCCTTGAGATTACGAGCTACACTGAAAGTATAAATTGTCTTTTGAATTTCAGTTTGAGATTCCAGACTAACTTCATGCAGCATTCATTATGGAATTAGAGAAATTTATTCATTGATTGGGCCACTTCTTGCCCCAAAAATAAAACTGAGTAGTAGTGCATTGTATTTATGGCCCCTTAAATCCTTGCTACAGCCTCTAGAACTTTATCTCAAAGATAGAGGCTGTCAGTTCAATCTGATTTCTAGCAATTTGACAAAATTGGTCTCTCGTGTGGGTGGCTTCATGTGTTGACTTCATAAAAAAATTAAGGGGGCCTTTAAGGGCATCATACTAAATCTACTATTGCCCTTAGGGGCACCGCAGTTCATGTATATTTTTAAACCTTGTTGTGGTGCCCAAGCAGACTTGGTGTGGTGCCCTTAAAGGCTCCCAATTTTAATGTTATATTCTGCAGGCACTCGATTAGGTAAGCTTTGTACTATGATACTAAGTGATATCTGGGGAAACTTCATGATTGGAACGCTTCGCTTAAAGTGTGAAATCCTTTCCAGTAAAGCATTCTGAGTTAACCATGAAATTCGAAAGATCCAAGAGCTTACAATCTTAATGAAGCATGGGGTAAAGTTCGTCCTTTTCCCGCATAAATAACTCTAAAATCTGAGATTTAAATGGCAGGGAGCAGAAATTTAGTTGTAAAAAATATTTTGGAATTGCCCGAATCAGCCTTTCCTTCCTCGCTCTCTTGGGAGATTTTCCGCCATTTATTTGACGAGGAGAGGGTGTTTGATGCTTGAAGAAGGAATTGTTGATAACTCGTCAAATAAATGACATACATGTGACTGCAAGCATGTAAGAACGAGTTATCAACAATTCCTTCTTCAAGCATCAAACACCCTCTCCTCGTCAAATAAATGACCATCACAATAAAACTACAATATACTTAAAGGTCAAAGTTTTATTGTTAGTGCTTTAATTGTTTGATTCTGTCAGTGGTTGTATTGTGTATGGCTACATAGCTTTCTCAGTACTTATGTGATTGTGATTAGAGTGAGTCTACGAGAGGAAATAGTGCTCTCGTGTAGGGATTTTTCCCCATCTCATATTCTGAATATTTGTAGTGTTATAATTGCTGAAATCGCAGCCATTGTTAGAATGACATTACATTACTTATACCTCCCATTTTAAGCTGTTTCATGTTATAGTAGTTTTCCTAAGAGGGGGGTGGGGGATTATTTTGGGTGTTTGTGGTTTATACAGTTTCCGACATCCATACATATTGAACAGCATCTGGCTCCTGTTATTCCATCATTAAAGTGTCAACAAAATGGTATTATGCGTGCATCTAATTTCTTCCTCTTACTTTTGATTCCATCCCAACTCCTTTTTTGTGCATTTTGTGAAGATCCATCTATTTCCTCATTAGACCCATCAAATTCACTGCTATCATCACAAGTCTCACCTTGTTTTTTCTGTATATAGGACAGTTACTTGTGATTCCAAAATATGTTCACATTACTCAACTGTTTGAGCTTCATGAGGCGTTTACTAGTAACTGAAGCTGGAGATGCTTCCTTAACATCCTGAGTTTTATAGATCATAACAAGTTCCTTTGGAAATATATGAGCCCTAACCTTCTGCCATAGTTCTGCTTCACTTGCACAGCCTTCCATGGCAGCTCTTGATACATATTTTCTCAAGCTGCACGGTCATTACCCTTAAGCTTGTCATCCTCAGGTACTTCAAGATTCTCAAATCCTTATCTTATTATCCTTCGCTTTTCCAATTTTGCTTTCTTTCTGCTCAGCGGTTTCGAAAGGTGATTAGCCTATGAGAAGACTCTTTTACCATGGATGCATTGGGCAGGCAGCCATTCATAAGCTGTTTTCTGAGCCACCATTATCCCTTTTTCATTGATAATGTGAAGAAATTTCGTAATCTGTCCAGTAGTCTTGACTTCTATACGTGTCTACATACTATGGATTCCCTATGAAGCTTTGCATCTCAAACATTTTTATTTGAATAATATTGCAACCAAGTGCTGTTTACGAACCCAAGTCGGCACACTAGACAAATCCTTTTCAGTTGAAGTGAAGGTTTGTTGTGTTGCCTTTAAGTAGAAAATTTTACTACCAAACTGACCTGAGATTGCTCCAAAACATTGCCATATTAATCACTATTTAAAATATTAGTACAAAAAGTCCATTATCCACCTTTGATACTTCAGTAACCTTTTTCACCTCCAAAAATGGAGGATTACTCCCAAGTACTGGGCTCACAACTTTCTGATTCCATTTTTTAATATCAAGCATCTGACTTTTAAAGCTACGGACTTGCATCCTTGATGTCCATATGGAGATTAGCTAAAGGATTCGTTATCACTTTCACTGCCTTTGCTTGTTGTAGCAGTCTGGGCTCATGATGAAGATTGTCCAGGTCTGCTGTGCTACTCATTAATCTCAGTATGTGTGAATTCTGAAAGAGTGAACCACAAAACCAGTACAGTACCCTTTTAATTGCAGTATTCCAGGAAGGAAGGCTGCCCAGTGTATGCAATTTTATTTGAACTTCTTTCTAGACACTGTCTAGAAAGAAAATGACTCTTATATCTCAAAGCCGCTAAAGGTGTTGCCTATTATGGCAACTTATGCTATATGATGTCAATGATATTCTGAAAAAAAAATGTTGGACATAAATTGAAAATATTATCCGGGAATGGTTTATGACTGAAAATGTGCAGTACCAACTAACATGCTATGTTTATTCTCAGGACGTCCCATCATCGTGGATTTCTCCCCAGTGACAGATTTTCGAGAGGCTACCTGTAGGCAGTACGAGGAAGATGTATGCAATCGAGGTGGTTACTGCAATTTCATGCATCTGAAAAAGATAAGCAGGTACGTTTCTCGGCAACATTCCTTTTATCCCGAGTTTTCTTCCCTTTCCACTAATTTATTCCGTGTTCATTGTTTTTTTTTTCCAGAGATCTAAGACGGCAGTTATTTGGAAGAAGTAAGCGGAGGCATAGCCGCAGTCGAAGCAGAAGTACCAGTCCTTATCGCCAGTCCAACCATGGTGGGGAGCGATCACATGGTGGCCGTGGTGGTAGAAGATCGGATCACATTTCTTATGATAGAGAGAGGAGGCCTAGAAGCAGGAGTCCTAGATTTAAGGAGTGGTCGGAGCAGAAGTCCTGGGGAAGGAGACATAGGAGTCCTATAAAAGAAGGTCAAAAATTCAACAGTGAAATAATAAGGAGTGACAGTCCTCCAGTGGGCAGCAGGAGAAACAGGAGCCCGGTGAGAGAAGGCAGTGCGGAAAGAAGAGCAAAGATTGAGCAGTGGAACAGGGAAAAAGAGGAGGCCGAACTTGCAAAAGCACAACAATGAAATTAGTGCTACTACGCAAGGTAACACATTTTAGTGCGACACCAAATCATCTACTAGGCTATCACGTTGAATATATTGACTTTAAAAAAGTGGATATGTGAGTATGCATAACTTCTTAAGATCATACTTCAATGCGGTGTCAAGTATTGGTCGTGGTGCGCATTTAAAAAAGGCCACCAAGTTGATGTATTGTGCGTTTTTCCTCCTCCTTTCCTTTGTCGTGGAAAAAGTATGAAGTGCGGGTACTTGCTGTTATGTTTTTGTTTTTGTGTATGAACTATTCTTTCCTATGAACTATTTTTGAATTAATGACTAAGTTATCCAATTTAATTTATGTGTGATAAATATGTGTTTATTGTTCGGAAATGTCACGTATCTTGTTTCTTTGTCTTTAATACAGTAAATATTTTGCATTTGAATGTGCAATTAATTTTTTTGGGAGTAAAATTTCATTCATGAGGGTAGTAAACAGATACATTCTGAGGAGGGTATCCTTTCTCTGGAATCTTAAAATCTACAAACCCCTTTACGTGGCCTTTGCTTCTTACATTTAAAGTAAATCCATGAACAATGTTTGTAGCTTAATGAAACTTCTGAATTTCTGTTCTGTGTTCTTCCTGCACAGGAGCTACTAGCTAGGCTAGCAATTTTTTTTGTGCTAGATACGATCGCTTGTGCTAATTTTATGAATCCTCGATGTGGTTTAGTACAAAAAAACGTTGGTGAATCATTTGGTCCATTTCCATCTAACGATGCATGTGGGAGTTTTCTCATTAGTGCTTCATTTTCGGTGTATCAAATCTGATGCTTGTGTATCATTTTTGGTGTATCGAACTTGATCCAGATGTATGTATCACTCCTCCTCTCTTGACAACTTGTTGGAGCTGTGAAAGATTTAAGCTTATTGGATTAATTTTTTCATGTTGATGAAATGCACGCACTACATGTTCACATATTATAAAGGAGATGTCTCATAAGGCCATTCTCTTGAATTCTCAAAAACATGTTTATCATTTTAGTTAGAATTTCAAATTGACACATTTGAATTTAGACTGAGTTCACCACGACTCAGAAATTGTTGCAACTTTATCGTGTTTTAAGCTCCATAATGGGTTTAAGTGTAAGTGTCGAGCAATCCTCTTCAGACTCGTTTTTGATTGACTTGCAAAATGATATTCCGGGAGCTAAAAGCAGTTTTGGAAACTACTAAGATAGTAGTTGATGTTAGGATTTTGAATCACTCGATTCCGATATCGTGTGAATGAGAAATGAATGCCTAAAGATAGAGTGATTTATGTGGGTGTTATTAAGAAAATGTGTTCCATTTGTCCCATATAGGTAATGAAACCCAAGAGTACTCGCTATTTAAGTGAGAGAGTTACATTATTGTGCAATCCCTAAGGGAAATTAACTAGGAGAAATTTCATGCTGCACGTGTACGCACAAGGCGTAGATGTTTGTTGTTGTTGCTTTGCATGTTTACAATCTTAAGACATGTTCTTCGGTTTTGATTTCCATTTACAAAAGTTTCTATAAACGATAAGACCAGATCACTATAAAATGAAATCAGAGAATTGTCTCTTACAATGTTCTTGTTAATCACTTGAACATGTCTATGCAACTTGTTTATGCGTAATCTGTGTGTAAAAACATATTTCACATTTAATTTGCAATCTGAAACATGTTCAACTTTGTATTGATTTAATTTTTTCTGAAATAGAATCAGAAAATAATTTAAGGAAAAAAATTGAAGCATAAACTTATGTTGATATAATACTCATGTGTTAATGTGATACAACAACATGTTTATGTGTAAACCTTTATGTACATTTATTTTACATGTTATGTGCAATGTGCATGCATAAAATTTGTATTGGTATTAATTCTGGAAATCTAAAATTAGAATCAAAAAACTGAAACAGGAAATTTGTGAAAAACATGATGCTTATGTGTTAAAACTGCACCATGTTTGCCTTGTATGCGTTCAAAGAAATTATTTATAACAGCATGTTATATGCGTTAATGTGATTGTGCAAGTACTTGCATAAAGATTACGTGTAAGAGCACTTGTAGTAGAATCTGTAAATGATAATAAATCTGAATTTTAGAGAACCAAACGGTTCAGATCTATCTAAAACACACATGCAGTAGTGTCTCTCATCCGATCTGTACACAACAGATTTTAAAAGGGAGTCTGGACATTTAGCGAAAATTGTGATAATACTCCAGATCCATTCCTTCTGTTTCTCTCCCCATTTGTGGGCCCGATTTCCTTTTCTTTTTATTTATATTCATTTTTTCATTTTTATTCTTTGCTTTTTCCTTTTTTTTAAAGTGGAACGTCCGGTTGGTGTTCTTTTATTTATACTCATTTGTTACCTAAGTCTAATATTGCTGACGTGATCTAATGTAGCATATGAATATAATATTTGAAGAAATTCATTTTCATGATGTCTCATTATTTGTCACAGAAAAAATATATTATTTTAATTTATGAAAATACAACTATATGCTTTGTTTCAAGATCTATCTGGAATGCTAAAATATAATAAAAGCATAAAAACTGTGTAAATTATATACATTACAATAAGATTAAAAAGAGTCATAATTGCAATAAATGACTTAGCATTATTATATAATAACAAAAATTAGATAAGTAGATAAAATAAGCTTTCAAATTATTAGTCAAATATACTATTGAATAGAATTACTAAAATATTAATTGATGATGTCTAAGGGTAACTGTACTGGCCTTTTAATTCAGCTTCTTTTCTTTGGCCTTCTAAAAAGTAGATGAGTACAAAAGAAAATTAGCAGTAATGGCTCTTTTTTTCATACCTTTTTTTTTACCCCATCTGTTATACCCTCGTAAAATAGATGAGTGGAAGGATGGCCCTCTCAGCCTACACACTTTTTGAGAGTCATTACAGCTGAATGAGGCAACTTGTATTTTAATACTTTTACAAGTGGGTCATAATATTATTTTATTTTATTTTTACCTTTCCAGCTGGGATTTAGATGGCCATCAACAAACTGGCTACTACGACTACTCTAAGTAGAGATTCTGATGCAATTCATCATATGTTAAGATTCTGTAAAATATCAAAAAGTGTTGTTTGAGTCTGTAAATTAAAGAATCTGTTAAGAGATCTTGATGCAAGTGCTCTAAGAACAATCTGAAATTCGGTTCAACAGAATGTTTGTGCATTAAACAATATGTTAATAGTCACAACTTTCTGGATTTTGTTGTTGTTGAAAATAGCCTATATTTGTTGTAATAAAAAATACTTCGTAAATACTTGTTCTTTTCTGAAAAGTTAAAGAACCAAAATTGTTTATGCGGTACTTTTAAGTGCAAAACCGGTATGTTATTTGTTCAAGTTGTCTGAGATTTTTAAAACTCCAGTTGAAGATACCATTGTTGAAAGTGTGCATTCTGAATCTGTTTTGCAACTTTAAGTGTTGATCTTCTGTTTATGAACATAAATGGAAAGGAATATCAGAATCAACAATTCCATTGTCATTTGTGCAACTGGCTGTTGTGCAAGGAACAAGTTCATCCCACCACGAATAACCGGAGAAGTTCAACGGGCACAACTTCAAAAGATGGCATCAAAAAATGCTATTCTATCTGACAACCTTGAGTTTGGCAAAATAGCTAACTGAGGATGCCTGCGGTGCAAGAGGGTGAAAATCACAAAGCTTCTGTGACAGCATTGGATGCATGAAAAACTCTGATTTCTTATGCAAAAATTATATCCTTAATTGTGTTGAAAATACTTTGTATACATTTTATTGTTTGTGTAAAAGTGCTAAAGATTATGGGAGACACTTGAAATAAAGTACAAGACGGAAGATGCTGGCAAGAGAAAATATATAGTTGATAGGTTTATGGATTACAAAATGGTGGAATCCAAAATCGTTGTGAGTCAGATGAAAGAATTGTAAGTGATTATCACCGAATGTCATGAAGAAGGTTTGGTTATTAATAAACCATTCCAAGTTGCTGCAATAATTTAGAAACTTCCACCTTCGTGGAAACATTTCAAGAATTATTTGAAGTATAAAAATAAGGAGATAACCATGAACAAATTGGTGGTGAAACTAGGGCTGGCAAAATTTCCCTATATCCCGACCCGTCCCGATTCCCTACCCATTTCCGACCTGACTTTTCCCGACCCGATTTGTTGTGTTTTTTCCCGACCCGACTAACTTCGAAAAATAGTTCGGGTGTATAATCTAATCCCGACGGGATCCTGATCTGAAAATTAGTACATACATATTTTTTTTTATTTTCTTGTATAGAAACAAAATGTACTAGCCGATTGGGGCTTTTAGTTTTACATTTCGTCGGTTCAGTAGTTCATCCCCTCTCTCATTTACAACACCGTAAGCGCCAATGTGCAACTTTTGAACATCCAGCATAGTCGTAGGTAGCATGATGATCAACTACAATATACTAATTCCGGTCCAAAATATAAGTCATCCTACACATTTACATTTATCTCACAATATAAGTTCTTCTGCATTACCAATACATCATTTATTACTTTTTTTTTCTATCTTACCCTAATTTATTATCAATCCAAACCATTTTTTATCGCTTAACAATTACTGCATTAATGATAGTCAAGGGGTATTTTAGACATTAACCTTCAAATTTATGACATTCAACCACTTTCATAATCTATGTGAAAACACCTAGGATGATTTATATTTTGGACCGGAGGTAGTATATAGCTAGAATAAACAGAACTTTACACGTAATTAATTAGTTTGTGTTTATTCTACTGCAAATGTTTCAACAAACATGTTCAAGAAAATATGAGTAAATGAATGCAGTCAATGAACTGAATGAGCATACAGGTAAAAAAAAAACATGAAAGTGTACATGTTAACAGAAACAACTCAAAGATATATGGCTGCTTGTCTCTTACATACTACTTAGTTTGTTCATATGATAGTTGTATTTTAGTTTACATTTTTATCTTAAAAAAAAAAAAAAAAAAAAAAAGGGTAAACTTTACTCGAGGTCCCCACACCCCGGTCCTCGGGATGTGTGGAGATGTAAATCGGAGATCCTCAATGAAATTCAGAATCATGCTGGCTGCCCAAGGCCAGTATAAATTAAGCTCTTTTCATGGGATTCAACCAAGTGACCACTACAGTTTACATTTTTATCTTTGTTCTATTGTGTGGGGTATAACTCTTTCTACAGTCATGCTTCACGGTTGTTTTATTGCCATTATGTTGTACATTTTGTTTAATGAAGGTGGAAAAAAAATTAAGATAATACATCTGGGGATATCCTGATCCCGACCCGACAGGATCCCGAACATTCGGGTGTCCCGATTGTCGGGTCCTGACACTTATCGGGTACGGGGTCATGGATAAAAATAGATTCTCGAATCTTGTCGGGTCGGGATCGGATAGGAGGGTTATGCGACGGGGCCCAACCCGTTACCACACCTATGTGAAACTAAGGGTTGAAGAGAACAATCGGCATCTTGACAAAGGAGGGCACACTGGACACTCCAACACACACATGGTGGAGTCCAGTTCGAGTGCGAACAATGGCAAAGGCCAGAAAAGAAAGTTCAAGGGTGAAAGTTCAAAAGGAAATCAAGAGGTTAAGCAATTCAATGGTAAATGCTTTAACTGCGGGAAACAAGGACACCGTAGAAATGAATGCCGAAAACCTCGAAAGATTGAGCAAGCAAGCATGGCAGAAAAAGTCACTGAGATTATGGAAGAATTGAATCTATCTACGTGATGTTTGCAAGAATTTCGTTTATGAATTTCTTTTGTTGAGTTTGACTTCAAGTCATCATTTGTAACAAACAATTTAATTTATACACTATTATGTATATGTAATACTTGTATAAATTTGTATGTGGGTGTTTAAGTGAACATATAAATGATTGTACCTAATATGGAGACAAGTTATTATTATGAGTATGTGTACATATATTGTTGTTATATTCATATTATTGGAAAGATTAATTGACAAACGACCTAAAACATGACGTAACACGGGGTAGGAGCAATGTCCAAGATCTTTGGTGCCAAGTGGAAGATGAAATGAGTGGAGACGGCAAGGGCTTGAGCTGGGGAGCGGTGGAAGGAGGTGGAGAAGTGGTAGAGTCCATATCTGACATATCCCTTATGATGGACGCGGCCGAGTAATCCTTCACAAGAAAGTAGGTGTTATGGTATTCAAAATAGACGAAATTATCACCGGTAAATTCTGAGACAGATAATAATTTTTGGTAATGGAAGGAAACCAAAACATTATCAAGAATATAAACCAAAGTGAGATATAGATAAACCTAAGCCATCACCAACGTGAAACTTTTCAGGGCCATCGTATGGTTCATAAGAGAGATTTAAGTTGCTAAAACTATTGGTGAGATGATGAGTGACATCAGTACCAGCGATCCACTCAGAAGATGGCGGATGATATGGGTGAGTGTGGTACGCCTTAGGTGGCCGAATTGGTGGCGTAGGCCGAAGACCGGACGAAGCTGGTTGATCTTAGTTCTGATAACAGGTTTGCATGGTGTGGCCGAGGAGCATATTGGACATGTCGGGGAGGCTTCACCTGAATAGGGAGGACGAGGGGTGCCACATACACGGCCACAACCCCGGCCTCGATAGGTATTAAAACCACGGTCACGATTGAAGTTGGGCTGAGCAGACGAGGTAGCAACAATTGTTGATGGAGCAGAGGAGGCAACAGTCGGGGACATAGGTGGACCGAGTGGCCGATGGTGAAGCAGTCGAGAACTTCGTCAATGGTGATTGAGGGCCGAGAACCGAGCATGGTGACCAAGGAGTTGTAATTAGGGCCTAGCACAGCCAAGACATAAGCTGTAAAATCATCATCGGAAAAGGGGTGGCTGGCAAGACCATGATCATCAACAATTATTTTCAATTTGAAGTAGTAATCAGCGGCAGAGAGGTCTTGTTTGCGGGTTGAAGCTAATTCAGTGTGAAGTAGGATAAGTTTGGCCCTGCTAGCTGATGCGAACGAGGTTTGAATGGCTGACAGAATTTCGGCTGACGTGGAGGCCGTATAAATCTGCATGTGGACATTTTCGGATAAAGAGGAGGTCATCGTGCTTAATATGAGATTGTCTTGTCTACTCCATTCGGCATAGGCAGGAATGGGAGATGAAACTCCGGCAGCCTCGATAATTGTTTTCGCCGGCGGGATGAAGCCATCAATATAACCGTAGACTCATTGGCTCCGGGGTAGGAGCGAATTTGAGCGCACTAAAGGTGGTAGTTTTGGCAGGTGAGTTTAGAGATATGAATCAAACAAGAGGGAGTGAACGACAGGTAAGGGGAGGAAGAGGAAGTGGCCGTCGTGCATGGCTGTTGTATTGCCGTCGGTAAGGGCCGACATGACTGAGATAGGGTTAGGGTATTGGAATATTTAGCGTAATAACCGTGAGAGAAGAAAAAAGGCTGGCTCGGATACCTATTAATTGACTCAAGATCATACAGTCATGGAAAGCAAAGAATCGAAATAAAACCCATGCAAAATGTCGTGAAATGTAAAAAAGTTGGCCATGCACAGAAGCTTCACTCAAGCAAATTATCAAACACCTTCAAGATAATTTCGGAAAATTCAAAATAAATTTGAAATTGATAATGCGGTTTATTATCACGGAGGCTCAGCGGTGTATGTTTAGTGGATATCTGGCTTATTGGTGGGTGATTATACAGATGCTAGCCGGTGGTGCACGGCGGCGATGGGGGGAATGTTGAGTGGGGAGATTTCTACAGAGTTTTGGTCTGTTATTGTATTAGAATGTATATCTTTCTGGTTACACAAGCCCTCCCTTTTAAATGAGAAAGAAACGTAGGAGCTAAGTAAAGAAAAGTGTTACATGATACCTTAACAGTTAAGTAAACTTAGTAGTTAAGTAAACTAGATATTTAGATGGCTACTAGTGGATCAAATATCTTGGCGGCGTCCTCATAAGATCGCGTAGGTCGCCTGCTTCGCGGTCCTGCCTTGTTCTTGCTCCCTGCTCCTTCCCTCTAGGTCTTGTGCGGTCTCTTATGGACCTATTGTCCCAGGTCGCATGTCGGCCCCCTGAGCTACTTATGACCTTGTAGGTTTGAAGGCCCTGGATGAGGACCGACTGTGGCGTCCTTGACTTGGTGGATGCCGCCGACGCCTAGGGCCACGAGCCTTTACCCGACTTGGTGGTCCAGGTAGGCTATTTTCGGGACTCATAGGTGGCGATATCATTTAAACACATCAGAAATAAAGGATAATTACCTGTGATTGGAGAAATAAGGTTGATTGGGGATACAAGGATGGATAAATCTCAGGTCATCCGAAATCAAGCTTCAAGAAATTGAGTCCTACAATATTCAAACTGCTAAAAAGATTAGAGATCAAGAATTAGAAAGTTAATCTACTTCTTACGCAGTGATAGACTAGCTATTGTGCTTAGAACAAAACTCCTTTGTACTTATCTTTTTTCGTTTTTCTGCTGCTATAAATTGAGGCAATCGTCCTTTGTTGTAAATCATCCAAAAACATCAGATCATCAATAAAGCTATTCTTTTTTGTCTTCATATTCAGTTTTTTCTCATGCTATCAGAGTCTAGTTGTGTTTAAACACAACATATAATTACTTATCATACCTTACGCATCACAAAACAGCCATCAAAACACACAAACAAGAACCATGACAAGTTTATCTCTCAACGTATCCAGTTTCATCTCTCTAAAACTCACAGCAAAAAATTACCCTCTATGGAGAGAGTAGGCATTAGCCCTGATTGAAAGTCAGGATCTTACAGATCATCTGAGCAAAGAGACATCAACACCTACATAATTCATCTCAACAACATCAGAAAGTGGATCTACCAAACAAACATCAAATCCAAGAATATGCAAAGTGGAAAAAGTCTGATAGACTACTGAGAGGATGGTTGATTGGATCACTCTCTGAGGAGTCTCTTGGACTAGCCATTGGACTTAATTCTGCATAAGTTGTATGGGATGCCTTAAAGGGGCATATGCACAAGACTCCCAGAGCGAATTCAACCTGAAACAACAAATTACCTACCTCAGGAAAGATGAAGACAAATCGTCCAATGAACACATCCAGCAATTCAAAAGCTTGTGTGACAGTTTAGCAACTATTGGAAAACTAGTTCAGGATTCAGAGAAAGTTTACTTTCTGTTAACAAGCCTTGGCCCCCAGTATGAAACCTTCACAACTACAATGCTCAAACCACCTAGACCTACCTATTCTGAACTAATATCTCAACTGCAATACCTAGATCAAAGAAGGACATGGTTCTCAGTCAAAGGCTCAGAAGGACAGCCCCTCACCCAGATGGCCTTTTATGGACAAAGGCCACAACAGAGAACTAAACAAACCTCCAGATTTACCTCTACTGGCAGAGGTTTCCAGGCACAATAAAAGTAGGATTACCATCAAACAGTGGACAGAGGAAGGTGTTCAAGTGGATGACTAAATTGGAGAGGGAAAAATACAGGGATGAGACATGTCAACATTGTGGAGTACCTGGACACATTGCCAAGTTTTTCTGGTGGAACCCCAAAGAACAAGATGAAAACATTCCACATGCACTTTCAGAACTCACACTGGACAACACCACAACAGACACATAATGGATCATGGACACAAGAGCCACCAACCATATGACATGAAATCTCTCTATCCTACATAATCTTGTTCCCCATGAAGGAAGGGACTCAGTTATAATAGGCAATGGCACAAAACTTTCAATAACAGGTATAGGAGAACTTCACACAGCTAACTACCCTAATCCTGTTATCATTAAAAAAAGTGTTACTAGTCCCTGATATGCAAAAGAATATTTTATTTATCAGTCAACTAACATTACAATTTGTTGTTGAATGTGTTTTTACTAACAATGCTTGTGTTCTTAAGGAAAAGACAACATGACAGGTACTGGAGGAGGGATATCTTATAGGAAATCTATATGTCACCCCTAGGACACTGGAAGTTCATTTCTCTCAAAGATTTAAGGCATGTTCTGCTGAGTTGTGGGACCAGAGACTAGGGCACATACAATTTCCAACCATTCAAGTTTTGAAGAATAAAGGCCTCATTGAGGTTTTAGGACATAATAAACAACCACACTTGTGTGAAATTTGTCAATTAGGAAAATTGAATAGGGTTCTGTTAGACATATTTTAGTTTTAATGATGAGTGCCAGACTAGCTGTTATAGAGCAAAGGCAAAAATATGTCTAGATTGAATGTATAGGTTTACTAGAGTTTGATATTTGTACAGGTTTGATCAAACAAGCACTGTAAAGAGGTCAGCTGACTTGATCAGCAGACCTATCTAGGTCAGTAGAGTGTCTAGGACCTGCTGATGGTTGAAGGCTGAGGGTTCAAACTCGGTAATGAAGGCTAAGGGTTCAAACTTAGTATTTAAAGTCAAGGATATGGGATCAAAATTTAGTGAAGTCTGTGATGACCTAAACTGATCACATATACCTTGTGTAGCAGGTCTAAGTTCCATAAAAGTAAAGTGATGATTGGAACTTGGTTATGTTCAAAATGGTGTACTCTAACTTCATAATAAAATTTTAGACGAGAAGCAGTCAGCTGAGGTGTTTATAAAACACAGTAGACTAAAAGTTAGCTGACCATATGTGGACATAGCAGACCTATGCAACAGGTGTCTGCTGAATGCAAAAGTTGAATTAATCCAAGTTTTCCGGAAGATTAAATGGATAAGGATGAATTAAAAGCCTTGAATTAATCAGTCAATCAATGGCCAAGATGAAAGGGACGTTGTAAGGATTTCAGAGCCATATTAAATGGAATTAAATCATTGGTTGACAGACTGGACTATCAAAAGGACACTGACAGTGTCAGTAAAGTACAACAGAGGGATTTTCAGGAATATTCAGATAATTCTCTAACAGTTGTATTTGAAATTCAAATTCAAATCACTGGATCTACACCTATAAATAGAGGACTCCTGATTCAGATTGCAACAACAAGAATACACACAAATCAACTAAGTTTTTGAGCAATAAATTGATAAATGTGCAATCTTACCCTGCTGATAACACCTGAGCTTTAATTTACTGATCAAGAATTTTCTTCAAGTGTTTCTGCAATCAAGTTACATCCAGTATACACACTTGAAGACTACAAGCAGCTTATCTTATCATCCTGATCAAAAGCTTACTGGAAGCTGAATCACTTTCTTGATTCAACTCCTTCTTTTTCAAGAAAAACCTGAAAGTGAACCACTGCTGAAGTGTCAAGGACTGTTGTGTTTTGTGGTGTAGCTGGTGAAGAGGCAATCCTACCTTCAAGGAATAGTGGAATACTTAGGAGCAGCAATCCTACATGTTTCTAGAGTTCAGTTTGTGAAGCCATAGTCATTGGTCCAGGACAAACTGTTTAGGGACTTTTGTAACAGCAACATCAAAAGTCTCTAGTGAATTTCCTCTAACATCACAGGAGAAGAGTGGACTAACATGATTACACTACCTGGAACCACTATAAAACTTGCCTACTTTAGTTTACTGCATTTACTTTCTTCAAATTACTTTATCTGTATGATTATCACATCAATCTACTGAACTAGCTGCTGAATCACACTACCTGCACTACTAAGTATCCAATACTTAGTATCATTTTTAAAACAACAAGTAACAAGGCTTAATCTAATATGTTCCACTGCAACAAATTCAATAGCTTCATTAGTCAACCGACTGCTGAAGGTCAGCAGACTATTGAACCCTGTTGAGTTTTCAACTCCAAAAAGTTTTAAGTGTTAAGTTTATTCTACCCCTGAAGTGAACTGAGGAGGCTCAATTCTGAATTTGCCCAAGGATTTGATTGTAGGAACAATGAAAACGAGCTCCGCGACCCCTAGGTATCCGTGTACCTAAGAACCTTGGATTAAGGACCTCGACCCCTAGATATCTTTGTATCTAAGAACCTCGGTTTGTGAACGCCACAAGGTATGCTCACGACCTTGATAAGTTCGGGTTTGAATACTCTACTAAAGAATACTCACAAGTTCAAAAGAACTCAAATAAATATATTTCACTCAAAGTTTAACTGTCTGTTACAATGACTCTATTTGCCTTTATATAGGCTAAAGACTCAAGAAAATAAAACAAACTAGCAATGTGGGATAATTAAAACCTAATTTTCGCCACATTATTTACTAATGGACCTAACTTGACTCTGTTGAGCCTAAATGACTCTTATTTGCTGAAAATAAATACTTAACCCAATATACTATCATATTGACACCCTTTTTTGATAGGCCATACTAGCATTTAGGCCCAAAAGACCTTTATGAAATAAATCCAATGCAAAGTAAAATAAAACAAGTCTAATAACTAATTAATAACTTATCCAAGCCCCTCTTCATGCTCTTCAAGCCCAATGGCATAGATAGTGCATATTATAGGCCGATCTTTAACTTTCTTGGGCTGGATCACATCATTCCCTCCCGGTTAGAAATGATTCGTCCTCGAATCAAAAGGATGTCGTAGAATTCAGCAACATGTACAAAGCATGAACAACCCTCAAAAATCATCAATGATATACCGGGATCAAATACAATGCATAAATACGATTCCAAAGCAATAGCAGGTGTAAATGGTGATCTATGCTTCCTCAATGGAACATAAGAAAAATATCTTGGCTTGATATAGATGTGCATGAAGCTCGTAGTGGCATCAACGTAGTCATAGCAATTTAATTGGGAACAAACAGCAACATGCGCCACAAAAGGATCAACAAAAGTGTGCGCCGGTTTTCCACCATTATCAACCGGGGATAGATCATCCAAAGGAAATATTGGGGCTGTATTGGATGTATCCAATAGCCCGGTGTCCTCTTCACGAGGCTGATCATCATGTAATTGTAAAGAAGATTCGACAAAAACGGAACAAGAATTGAGGACCATAGCATCTTCTGTTGCCTCAACCAAAATCAACTCATCGCGTTCTTCCTCCACAATAGACACCTCAAACACCTCCACTTTCTCATCAACAAATGCAGGCTCATGAACCTCCACCACACTCTCACCTTCCTCCTCTTTCAACTCCTCCTCACGAATACTAACAACCTCTTCGTTTTTCTCTTCGACTAATTCTTGTGCTTTCTTACGTTCAGCCCTCCGTTTGGCATCATCCGCCCAAAAATTCTTCCAAAAAAGTTCATCTTCCTTCTTCCATCTATCCCGAAGCACTTGTATGCTAACTGTAGTTGCTTGTTTATACTCCTCAACGAATGCACGAGCATGCGTCTGAAGGATCCTTTCCATCCCTGCTAACAAGTTCTCATTTCGAGCTGTGAGCTCATTTTGACGCCTCTGTTCCGCCCTCCTCTGTTCCTTCCTACGATCCCGTCTCTCATAATATTCAAAGCAAGACATGTCTCTCATAATGCACTCGTGTTTACGCTCACTCATATAAAGAGATCAACATAGAACGAACCACAACAATGAGCAAACCGAGCAATCACAACCAAAGAACCTAAATGAGAACCTAGGACTGAGACTGAAGCCTTAAAAGAGGTTAGGATGAAATGAGGTGCAAGAAGGAAGAGCAAAGAAGGAAGGGAAAAGAAAAATTTGATGAATTATTTTGACAGCAAAATTTCACGGGTGTGAAAATTTTCACACCCAGGTGTGAAAGACTCGTATATATGGCCTTAAATTTTTTTTTTTTTTTGGGACTACAGAATTTCACAGGTGTGAAACCCACGTAAATATCTGCCTTTTTTTTTTTGGCCAACTAATTAAATAAATAAAATTAAAATAAACAATTAGGTCAAATCTTTTTTTGGAGTGTACACGGCAATTGCAACTTGGGATTAACAAGGAGTATTTGGCTATTGCAACTTGACCTAATGAATTGGAAATCACTAGCAGTAAACTTGATCACAATCGAATTATTTTTGGAAGGAAAATGTCGGATTTTTTTATTTTTATTTATTATTATTTTTTTAATTGTATGCACGAACTAGCTAGAAAACAGAAGCTGGGAATATAGTGGATGGGAAAGAGACGAAAGGTGCTGGGGGATATAAAAGTTTGACGGAAAATTTACGGGGAAGTAATTGAACAAGAAGAAATCTGGGGCAAATTTTAAATTTTAAATTTTTTTTTATCACAAATCAAGAACAACGAAGAAGGATGAACAAAAAAGCTGGGATACATATATAAATATTTTTTTGTTGATAATAAGGACGAACAGGAAGAACAAATAACGATAATTTTTTTATTATTATCAAGAATCAAAACAACAAAAAGATAAGAATTGGATATTTGTTACCTACAATAATTGTCTCTGATACCAACTGAAGTGAACTGAGGAGGCTCAATTCTGAATTTGCCCAAGGATTTGATTGTAGGAACAATGAAAACGAGCTCCGCGACACTGGGGTATCCGTGTACTGCAAGAACCTTGGATTAAGGACCTCGACCCCTAGATATCTTTGTATCTAAGAACCGGTTTGTGAACGCATACACAGTATGCTTACGACCTTGATAAGTTCGGGTTTGAATACTCTACTAAAGAATACTCACAAGTTCAAAAGAACTCAAATAAATATATTTCACTCAAAGTTTAACTGTATGCATTATGATGACTCTATTTGCTTTTATATAGGCTAAAGACTTAAGAAAATAAAACAAACTAGCAATGTGGGATAATTAAAACCTAATTTTCGCCACATTATTTACTAATGGACCTAACTTGACTCTGTTGAGCCCAAATGACTCTTATTTGCTGAAAATAAATACTTAACCCAATATACTATCATATTGGCACCTTTTTTTGATAGGCCATACTAGCATTTAGGCCCAAAAGACTTTTATGAAATAAATCCAATGCAAAGTAAAATAAAACAAGTCTAATAACTAATTAATAACTCATCCAAGCCCCTCTTCATGCTCTTCAAGCCCAATGGCATAGATAGTGCATATTATAGGCCGATCTTTAACTTTCTTGGGCTGGATCACATCAACCCCCCTTCTAAACTTAACCAAAGCCTTTTCAAGAGACCAACAACTTCCTTTCAATAAATCAGAACATTCCAGTTTTAGTTCTTTTGGTTTAGTCCATTGTGATTTGTGGGGTCCAGCCCCTGTCCAGTCTTTAGGACATTTCAGATATTATGCAAGTTTTATTGATGATTTTCCAAAATATGTATGGTTAGTTCCTTTAAAGCACAAATCTGATTTTGCTGATGTGTTTATAGCTTTTGAAAATTATGTGCACAAACAGTTTAACCAACATATAAAGAAATTTCACACTGATGGGGGTGGAGAGTTCATTAATAACACATTAGCCACTCACTTCACAAACCAAGGAATTGTCCACTTGATCTCATATCCACACACACCAGAACAATCTGGTATGGTAGAAAGAAGACACAGAACCATCAGAGAACTTGGCCTCACCATGTTGTTTCTGTTGAAATAGTGTCCTAGACCCAATCGGGTTGGAATGGATCGACCGGGTCGGATCATTTCTACTATTTCTTTATGTTTATACATATATTAAATGACTTTTCTGTTGTCATATATTTGTTCTTGTAAAGAACCAATTATGAATTGTTATATGATAACATCCTTAGTATTAAACCGTGATAGAGAAACCATGATAGGCGATTATGGTTGATGAGATCTCTAATCACTTTAATAAGTTTGATACTTAACATCCTTATTACAGCGATAAGATTCTATTTACACGGTAACTGTTTCACATGAAAGGTAGTAGTCATTGCATTTGACTCTTCCGATGATTGGGGGTCACGGTGTGTTGCTAGACGCTATCCCGTGATCGTTAGGCATGAAGGGCATTTTTGGAATTTGCACTTTGTGTTTACGGCCAACATATTCGGAAGCCTATCGGGTCACACACATAAGAACATATAGCCGGATTAAAATGTGGTTATAGTTGATGACCAATTAAGGAAAGAATTTATCTCATACTATGAAGGTTTATAGTGGTAAATTAATATGGTGGTATTTATTTATTATGAATAAATATAATACAAGATATTAATTGTGTTGATTAATTAAATATGTATATAGATACATATATTTCGAAAATATATATCTATGATATACATGTATTTTATGAATTAATTAATCATAGTATTATATTAATTAAAGAAAATATTAATTCCCAAATTAGTGGGGGAAATGGGCGCCATATGTATTGGATACATTTGGTTTGTGCAATTTAATTAATAAGATTACCATGTATTAATATTAGATATTAATTGATTTTTGGAAAATAGATTTATGGTAATAAGATAAATATAGTCAATATAAGATATTGACAATATCTTGGAAATATTTAACATAGGATATTAAATTAAATGAGATAAATCATTCAAATATATTTTTCTTATTTTATTAGGAAAATGTTTTCTTTCTCCTCTATCTACTAGGAAACTAATCCCAATCAGATTGGGATAGCAAAGGGGCGCCCCATACTCTGTATAAAGGAGGGATTGGCTAGCTCCATTGTATAACACAAATCCAATAGCTAATAGTTCTTGTGAAAATTAAAGATCTTCTTAGAGAGAGTTTTGAGAGAGAGAAAAATTCGGTCTAGCAACCGAGTTTTTTTGATAGCAATCCATGATGGGATTCTGGCGTGCTGTTCATGTGGATCACCGGTAGAGGCCGAACGCTTGGGCGGCTCCGTGCATCACTACTCTCCTTAGACGGTCAAAGCATCGATCTTTTAGGTTAAGCAAAGTAACCACCGTCTACTAGCTTGTTTGTTTATTGCTTAAACGAAGTCGATTCTGGTTAAAGGAAATAAATTTTGAATTCCGCTGCGTTCCCACGTAGATTTCCTAACAGTGGTATCGGAGCGAGTTTCGAGCTTAAGCAATAAGAATGTAAATTTGCGTAGTAATTAATCGAAAGATGCAAGATCAAGACTCACGATAACGAAAAAAAATATTCGGGTAGGGAGCTCGGCCGACTGGCGGCAGCTCCCCACCATGCGGCGCCCGGCGGCGGCGGTGCCCCTAGGGTGCTGCCGTCGGCTGGTTGTCTCGTGTCGGTCCCGATTTTGTTTTTCGTTTTGCGATATTTATTGTGCATTGATATCTCCTGTGTTTAGTTGTGTCATGTGGCTAACCAATGATTCAAATAGTTTGGGTCATTGAGATGCCACATGGCATTAAAATAATAATGGCATTTCCAAAATTTGTTTGGAATAAGCCTAGGCCCTTTCCAAATATTTGATTTGGGAAAAGGCCTAGGCCTAGGCCACTTTCAAAATTTTGATTTTGGAAAGTGACCAGGCAAATCAATCAAAATATTGGTCTTTCCAAATATTTGATTTGAGAAAAGGCCTAGGACTAGGCCACTTTCAAAATTTTGATTTTGGAAAGTGGTCAAGCAGTCAACCAAATTTTGTTTGAAAATATGTCTTTTGGTTTAGGAAACCAAATGCATTCATTTTGGTTAAGAACCAAAAGGAAAGGACACAAAAGAGACATTTTAATTTTGATTTTAATTTTGAATAGTTCCAAATTAATAAAATTAAAATTTAAATCGCATTAAAATTAAATGTTATTTTATTTTCGATTTAAATCATTTAATTAATTAAAAGTTAATTGATTATTTGATGTGATAAAATAAGACGCATACGTAGTTAAATTTTAATTTGATCTTTTTCATAAGATATAATTGTATGAATTAGATGTGTAGATATAATATGATTATATGGACCCCGATTGATCCTGGACTCGACCAATATGATAGATATGAATGATTTTATTTTTCTGTTGGATTTTAAAATTGTCCTAGGCTTTTATGAAGAACGTGACCTAGTTTATTTTCTGCATTATCCCATTCCCGTAAGATCCCCCCCGTTGTGCCGCGGGTGTATTTATTTTATTAAATAAAATTTATGTAACAAGAATGGAGCGGAAGATGGAGACCAAAGAAAGATGAAAATAAAGATCCCATTGGAGAATGAAGCATTAAAGATCCTATTGGCGGTTCTAGTTACCTTTAGATTGTGACCCGCGGTTTCGTCAGTTTGTATTCAAAACCATAAATAGGAAAAGTCCATGATCATACCGGTTACTTTACGCATTCATTTATTTTGTGTTTGTATTTATTTTATATGATATGATAGATGCATAATTAGGCACGATCTAGATGAATGTGTAGGATGTATGTCTATAGAGATAGATATACATGATGAGACCATTATTAAATTAATTAAGAGAATTAATTCAAAATTAATTAAGTAAATTAATTTAAAAATTACTCCCACAACAAAAAATCGAGTTATATTTGTCTCACAATATTATAATGACGGTGAAGAGCCCTTGTTCGGATCCAACTGATCGGACCTCTTCGGGAGTTGAACTACCTCGGGTATATCATCGTTATCGAGATATGATCGTTATGAGATCTCATGAATATTTGGGTTACGACTCGACTAAGAATTTTACGGTGATTGGCCCTCGTCAGGACCGTCTGATTTTAGAGACAAGGGGTTGACTGTCACATAATATGTGAGTTGTCAAAGAGTTGACTAGTCAACCACCAAGAGTCACATAGAGATGTGATTGGTAAAATGTTACCTACCTTTCGAATTATTCCGCTTGATCGGCCCTCGTCGGGAATCGGGGTAACTAGGTGGGATCTTGGCCACTAAAGAATTTTTGGAAGATTCTTAAAAGTCAATTGAGAGTAGTTGACTAGTGGGAGCAAAATCATAAATCAAAAGACCATTTTTGATTTGCGTGTATAAACAACAACACTCTTTTATCTTTATTTTATGTTGTAGTTTTTAGCAAACTTTTATATTTATGTTTTTAATTCTCGATTAGTAAAACCAAATTGTGGTATTACATTTTGAAAGCGTTCTCAAGTATGGTTAAGTAATTTTAATCCTTTTAAAATAAGCAATGACGCGAGCAACCCCGTTATAGTAGTTAGAGACAAGAGATTGCGCATATTTGATGCGATTGCTCCAAGACTTTAATTATTAATGAAAAGCGAAGCTCATGATATGCTTAAATCACTTGAAATAAGTTTCAGTGAATTAATCGAATATTGGATACGATCCAATATGATCATTCAGTCATACGATGACAATTAATTGAAACATTAGATGGATTGGATAAGGATGACCACGTCGAATTTTTGAAATGTTGTTTTCAAAATTGTACGATTTAAGTAACGACTTAATTCTTTAATCATTGCTTGAAGGTAAATTACAGCGATAATAGGCATTGCTTGAACAACCCTATGGATAGTATTACAGCGATATGATTCTATTTACACGGTAACTGTTTCACATGAAAGGTAGTAGTCATTGCATTTGACTCTTCCGATGATTGGGGGTCATGGTGTGTTGATAGACGCTATCCCGTGATCGTTAGGCATGAAGGGAATTTTCGTAATTTGCATTTTGTGTCTACGGCCAACATATTTGGAAGCCTATCGGGTCACACACATAAGAGCATCTAGCTGGATTAAAATGTGGTTATAGTTGATGACCAAATAAGGAAGTAATTTATCTCATACTATAAAGGTTATAGTGGTAAATAATATGGTGGTATTTATTTATTATGAATAAATATAATACAAGATATTAATTGTGTTGATTAATTAAATATGTATATAGATACATATATTTTAAATATAAATAAATAAATAAATAAATAAATAAATATATATATATATATATATATATATATATATGATATACATGTATTTTGTGAATTAATTAATCATAGTATTATATTAATTGAAGAAAATCTCAATTCCCAAATTAGTGGGGAAAATGGGCGCCATATGTATTGGATACATTTGGTTGTGAAATTTAATTAATAAGATTACCATATATTAATATTAGATATTAATTGATTTTTGGAAAATAGATTTATGGTAATAAGATAAATATAGTAAATATAAGATATTGACAATATTTTGGAAATATTTAATATATATATATATATGATATTAAATTAAATGAGATAAATCAATCAAATATATTTTCCTTATTTGATTGAGAAAAAGTTTTATTTCTCCTCTATCTACTAGGAAGCTAATCCCAATCAGATTGGGATAGCAAAGGGGCGCCCCATACTCTATATAAATGAGGGATTGGCTAGTTTTTTTGTATAACACAATTCCAGAAGCTAATAGTTCTTGAGAAAATTAGAGAGTTTCTTAGATAGAGTTTTGAGAGAGAGAAAAAGTCGGTCTAGCAACCGAGTTTTTTTTGGTAGCAATCCATGATGGGATTCCGGCGGGCTGTTCGTGCGGATCACCGGTAGAGGCCGAATGCTTGGGCGGCTCCATGCATCATTACTCTCCTTAGACGGTCAAAGCATCGATCTTTTAGGTCAAGCAAGGTAACCACCGTCTACTAGCTTATTTGTTTATTCCTTTAACGAAGTCGATCCTGGTTAAAGGAAATAAATTTTGAATTTCGCTGCGTTCCTGCATAGATTTCCTAACAGTTTCACAGTAGGGTTCCTTTGTCTTTATGGGTTGAAGCTTTTTCCACTGCTGTGTATGTCATGAATAGAGTCCCTACTAATGCCCTCCAATCAGACTCACCATTCCACAAACTATTCCATAAATAACCAGATTACTCACGTGTTAGGGTGTTTGACTCCAAGTACTATCCATACACATGGGACACAAAACACCATAAATTTGATCCCAAGACCCCGCCCTGTGTTTTTGTTGGCTATAGCAACCAGTATAAAGGTTATAAGTTCTTTCACCCTCCTACAAAAAGGTTCTACATCTCCAGTCATGTGGTCTTTGATGAGACATAGTTTCCATATCATAATAAATCTGTGCCTACCAACACTTCACATGTCTTCAACCTTATTGATCCTTGGCTTCCCCAAACTAATCCAACCATTTGTGGATGTTCCACATCTTCCGTATCAGACCCTCAACATGCCACCATACCTCCAGAAGACTGCATTCCCAGTCCCCTATCTGATTCTGACAGCCCGACCTATAACCCTTCCATGTCCACACCAGTTCCAGAAGATCCCATAGACACCTCAGAATTCTCAAACTCCACAGATACTATTGACCACCCAGACACTTCTGACACCTCTATGGTTATCACACCACTAGATTCTCCCACACCAACCATTAGTGCATCACTCACACCTGAACCTGTCATTGTTTATCCCATGACCACTAGATCTCAACAAGGCATCTTCAAACCTAACCCTGTGTATGCCTTAATTTTATCCTACTCTACTATTCCCCTGGAGCCTAAGACTGTCAAATCAGCTCTCAAACATCCAGGTGAAGAGCTGCTATGCAAGAGGAACTAGTTGCTCTAGCAGAGAATCAAAGCTAGGAATTAGTTCCCAGACACCCCAACATGCACATCATTGGATGCAAGTGGGGTTTTAAAGCAAAACTTGCACCACAGGGAACTTTAGACATGTTGAAGGACCGACTTGTGGCCAAAGGCTACAGTCAAATTTATGGCTTGGATTATACATAAACTTAATCTCCAGTGGTGAAACCTAGCACTATCCGACTGCTCATGTGCATTGCTCTAGCTCATCACTGGTCCATAAAGCAACGAGATGTTAAAAATGCATTTCTGCATGGCTACATCACTGAAACTATTTACATGGTACAACCCCCGGTATGGCAAATGATCAGTATCCTAATCATGTCTGTAAGTTAACTAAGGCACTATATGAATTGAAACAGGCCCCAAGGGCCTGGTTTGATAGATTTAGTGCATTCCTGCTTCAATATGGTTTCATTCATAGCCTTTCAGATCCTTCTCTATTTTACTGTCATACTAACAAAGGCACTATAGTGCTACTACTTTATGTGGATGATATGTTGATTACAGGATCTAATGCTCACCTACTGAAGTCCCTAGTTCAGCTTCTGAGTCAAGAATTTCACATGAAAGACTTAGGACCTGTGCACCATTTTCTAGGAGTACAGATTCATCACACATCCACTGGCCTCCACCTCATTCAAGCACATTATGCCACCACCATACTAGATAAGGCACAAATGACAGAATGCAAGCCTATGAGGACACCTATAGACACCAAGCTCAAATATCAGACAGTTTCTCCAGCATTTGCAGATGTAACATTTTATAGAAGCCTGATTGGTGGCCTTCAATATATTACCTTTACAAGGCCAGATATCTCCTTTACAGTCAACCATGCATTTGTCATAGTTCCTACAGAATCCTACCTAAGCTGATATGTAGAGGCCCCACAGACTACTCAGATATGTTAATGGCGCCATCAACCTTGGCCTTTCTCTACAAGCATCTCCAGATCTCAGACTCACTGCCTACTCAGATGCAAATTGGGCAGGCCGTCCCTTGACCAGAAGATCAGTCACAGGATACTGCATCTTTCTTGGCCCTAATCTCATCTCTTGGTGTGCCAAGAAACAACCAACTATCGCCAGATCCAGCACAGAAGCAGAATATAGGGCCATGGCACACACAGCAGCTGAATTAACATGGCTCACCTATGTACTCAAGGAGCTAAGGGTTCTTACCACAACAACACCGGTCCTATACTGTGATAATCTGAGTGCACTTTACATGACAGTCAATCCGGTTTTTCAAGCCAGAAGCATGCACATTGAGTTGGATTATCACTATGTTAGGGAGTAGGTTGCTAGAGGATTTTCGGTCACTAAACATATTCCAGCATTATCCCAAACAGCTGACATCTTTACAAAGTCCCTTCCCGGACTCTTGTTCCAAAGACATTAGACCCAAAATTGGCTTAGGTCCACAGCCTAGCCTAGTTTGATAGAAGGGGGGGTATTAATGACTCAAAGATCATACAGTCATGGAAAGCAAAGAATCGAAATAAAACCCATGCAAAATGTCGTGAAATGCAAAAGAGTTGACCATGCACAGAAGCTTCACTCAAGCAAATTATCAAACACCTTCAAGATAATTTCGGAAAAATTCAAAATAAATTCGAAATAAAGGATAATTACCTGTGATTGGAGAAATAAGGTTGATTGGAGCTACAAGGATGGATAAATCTCAGGTGATCCGAAATCAAGCTTCAAGAAATTGAGTCCTACATTATTCAAACTGCTGGAAAGATTAGAGATCAAGAATTCGAAAGTTAATCTACTTCTTATGTAGTGATAGACTAGCTATTGTGCTTAGAATAAAACTCCTTTGTACTTATCTTTTTTTCGTTTTTCTGCTGCTATAAATTGAGGCAATTGTCCTCTGTTGTAAATCATCCAAAAACATGAGATCATCAATAAAGCTTTTCCTTTTTGTCTCCATATTCAATTTTTTCTCAATACCATATTGTAAAATATTTTCCATTGATCAATACGAGATTTATAGGCCTAGCCTATCTTCGACAACAAGAAATATTTTAATACAAGAATTACATAAATAATTATTTATTATGAATAATATCATCAACACACGGTCAACCCATGATCGGCATCATTTTCTTTCCTTTATTTTTCAGCAAAATCTAAGCACCGATTCATGTTTTTGCCATGTCGAAGACCACGGTGCATATGATTGTTGATGACTACAAGAGCAGTACACAGTCAACCCATAATCAGTATCCTTTTATTTCCTTTAATTTTCTAGCAAAAAATCTATTTAAAGGTTGATATTTTGATTTTTGGCAGATGTACATTTTTGATTATGCATTTTGTTTATTTGTTCTCTTTTTTTAGTTTTTTGTTGAGTGCATATAGGTATTAGCGTATATAGTTGTGTATATTTGTTTATATTTAATATTATCATTAGGTCGTAGATATTTTCAATTGTATTTACTGTAATAGCCCTAGTGATAGGTTATATATTCTGTGTAATAGTTTCAACTGTGAATATATCAAAAACAATTTCTAAACATCATCTGTTATGGTATCAGAGCTTTTCGATCCCTAAACCTAATTATTTTTTCTCAAGCCGCCACCCTAAAACTCGGCTTCTTCTTTACCAACTTTTGTCATCATAACTCGGCCTCCCTTGCCGGAATCAATGGCATAAGAGAAACTCACCACTTTCAACTCCGCCAATCAAGCTACCATTAAACTTGATGCTACAAACTACTACGTTTGGCATATGCAGATAGAATCTCTGCTCATTGGTAATGGCCTCCTCGGATATGTCAATGGTTCGACACCAGCACCGCCGGCCACCCTCACCGTTGACAACAAAACCACGACGAACCCTGCTCACCAGCATTGGCTTCGTCAGGACAACCTAATACACAACCTGATCATTGCGTCCCTCACCCCACCGGTGGCTACCCTCCTCTACGGCAAGCAAACATCGGCGCAAGCATGGAAGACGCTCTCCGATGTTTATGCAACTCCATCTCGTGCTCGGCTCAAACAGATTCGTCAAAGTATGAAGGATTACACTCGTGGATCACAATCCATCCATGAATACCTGTACACCCTCAAGCACAAGGCTGACGAACTCGCTCTTCTCGGGTCTCCCATGGATGCCGAAGATTTTCTTGATATTGTTCTCGACAATATCGGTCCCGAGTACGCTGAATTGGCCCATGCTATTCAAGTCAGAGACACCACGATTTCTTTTGAAGAGCTTCATGAGAAACTCTTAAACTTTCGGCCACCTACTCCAGCTGCAACCCCCTCCTTTGCGCCGGCTACGGCCCACGCCGCCTTCAAGCCGCAGCAGCGCAGCCCAAAGAAGAAACATCGCTTTCCCTCCCTCAAAGCCCAGCGGATTATATGGTAACAATTATTTTCCAAACTATGGTAATTATGGTAACCCTAATTTTAGTAATTACAATGATCAAAGGTCCAATAATCAAAATCCGAATCAGTCTGCTTCGAATCGTACTAGGCGCCCCTTTTTGGGAAAGTGCCAAATGTGTTATATACAGGGTCATGTTGCTCGGGATTGTCCTCAGTATGGGGCACCGGTTCGTCAAATTTTTAGTCAAATGCGACCCCAAGGCCCTCAGCCTCAGGCTCACATTGCAGTTCCCGCTCCTGACTCGGCTCAGCTCGATTCGAATGCACCAAATTGGCTTCTTGACAATGGGGCTTCTCACCATGTGACTCAGGATCTTCAGAATTTGTCTCTGCATGCTCCACTACACCGCACGATGACATGTTGGTTGGTGATGGTAAGGCCCTATCTATTACTCATCTTGGTAGCTCGTCTATTCCTATTTCCCCTGAAAATCCTTATCCCTCAAACATGTCCTCTGTGTTCCCAGCATGTCTCGTAATTTACTATCCATATCTCAACTTTGCAAATCCCATAATCTGTCTATTGAGTTCTTACCCTCTGAATTTGTTGTGAAGGACATTCGGATGAACCAGCCTATCCTCCGTGGTCCAGTTAAGAATGGTCTGTACGAGTGGCCCAATCCGCCTATCGTTGCATTTGCCTCAAATAAAGCCTCATTTCAAGATTGACACCATCGCTTGGGTCATCAAGCTCGTCCAATTTTATCCACTATTTTGCGCAATTATGATTTACAGTCCTCTAGTTCTACTTTTTCGCATTGTAATGCGTGTCTGCAGAATAAAAGCCACAAACATCCTTTTGGCATTTCTACTTTACATTCCTCCCGTCCCATTGAGATTATTTTTAGTGATGTTTGGACATCCCCAGTTTCGTCTATTGATGGTTATAAATACTTTGTTATATTTGTTGATCATTTCACGCGATATATTTGGTTTTATCCGTTGAAACGTAAATCTGAGGTTCATCCTACATTTATTCGCTTTCGTGCCATAGTGGAAAAATATTTTGAACAAACCATCAAAGTTCTCTATTCTGATAATGGGGGTGAATTTATCTCTCTTCGTGAGTATTTCTCTCTAAATGGCATTTCCTTTTTCACTACTTCTTCTAATACCCCTGAACATAATGGTATTTCTGAGCGTCGCAAATCTCCACATTGTCGGCCCGGTCTCGCCTTACTCTCTCATGCTTCCGCTCCCCACCTCTTTCGGCCCTGTCGTTTGCCAGCTTCTTTGTTTACCTCATCAATCGTATGCCCACTCCCACTCTCAATCGACCTCCCTTATGAATCCATCTTTCACAAACCGCCAAATTACCATAAACTTCATGTTTTTGGATGTCTGTGTTATCCCTGGCTCCGCCCCTACACTTCTCATAAACTTCAACCCCGCTCCCAACCTTGTGTGTTTCTAGGTTATGTTCTTAACCAACATGCGTACTATTGCTATGACACTGTTACATCTCGCCTCTATGTCTCCCGTCATGTTAACTTTGTGGAGTCTATTTTTCCCTTCTCTTCCCAGTCCACCTCGGACCCCTCGCACTCTCTGGCCTCTCTCTCTGACTGGCTTCCCCTTAACCCACCTCTTCATCATCCTCCCCCACCTCCTACCCAACCACCTCTTCTGCCGCCCTCACCTACTCCTACTACACCTCCATATCCTCCCCTCCTCCATCCCCCTCCCCTCCTCGCTCCCTTCCCCTCCACCTCCTCCTTCACCACCACCCCCACCTCCTCCTTCCCCTCCTCCGCCACCTCTCTCCACTCATCCCATGCGCACTCGAGCTCAAAATAACATTCACAAACCCATCCGTAAACTTAACCTTCACACCCACATTTCCACCTCCTCTTCCACTGTACCCACCAACATCACTCAGGCCCTTAAGCAACCATAGTGGCGAGCTGCCATACAGGAGGAATATGATGCCCTTATTCGTAATAACACTTGGTCCCTTGTTCCCTCTCAACCTAACCAAAATGTCATCAGTTCCAAGTGGATATTTCGTCTCAAGCGTCATCCGGATGGCTCTATTGATCGTCACAAGGCTCGTCTTATGGCCAAGGGTTTCACTCAGCGTCCTGGCATTGATTACTATGAGACCTTCAGTCCTGTGGTTAAACCCACCACAGTGCGTGTTGTTCTTACTCTAGCTCTATCACAGGGGTGGTCTTTACGTCAGCTAGATATCAACAACGCGTTTTTACAGGGGCATTTGACTGAAGATGTGTATTTGGCTCAGCCGTCTGGGTTTGTCAGCATCGAGCATCCTAACCATGTTTGCAAACTACGTAAAGCTATTTATGGGTTGAAACAAGCACCTCGAGCGTGGTATGATGAGCTCAAGGGGTTTCTTCTCACTAGTCAGTTTAGGAATGCGGATGCAGACTCTTCTTTGTTCATCTACAATATCGGTACTACTATTATTTATCTGTTGGTATATGTGGATGACATCATTATTACAGGGAATGATTCCATGCACTTGAACAGTTTATCTCACTTCTGGGCCAACGTTTTGCGCTCAAGGATCTTGGTGTTCTCTCATACTTTACGGGTGTTGAGATTATTTACAATAAGCACGGTTGTATTTTATCTCGGCAGGTATGCCACTCGAGCTTCTCGCCGCTTACATATGGATCAGGCTAACTTTGTTGCTTGCCAGCCGATCTCTCTAGTCTCACGGCTACATCTGGCTCTCCTCTTGATGATGCTTCTGAGTATCGTATGGTTATTGGCGACCTTCAAGATTCTCTTATTTACTAGACCGAGATCTTGCCTTTGTTGTCAACAAAGCGCCTCGGTTCATTCACGCTCCCAGCGATCTTCATTGGAATCATGCCAGCGCGTGCTTCGTTACTTAGCCGACGACAGTGGACCTCGGTTTACTGACTATATCGTGACTCCCACCTGGTTCTTCATGCCTTTTCGATGCGAGAATGGGGTGGTCAGTAAGGATGATTATGCCTCTGGGTGCTTATGTTGTGTATATTGGCGTAAATGCCATCTCTTGAGCTCCAAGCGCGAATCCATCGTTGCTCGATCATCCACCGAGGTGAATATCGCTCTGTGGCCTCTACTACACCGAGCTCCTATGGGTTACGTTTCTCCTCCGTGATCTTGGTTTTCCCATAGCTCAGCCTCTTATTGTCTACTGTGACAATCTTGGTACCACGCAGTTTTGTCATAATCTAGTTTTTCATTCTCGGATGAAGCACATTGCTATTGACTATCACTTTATTCGCGATCAGGTGCAACGGGGTGCTCTGCGTGTTTCTCATGTTAGCGCAGGATCAACTTGCTGACTGCCTCACCAAGTCTCTTCCCAGATTAGCCTTTCTTCATCAGCGTAGCAAGTTGGGTCTCCTCCCTCGTCCAACTTGAGGGGTGGTATTAGCGTATATAGTTGTGTATATTTGTTTATATTTAATATTATCATTAGGTCGTAGATATTTTCAATTGTATTTACTGTAATAGCCCTAGTGATAGGTTATATATTCTGTGTAATAGTTTCAACTGTGAATATATCAAAAACATAATTTCTAAACATCATCTGTTAATAGGAAAGGTTCTTGAATGTAAAAAATTATTTTTTCTTCAAATGGTCAATGTTCGTATGAATATTATAACTGATGAAACGTTTACATTACGATTTCGGATACACCCATGGATTCTATGAATTATGATAGTCAAGTAAACTTGATCTGATTTTGAAGTTGATTGTTTCAACTCAGATTTTATGTTTCTTGCTATATTTTATTGATGGTTAATGGTTTATTTGTTCATTATTTTTTGGAAGGCTTCCTTCATTAAACACGACTCTCACAATATTGCTGCATTCATGAAGGCTATTATTGTGGCGGGACGAAAAACAGTTTTCTGGCTACATTACATATTGTGTTCTAAAGGTAGTGTCTTTTTCGTATGCATTTTGTGCTTTTGGTCTCTACTTGTCTCCTTCATTTACAATTATACTTATGGCATTCTGCTCACAAAAAAATTATTCTCTTTATTCATATGCATTGCTTATTCTTCTTTGTACTTTGATTTTGGTATTGAAAGTCTTGAAGTCCAATTTGTGAAGGTTTCGGTCGTTTTTTGACTGATCTTGGTGAAGAAACATGTTTTTTTCCATAAAGTGAAATGTAGTTCAAAATTTCCATTCATAAATGGGGCCGTTTTACCGGACCTCGATCCCCGACGGTGCACATCGAGCGGTACAAGGTGCGGTGCATCGAAACGGTGCCGTTTCGATCCGAAACGACACCGTTTTGCCTGTGTTTTTTTTTTTATTTTTTTAAATCACATCGAGACGGTGTCGTTTTGAATCAAAACGACACCGTTTTGATGCACTTGCGGGAGGTGCGGTGCAAGGTGCACCGTTGGGGATCTTTTCCCCCGTTTTACCTTCTGTTTTTGCTAAATCTAGGATAATGTTTTCCTGATTGCCACAAACATTTAGGAGCTGCACTGACTAACCTTAAAGCAAGTATTTTAATTTATCTTTAGAGCATTTGCATCAGTGTTTTATAACAGATTCTTAATTTCACAAACTCAAATATCATTTTTTTTCTCATTTTACAGAATATCTACACATGATTAACTGCATCAGAATCTCTACTATATTATATACAAAATTAAAATAACTATATATCAAAATAAAAGGACATATTCTCTCTCTCACACCCCACTGCCCCCCACACACACATATATATATGCCTGAGTTTTCTTTTATCAACTTACTAAAAAAAATCAGAAATTTGCACTTAAAATGGAGGAAGAAAAGACATATCAGCAAAGCTTTACAAAATAGTAGGGAAAAAAAAACAAGAAACCTGTGATTACCATCTTCAAATGAAATAGAAAGAAAGAAAAAATTAACTAAGAAAAGTCAAGAAAGTAATAGTGTAGGAAGACAAACAATTAAGGAAAAAATAAAAAAATAATATATATATATATATATATATATATATATATATACACACGGCTGTGTACAGATTGACATATATTGCGGTAGATGTCCCGCATGACTGACAGAATCTGGTGTTGTCAGATCCACACAACAGATTCTAATGCAATGCGATTTGAGATAATAAAATCCAGATTTAGCATCATTTTCAGATTCTACTGCAAGTGCTCTAAGACAAATATACAAATCTATTATTTGTGTTGGTATATTGATGGTATGCCTTCATGATTGTTCTAATATTAACACGGGGTGACAGTATTTTACTCTGTGTGACCAGGGGCGGCTCCATCTTAAGTGGTTTGGGTCAATGATTCGCTAAAAAAAATATTACAATATAAATTTTTTGTAGGTACACGTAGGCATGTGAGATCCACCCCCTTATTTTTTTATATTGATCCGTATTGAGCTATAATATATAAGACTAAGTATAGTAATTACAAAGTATGACAAATTTTCGACCCGTATCTCTAAATTCCTGGAGCCGCCCCTACCGGTGCAGAATTTATTTATATCGGTGAAATTTATTTTGATTTTTTCCTTTTTCATTTTTCCTTTTTTTATTTCTTCCAGATATGCTCGGTGCACACGTTCTGCTTCAATCGGTATGCGTATATTATAGTATGATTTTAGAGCATTTGCATCAGATACGATTGTCTTATTTTTATTTTACAAATTTAAACACTAAATTTTCTTATTTTACAGAATCCGTATTTAAGCTGAACTGAATCAGAAGCTCTAATCAAAACGTACAAGATAAAAAATTAGCGAATGTATTTATTAACATAGATGTAGTTCAAAAATGATAGAATCTCTATTTTACAGATAAAAGTAGTGTATATGATGCAGTAGGAACGTTGTAGCATTTACTGTATTTACTGCAAAGTACTATAAGGAACGTCGTAGCATATAGATACTTCTAATCGTACCTTTTTTTTTCTTCTCTTTCTTGTTTCAGTACCACATGCATACTACGCACATCTGGGCCATCTGGCTAGCTCACGGTATGTACCAGCTGCCCATCTGGCTGAGTTTCGAGCCTGTTTTTACATGGATGCAGAAAATTCTGATGGTGAGTCAATCGGTGGTGCACATGGTGGTGGTGGTGGTGCTCCCGTTGGTAGCTAGGGCCACTCGCGCACCAGCAGGTGCAGGTGTCAATGTCAAACAACTCCCAGCCCTCAAAGAAAATGTTAAGAGGGTTATGTCTTTTGTTAAAGATTAATCTTTTGTAATTTCTCAAATAACTTTTAAGACGGTTATTGTTTTTTTTTTTTTATTTATATAATTCTTTTTATGTTCAAGTCAAAAAACAAAACAAAAAATTGTTATGAAACACCCATCTATGTGGGTCATGCAAAAACAAAAAATTGTTGGTGAATCAATACATTGTATGTTTGAACATGAAATTAATTGAGTGAATTCTTATTAAATGAATTTTGGTTGAAATGTAGTTTGTACTGTAATGTGATCGTGTGTTAAATAATGTAGATATGATATTAAGGGGAAAAATAATAATAAAAAGGAAATATTACTTTATTCAAAAAATAAAATTGTTTTCCTAAGGACATAACCAATAGATGGATATGTATGTTTGGTTTGGTTTGGTTTGGTTTGGTTTCTTTGATGTCTTCTATTGTAATGTTTTAGGACTTGGATTTGGTGGCGTTATTTGAGGCATAAGATAATATCCGCCAGTTCCTTAAGAGGGTGAGAATATAACATTCCACATTGAAAAGTTGAGAGAATGATTAGTAAGATATAAAGTTGAGACATAATGAACTTAATAACTCGGGATCATTTTAGGCCAAACGAGAAAGATGGGTCTAAGTGTTATTAGATTCATTATGTCTCAAGTGGCGCCGTCAGACCCAAGTTCTGGAGAGTAACCTCTAGTATCAGAAGGGTCCTGGCGAAGACGCCTCTTTCTTATGCCTCAAGTAGCGACACCAGACCCAAGTTGATTTCTTAAGAGGGTCCTTGGGAGGACGCCTCTTCCTTAAATTGAGAAAGACTATTAAGATGTTTAGATATAGAGAACGTGGTAACTTGGTTAACGATTTTAGGCCAAGCGATGATGATAGATCTTAGTAGTTACGAGATTCATTATGGCTTAAGTAGCATCGTCAGGCCAAGTGACATAAGTATATATATGTTTGAATATGTATATAAGTGTGTGTGATAAATAGATTACAAATCTCTTGGATTAAAAGTGAACTCTTGAAGTGACTGTGTAGCATGAAGTGTGTTGATTAGCTTGATATATTCAAGGCGCAAATGGGGTGTATCTAGAAATTTTGTTTAAGTGGGTCTGTAATTTTTTTCTCAGTAAATTTTCTTTACAGAGTTTGAAATATTTTTTTTAAAAATAAAATGAATAGTTTTTTTTTTTAGCGGAGTCCGTTGACTCTAATCGGAACTATCTGTATCCGGCCGCGCAATAAATGTATATTTTCTACAAAAATAAATTTCTCTTTTAGAGCACTTGCATCATATACTCTAAGAGAATACCTTATTTTATAGTTTTAAATATATATTTTTCTAGTTACAGAATCTCTATCTAAGGGGAAATGCATCAGATTCTCTATTTAATATAATGATTTAGAGATAAAGGAAAAGTTACAGAATCAAGATAAATAGGGTAGATGTAAATGAAATTTTACAGAATCTGTAGTTTACAGTAAAATGTAGAGTATCTGCTGCAGTGTTACTTTCCTAAATTTGAATGTTAAAATTTCTAAAATACAGTTTTTTTTAAAGATTTACGGTATCTACTGCTAGTGCTCTTAGAAAAACAATGTAAGAATCATATAATTTGATTGAGGTGATTTTTCCTGCATAATGAAAAATTGTCTTCTTAGCTACAAATTTTTTTTTTTCTTGAGAAAAGTTACAGTATCTTTTAATGATACCCTTTTATATCGTTTCATTTTGAAAGATTGTTCTTTTAATTACACTTCTATCATATAACATAAGTTTTTTCACAAAATCAATTCATTATTTATTACCTTTATTATCAAATAATTATTCACTAATGATATATACTTAAAGAATATTTGAGACTTTTTGATGTAAAGTTTATTAAATTTACCAATTATTTTTCTTACATATTTATATGGGAAATTATACAAAGATTGATACACACACACACACTCACTCTCTCTCTCTCTCTCTCTCTCTATATATATATATATATATATATATATATAAGTAACATAACATCCACTTTGGAATTCCATTATACTGTCATTTCTTTTGCACCGGGGAATAGTGCTGGCCAAGTTAATCGTTGTAAGTTTTGAATTATATGTATACTAATGAATTCCGAATTTTTGTGTTGTGAAGACAGTCTTGTGATTCTAGGTTTTTTTTTTTTTTTTTTTTTGAACAGTGAAAACTTCCATATATCGGCCGAATCTTGCTAAAAATTACAACATTTGGTTTAAGAAAATAAAACAACTAAACTATCAAGCCACACATATCTAATCAGAACACATCGGGATCAACCCCAGCCAAATGGATAACCAGAACAAAAGATATTGCTAGAACCATTTCGAAATAAACCAATTCCCAGCTCCCAAAAATTATGATGCCGCCAACAACGGATTTGCTTTCCAATCCACCCACTCTAATTTCCTGAGACCCTTAAAATTTGATAACCATGAAAAGGAAAGCCTCTGAACATCTCTGAAAATCAATTCCGGATTCAAAACTTGAGAATGAAAAATGACTTTGTTCCTATGAATCCAAATTTCCCATGCCGTGACACCAACGATAGCTGACCACAAAGTAGAAGCCAAATTCGAATAAGAATTTCCAAGTGTCACAAATAGTAAGTCGCTAAATGAGAAAACATTTAGCCTAGGTAACTTGCACCAACTAAGAACATGAGACCATATCAAAAGAGTCACATCACACGCAAATAAAAGATGATTAACTGATTCTTCAAATTCATAGCAGAGCGGAGACAAAGAATCCTGCAAACTGACACCACGAAGCATAAGATTCGGTTTTGTGGGAATTCTTTTGAGGCTAGCTTTCCACATGAAAAGATTCACTTTCGAAGGTAACAACTTGTTCCACTTTGCCACCTGCTCATTAGCCGAGAAAGCAAATTTAAAAAATTCCTCCTCTAATAATTTACGCAAATACGCCACCGAAAAACCGCCATTGGAGCATAGACTCCAACTCAATTTGTCCCTTGTACCTGCATTTCCACAAA
Organism: Gentiana macrophylla; assembly: GCA_026214975.1. NCBI lineage: Eukaryota > Viridiplantae > Streptophyta > Magnoliopsida > Gentianales > Gentianaceae > Gentiana > Gentiana macrophylla. Next base: position 81,513,273 of record CM047809.1, on the reverse strand, counting down.
CAACTTTAATAACCTCCTCCAACTCTCCTACTTCCTCCTCCTCAAAACCCCTCAACCTCCTCCTCCAAGCCCATTGAAGAAGTGAAAACGACGGTGCGAAGTGAAAACGACGGTGCTGTCGTATTTTGGATGGTAACAATACCGATGTATTGGAAATCACCCGAATTTTGTTGAAAAATAAGACGGTACCATCGTATTTCAATTCTGAAATTTGTTGGAAGTCACCATAATGCCTAAGTGATCCTAAATTTGCTTGCAGATGGATTCTCTCAAATTTGCTTTGGAAATAACAAAAGTTGGCTTGGCAATAGTGCTGGCCAAGAAGTTCATCTTTGTAAGTTTTTAATTACTTATTGTGCTGATTATTTACTCTCAAATATTTATTCCATAATAAAATTGATACACCGTATTTTTAGATTATTGATCGTGATGGATTAATATAAATTGATATATATCTCACACCCTTATGAATGATGTAAATTCTGAAACCAACATTATTTAGATTATAATAGAATATTTGGAAAACTTGTTGTACTTTGTTTTTTTTTTTTTTTTTTTTTTTTTGGAAACCCTTGATGCATGGTGTCATAACATGTGCTAAATATTCTACCAAGAAAACATACATATTTTGCTTAGATAAAGAATAGTTTTTAAATTTTTTTTTTTTAGTTAATGGTCAATTGAATTATAAAGGTTGCATCTAATTGTTATCGGTTATCGATTCTCCGGCAGATCCATAATTTTGTTTTTCAGAAGCTTCGTAAGAGAAAAAATCAAAGTAAATTCATCTTTCAAGTAATTTCCATTAATTTTTTTTTGAATGTAATATTTTTTTTTAGCAAGGTCCTTGGCCATAACATAGATCTGTCGGTGATTCTCTCTTTAATTGTATGACTTGATTTTGTTTTCCATAAAAAAAAATTAAAGTAATTTCCATTAATTTTTGTCCAAAAAAAAGTAATTTCCATTAATTTTTTTGCAAGTAATATATATTTTTTTAGCAAGGTCCATGGCCATAACATAGATCTGTTGGTGATTCTGTCTTAATCGTAAAAGGTATATTTATAGCTAGGGAGGTTCTAATTAAAGACACGTACGACACTTTCTATTTTTGGCATCATTTCTCTTCCGTCAGCACGATTTATTACTTTCGACACGACAAGAATATTTTTATTATCTTTTTACTTCAAATACTACAAAAATAATAATACAATTACTTCTTATAACACAATTTAAAAAAAAAAAAAAATACAAATCAGTCCTTTATCAATAAAATGGATCAATCAATCACCATCTCCTTCGTCATCTCCACCACCATCTCTTTCATCCCTTCTCCTTCATCCCTTACACCTTCCACCCTTTTCTACTAATAAACCCGCCCCATTTCCTCCTTATTTCGGTCATATCACAACCCATAACCCATTTTCTCTTCCCATTATACTCTTATACACCTTCATCTTCAACACCGAAACCCCTACCCGCCGTTGAAGCAAGCTTGATGCTTGGGAGCTTAAGAACCAACCACTAAATTATTAGGACACTCCCAAAGAAAAGCTCTATAGTGCCATATCCCTAAAATAAAGATAGAAAATAGAGTTTACTGCTAAAATAAACTTCCACAAAGAGAGCTTCATTAAAGAGAGCCTATCCTTATATATTTTTAGGGATATGAACAGTCATCCCTATTTGGGGATCGCACTATTCACGCTTCTAAACATATTTAATTATTAAAAATTATAGGATAGGGATAGAGATCTTCTTTGAGTGAAATAATAAATATTTAATGTGTATAAATAGGGTTGTGAGGTAGAATATGTATTATTTAATATTATCTGAAATGTTATAGGGATAATGATAGGGATGCTGTTGTGGAGGTTTTTGAATTAAGATGTTGTAAAATAGGGATATGTATTATTTTATATTATTTTAGGGATAAAGTTTGGGGACTCTGTTGGGAGTGCCCTTATCTCCCTCCCTCCACAACCCCCACCCCACCCTGCAAATCGCACCCTCCCTCCGAAAACCTTCAAATCTGCAGCCCTTTTTTTTTTCTTTCTTACGAAACCAATTAACCTGCAATTTTTTTGTGTTACATAACCAACCTGCAAATCGAACGGCTCACTCTTCAATGAGACTATTTTGCCAGAAAAGAGAGGCACAAACGCCGGAAAGAGAAGGTCGCTGTGGAGAATGGGTTCACATAGAAAGAATGACATTTTTTTCCTTCTCCATCCTGCTGAAAATCTACATTTTCTCCCCTACACAACCCGTCCCTCGTATGTAGTGTGTGAAATGAGTGATTTTATGGTGCAACGGTTGTAGGAAGGTTATCACAAAGTGGATACATTAGGCTCTCTCATTTTTACTCTCTTTCACATAATACACTTTTATCGTGTGTGAGAGGTTAGAAATGAGTGGTTGTAATGTGATGCCACTTTGCATAAACCTTCCTACAATCTGGCCAGATTTTTAAAATTTCACGTGTGAAATACGTGTGTGGTGTGTGTAAGTAAAAAAAAAAAAAATCAATAAAAGGGTGTTAGAATTAGAAAGTGTGGTGCATTTAAAACCTCTCTTTGCACAAGGTGCATGCATCGGTCTAGACTATAACATGAAATGGAGGCCAGGTGTTGACCCCGTTGAGTGACAAAAAAAAAAAAAAAAAAAAAAAATTTTATAAAATCATAAACTATTTTATAACTTGCTCCAAAAAAAAGAATCATATACTCCCGCCGTCCCATTTTATTTTATTTGCCCCGTTCGAATTTTTACACAGATTAAGAAAAATGTAGTTAATGCTTTATATTTTATTAAATGATTCAATATTTTTACATTTATGCACTTTAAATAGTGTTGGACATTTAAAGCTACACACTTTTTATTGTAAATATTTTAAAGAAAGGCATTTGAAGAAATTTAACAATTAATTCACAAATGAACATTTATTTTGGGACAAAGAAAAAAAGAAACGTGGACAAATAAAATGAACGGAGGGAATATTTTTTTTTTTTGTAAAAAAAATTAAAATATTCAAGTTACTTATCGTACAAGTAATATCGTGTCATCAATCAAAACCAAAACCTAAACCAAAACAAAAACCTAAACCTTTACCTAACTTCCCAAAAATTGATTAAAATCAATATTCATGAAAAAAAATTGAAGTATAGAATTTTCAATTACGGTTGTATTAAGTAAAATCCTTTTTTTCCTCTCTATTTTTGTTCTTTCCATATTCAATCAGAATGCTACAGTTTATTGACTTAATTTTTTTTTTTTTTGGAAAATGAGATTTTATTTAAAAACCGCTGGGAATAGCCCCACCATGGCAGTACAAATGGGAAAATGAGATCTTTTTTGACTTAATTTCAGTTCAAAAGTAGTAAATATACTTTCTGACCAGTACTGTGTATGAAAAACACTTGACATCTTACTCGAATTGAGTTAGAAAAATTATCATTTCTGTGATTTGAATTATGTCAGAATACTTACTTACTATACGTATTTTAATTATATTGTCTAATGTATTCATAATGTTTGCAGATCGAAGATGAGTCTGATGATGATACGGATGGATGTGTTATTAATTCAAAGCCTAATGTTTTCGATCGTCGTGTTAATGATTATGTGGTCGATGACAACCTTAAGTTCACCTGCGATATTTGTGCTGATGAAAAACCATTGACTGCGGTTTTTCACGTATTAGGTTGTGATCATTTTTACTGCTCTGATTGTGTTGCCACGTACGTGGCAACAAAATTACAAGAAAGCGTCAGTAATATACAGTGTCCAGCCACAGGGTGTGACGGAAAACTAGAGCTTCATCATTGCAAATCGATCTTGCCACCCAAGGTGTTTGATAAATGGGGCGACGCCTTATGCGAGGCATTGATTTCACCTTCCGAGAGATTTTACTGTCCTTTTAAAGATTGTTCCGTGTTGTTGATTAAAGATGTTCCCGTGACGATGCTAAGCAAGTGCCCGAACTGTCGTAGATTGTTTTGTGCAGATTGTCAAGTTCCTTGGCATTCAAATTTGTCTTGTAAAGAGTACAAAGGTAAAAATGAAAAAGAGGGCGATATGAGGTTGATAAAGTTGGCTGAAAAAAATAAATGGAAGAGATGCCCTAGGTGCAAGTTCTATGTTGAAAGGTCTGAAGGTTGCAAATATATGACATGCAGGTTAGTTTTATTTATCAATTTAGTTGTATATTTATTTATATATAAATCATTGATTACCGTATTGATCGATATCAGATCTGATAGAATAATAATATTTAATTATATGTGTTTTTCGATTTAATTAATACGTTTTCTTTTTATTTATTTATCTGTTATTTTACAATATCAATTCAACATTTATTATTTTTTCCACATTTATCCTGATTTTAATAACCCAAATTTTGGTACAATTTTCCATACACAAAAAATGAAGGATAATTTCGTTATTTTAACCTCCATTTCAGACACATTAATCACTTTCTTATCTGTGTGATTTTTCTTTTTGCGGAAATTAAAAAACCGAGGGAGTATTTTTCTTGATTGCAGGTGTAAGTGCGAGTTTTGCTACCAATGTGGAGCTCTAACAAGAATCGGACACAGATGTCCCCTCTAATGGGATCCGCGGACCCTGCTAAAAATAATAAAAATCTACATTTTACCTAGAGAAAGTATTTTGCATCACTTGAGAGGAAAAAAGTTACTTTAAAAAAATATTACAGACCCCATTGAACAGTATTTATGGATCCGCAAGCAATAGTTTATTATTGCAAGAAATGTAATAATACTTCATTGTTTTTTTTTTTAATTTTTATTCTTATTTTTATTTTATTTTGTGTGTGGAGGGTAAGATCATTAATGTTTTAGTATTTTGTATTAGATGATTTGGCATTGTTTTAGGGGGCATTTATTTGTATCACAACAAACCTATCGATGTTTCACTAAAATAATAAAACATGTAATCTACTTCTTACACGTGATCTACTTCTTACACCATAGCTATTATTTCAACAATTCAAAAACTACTTTTGCACCACATTTTCATGTCAAAATTAAAAAAAAATATCAAATTTTTCAATCATTCTTTACTTCAGCCAATTTATAATAGGGCATTGTTAATGACACTATTATATCTTTGAAGATTACACTGCAAAATCCAACTTTTTAGAGGTCGAAATGTGTTATTTCAACTCCCGAAAAGTCGAAATGTGTTATTTTGACCTATAAAAAGTCGAATTTTGCACAGGTGTGGTGCCCGAGTATATTGAGTGTGGTGCCATTAACATTACCCTTTATAATATTATCATATCTCCACCAAACACACTTAAAATCTACAAAACAACCCCTTCACTCATGACAAGGGTCGGACTAGCCCTTTTCACGTGTCAACCATAGAATGAATAAGTCATAAATGAAGACAGAGAATTAATAGGTGATACAGGCCAGGAGCCTTAAGTTTAACGGGATAAGCGGACCTGAACCTCAGGGGGAGTTCAGCTCGGCCATTCTTAACTTATCACCGCAGGTCGGCTTGGTAAAAGTGGAGGTCGGGTAAGGCAGTGCAGGTCGAGATGGCCTAACCAGGCCGACGCAAGTGGGCCAGAGCCTTATTCGTATTCAGCACACGTGCTTAATAATTTCAGATAAATATGGAAAGAATCCTATGATATAACGACATTGATCCTGTCATTTAGTATGTCCATAATTATCCCTAAATCAACGGGATATACACGTGATAATCCTTAGGGATTAAGAATTCCTTGTTGGACAAGGCACATGACGAGACGTCCCCTATATATACGATCTCTAAGAAACTATAAGAGACATGATTCCTAATTGATTAACAGGATACGTAGGCAACTTGGGAAAATAACCCAGACTCAGTCTAAAATAAATACTAATACCATCCAATCATAAAATTGTTCTTGAATTAGTTGTCACGGAATAAAATACGGCCTAGATTATACATCAGACGATATCCATCATCGTCAATTGACGCTAGAAGGAGGGTCTTTTTTCTGTTTGTTTAAGATCTTCATCATCACCATAACCTTAAATCATGGCAAAGAACATAGGCAAGAAGACGGCTCAAGAACCAACATCTTAGGGTGGTGAAAACACCCAGGGTGGAGGCCAAACTGCTGGTGGAGAGAAAGAACAAAACACCACCACCAGCCAGCATCAACACGATGCACCCCTTCCAGATCTGGCACAACAAGCCTTACTGGAAGCGTTGTAGGCCCTAGATACCTTTGCTTTCAAAACTATCCTCGAAGCAGCATTCAAGGGACTGGGAGAAGATCAATTAGAGGAGGATGCACTCAAAATTTCCCCTCATCCTCCGAAAGACAATATGCAGGATGCCTTATCGTCCAGCTCTAACGCATGGAAGAAGCAAGTGAACGCCCAAGCGCAGGACGCGGGTAGAGATGAGCTCGAGGCTATAATGGGTAGAATGACTGATGAACTCTCGTTTGAGTCACCGTTCTCAGAGCATATAGTGAATTATCATCGACCAACGAAGTTTAAAGTGCCTAAATTGGAACCGTATGGTGGCACTAAAGATCCACAAGATCATCTCTTTCAGTACTTAGCACATATGAATCTGGATTGCGTTCCAAAGGAGATGAAGTGTAAAGCCTTTCCAGCCTTACTCATAGGCAAGGCTCGTGAGGGGTTCAGAAAGTTACCACCAATATCGATCTCTGACTTCGAAGCTCTAGCCAAAAAGTTTCTACAGGCTTTCATCACGGCCAAGCCTTTCCAGAAGAACACAACATACCTTCTCACCATAATGTAGAAGGGAGAAGATACGGTACTGCAGTACCTTAAAAGATTCAATGAAGAGTCCAGGCAGGTCCAGGACACTGATGATCACTTCTTGATCACTTCTTTTATAGCAGGACTACGAGAGGGTAGGTTATACGCTAAACTGAACAGCACCCTTCATAGATCTATGGAAGAATGTATGGAGGTAGCCGAACAAATATTGTCAAGGAGAAGAGGCAATCATGATGAAGAGGTAACCAGAAAGAGAGTCTAAAAAAGACAAGACTGATGAGAGATCTGACAGGAAAACAAAACCGGTCTGGGATCGGATAACAACACCAATTTCAGATAGGCTCAGCAAAAAAAGAGCCTTGCAAGAAAGGGACTTTATCCCTCTGAACAGATCATGGGAGCGGGTTCTCACGGTGACGGAAATAAAAGGTCTGGAACGAGATCCACCTCCCATGAGAGGACCTCAAGAAAAAAGAGACCCCAGTAAGTACTGCAAATATCATAAAGACATTGACGCTGCAGTCATGGAAGGGAAGTTAGACGAGGTCATAGACCGATCTCAGAATTCAGAGCCTCGTGGGTGAAGAGAATTCAAGAGAAGAAACTACAATCAGGGCCATGATCGGCAAGATAAACCTTGACGCAGAAGGGATCAGACACCCGACCCAGAGGGCCAGATGAACAATCGCCTAGTCAATACCATCAATACGGTTTCTGGTGGTCCGAACAGCACCACCCGAACTAAAGAAAAGGGCAGTAGCAGGTCTGCTACCCTATCTGACTCAAATAAAAGGCAAATGCTCTCTGGATAAGTAACCTTCGGTCTAAGAGATTCTCTCCCGTTGGTAATTAATAAAGAAGGATTAATCATTGAGGCTGTGATAAATAAATATGTGGTGAAGAGTATCTGCGTAGATACTGGAAGTGCGGTCAACGTGCTTTACTACAACGTCTTCCAGACTATAAAATTGAAAGACTCTGAATTGACACCCGTCTCAGCTCCGCTGTTTGGATTTGCTGGACCGCCAGTTCATCATGTAAGTATGATCACATTACCCACCATGTTTGGAAAGGAACCAATGAGCAGGACCATTATGGTCAATTATGTTAGGTGTGATGCCCGAAAGACAATTTTTGTAATTGTTTTATTTAATAAATGAAATGATATTATTATTCATATTTATTATTCTCATAATCACCGATGTGACAATAGTATTTACACTACAGAAAACCCTAAAGTATATCGTTTATGTAATCACTTAACTCAGTGTATGAGATATACACGGGAGGATTGAGTTAGTGAAGATGTACTTAAAATACAATTAGCCCGTAGTGAAGTTAATTGAGAGTATCGGGTCTCTCCTTTGACGTGCTATTAATGCGCCTAACACAATAGGTGTGATAGTCCTATCCGGACTTTCGGTTAAGAGAACCTAATGGGGCATTTATATATGATAGATATATCATATAGGGTCGACCGATTTGATTAGAATTCACGATATAATTCCGTGAATCGAAGTCTTATCGAATCAATGGATGATCATATTTATGGATATATCTTAATCTGAGGTGATCACGATAACCGCTTGAATCAAGATGAAGTTTGACTTGACGGTTAAGGATTACACTCGAGTCCGTGATCCGAATTACCCCATCTTGGCATTGTATCGGATTGAGTGAGTAGTCGTGTTTATCACAGATACGGAATCCATTCCTTCCATTTATGGAAGTAGATAGACGCTTCCTTATTTGTTAATCCTAGAAACCGATCGATCGCGCGAGTTCATATTGCAATCGATTAGCTACCAAAGGAGTTGTATGAATTAATTGATCACTAGGGGGTTAATGGTAAATAAGGATAAGAGGTTCTAAAAGGGTTAACGGTAATTTCCGATTTAGAATGAAATAGTCTATGGAGGATTAATCCATATGTAATGATTATATCAATGGACGCTTATTATTATTCTCGTGAGGAGATAAATATAATCTTATAATCGGAGGAGTGCAGTCACGGGATTATGGTGGCATATTCCTGTGATTGATTTATCGAATATAATTATTATGTTCGTAAGATAATTATTTATTTGATTTATCGGAGCCGCTGATTATTAGTCCATGGTCCCCGACGTGCCTCCTAATATAAAGCATAGCTATTCTCGGACGTCGAATCCTAATAATATTAATTTAGTTCTCGTTGGACTTTATTAAAACGATATGTGAATTAATTGTTTAGTGGACTATTAAATTAGTTGGGCTAAATAATTAAATATGTGGAAAAGACATTTTTCATAATCTCTACTAATTTGTGTATCATAGTCGAAAATTCATAGTGACTAGGTCACAATGATGAATTTCGCCAATGCATATTTTAATGAACAAGAAATTAGTTTTCTTGTGATTTAATAAGACATGTGTATAAAATATTTATTGGATAAATATTTATGGAAAGAAATAAAGATAAATATTATTCAAGATTTGTTCTAGAATATTATGGGATTATCTTTTATTTAATGGGATTATTATAATTGATTTTGTATTAATTATTAAATCCTTGGAGGTTAAGTTTTACTCTCCTATATAAAGAGAGTTCTCCTGCCTTTACAACACACAATAATTTCGACTTCATCTCTTAGAGAGAAGGAAAATATTTTCGCCAAGGGGATTAAAGGGAAAAATCTTGGAGATTTTTCCTAGAAAGATATCGGAAGGGTTCGAGTCAAGAATTTCCTTCCACCGAGTTGCTTTCGGATCACACGTCACGGAAGATCGTGGTGCTCTTCACACCTTTGTTTATTCTTCCTATTGCGGTTCTTCAACTTGGATTTTGAGATCCAAGAGGTATGTTCTACAACCCCCTTGTAGATGTAGATCTAGTTATTTTATTACGTGTAATTTATAGATCTAGATCCTTAAATCGCTTCATTGCGGATGATATTACTAACAAATGGTATCGATCGCTGGGTGATCTATATTTATACGTATAAAATATTAGATCTAGGAGTGGAAAACATGTAGTTTTTGTGTCCCAATTTTTTTAGGGGCCGATGCATATATGTTTATTTTTTATGTTGCGATTGTTGTGGTTGAAGAGATGGATTGGGGTTGGTACTGTTTACCCGTTAGATCTATTGTAAACTCATATAAACGATGAAAATTCGTTCATATGAGTATAGGAAATTATGTAATTTATTTTTTATTGCAATTTTAATTTCCAGTAATTAGATCTGTTTAAGAGCTGTTTAGTTATTTCGTTTTTCCCGTTGATCGAGCCGTTGAAACGACAATCCCTCCGGTCAGAATAAAGAATAAAAGGTGATGATCAATTCGACAAAATTTCGCGTCGATCGGAGTCCGTTTTGATATCCGTTCGTTGCTACAAAGAAGCTGTTGTAACAGAAAAACGCAGGATTCACAGAAACCCTACCTGTGACTTCCTCGAATTTCTGGGAAAGTTTGGACCGTTGAAACGCAAATCCAACCTGTCAGATCGATAAATATTGAGTTTTTGACGTGGAATAAAAATTTCAGGTCAATCGGGATTCATCTCGATTTCCGATTGGCCTCGGGAAGTCTTTGAGGCACTGCTGTAAAAGTCAGATCCAGCAGCAAGTTGAGCGGCTCACTGGTGAAAATTGACAAGTCAAATCCCCGATCCAACCGTCCATATTGAAGCCCGAGGAATGAAGAACAGATCTGAAAAGTTTCGTCACGATCCAAGCTCGTTTGGTTTCCCGATCATCGAAGAATTTGAACAGCTGCAGATTATGTTAGAAAGTAGTAAACCCTAGTTAGGGTTTGTTTAATTTATTTCTGATAGATTAGATACGGGGGTCCCAACGATCCATCTCGGTGTTTAAATTTTCCGCAATTTATTTTTTATGTGTTTGATCATAAAATAGATATAAACTCGGAATTGCCATGACATGCATCATATCATAAATCCACTCCATGCATACATGTAGACTTTTAATTTTGGTAATTAAAATAGGCATGTATACAAACTCGCGTAATTAGTTGAAATTTAATTAATACGTGGTAATTAATTAATTTAGTAACTAATTAAAGATCCGAGGACGGGTTATGAAATCGTTAAGCCTTTTGGTGTGTGTTCTCGGTGAACCGCCTTAAAGCCCAAACGAGATCACGCTTTCGATTCGTAGTGTCTACGAGATTGAATGATGGTAAAAGAACAATAAATCTTGGATAAAACGGTTCGCTTATAGGTTGGGTGGTCAACGAGCTTGGCTCGACCGACTTAACCCTCCTAGTGTGATGTATGCACGGGGTCCGGCAAGACTAAGCTACACCGGAGAGCGGAGGGGTGATTCCTTCTTATCTCAATAGGGCTCTCTTGACCCGACTTCGTCCGATCATCACATATGTTCCAACGAATAGGACGGGTAGGCTTGCCTACGTTACCGACACCATTCGAATCCTTGATTTGATGTGCTTTTATGTTAACATCAAAAGACATGGTTTGTTAACCCACCACAACTTCCAAAATATTGAGTGGGAGCGGGGGGCGATGCAGTAACCCCACGGCCTCTACTATAGATACAAGTAAGTGAGAGAAGGGTGACGCCTCGCGGCGCTTTGATTTCGCCCCCTACGGATGGTGTTCACCCCTATCAACATTCATGGCTTGGTCTCCGAAAGGATAGGATTTACGGGTACTGTCGGGTCACCGACCTATCCTACGACGGCACACTCGGGCGTACCTAAGAGATCCGATATAGTAGGTCACACTCATCATGGGTATTCTTGATAATATCTAGGCTAAAAAAGGAAGGTAGTCAATAAATAAAGGGATGTTCGATTCTCGTGGGATGTTCGATTCTTACAAGTTATTTATTGATGAGATTGTCTCGATTTAACCGTCATCTCTTTGACCTACCCTACGGCGGCACTGAGATGCGAGGTTAAAACCTTGGAATGGTAGAGTAAACTTATTTAGTTTACAATTCCTAAAATAAAATAATATAGTAGTGTTAAACTTGAATTAATATATGTCATTTTATTTACAGCATTAAATCCTTTACTAAATTGCTTAAAAATTAATAATTTACTAGTATTGACTTCATTAAAAAGTGGAAAGTAACTAGGACGTTGAACTAGTTAATCGATAATGCGATTAATTTTCGGAAGAGATATTTCCTCTTAAGCCTTTTAAAACTAGAGTGACATATAGGTATATCACTAGTGTCATTCGTGTCAAACGGAAGACAAACTTAGTTTGATCAAAAGTGATTTCGGACTTTGAAATTCTTATAGTGAATTTTGAATGTGTAGTAATTACACGAGTAATTTTCTAATTGAAAAATCGGAAAATCATGAAGTATTACTAGTTGGACGATATTTGGAATCGATGAACTAGTGGGAGCTTTCTGATTTGTTGTTTTTCTAGAACATTAGAAAAGTGTAACTGACTACACACGTAACCGTTCTAATTTAAAAACCGGAAAGTCATGAAATGTCGCTAGTTGGACGATATTTGGAATCGAAGAACTAGTGGGAGTTTCTATGATTTGTTATTTTTTCTGGAAACAATAGAACTATGTACGAAAGATTTTCTAATCGGAAAAATCGGAAAATCATAAAAATAAAGCATTGCTCGTTAGACGGTATTTGGAACCGATAAACTAGTGGGAGCTTTAATGTTATGATTTGTTGTTTTTTCTGGTATATTAGAAAATCCGAGAAGTCCCGACAAGTAACACTCGAAATAGACATCCCACGGTTCAAGAGTAGTGTCTACTCAAAGGAACCGCTGGTTCAAGACTGTTTCCATTCCGGAAAGTCAAGAATGGGAGAATATGTCTAAAAGTGTTAGTCATCTAAACTGAGAAAACTTTAAGGCTGAACCGAAAAATTAATTAACTGAAAATCATAGGATAAGGGCAGTGATTTTGGATCACCAACCTATGAATCCTTGGCGATTTTCTCGAGCTAAGTTCTTTGAAGAACAAGGTAGCAGTGCATTTAACGATTAAAAGAGTAAACAACGGGCAGTTGACTTTAGCTAGAATAGTGGGAGTGATATAAGGACATGAATCTCGGATTCAATCCTTGAATACTGAATCCAAGACTCGGACTTTTGTTTGATAAAGTCAAAACCACTTAGAATCATTTTGAAATATGTATATAAAACACATCTTAAGAACTATTAAAAGCAATTGGTTTCTATATTTAGATAAACGCTTCTTCATATTCCATAGTTAGTGCATAGTCCCTAAAAGACAAGACTCAAGACTGCTCAGGGGTGATTCCTTTCTCCCGGCCTGCGTTATATTGTCACAAATGTTCAATGACTAAGTTTCCTTTCAATCGGGAAAGGATAATGGTTATAAAGAAGTAACATAGCTTGTTCATGACGACCTGCGGGGTTTGATGAAAGATACAAGCTAGTAGGAGCTTCCGAGTAGTGACTTCTTGTCTGATAACTATTCAAACACTCCGGTAAGTTTATCCAAAATATTTTGAGGTTTCTTTGTTTTCAACAGAGATAGAGTATTCTATACTTCGAAATGGGCCATCACATAGTCCTGGGACTCGATGCTCGGCTCGCCTCATAGTGAAATGCTTTCACCAAGTGAGAAACCGTTAAATTGCCTTATATATGTTTTAGATGTGCTACAATATCTCGCTTAACTCAATAAAGATATTGAAGTTTAAATAACGGTTTACATTGAAATGTAAGACCGAGAAGTCTACCTAGAATATGCTTTGGAATTTACGGATAAGGTGTGGATTCGGTTCACCCCACTTCCATAAATATAAGCATTTAGCACACGGTGCTTGAAGGTAGGTCTGAATTTCGCGAACACGTTCGGTCGCTGACCAATCGTTATATATCTTGTAGCATTGAGAAAAAGGTTTGTTATAAGATTCTTGAAATCGGGAAGGGATGCTTATATCATTGCGCCCTTTCGATAGAGTCCATGAACAAAGAAAACCTTGAACCTTGAAGTACGTTTACTCAAGGTAGTTACTAACTGATTAAAATCAGACCACATCCAACATCGGTTGTTGGTGATAACACTAAATACTACTAAACTAGATCAGAATTTCGATCCACCCAGTAAGTATTGGGAGTATGGTTTATCCATTACCCATTACGGTTTCTGCGGACTTTGTAGTCTGAGGATCGATTGATGACCTATGGCTCTTTTGTGAGCAGTATAGGATTCTGATAATAGAGGTTGGTTTAATAGCCATAACCCTGTGAATGGAGTTTGGTACTCCAGAGCTGTTCATACTCTTGTAGAACCACCGAGTGTCTCAGCCCATGGGAGTAATTGGATCTACACGGAAAAGAGTAGAATGAGTTCGGTATTGCATGATTTCGCTCAAAAGCGTAAAATAGGGGTGATTCCCTGAGACTTTCTTGCCAAACAAACGGAGTCTGGATTCATTTAAAACAGAAGGGTATTGACTTATGAACTCATGACAGGATAACTGTCAAGGCTTATGTCCTTTGTGGATAAAAAGCAAACCTCTCGGTCATTGGAAGTCATATATTTCTACAATATGTGGATTTGACCAAAATATTGATAAGTCTTTTGTAGACTGGATATCATTTTTAGTACAGTAGTGAATATATAAATATATATTTGTGTTTGTGAAGGATAACACTGCACCAGTTGGCAACAACATGGGTGTGTTATCTGAAGTCAGAATCTGACAATACCACAATTCTCTGCAACGGAGATTTGGACAACATTCTCAAGAGTTTGACTCGGTCGAATTCATTAGAATCGACCATCGTTTCCCATCCATCTTATTGGTTAAGATGATGCATCCGTATATGCAACATTCAATGAGGAAGTTCTACCCTATGCCTCAGAAATGACTCTCTAAATCTTCGGATCAAGAGAAATGGGATAGATTCTTTTTCTAGTAAGAGATGGTCAGGTTATTGAGCGTCAACTTTGATCGAATCTTAGATTCGGCAGTTAACAAAGCAAGTTTAGTATGTCCTTTAGTATCTTGAAGAGAACGAGGAATAATATGCGGACATATTCATGTGTGAACTTGGATATGTGTGATACACTGATTTTGACTTTAAGTCAGATTGAGGATGATCGTTAAGTCGATCTCGGGCTCAGTGTTTACTCTTGTGTTAAAGCTATTGCTTGGAGGAATCCAGCAACGCCAACTCGACTTTAACTAGTTGGGTGATTAGCGGCTTTTGTAGTAGCTAGAGAGGCGATATAGCTTAAGAATTTCCTTTTCATATCTGGGAGTGATTCTAGATTTGGAAGCCGATACCACATCATTGTGCAAACGATGACGGGGTAACTTATAAGGATCTTCGAAATCACTAGAGGTCAAAAGCATATTAGGAAAGTACCACATGATTTGATGGACCGGTTACGTTTCGATTCTATGGACCTTCTCGAGCCAACAACCTGACTAATCATTAAGACCCATGACATTTAGATGTAGGTGCTCCCCGAGTCACTGACCTATCCTACGACGGCATACTCGGAGTGTACTTTGGAATCTGAAATGGTTATGATATGCTTAGTGGGTACTAGAATACGGGATGAGTCTCCATTGCTTTAGAGCAAGTGGGAGATGTAGTTTGTTGTATTTTAAATAATAGGGTGTGCTCTAAAACAATTAATCACATGCTTTCGTGCAAGTGGGAGATTGTTAGGTGTGATGCCCGAAAGAAAATTTTGTAATTGTTTTATTTAATAAATGAAATGATATTATTATTCATATTTATTATTCTCATAATCACCGATGTGACAATAGTATTTACACTACAGAAAACCCTAAAGTATATCGTTTATGTAATCACTTAACTCAGTGTATGAGATATACATGGGAGGATTGAGTTAGTGAAGATGTACTTAAAATACAATTAGCCCGTAGTGAAGTTAATTGAGAGTATCGGGTCTCTCCTTTGACGTGCTATTAATGCGCCCAGAACACAATAGGTGTGATAGTCCTATCCGGACTTTCGGTTAAGGGAACCTAATGGGGCATTTATATATGATAGATATATCATATAGTAATTTGGACCGATTTGATTAGAGTTCACGATATAATTCCGTAATCGAGAAGTCTTATCGAATCAATGGATGATCATATTTATGGATATATCTTAATCTCGAGGTGATCACGGTCCAACCGCTTGAATCGCATGAAGTTTGACTTGACGGTTAAGGATTACACCGAGTCTGTGATCCGAATTACCCCATCTTGGCATTGTAATCGATTGAGTGAGTAGTACGTGTTATCACGAGATACGGAATCCATTCCTTCCATTTATGGAAGTAGATAGACGCTTCCTTTATTTGTTAATCCTAGAAACGATCGATCGCGCGAGTTCATATTGTCTTGATTAGCTACCAAAGAGTTGTATGAATTAATTGATCACTAGGGGGTTAATGGTAAATAAGGATAAGAGGTTCTAAAAAGGGTTAACGGTAATTTCCCGATTTAGAATGAACAGTCTATGAAGGATTAATCCATATGCAATGATTATATCAATGGACGCTTATTATTATTCTCGTGAGGAGATAAATATAATCTTATAATCGGAGGAGTGCAGTCACGGGATTATGGTGGCATATTCCTGTGATTGATTTATCGAATATAATTATTACATTCGTAAGATAATTATTTATTTGATTTATCGGAGCCACGATTATTAGTCCATGGTCCCCGACGTGCCTCCTAATATAGCATAGCTATTCTCGGACGTCGAATCCTAATAATATTAATTTAGTTCTCGTTGGACTTTATTAAAACGATATGTGAATTAATTGTTTAGTGGACTATTAAATTAGTTGGGCTAAATAATTAAATATGTGGAAAAGACATTTTTCATAATCTTGGCCCAATTTGTGTATCATAGTCGAAAATTCATAGTGACTAGGTCACAATGATGAATTTCGGCCAATGCATATTTTAATGAACAAGAAATTAGTTTTCTTGTGATTTAATAAGACATGTGCATAAAATATTTATTGGATAAATATTTATGGAAAGAAATAAAGATAAATATTATTCAAGATTTGTTCTAGAATATTATGGGATTATCTTTTATTTAATGGGATTATTATAATTGATTTTGTATTAATTATTAAATCCTTGGAGGTTAAGTTTTACTCTCCTATATAAAGAGAGTTCTCCCAAGCCTTACAACACACAATAATTTCGACTTCATCTCTTAGAGAGAGAAGGAAAATATTTTCGGCCAAGGGGATTAAAGGGGAAAAATCTTGGAGATTTTTCCGGGTAGCATATCGGAAGGGTTCGAGTCGAGAATTTCCTTCCACCGGGAGTTGCTCGGATCACACGTTCGGAAGATCGTGGTGCTCTTCACACCTTTGTTTATTCTTCCTATTGCGGTTCTTCAACTTGGATTTTGAGATCCAAGAGGTATGTTCTACAACCCCCTTGTAGATGTAGATCTAGTTATTTTATTACGTGTAATTTATAGATCTAGATCCTTAAATCGCTTCCGCTGCGGATGATATTACTAACAAATTATGTGGTCGTCAAGGCCCCATCAGCGTACAATGTCATCATGGGAAAACCTGTGTTGATCGACCTCCGAGCTGTGATCTCCCCAGCTCACATCAGTATGAAGCTCCCAACTTTTAAGGGCACGGTAGAAATCAAGGGTGACATGGAGTCAGCCATGATTTGTTACACAGCCACCATCAGCAAAAATGATTGTACAACAAGTCCTAGTGGAAGGTGAAGAAAAGTTGGTCTTCAGAGGATTTGTTACACGCCAGAAGGTGAAGAAAGTTGGTCTTTAGAGGATAGAGTTGAAGCAGTTAGCCTTTGGGAGGAAAAGAAGGATCTTACCGTTAACATTGGTTCTTGGATCCCAGATCAGCAAAAGGATGCCCTTGTTAGTATACTTTAGGAGTTTAGAACCGTTTTTGCATGGAAGACTGGGGATATGCCATGCCTGTCTCCTGAGCTGTCACTGCTCAAACTGAATTTTGACGCAAACAGGAAGCCTATTCGGCAAAGGAATAGACATTTCGCCAAGGAGCGAATGGAAGCAATAGAAAAAGATGTGGCAAAGCTGCTCCAAGCAAATATTATAAGGGAAGTGGTCTATCCGGACTAGATGGCTAACCCAGTTTTAGTTAAGAAGCCAGACGTGAGTTGGCGGATGTGCGTGGATTTTACCGACCTGAACAAAGCCTGTCCAAAGGATTGCTATCCTCTACGAAAGATTGACAGGTTAGTTGATTCAACTGTTGGTTTTGAAGTATTTGCCTTCTTAGATGCCTACAAAGGATACCATCAAATCGCAATGGGTTCTGAGGATGAGGAAAAAACTTCATTTATAACGGAACTTGGCACTTACTGCTATATGTTAAGGGTGATTTTATACGAATTTATACGATAGTTTTCTTATCAAATTCCCTCATATTAGTATAAATTGCATTGGAATTGGGCTTAAAATGGATATAATGAGCAAAAGGTTTTATTAAATGAATCAATTGCAAAATGAGCTTAATTGTGGGTTTAAATATGAGTTTTATATTGTTTTGGATTATGTTATGTTTTTGCAATGTTTAATTATAGATAATAATGATGTCACAAATGAGGAGGTGGAATGAAGATAAGAGTCATTAGAGATAAGATCCAAGTGGTTAGCAAGTTGTTGGAAGAGAGAGAAGGTATATTATGGATCAAGAAAGAATAAATCCGTTGCATCATAACCGAATTCTGTTACAAGGATCCAAACGGGCGTCTGGCAAATAGAACGGGCGTTCAAAGCTGACAGAGAGTTATGAAATCGAGCAGAATGAATTCAAACGGGCGTTCCAAAATTCAAACGCACGTTCATCAATTCAAACGGGCGTTTAACTCCCAGACCAGTCGGTTTTTCCCTTTTTCCTATAAATAGGCATCGTGTGTAATCACTTAGAGGGAGCGTTTTTTTACAGTAGTTCTTCAGTATTTTCAGAGCCAAACAATTCCCAAAGACCTTCTAAAGGTGGCTGGGTTTAGATTTAGTTATTATTAGCTTAATTCTCATGGATTCATCTTCAAGCTTTGTGGTTATTTCTTCTATGGATAGCTAAATCTTGTTGGGCAAACTTGGGGATGCAAATCTATCAATAAATCTGGTTTTCTTATATTGATCTTGTGTGTTCTTCAACAAAGGTTGGATCTCTTAGCTTGTTTTACTTGTCTAATTTCATTTACATCGAAAGATAATGAATATGTGATGTTTCATGAATGGAAATTGTGTGAAACTTAGATCAAACTTGCTAATGGATTGAACATTTAACTTCTAGCCAAGAACGAAAGTTGCTAAGTTATTTGTTTAGGTCTTAAATCGAAAGATTTCACATCTAGATCGTTAATTGATACAAACCTTCCTAAGAAATTAGATCGTTTTGCATTTGGATAGGTGAACCCCCCTTTGTTAAGAAGCATACTTGATTGGTATTAATTGAGCCTTTGTTATTGGTTGATTTGTTGAACCATTGTTTGCCTCCTTCTCCCAATTGCTTGCTTTTGATTTCATAGATTATAAACCTTAGTTCTAAATTTCTGTCTTAGTTTAATCTAGTTACTATAACGTAATAATCGGCTCGAAACAATCTTTACTTAGCTTTGAATCATCTATGATTCTCTGTCTATGCTTGTGATCTCCTTTAATCTAAAACATAAAACACCATTAACATCATCTCTCTGTGGATCGATACCCGTACTTACCCTACTATGCTAGCAACTACCCGATATTCGGTCGATTAGGAGTTAGTTTGCATGTTAGGTATATGTTTTATAAATATTTTTTGTTTTGAATGATGCAAAATCCTCCGAACAAAATGGCGCCGTTGCCGGGGAGTTGCCATGTTTGATGTGTTTTATTACTGTTTTAGATGATAAGGAAAGCCTTAGTCTAAGTGGCCTTAATCTAGGTGCTTTGAAATCTGGTTTTTCTGCGTTATTACACTCTGTTTCTGCTGTTTTTGCTCTGTTTAGTCTGAACGGACGTTTAAGCTTTTAAACGCCCGTTTTCTTTCTAAACGGACGTTTGGGATCTAAATCGGCGTTACATGCGAACGCACGCCTTGTTTTCGTGAGTGCACGCTCGATCCCTCATTATCTTTTTTGTTTCTATCTTCCTTTTGTTCCTTTATCATTTCTTTTCGCTTTGACTCGGTTTATGCTAACTCGGAGTCAACAAGGCACTCTTATTTTCAATCCCGAGCCTGAACGAACTATTGTTCGTCCTAACTGTCGAAGAATCCGTTCTCGTATCCAAAGACTTGAAGAAAATTTAGAGAAGCGATTCCGGAAAAAGGTTGAAGAGTTTGTCTTAACGATGGCTGATGATAGAAGAACTTTAGCTGATTATGCCAGACCGGGCATGGTCAGAGTTAATCCTGGAGTCATTATACCGACGATTGCCGCTCCTACTTTCGAACTTAAACCCGGTTTGATCCAAATGATGCAACATGCATATATTTTTCACGGTTATCAATCCGAAAATCCTCATACCCATATACACACGTTTCTTGAGATCTGTGGGACTACCAAGTTGCAAGGGGTTGATGAGGACATTATCAAACTCAAATTGTTTCCATTTTCCTTGAGGGGTGAAGCCAAGGAGTGGTACAATTCTCTACCTGTTAAATCTATAACAACGTGGGAAGACCTAGAGAGAGAGTTCTTAAGTCAGTACTTTCCTCCGTCTAAGACTGCTCAGTGTCTTAGCGATATCTACACTTTTACTCAACAGCCTAATGAATCTTTCTTCGAAGCTTTTAAGAGATTCAAATCTTTACTCAGAAAGTGCCCTCATCACGGACTAGACTTGCAGAGGCAAGCTAATACCTTTTACAGTGGTTTGACTGAGCTGTCAAAAGGCATGGTCAACAGTTCTAGTGGTGGGGCATTTCTCAAGAAAACTCCACAAGAAGGTTGGGCTTTGTTTGAGGACATAGCTAAGTACAATTATGCTCATTCTTACCAAACAATCCAAGCACCTGCACCAAAAATTGAAGAAGTAAACATGCAGAATCAATTGATTTCTTTACTTCAACAACATGTTGCTAATCTTTCTAAGAATTCTAATTCTTAATCTGTGAATCAACTTCTACAGAACTCCCAAGTTCTCTTCTGTGACAATTGCAATCAAATTGGCCATTTGTTTGGTCAATGTCAATTTCTATCCCCCACAAACTATCAAGTCAATGTTGTCCAACATACGAGACAGTATACACCGATAGTTTGCCAGACTTGTGCTATTGAAGGACATACTTCTCTTGCTTGTCCTATGAATGGACAAAATTCTGAAGTCAATGCTTTTATGGCCAATCCAATCAAAGATTTCCGAATCAAGATTCTAGTCAAAGCAACTTCCGTAACTGTGGGTACAACCCAGTTATCAAAACTTCAATAGAATCCGAATAACTATCAATCTTGAGTTCTCCTACTTCTACTCAAATATTCAATCAAAACCGCCTAATGATTCTACTCATGTCTCTCGTAATAGGCCCACTCAATCTTACAATCGAATTCTCGAAATCCTCCGGGATTTTCTCTTCCGAGTGATATTGTTACGAGATTGGAGGAACAAATGAAGATAATCAAGAACCTTGAAAGGCAATTAGGACAATTGGCTGAACAACTTGCTTCAAGACCAAAAGGACATCTACCAAGTTTTACGGAGAAGAACCTCGTGGAGGTGGTCAAGTCAATCAAGCTAATCTGAGTCGGGTGTCAGATCGCTTCTAGTTCCATCAACTTCATATAGTCAAGAAGATACTAATGCCATCGGTTTGAGATCCGGCACTCAACTCTCTGGTCCACGTAACCGAAAACCACAGCCCCTCCCGCCAAAGTGCGGGAGGGGAGTTGAGAGGCCTATTTCCTAATCCGATAAAGAGCACTCGGGAGACCGATCTTCCGAAGGATGAGGTGGAAGGATCTAAAGTAGGTGAACTCTGTGAGCAAAGTGAGAAGTCTATTGAGGAAGAGGATGAGCCTGAGGAAAGGAGTAGAAAAATCATGAGATGGAAAGATCTTGAGGACCAAGCCGTGAGTTCCCAAGAAGAAAGTTTTCTCTCAAGATGAGTTGAAGAAGCTTCCGTTCCTCCGAGAAAGACTAATATTCCTTTATGTGAAGATAAGAAATATGAGAAGGTACTCAACCTCTCCTGAAAACACCCAAGTTAACTTGCCGTTATCCGACGTGTTGGTTGAGATGCCCAAGTATACTAAATTTATAAAGGATGTGGTCTCGTCTAAGAAGAAGTTAGAGGGCATGGAAAGGGTGATTGGTGAAGACTTTTCCATGATAAGTTATGAAGATTTACCTGTTAAGAAAGGTGATCCTGGAAGATTTGTTCTTACTTTGCAAATAGGAGGCCTTGTCTTTCCCAATTCTTTATGTGATCTAGGAGCTTCTGTTAGTCTTATGCCTTTATCTGTCTGTCAGCAACTTCAATTAGACCATCTTTTGGAGCCCACACTATGAGTATTCACTTTGCGGATAGATCATCCAAGAAAGCGACAGGGATTTTGAAAGATTTGTTGGTTCAGGTCGATAGATTTACCTTTCATGTGGATTGGTATGTTTTAGACGTCCAACAACCAAATACGCCCCTGATTCTTGGAAGACATTTTCTGTCTACCGCTAGAGCCCTCATTGATTGTGATGATGGTGCTAAGGTGACTTTGCGCGTTGGAAATGAAGAAGTAAGCTATAGTGTCTCTAAAGCTATCAAAAGACCTTCTGAATTTCCAACCGGCTACTCTGTAGAGGAATCATTTGATGATTTCAATGATTATTTAGAGGAGCAAGGCATGGCAGTAGACTCTGAATACGAGCGTTTAATCGACAATCTGAATCAGTATGGTAGGGTAGATCTGAGAGATTTTGGAGCTGAAATGGATGATGAAGTTGTGGGAAGAAAGAATCTTTCACCTTCAGAGGAAGTTGATTTATTGAGAGCTCAGTTGTTTTCCTCCGATAATTTGAAAATTAGAGATTTGAAGTCCAGTTTGGAGGAACCCCCGAATGATCTTGAGTTGAAGCCTTTACCTAAGCATTTAAAGTATGTGTTCTTGCAAGATGGTAATAAGCTTCCCCTCATTATTTCATCCAAACTATCCCGGATCGAGGAACTGAAAGTGATCAACGTCTTGAAAAAGAATGAAAGAGCCTTTGGATGGCAAGTCGGGGATATCAGAGGGATATCTCCGGACATCTGTATGCATAAAATCAAGACGGAAGACGGAGCTAAGAGAGTTAGACAACCGCAAAGGAGGCTGAATCCTCATATGCAAGAGGTTGTCAAGAAAGAAATTATCAAATTGTTGGATATGGGAATCATCTACGCTATTGCTGACAGTGATTGGGTGTCGCCAACTCAAGTAGTTCTTAAAAAAGGAGGAATTACGATTGAGAAAAATGAGAAGGGAGAAGAGGTTGCTATAAGACTTGTGACTGGTTACAGAGTTTGTATTGATTATAGGAAGCTTAACGAAGTCATAATGAAAGATCACTTTCCTCTTCCTTTCATTGACCAAATGCTTGAGCGTTTGGCCAGCCACGCTTTCTACTGTTTTCTTGATGGCTAATCTGGTAATTTTCAAATTCCCATTGACCCCTAAAGACCAAGAGAAGACTACTTTCACTTGTCCCTATGGTACTTTCGCCTACAGGCGAATGCCATTTGGTCTTTGCAATGCCCCAGCTACATTTCAAAGATGTATGTTGGCGATCTTTGACAGACTTTGTGGAGAAATGTATGGAAATTTCATGGATGACTTTCTGGTTTTTGGTCAAACTTTTGATGATTGTCTTCTTAATCTTGATAATGTGTTGAAGAGATGTGTGGAGAATAACTTAGTCCTCAACTGGGAAAAATGTCATTTCATGGTTAAGGAGGGCATAGTTCTTGGCCATAAAATTTCATCCAAGGGTATTGAGGTGGATAAAGCCAAAGTGGAAGCTATTGAGAAAATGTGCTTTCCAAAGAATGTGCGCGAGATTCGAGGTTTTCTTGGACACGTTGGATTTTATAGACGATTCATTAAAGACTTTTCCAAGATTGCTAAGCCTTTATCCAATTTGCTTCGTGATGACGTTGAGTTTAACTTTGACGATGAGTGCAAGCAGGCATTTGAAAAGCTTAAGCATCGCTTGATATCTGCCTTCATCTTAATTTCTCCGCCAGATTGGAATCTTCCTTTCGAACTTATGTGCGATGCATCTAACTACGCGTTGGTGCGCTTTTGGGCCAACGAGTAAAAGGGAAATTTCAACCGATCTACTATGCTAGTCACACTCAACCCCGCGACAAGTCAACTACACCACAACAGAAAAAGAACTTTTGGCTGTTGTGTTTTCTATGGACAAATTCCGCAGTTACTTGTTGGGAGCTCAAGTTATAGTGTGGACAGATCATGCTGCTTTGCGCTATCTGATGAATAAAAAGGACTCTAAACCGCGCTTACTGCGTTGGATTCTTACCCTACAGGAGTTTGATGTGGAAATCAAAGACATAAGGGGTAGTGAAAATGCAGTAGCGGATCATGTTTCTAGATTGTTGAGTGAGAAAGAGGATGCTCCTGAAGATATTGATCTTTACTTCCCTCTTGAAAGTATTATGCTCGTTGACAGTGGCAATTCTGGAATTCCGTGGTATTCTTCAATTGTCAACTATCTCCATTCTGAATATCTGAATCCTGACTTTTCGTATCAAGAGAAGAAGAAGTTCTTCTCTGATCTTAAGTATTATATCTGGGATGAGCCGTATCTCTTCAGAATCTACAAAGACGGGTTGCTTAGAAGGTGTGTTCCTGAGTCTGAGTAACGTGCTATAATTGAACGATGCCATAATGGACCCACGGGTGGCCACTTTGGTGCTTGGAGACTGTTGCAAAGATTTTTCAGTCTGGTTTCTATTGGCCGTCAATCTTTAAAGATACTGAAGCCTTTTGTAAAGGCTGCGATAGGTGCCAACGAACTGGGACTTTGACTAGGCGTTACGACATGCCTTTGACACCCATCCTAGAATGCGAGGTCTTCGATGTATGGGGGATTGACTTTATGGGTCCTTTTCCTTCTTCCTGCGGGAACAAGTACATCCTAGTCTGCGTAGACTATGTTTCTAAATGGGTTGAGGCCATCGCCACTCCTCATAATGATCATAAAACGGTCATGAAGTTTCTGAAGAAGAATATCTTTGCGAGGTTTGGCTGTCCGCGCTTTGATTAGCGATGAAGGAACGCATTTACAGAACCGACCCTTGGACAAAGTTTTAGAAAAGTATGGTGTTAAACACAAACTCGGTACACCGTACCATCCTATGACGAGCGGTCAGGTTGAAAGAAGCAACCAGAGTCTCAAGACAATCCTGGAGAAGACGGTTAATAGCCATAGAAAGGATTGAGTTTGAAGCTGGACGATGTACTTTGGGCTTATCGCACTGCTTATAAAACCCCGATCGGTACATCGCCTTTCCAGATGGTTTACGGTAAATCATGTCACTTGCCAGTCGAGTTGGAGCATAGAGCTTATTGGGCGACAAGGTTTTTGAACTTTGATTCCCAAGCTTGCGCTAACATCGATCGCAGCGATTATGTAATGAGTGGATGAGTTCAGACTCCGAGCTTATGAGAGCTCCAGGATCAGCAAGGATAAAATGAAGCTTCTTCACGACGCTAAGATTAAGAAGAGAGAGTTTCATGTGGGAGAGTTGGTTTTGTTGTATAATTCTCATTTACATATTTTCCCTGGAAAGTTACGGACCCAGTGGTCCGGACCTTTTGAAATTCTCAACATCTTTCCCGGAGGTGTTTTAGAGCTGAGAGGATACGGCGATAAACCTTTCAAAGTCAACGGTCAAAGGTGTAAGCACTACATTGGTCAACCAAAAGAAACACCTTTGATTGTTAAGTTTCTCGATATATTCAGGTGTTGTAGCCCCGAAGTTGATGACTTTGATGAATTTTCGCCTGATTTGTTCTCCGAGGAAGATAGCACTGATTCGTTGGAGGAGGTCCTTGCAGGAAGTTGGGACATGGAGGAGCTGCGGAAAAAAATGCTATACAAAAGAGGAGACAAAAGAAGAAAGAGTCAACCATGAGGAGAATTCAGCGACTTTGGAATATCTCTCGTGAATTCACTCCGGGTATTCGTTATTTCTACCGTCACCCTAAGAACCACACTGTGCATGAAAATGTGGCGGGTAGAAAAGTGAAATGGCCCGATCCGGGTTAGGTTTTAACTGGTTGTCGAGCTTCCGACAATAACTGAAAGCGCTACTAGGAGGCACCCTAGATATCCTTTTCTTTCTTTTAGTTCTTTTGTGTTTGTTTGTTTTCCTTTTTGTCTAGCCTCTAATGAGCATGATGCACTTGTTTTGGCTTTGTTTTGGAAGGCATTTTGACTCTGTTTTGATAATTTTTGTAACAATGGAAGTGCTCTGTCCCTGTTTCTGTGGTCTGCTGCTGTTTTTCCTTTTCAAACGCCCGTTCTGTTTTTAAAACGGGCGTCCTAACTTTCCAGTATGCATATTTCTGTCTCTGTTGCAATTTTTCACGTTTGAACGTGCGTTCAAGAATTCAAACGGGCGTTTTACCTACTGAACGAGCGTTCAGTCCATTCCAGAACATAAGTGTTGAATCATGCTTCCTAATTGGACATCGTTGGTACTTTTCATGCTACTGCCTGACCACCGATATCCGGCCTCGATAACAGGAGCTAAGTATCCCTATCTGTTTCTTCTGGCACAACTTGAGGACACGTTGTGATTTAAGTGTGGGGGAGGGAATAGTCATATGTTTTTATATCACATTTACTTGTACTTTCATGATTCCATGCAAAATGAGCTAAAACTTGAAAATTTTGTTTTGTCCCGAATAAGCATGCATGACTTTCGGTGTTATAAGAATTGATGCCTTATAATGTATATGTCTAGTAGGTTAGATGTCTCGCCCGACATTACTTTTCACATGCCATATTAGATGATGAACTAACTTTTAAAGCTATACCCAGTTAGACTGAGTGATTGTTGATTATTTCATGGGTACCTAGTGCTTAGTGTTAGTGTCATGAAACTGATGATAATTTAAGTATTTGGGAACTGTAGTATGATATACTGTAAATATCTCGAAGTTTGAATGTGATAAGTAAAAACGTGACTATAGTCTTGAATTAATAAGTCTTCGTTTGAGGTGTTATGCTCAGTAGGTTTGCATAGCTTATGGCTTAGAACCACTGCCAGCTAGAAATCTCGCATAAGCAATGTAATAAATAATATAAATGGGTGTGTCGGAAGCTGGTCGATGATTGGAGTGAGTTAGGGCATTATCTCCTATACCACTATGATGACCAAAAGCTCACGACAATCAGAAGAAGCTGCCTTATGATTTGAGTAGTTAGGGAATTATCACGAAATGTCCTATTCTGTTATGATGGGCAAAAGCTCATTCTGAAGTGTGTTAAAAAAATGGAAAGTATTGGAATTAATAAAAGTCAAGACTTAGTTATCGTATACCTTATACCAGTATAAACTAAGAGATATGTTGTAGGGACTATCCTCTAAGTATGTCGGAAAGGTCCTAAATACCTTCGTTGTCTTTTTCATGACATAAGATGTTTTATATGGTACATGTGATCTATACTTAGTCTAATTGTGGTATTAGCTAGTTTTGCTTGAACTTGATTCAAGTTGGATATAGTGGAAGTTTAATATGGCTTTGCACACACACATAAGGGTGAGCTTCTAATTTCTTTACTATGCATTGTATTGTTGTATCTACCTTTCGGTTTCGAACCATGGTGGTGTTTTGTTTTGCTCGGGACTAGCAAAAAGCTAAGTGTGGGGGAGTTGTTAAGGGTGATTTTATACGAATTTATACGATAGTTTTCTTATCAAATTCCCTCATATTAGTATAAATTGCATTGGAATTGGGCTTAAAATGGATATAATGAGCAAAAGGTTTTATTAAATGAATCAATTGCAAAATGAGCTTAATTGTGGGTTTAAATATGAGTTTTATATTGTTTTGGATTATGTTATGTTTTTGCAATGTTTAATTATAGATAATAATGATGTCACAAATGAGGAGGTGGAATGAAGATAAGAGTCATTAGAGATAAGATCCAAGTGGTTAGAAAGTTGTTGGAAGAGAGAGAAGGTATATTATGGATCAAGAAAGAATAAATCCGTTGCATCATAACCGAATTGCATACAAGGATCCAAACGGGCGTCTGGCAAATAGAACGGGCGTTCAAAGCTGACAGAGAGTTATGAAATTGAGCAGAATGAATTCAAACGGGCGTTCCAAAATTCAAACGCACGTTCATCAATTCAAACGGGCGTTTAACTCCCAGACCAGTCGGTTTTTCCCTTTTTTCCTATAAATAGGCATCGTGTGTAATCACTTAGAGTGAGCATTTTTTTTTACAGTAGTTCTTCAGTATTTTCAGAGCCAAACAATTCCCAAAGACCTTCTAAAGGTGGCTGGGTTTAGATTTAGTTATTATTAGCTTAATTCTCATGGATTCATCTTCAAGCTTTGTGGTTATTTCTTCTATGGATAGCTAAATCTTGTTGGGCAAACTTGGGGATGCAAATCTATCAATAAATCTGGTTTTCTTATATTGATCTTGTGTGTTCTTCAACAAAGGTTGGATCTCTTAGCTTGTTTTACTTGTCTAATTTCATTTACATCGAAAGATAATGAATATGTGATGTTTCATGAATGGAAATTGTGTGAAACTTAGATCAAACTTGCTAATGGATTGAACATTTAACTTCTAGCCAAGAACGAAAGTTGCTAAGTTATTTGTTTAGGTCTTAAATCGAAAGATTTCACATCTAGATCGTTAATTGATACAAACCTTCCTAAGAAATTAGATCTTTTTGCATTTGGATAGGTGAACCCCCCTTTGTTAAGAAGCATACTTGATTGGTATTAATTGAGCCTTTGTTATTGGTTGATTTGTTCCCAATTGCTTGCTTTTGATTTCATAGATTATAAACCTTAGTTCTAAATTTTTGTCTTAGTTTAATCTAGTTACTATAACGTAATAATCACTAAAACAATCTTTACTTAGCTTTGAATCATCTATGATTCTCTGCCTATGCTTGTGATCTCCTTTAATCTAAAACATAAAACACCATTAACATCATCTCTCTCGTGGATCGATACCGTTTCTTACCCTACTATGCTAGCAACTACCCGATATTTGGTCGGTTAGAGTTAGTTTGCATGTTAGGTATAGGTTTTATAAATATTGTTTGTTTTGAATGATGCAAAATCCTCCGAGCACTATATTACCATGCCATTCGGTGTAAAGAATGCTGGAGCAACATATCAGAGAGCCGTGAATAAGATCTTCAGTAAGCAGATCGGCAAATGTATGAAGGTATAGGTGGATGACCTCCCAATCAAGAGAATGTCTCTTGAGCAATATCTATTTGACATCAGAAGTGTTCAGCGTACTAAGGCAAACACAGATGAAGCTTAACCCAAAAAAGTGTACGTTTGGGGTCAGATCAGGTAAATTCTTAGGATACATGATCTCGAAGGAAGGAATTAAAGCAAACCCGGATAAAATTGATGCTTTAAGGACTATGCCAGCTCTGAAGAGTATCAAAGAGGTTCAACGGTTAACATGGCGCATGGCTGCTCTAAACAGATTCCTATCCAGTTTGGCACAATGTGCCTTACCATTTTTTCAGATTCTGATGAAAACAAGTCCGTTTCAGTGGAATAAAAAGTGCCAGAGCTTGATTATCTGAAATCTTATTTGGCCGAGCTGCCAACTTTGACCTCTCCTCAGGCAGTCAGTACTGGTCAGAGGTCAAGACGGTGCACAGAGTCCAATCTTTTATGTGAGTAAAGCTCTTCATGGACCCGAGGTCAGATATACAAATGCAGAAAAACTGGCATTGGCCTTAGTACATGCTTCAAGGAGGCTAAGGCTGTACTTTCAAGCACATCCAATAGTTGTGGTGACGGACCAGCCACTTCAACAGATACTGGTGCGACTTGATACGTCCGACAGACTAGCGATGTGGGTAGTAGAGTTGGCGGAGTATGATCCGGACTTCCACCCCCGAACTGCAATCAAGGCTCAGGCCCTGGCAGACTTCATAGCTGAAGGAATTTCAATAACCATCAAGCAAGACCAACCAATTATCTGAACTAAGCTTTAGACTTTGTACGTCGATGGAGCAGCCAGTAAGAAAGGAGCGGGGGTAGGTCTCTTGCTCATAAGTCCAAAAGGAGAAGAATTTCCATATGTCTTACGTTTCAAATTCCAAGCAACAAATAACGAAGTAGAGTATGAAGCCCTGATTACCGGGCTCAAGTTGTAAATAAAATTGGAAGCAAAAAAATTGCAGGTTTTTATTGACTCCCAGCTTGTGGTATATCACGTTAAGGGAGAGTTGTTTACGACTAATTTTGTGGTTTTTATCGCTTTATTCCGTAACAATATTCTTCGTATTTTATTACTTTTTATAGAAAAGTAGGAGTTAAATTGAAATATTGAGGGGTTGTGTATGAAAAGGATTAAAATGCAAATTCGAGCTATTTATGTGGTTTATTAGTCATTTTCTATCTATATATATATGTTTCTACAGTTTGCATGTTTTTACCCCCTTGTAGATATACATTTTCGAGCTAAAAGGAGGATTAAATGGTGTCAAGGATCGAGTTTATACGAAGGAAAAGAGATAAATGTGAAGTCGGTTGAAGATAGAGATGAGAAAATCAAGATTTGATTGATGACTGAACTGGCGTCCAAGGCCGTCCAGTAGACGGGCGTTTGAAGACCAGACGGGCGTCCAGGATGAGATTTTTGATTCAGAGTCTTGCCAAAATTAGCGAACGAGCGTCCATTTTTGCATAGGACGGACGTCCAAGAAGACTCGGCCCGACTCGATAAATTTTACACGCATCTGGACGGGCGTCTACCCATCCGACGGGGCGTCCAAGGCCGACTTAACCCTAGCCGCCTCAAAATCCTATAAATACCAAATGTGTGTTGAACCCTAATCATATCATACGCATTATTCATTTACTCAAACCCTAGCGACCGCGATATCCTATAGAGCAAACAAGAAGATGAACTCTTCCATCCCAACAATCATGATCACCTACATGATTGTTGGCTAAGCACCATGCGGTGGGACAACAGAGGAAACCAATCAACAACTACACCAACTAGAGGATTTTTAGCTACATCTTTAGTGAGTTAAATTTATGGTTTTTCATCAATTGAACGTTGTGATTTATCGTTTATGTTTTATTGAATCGAGAGGTTGATGAAACTACCGTTTTGATTGATTTATATGAGAATATGATTCAAGTTGTGATTTATTTCAATTGATGCAATTAATTATAACTCAAGAGATTGTTTATGATTAATTGAGTAGAGTTTGGAGACAATCTCATGATCGTGTTATGCATGTTAGTTTAGTTTTGCTTGAGAAAGAAAACGAAACCCTAGAAATTGATTAAAGGTATTTAATTGAATTCGTGAATTGATCATTACTAAAAATCGTACCTTTAGCTCACAATCTAGTTGGGGTTGGTTGGTTGATTGGTGGATTCTAGTTGCCTTGCCGTTCTTTTAATTATTTGATAAACCGATCGTTCATATCAACTTTTGCTGCTACGTTTAGTTATTTTAAAAACCCTAGTTGTTACCTGCTGTTTTTCTGCATATTTCTGTTTTTAGATCGTAATCGGACGCCCGTCCACCTTAAGTGAACGGCCGTCCACCATCGAATTTTTCTATTTCCTGTTATTTTAGTCACTTTTCATTGTTCTTAGATTACAAGTAGCATAAACCTTAGTTTTAGGTAGTAATCTGTGACATAATCGATATAATAACTGTACTCTAATCCGATAAACGTTCGATTCCCTTAGGACGACCCGTTAACACCCTTTACTACGAACCTTATACTTGGGGTGTTTCGGTTTATAAATTTAAAACTAGTTTTTACCGAACAAGTTTTTGGCGCCGTTTCCGGGGAGTCGGTAACGGTTGTCGGATTCTTCGTAGTGCAGTTTTCTGTGTCGGCAGTATTTTGGCCATAACTTTCGGCTCGAGTGTCCGTTTGGCGCGCATGAGGCAAAGGAAGAACCAATGAAGAAATATTTAGTTGTGGCACAATCGCTACAACAAAACTTTCAGTCTTTGCAGACCGAGCAGTTCTCTCGATCTCAGAACAAGAGAGCCGATGCACTTTCAAAGTTAGCATCTAATTTTGTGTCAGATAAGAAGGTGCTAGTGGAGCAACTAGCAGAGCGCAGTTATGATCAGAAGGCTTTTCAGCTAGTTACTCAGAAAAATACTTGGATGGATCCAATTGTATCATATCTGAAGGATAGAATCCTTCCTACAGATAAATCCCAAGCCCGAAGACTAAAACTCTTGACAAGCAGGTATTCGTTATTTAACGAAATTCTTTATAGACGGTCTTTTATATCTCCGTGGATCAGATGTGCCTCAGAAGATAAAGGAAAATATCTCCTTCCTAAAGTTCACTTGGGCATTTGTGGAAACCACGCTCGAGCCCAAATTCTAGCCAGGAAATGTCGTATGTTCGGCTATTATTGGCCGACCATGCAGCATGACACAAAAGAGCTTGTACTGAAGTGCAAATCATGCCAGGTGCATGATAATCTATCCCACCAAGCTTCCTAGGTGATGGTCCCGATCGTATCTCCATGGCCCTTTGATCAATGGTAGACTTGGTCGGGCCACTTCTTCGAGCTTCAGGTAATCTCAAATTCCTAGTGGTAGCAGTTGACTACTTTATCAAGTGGGGAGAAGCGGAATCCTTAACTTCGATCACAAAAAAATCTATGCAGAAGTTTCTCCAGAAGAACATAGTTTGCAGGTATGGAATCCCCAAATCTCTGATCTCAGATAATAGAACTCAGTTCAAAGATAGAATTGTCAAAGCCTGGTGCACTGAGCTAGGTATCACGCAACACTTCACGTCCATTGGCCATCCTCAAGCAAATGGACAAGTTGAACAAACTAACAGGCAGATCAAAATAGGTTTGAAAAAGAGGCTAGAAGAAGAAGGAGAGAATTGGGTAGAACATCTGCCCAACATATTGTGGGCATATCGAACTACTCCAAGCTCGGCTACAGGAGAAACACCTTTCTCCTTAGCATACGGATGTGAGTCGGTAATCCCAGCTGAGATCGGGCTCCCATCCTCTAGAACCGAGCTTTATGCCGAGGCAGATAAGAAAATCAAGCTCAGACACTCAAAAGATAATCTAAAGGAAGCTCGTGATGTGGCCTTCATCAGAATGGCCAAATATAAGCAGAGGATCTCCCAGTACTACAACTTCAGAGTAAGGCATTCCTACTTCAAAGAAGGAGACTTGGTGCTTATGAAGAATGAAGTGAGTAGGCAAGGTCCTCGGGCAAGTTAGACCCGAACTGGGAAGGCCCCTACAAAGTGGTGAAAGTTCATAGCAAGAGAGCATACCAGCTAGCTGATGCAAATGGCAGGACCATACCTCACAGCTGGAACACCAACAACTTGCGCAAATTTTATGTCTAGGACAAGTTCCAGACTTATGCACTCGTTTCTTAATTTCAATTTTCTTTTAATAATATGTAATCAAACATCAGAGTATTTCAATGAAATTTGTTTCCCGTTTATACATGTGTATGGCTTATTTAAGTTTGCAGGACAAATTTATAGTCAGTAAATTAGACTAAACAAATTTCCTAAATCTGCAGGATAGACAATTCGATCTGAGCTCTGCAGGTCAGACTCAGCAAGTTTGCAAAGACAAACTTCCTAAGTCTGCAGGACAGACAATTCGATCTGAGCTCTGCAGGTCAGACTCAGCAAGTTTACAAAGACAAACTTCCTAGGTCTGTAGGACAGACAATTCGATCTGAGCTCTACAGACTGCAGATCAGACTCAGCAAGTTTGCAAAGACAAACTTCCTAAGTCTGCAGGACAGACAACTCGATATGAGCTCTACAGGTCAGACTCATCAAGTTTACAAAGACCAACTTCCTAAGTCTGCAGGACAGACAATTCGACCCACACCAGATCAAAGAGAAATCTACATGACTAAGTATGCCATTCAAAACCAAAGGTAATGCATGACATACTTGAGGGGCAGAAAAGGCCCCATCATATCGTGAAAGTGCTCCAGGTAAGTACTTAAAATAAACTAAGACAAAAAATCCTTAGCAAAATCGCATACATATATATTGCATAAAAAGTTGTACAGGTTACCAATTTTGAGTTTTCAAAACAAATTACAAAATGCAAGATCCCAAACTGGCTACTCTAAGTTTCAGAAGCTGGAGTTTGTTGTTGCTCTATGATGGTGGACGGAGCTGATGAAAAAGGAACCGACTCGGAGCCTTGGCGAGCAGGACGGTGAACAGCGTACTTGGTGCCGATATCCACCCCTTCTTTAAACTCTTTCAAACGCTCATCATAGACCGCACTAGAACCTGGTCTGTGCATTCCTTTGTGAGGAAGGTCATCAACCACCAGGCCAGCAATCTGCATCTTAGCCTCATCAATCCTCAAGGTATAGCCAAGCCATATAACTGAGAGAGTAGAGCCTTCAAAGCCCCGGTGAACTGGTTTGAAGACTTTGTACTCATGAATAGCCTGAGCGGCCCGAGCAGGAACATAAGCTTCTTGCTCACTCTTTTCAGCTCTGAGCTTGGTCAATACCTGCTCCAACTCAGACATCTTCCCAGTGTGTTTGTCAAAAGCCGCTTGAAGTTTAGCGGAACACCGGTCATGGACCTTTCTCAGCTCATCCTCTTGAGCTTGGACTTGCTCATTCAGAGCTTTGTTTTCCTCTTCTTTGTACTTTGCTGAGTCTTTGTGCCTTTGTCAACTTGCCTTCAGATCGGAAATAGTCTACTTCAAAACCTTCTTGTTGTCAGAAGACTCTGTGAGCCTCTTCAAAACTTCTTTACCGACTCGGGTCCCCTGCAATAACAGTATGTTCGACATAAGTCACATCACTAGGAGTAAAAAGAAAATAGTAATGATTAAAACTTACGACAGCAGCTAGCTCCTTGTCGGTCAGGTCGGATAGTCGTTCCAGGCCAGCCGGAGCCTAA
The DNA here is from genome assembly GCA_026214975.1 of Gentiana macrophylla. NCBI lineage: Eukaryota > Viridiplantae > Streptophyta > Magnoliopsida > Gentianales > Gentianaceae > Gentiana > Gentiana macrophylla. The sequence goes on along the minus strand of CM047809.1, from coordinate 81,478,394 downwards.
TCCAGCTCAACAATCTCTTGACTCTTCTCAAGAAGGAGATTAGACATCTTCCTCTTGGATCTACCCTCTCAAGAGTTTTCAACAACTGTAGCTTGGCCCCTTCTCTGGAGACTGAACTCGCCTTCTTCCTGATCGGACCCATCTAGATCTACCAAGTCAACACCCTCTCGAGTAGAGTGAGAAGGTGAGACCTGAACATTATCAGGATGCCCAGCCAAGGTCTAGACCTCAGAAGTACCCAGGACGGTGGTTGCAGTTTGAGCAGGTGGGGTTTCCATGCTCTCAGTTCTTTCAGACCCCTGACTCTGATAAGGTTGGCCACCCTCCACCTCCTCTTCACCAGCATCAGTGAATATTTCAGCAAAGTCAGCAACCACAAAGGAGTAACACAAAAGCATGGTTAGCATAGATACAATCATCAAAAACTATAAACATGTTAAAAATAAAGAAAATCCTACAGTCTTGTAATCGGACTTGCTAAGCTCTCGATAAGGATCAGGCTCAGCAAGAGATAACTGAGCTAGCTCGATCAGCTCAACGAACGCTTCTTCAAGTCCAGCGAGATGCCCGACTCCTGGATACCTTGCAGCGATTTCGCACTAACGTTGTTAAGACAAATGTCCTTAGAAAGTTTGTTGTGTTCCACCTACCTAGATTGACTTCTACTTTGGGGCGGATGAAGAAGAACCGGTGCTTCCAATCTCTGTATGAGGATTCTCCTTTGGAAAGGATGGGAACACCACTTCAAGAATCAGCCCGACGTGGGAAGCAATAAAATCCAGGTGTGTCTCTCACCGGTTTACACTGATAGAAAGTGCGGAACAACTTCACCGAGAACTTTATATTGATGCATCTGCACCAGATGGCGAACCCTATAATGGCCCTAACACCGTTGGGGACTATTTGGGCAGTTCTCAGTCCATAGTGCCTGAGCACAACCACAAAAGCAGGGCAGAAGGGAACCTTGAGACCATAGTCTGATTGCTCCTTGTACACAGTACAATACCCTTCCAGGGGATGAGCAGCAGAAGTACCGACAGCAGGAAGTATTGATAACGCCCTAAATGGTACCATTAATTATACCTTTATGCACCCCAAATTCTGCTCAAGAGAGGATAGATAGGCTTGTTATTATGTGGAATATGTGTTAAATTATATGTGCATGTTTTTAGTGTTAGGTGTAGTGCCCGAAAGACAATTATCTAATTGTTTTAAGACAGAATTAATAATTCATCTTATTATATGCATTTATGTTTATAATTAAGACACTACTGAAAACCCTAAGTACCTCGTTTATGTAATCACATAACTCAGTGTATGGCTATACACAAGAGGATTGAGTTAGTGAGATGTACTTAAAATTAACTTAGTCCGTAGCGTTTATTAATCTGAGTACGGGTCTCATGATTAATTTGCTATTAATGCGCCCAGAACACTTTAGGTGTGACAGTCTTATCCGGACTGTCGGTAATAGGGTACCTAGTGGGGCATTTATGTATGATGATAATCATATAGAAATTTGGACCGATTTGATTTGAGTTCTCGATATAATTCCGTAATCGAGAAGTTTTATCGAATCACAAGATGATCATATATGGATTAATCTTAATCCCGGAGGTGATCACTGCATTTAACGCTTAGACTAGGGTAGTGTTTGATGTGTTAGTAAGGATCACTTCAAAGTATGTGGTCCAACATTTCTCGTTGGCTCTATTCTGGGATGAGTGAGTAGTCTGTGCTATCACAGATATGGAATCCATTCCTTCCCTCGGGAAGTAGAGAGACAGTTCCCTTATTTGTTGACCCTAGAAACTGATCGATCGGCCGAGTTCATATTATATTGAATATGAACTAATTGATCACTAGGGGGTTAATGGTAAATAAGGATAATATGTTTCGAGAAGGGTTTACGGAAATATCCCAAATCGAAATGAACAGTCTATGGAGGATTTATCCGTATGTAATGATTATATCAGTGGACGCTTTCGACTCATAAATTGAGTGTAAGTTATCTATATTCGATAGAGTTCGATTTGGGGTTTATGGTGGTGTAATCCCGAATTAATAGGTTGGATATAATTATTCTCATCTGATGAATAATTTTATTCGATTTATTGTAGCTTAATCGAATATGGGTCCATGGTCCCCGACGTGGCTCCTAATATAGCATATAGGTTTCTCGTCGTTGCACTCAATTATAATTAAATAGTTGGATTGGACTATTTAATTGATATGTGATTAATTGTTTAGTTGGACTAAATAATTAAATACACGGAAAAAGACATTTTTCGTGACTCACCCAAATAAGTGTGTTGACCTTTTGACCTCATTGGTCAAATATAGAAATGTGCGTGGACCTTATTTGATTAAGGTTGGTGGCGCATGTTTTGTTATATTATTTAATTATTAGGAAATTAGTTTTCTTGGATAATTATTTAATATGTGATTTATCTTTTATTTGTTAATTGATAATTCATGGAATATTAGATAATAATATGATTTATCCTAATTTGTTTGGGATAATTATTTTATTTATCTTTTATTTGGAAAAAGGATTAATGTAATAATTATCTCTTAATTATTTAATCCTTGAGGTTAAGTTTTACTCTCCTATATAAAGAGAGTTCTTCCAAGCCTTTTAAAACACACTATTCACGTCACTATTCACAAGAGAAATTGGCTGAAAATTTCGGCCTCTATTCTTAGGGTTCGAGTTGGAATAATCTTCGGGATTATTCCGGTAGCATATCAAGGAGGTCCGGCGGCGGGAAACACCATCCACTTGGTGTTGCTTGGGAGACACACGCTTGGAAGACGGTGGTCGCTCAATCTCGTGTTCAAGGAGCCTTTTGTTCTTGGAGTTAAGCACCATAAAAGGTAGGCTCCTAAACCCCTTGTAGATTTAGATCTTAAATTTATGTTTTTGTTTCGTTTAGATCTAGATCTGATGTCTTCCGCTGCGTAATCGGGTCAATCTATGATTGATCCGACGATATTACATCTAACAAGTGGTATCAGAGCCTTTGATCTAACGATCAAAGTATATGAATTTTAGATCTTGGAGTGGAAAAGCATGTTTTTAGATGTTTTATTTCGTTTTTTTGGTAAAATTCGAATTTAATCATGATTGTATGCTTGTGATTGTTGTGGTTGAAGAGATGGATTGGGGTTGGTATTGTTTACTCGTTAGATCTATTGTAAACTCATATAAATTCGTTTATATGAGTATAGGAAATTTTGTAATTTTAATTTCCTAGAAGTAGATCTGTTTTGTTGCTGTTCCGTTTTTTATTTTTTCCCGGAGTTTGAGCCGTTGAAATGACAATCTCTCCGGTCAGAATGAAGAATAAAAGTTGAAGAACATGCCCTCAAAATTTCGTGACGATCAGAGTCGATCTCGATGTCCGATCGCTGCTATAAAGTTGCTGCTGTAACAGAAAAGCACAGCAGGCATTAAAACCCTAGCTGTGAGTTCGTCGAATTTCTGGAAGAGATTGGACCGTTGAAACGAAGATCCGACCGTTCAGATCGACGACAATGGAGTTATGAACAAGCCCTAAAAATTTAAGGTCGATCGGGATTTGTCTCGATGCCCGATCGTCCCCAGGAAGACACTGTTGCGCCGCAGTTATAAACAGTTGCAGCAGTTAGATCGGCGGATTGCTGGAGAAAATTGGACCATTGAAACGAAGATCCAACCGTTCAGATTGAAGTAGGCGGAGTGAAGAACAGATCCATAAAGTTTCATGACGATCAAGGCTCGTTTGGATTTCCGATCTTCGATAATACGCAGCAGCAGCATATTAGAAAATAGTAAACCCTAGTTAGGGTTTGTGTTTTTTTAATAGGTTAGATACGAAGTACCAACGATCCATCTCGGTGTTTATTTTTTCCATTATTTTTCGTGTATGATCGAAAATTGTATGATATAACCGAAAATTACCATGACATGCATCATATCATGATTCCACTCCAATGCATACATGTAGCTAGTTTATTTCAATAAATTAGGCATGTATAACTCGAATAATTAGTATGAATGCTTATTAATTTAATATGTGGTAGTTAAATAATAAGTAGCTAATTATAAAACCGAGGACCCGGGTTTGTCAATCGTTACGATTTTAGTGATGGATTCTCGGTGAATCCAATTGGATAAATCGTTGAGCTTTTCGGTGATGGCTTCTTAGTGAACCCACCTTAAACAGAAACGAGATTACGCTTTGGGTTACAATTTAGAAATCGGAGAATCTTAGTACATGGGTTCGGAAATGGTCTAACCATGGTTGGACGAGTTCAACCGAAGCCGCTCAATCGACTTCTCCACGTGTGATGTACGTTACGTGCAGCCTCGACAGACTTAGCATAGCCGATAAGCCTTCGGGCTAAACGGGGCTTCTCTTGCCGGATTGGCCTGAACTGTCACATATGTTCCAATGAATAAGACGGCGTAGGCTTGCCTACATAACCGACCCTATTCGGAGTACTTTGATTTGTTGTTTCTTATTGTCGAGACCGCAACCGTAATTAGTAAACCCACCACTTTTTCAGAATATTGAGTGGGTGCGGGAAGGCGACAGCCAATCCCACGGCCTCTACTATAAATGCAAGCACGTGAGAGAAGGGTGACGCCTCGTGCCGCTTTGATTTCGCCCCTTCGGATGGTGTTCACTTTGCTATCAAAATTCAAGGCTTGGTCTCCGAAAGGATAGGATTTCGGTACTCGTCGGGTCACGACCGCCCCCGTAGGCATACTCGGGCGTACTCGAGATCCGATATAGTAGGTCACACTCTTTATGGATATTTTCAAATATCTAGGCTAGAAAAGGAAGGTAATCAATGATTAAGGTCCGGATGTCTCGATTCCCGTGAGATGTTCGATTCTCAAAGCTTAATCATTGAGAGAGATTGTCTCGCTTTGACCATCATAGTCTTGATATCGACCTCTCGGACAAGATTACTATGCGAGGTTAAATCCTTGGAATGGTAGGATAAACTCTTTTATAGTTTATTATTCCTAAAATAAATCTAGTAGTGAAAATTTATTTTTGAATTTAATTTTCTGTCATTTTATTTACAACTAGATCTCTAGGTTACTAAACTCATAGTAATAGGACTTCAATAAAAATGTGAAAGTAACAAGTACGTTGTAATTATCAATAAATGCGATTAACTTTTCGGAAGAAATTTTTCTCTTGAGCCTTTAAAAACTTAAGTGACATAGTGCATGTGTAAACACGGGTGTCACTCGTGTTGAACGAGAGACGACCATACTTAGTTTACAAAAGATGACATAGGACTATCGATAAAATTCATTTAGTGAATTTTAAAAGTGTAATTACACAACAAATTTCTAAATTGAAAATTGGAAAATCATATACATATAGCGTTGCTAGTTAGACGGTATTTGGAACCGATAAACTAGTGGGAGCCTTAGCCTTATGATTTGTTGTTTTTCTCAATTATTAGAAATGTGTAATAGATCGCACGTAAGTTTCTCCATTTATTGGAAAAACAAGAATAAAGCGTTACTAGTTAGACAAGATTTGGAACTGATAAACTAGTAGGAGCTTAGTTCTGGAGATTTTATAATCGTTGAAACATCATGAACAAAGCATTTCTAGTTAGACAAAGATTTGGAACCGATAAACTAGTGGGAGCTTAGTTCTGGGATTTTCTCGATCTTTGAAAAATCATAAATACAAAGTGTTGCTAGTTAGACGGTATTTGGAACCGATAAACTAGTCGCAGCTTTGGTCTTATGATTTAACGATTAGAAAATCGATAGTCCAAGCAAGTAACATCGAACGTCCCACGCTTCAAGAGTAGTGTCTACTCACACGAACTGCTAGTTCAAGACTGTTTCCATCTAAGGAAAGTCGAGAATGGGAAAGAATGTTTATACGTGTTAGTCATCTAGACTAAGTAGTTTTAAGGCTAAACCGAAAAATTAATAAATTGGAAATTAGAGGATAATGAAAGTGATTTCGGATCACTGTCCAATGTATCCTAGCAATTTTCTTGAAAGCTAAAGTTCTTTGGAAGAACTAGGTAGCTTTGCATTAAACGATAAATAAAATAGACAACGGGCGCTTTTTTTTTCGATTGACTAGTGGGAGTGATATAAGGAAATGAATCTCGGATTCAATTCTTGAGCATCACAGAAAATTCATTTTCTGTTTTCGGATTCGTTGGAACGAACGTATTCATTTTCAATAGGATAATTTGTTTGTCTTATTGACGATGAATGTAACGAAATGTGTAGCACGAATCCAAGACTCGGACTTTTGTTTGATAAAGTCAGAACCACTAATCATTGTTGAAAAGGTATTAGTAACACATCTTAAAACATATAAACGCAAATGGTTTCCGTATTTCGATAAACGCTTCTTTCTATTCTATTAATTAGTGCATATTCCCTAAAGACAAGATCTGAAGACTGGCTTAGGGTGATTCCTATCTCCTACCAAAGGAACACTGCCTCAAAGGAACAATGACTAAGTTTCCTTTCAATCGTGAGAAAGGTAATAGATTTAAGGAAGTAACATAGCTTGTACATAACAACCTTCGGGTCATATGAAAGGTACAAGCTAGTGGGAGCTTTTGAAGTAGTGACATCTTGTTTGACTACTATTCGAGACTCCGGTAAGTTTATCAAAAATATTTGGAGGAAATCTCTGATTTCACTAGAGATAGAGTATTCCATACTCAGAAATAGGTTATTGCGTAGTCTTCGGGACTGATGCTCGGCCTACCTCCCAGTGAAATGTTTTCACTAAGGGATACACCACAAATTTGCCTTACATAGTTATTGATGTGCTACGATACGCTGCTGAACTCATTTAAGATATTGGTTGCAAAATAACGGTTGTATTGAAAAACCGAGAAGTCTACCTAAAAGATGCCTACGCATTTGTGGATAAGGAGTGAATTCGGTTCACCCCACTTCCGTAAATAGAGGCATTTAGCACCGAGTGCTTGAAGGTAGGATCGAAATTTTATGCGTACATGTTCGTGGACGTGAAATATCTTAGTGCATTGAGTAAAGGTTGGTTATAAAACTCAGTAAAATCGAGAATGACGGTTATCTTCACAAACTCGGTCCGATAGAGTCTATAAATAACAATCTTAGATCTTGAAGTATTTGTACTCAAGATGTTACTAATCGATTTGTTCACCCACATCCAACACCGGCAGCTTGGTGATAACACTAATAAAAACTACTAAACTAGATCAAGATATCACTCCACCCGAACGCAGCTGGGAGTATGGTTTGTCCATTACCCATTGCAGACCCTTACGGTCTATAGAGGCGGATTGATGACCTATAGTCCTTTGTGGGTCGTGGTAGGATCCTCGATCATAGAGGTTGGTTTAAAAGCCATAACCTTGTGAATGGAGATTGATACTCCAGCTTCATTGAAACTCTTGTAGAACCACCCGAGCATCTCAGTCCAGTGGGAGAGTAATTGGAACTACATGAAGAAGAGTAGTAGAATGAATAGGAAAGTTTAACTTTCACAAGAAAGTTTGAGTAATTTAGGGCTATTCCCTAATAGGTAGAGAGTTAACCGGACCGTGATCTCTTACTACTCGCCTTGCTTGATTTCGCCGTAAAGCCGGGAAATAGGGGTGATTCCTCGAGACTTCCTTGCCGAACAACGGAATCTGAATTCATTCGCAATGTATGGTTTTAGCTTAGAACAAATAATGTATTCGTTACAAAGCGTAAATTAGGGGTGATTCCCAAGACCTTTTATGAGACTAACGGTATCTTAATTTATTCAGAAGAACCTTTGGCAGATGCCCGCCATAGCTTATATCCTTTAGGGATTAAAGCAAACCTCTAGGTCATTTCAAAGTCATATATATTAATATGTGGACTTGACTGTAATGTTGATAAGTCTTTTTGTAGACTTGGCATCAATATTAGTAAAGTAGTATGTAGATTAGTGTTTTGTGAATGGTAACACCAAAACGATTGGAAACAACATGGGTGTGTTATCCAAGTCGAGTCTAACATGCCATCAGATTCATTCTAAAGGATTTGATTCGCTCAAATCCACGTGAATCGATCATTGGAAATCCCATCCATTCACCTGTTAAGATATTCTTGCATTTATGCAAAGATTCAATGATGTAGTCTACCCTACCTCTCGTGAATGATTATCTAAACCAAATGGATGAATACTGAAATGGGATGTTTAGTGAATCCTCAAGTATCTTCGGGAGAATGAGGAATAATATGCTAGTATATTCAGTGCAAACTAGAATATAAGTGATAACACCGATTCTGGCTATAGGTCGATTGAGGATGATCGTTAAGTCGATTTGGTCCTCGGTGTTGAATCAAAGGCATATTAAAATCGTACCACCGGATTAGATGGAAAGCGGCGTTTGATCCCAAAGATTGACTCAAGCCGCCAACCTACCTGATCGCTGTACCAGTCACATGGTATTCGATTCTAAGCACGCGCGCTGGTCACCGACCTACCTCTCGCGCGCACACCCGGTCGTGCTTGGAAGGATGAATTACTAAGATGCGCTTGGAGGGTACAGATTTGAGGGATACGTCTCACTTGTTTTGAGCAAGTGGGAGAATGTTGTAGATATAGATATAAAAGGGTGTGCTCTAAAACAATTAATCCACTTGCCTTTCGTGCAAGTGGGAGATTGTTAGGTGTAGTGCCCGAAAGACAATTATCTAATTGTTTTAAGACAGAATTAATAATTCATCTTATTATATGCATTTATGTTTATAATTAAGACACTAACAAAACCCTAAGTACCTCGTTTATGTAATCACATAACTCAAAGTGTATGGCTATACACAAGAGGATTGAGTTAGTGAGATGTACTTAAAATTAACTTAGTCCGTAGCGCTTATTAACTGAGTACGGGTCTCATGATTAATTTGCTATTAATGCGCCTAACACTTTAGGTGTGACAGTCTTATCCGGACTGTCGGTAATAGGGTACCTAGTGGGGCATTTATGTATGATGATAATCATATAGGGCTGGACCGATTTGATTTGAGTTCTCGATATAATTCCGTAATCGAGAAGTTTTATCGAATCACAAGATGATCATATATGGATTAATCTTAATCCTGAGGTGATCACTGCATTTAACGCTTAGACTAGGGTAGTGTTTGATGTGTTAGTAAGGATCACTTCAAAGTATGTGGTCCAACATTTCTCGTTGGCTCTATTCTGGGATGAGTGAGTAGTCTGTGCTATCACAGATATGGAATCCATTCCTTCCCTCGGGAAGTAGAGAGACAGCCTCTTATTTGTTGACCCTAGAAGCGATCGATCGGCCGAGTTCATATTATATTGAATATGAACTAATTGATCACTAGGGGTTAATGGTAAATAAGGATAATATGTTTCGAGAAGGGTTTACGGAAATATCCCAAATCGAAATGAATAATCATGAGGATTTATCCGTATGTAATGATTATATCAAGGGACGCTTTCGACTCATAAATTGAGTGTAAGTTATCTATATTCGATAGAGTTCAGTTTCGGGTTTATGGTGGTGTAATCCCGGAATTAATAGGTTGGATATAATTATTCTGTCTGATGAATAATTTTATTCGATTTATTGTAGCTACTGAATATGGGTCCATGGTCCCCGACGTGGCTCCTAATATAGCATATAGGTTTCTCGTCGTTGCACCTCAATTATAATTAAATAGTTGGATTGGACTATTTAATTGATATGTGGATTAATTGTTTAGTTGGACTAAATAATTAAATACACTTTTAAAAGACATTTTCGTGACTTCACCCAAATAAGTGTGTTGACCTTTTGACCTCATTGGTCAAATATAGGAAATGTGCGTGGACCTTATTTGATTAAGGTTGGTGGCGCATGTTTTGTTATATTATTTAATTATTAGGAAATTAGTTTTCTTGGATAATTATTTAATATGTGATTTATCTTTTATTTGTTAATTGATAATTCATGGAATATTAGATAATAATATGATTTATCCTAATTTGTTTGGGATAATTATTTTATTTATCTTTTATTTGGAAAAAGGATTAATGTAATAATTATCTCTTAATTATTTAATCCTTGAGGTTAAGTTTTACTCTCCTATATAAAGAGAGTTCTTCCAAGCCTTTTAAACACACTATTCACGCTACTATTCACAAGAGAAATTGGCTGAAAATTTCGGCCTCTATTCTTAGGGTTCGAGTTGGAATAATCTTCGGATTATTCCGTAGCATATCAAGGAGGTCCGGCGGCGGGAAACACCATCCACTTGGTGTTGCTGGGAGACACACGTTGGAAGACGGTGGCTGCTCAATCTCGTGTTCAAGGAGCCTTTTGTTCTTGGAGTTAAGCACCATAAAAAGGTAGGCTCCTAAACCCCCTTGTAGATTTAGATCTTAAATTTATGTTTTTTGTTTCGTTTAGATCTAGATCTGATGTCTTCCGCTGCGTAATCGGGTCAATCTATGATTGATCCGACGATATTACATCTAACATTTAGGACCGTAATTCTGCATCTATGTTATTTTCCCGAAGATTTGATATTGTTTTTTCTCGTTTTGCATGTTTTATAGGATGTACCGAATCTGGAGCGTTGGAGAACGGATTTGGACCAGAAGAAGTATATTGGGCCAGGCAATTAAAGTCCAAGAAGAAGTCTGCTGAAGAAAAAGAGGAAAAGTCAGCCCGGTTTACCGAGGGGCTAGGTCCGGTAAACCGAGGGCTTGTTGGACACGAAATTGATTCTACCGCCTCTACTAGGTCGGTTCGGGTTTTAGAGAGTCATAAGTCGGTCATTGTATCTATATAAGGCCGCATTTATAGATTATTGTAGAAGCTCTTCTCATATATCATAATTAAATCTTCATTACATTATAGTTTGATGAAATAAAGTTATTCCAAGCTTTTGAGGAGTTATTTCTGGTTTTCTCCTTTTTCTCTACCATCTCTAGCTTGAGTAGATCGAGCTAGATCTCCATTGTTGAAGGCATAAAGCTTTGAACGTTCTTTTTGTCTTCAATATGGTAGATCTGTTCGTGTTTATGTGTTTTAGTTAATCTGCATGTTTAAAGACCCCATGATTTACTTAGATTAATCATAATTGAGCAATGTAGATCCAGGAATAGGAAAAGGCGACCCCGATAAACCGGTGGTCTATACCGGTTTACCGAGGCAATATTTAGAAAACCTAAAACTGGGATTCACTACAGCAACGTTGATCGACAAGTTTAATTAACATTAGGTTAGATCTGGCCAATCTTCTTACTGTAATCGTAAAACTAGCATAAAATACAAATAGTGTAGTGTTAGTTTGGACATAGTCCGATGGACCCTAGGAATGTGCTGATCAGTGTCGACAGCTGTCTAGGTGGGTTAGCGGTATGAGTTAGCGCTCAATACCGGCAATGCTAGTTAAGAAGGGTAGCTTGCGTATAGATTGTCTACTACCATTGTCGGAGTAGATAGGGTTAGGAGTTGCACTCGTAGCTTTAAAACCAAAATTAGAAGCTCGCTCGATTAATTTAAGGAAATTATGTGGGGAAGTAAACATAACGATTAACTAATCCAAGTTAGTAGATCGGTGAGAAGAGGGGGAGAAATACCACGTTTCTTTTATGTTTATTGTTGGTCCATGACCACTTCTATGTCGCTTCCTAATTAGGTTAGAATCATTTATAATTAAAGTTGCATTGTCTCTGTGGGATCGACCTTGACTCGCATTTACTATACTATAATGTACCTAGTATTCTTGCTAGTAATATCGACGTTAGTGACTTACACGCGATCAAGATTTTTTGGTGCCGTTGTCGGGGACAATGGCCAATTTTAAAGATAAACGTTTTAATTCTGGTTAAGAAGTCGTTTTTATTTTATTTTATTTTGATTCCTGAGTCGTTCTGGATCAAACTTGCACCTGTTAATCTACCAGAATAAGAAATCTTAGGCCCAGTTTACCGAGTGTTACCCCGGATTTACCGTGGCCTGGGAAATTGAATTCTGATAGCCTTTGTTATTCTGTGTTATTCTCTGTTGATTTTAGTTAGTAGGTCCGCCACAGTTGGGATCATACCCAACTGAAGCGGAAGTTGCTAACCTTTTCTTTGTTTTCTTTTTTCTTTTTCACAGGAAGATCAGGACACTTCAGAGATTCGGTCAAACCGGAGTTGAAGAAGAGCAAACAAGTCAAGCAATATGCCTCAGACAATATTGAACATCACACCAATTTCCATGTATAATGGATCCGCAGTCGGAGACCAATATGAAGCGGATAAGAAGTAGGTGGAAAAAGAGAAAGAAGCAATCAAGCAAGAGCCTGAAGAGAACTTAAAGGAGTATAGCACGTATCTTCGGATTATGATTCTGATGAACCTGAAGAGGATCCCAACACGATGTTCTCTGAGCCTGAGGATTATCCTGACTCGGACACCGTGGTGAAGTTAGGAAACCCTGGCACGTTCCGACTCCCTATTTCTGTGAATTGTGTATCACTAGGATTAGGTCTCTGCGACTCCGGCTCGAGTTGCAACATTCTACCTTTTTCCCTCTGCAGAAGATTAAGCTTCCAGTCTTAATGAATCAAACCCGAACCATGACTTTTGTTGATAGGACAAGAGATATGCCTGCCGATCTGCTTAGGAAGTGCACGATAAAGGCATGAGTGTTCACTTTTCCAATTGATTTCACGGTTATAGACGTACCAGAGGACCCAAGTGCCCCAGTTTTGTTAGAAAGACCTTTCTTAGTGACAAGCAGAGCAGTCGTGGATTTTGATAATGGGGAGATCACTTTGAGGTTGAACAATGATGCAGTATCTTTCAAAATCTTAGATCCCTTAGATAATAGGCCGGAAAGTTGCAAGATGACGTATGATTCAGGAAAGGTGGAAATTATGGAAATAGAGAAGGAAGGGCATAAGCATCAAGAGGTTGTAGTAGAACCTGTTGAGCAGGAATTCATGAGATTAATTCTTAGAGAGAGCGAAGAGAAGGACCACAACAAGACGCTCACGGAAGCTAGTCCTTACGTATTGCGTAGTGACGGATTATAGCTTAAAGTGGAAAATGTGGAGTCCTTGGGTATAAAGTCTAAATCTCGACGTAGAGGCAGACCTAATACGCAAGCTAAGAGAGAGAGGCATGCTAGGAAGAGAGCTCAAAAAGGTTCTACAAAGATACAAACCTCTGGAGCCAAATCTTGGCAAGTTAAAGCTCCAACCCTGAATGATCGAAAATCTGAAGAAATCCGAGCTGGAGACTATAAACTCATAACTATTCCCTTGACCCTTAGGTAGATTAGGAATGAATAAAAGTAGCCGGATGAAGGGACGAGCTTTTTTTTCATCCTACCGCACCCTTAGGCTTGAAACCGATGGTTGTTGAGAAGGTTTTTTTTACTCGTTGTGGATTCTAGTGAAGTAGGTTAGGATCGAGTCGGAGATAGCAACAAAAGGAGTAAGAGACTAGTCAATTTGAGGTCAGAATTGAGCATAGAGGTTGAGTAAAGTGTGCAGAGAAAGAGTACAGAGAATTCTGGGGAAAAAGAAGCCCCAGTAAACTGAGGAGCACCTCCGGTTTACTGAGCCAGGATTTTCAGTTTTCTAAATGTCAGTTTGAAAAGCTGAATTTTTAGAGACACGTGGAGGACACACGTTGCATCAGACACCACCAGTCAGCAGAAACCGTCCCATTTTTCTCTCTTTTCAAACTTTTCATCCTTTTCCACACTCCACCATAACTACACCTCAATCCCATCAATCACCCCCTCAAATCCCTCACCCTAATTACTTCTCTACCTACTATCCCACAAAATCCTTCCACCTTCCATCATATCTCTTATTTAAACCACTCTTCCACCACCATTCTCTTCACTCTCATCTACCATCATCTCCTCAAATCACCAAACATTCTTCCATTCTCCTTCTTCCAAAAAATCCGACCACCATCACCACAACTATTATCACCATTCCTCTACCAAAATCAAACCTTTCTTCCATTTTTACCAACCAAAACACCAACCATATCATTTTCTCCATCCATGTTGCTGATTAGTGCTGTTGTGCGAGTGAAGTGCTGCAGTTCTTCATCTTCCATTACGAGAAGCACAGTTCCAGTCAAAAACCCAGCAAACTCAGGCCGGTAAATCGAGGCCAACCTCCGGTTTACCGAGGTATCTTTTTCAGAATCAACATCATTTTCAGTTCCTGTTATCATCCAGGATGGGTCATAAGCGTAGCCGATCTATCCTTCGTCCCAGTGGTTATTAGAGTATCTATGGAGATGCTAACCCCTTGATAGACGGGGTTGAGGAATTTCATTCATTATAGATCTACGAGTCGTTCCGAGGGCATTGGAACGGAAGACCAGTCGCCCAAGAACGGGGCGTAGAGTTGGACGATTGCGGTGAGATCTTGCCACGAGCCCTACAATTACAAGACAGTCTGGATATGGCCGAGGCACCGACACGGTGGTAAGAGAATTTTATACTTATGTTTCGCACAACCCAGGAGCCACATTTGCAATGGTCCGTGGTGTTAAAGTTGACTTTTAGATTGAGTGGATCAATGAGTATTATGGGGTTCGAAATCCACCAGTGGACCCAGAAGAATACACATCCTCGAGCAATATTGAAGATCTTTAGAGGATCGATATGATAGTTGATTACTTTGGGGTGCAATGGAAGCGCAATCCTGCGGGAGCCCCCACCATTTTCCTGGAAAATGAGCTATCCTAGGATAGGAAGGTGGTCAATAGATTTGTACTCGCCTTCTACCGACCAAGCATACGGTCTCTGTCACACTGAAGAGGGTGGATTTGATGTTCTACCTGGAGCAGGGATCTCCAGTTAACATTGGTCTATTGATGCATAGCCGTATTCATGAGCTTGCCGCCACCTCTGAGCGCGAGCAGTTGCTATATGGGCCGATGATTGACATGTTTGCTTTGGAGGCTGAGGTGAAAGTTCTCGTCAGTGACGATTGGGAAGACCCAGAGCCGATGATTAGTTCACAGTCAGTTTCAAAAGGGAAAAGACAGGTCGGTTCGAGAGGAGAGAGAGAGAGAGAGAGAGAGAGAGAGAGAGAGAGAGAGAGAGAGAGAGAGAGAGAGAGAGAGCATACTCCGGTCATCGGAGCACCTCGGACTCAGAGAGCCTTTCTAGAGGAGCACTCATGAGAAATTGTGAGGATGCACTGCACGATGGATAGGATCATAGACTTTCTAGGGCTCCTCCTGCGACCCCACCACCTAGGACTGCCCCATATCATAGAGCATTATCTTCTACTGCTGATGCCTCCATTTCTGCACCACCTCCTGGTTTTGAACCTAGAGATGACTGGGAGGATTATTATGATAAGGACTAGTTTTTCTTTCTTTTCATTGTTGTTATTTTCCATTTTCTTATTCTTATTTTTATTTTTCTTTCCTATCTAGTTGATGTAGCAGAATTTAATAATATAATGATTTTGATGGCTTAAATTGTTTGGATGGGACAGTTCTTATTCCATAGTGCCAAAGCACAACCATTTAAAGCAGCGAAGGAAGCTCTGAGACCACAAATCGATTGCTCCTTGTACACAAACATAATACCCTTCTCTAGAGGATGAGCAATAGGCACCGATCGCAGAAGTATTGATAACGCCCTAAATGGTACCATTAATTATACCTTTATTCACCCCGAATTCTGCTCAAGAAAGGATAGATAGGCTCGTTATTATGTGGAATATGTGTTAAATGCTATGTGCATGTTTCTAGGATCGTAATTCTGCATCTATGTTATTTTCCCGAAGATTTGGTACTGTTTTGTCTCGTTTTGCATGTTTTATAGGATGTACCGAATCTGGAGCATTGGAGAACGGATCTGGACCAAAAGAAGTATATTGGGCCAAGTAATTGAAGTCCAAGAAGAAGTCTGCTGAAGAAAAAGAAGAAAGGTCAGCCCGGTTTACCGAGGGCTAGGTCCGGTAAACCGAGGGCTTGTTGGACACGAAATTTATTCTGCCGCCTTTACTAGGTCCATTAGGGTTTTAGAGAGTCATAAGTCGGTCATTGTATCTATATAAGTGTTGAAATAATGTATTAAACCCAATCGGGTCTGACCGGATCCGACCGGGTCGGATCATTTCTACTATTTCTTTATGATTATATATAAATTAAATGGCTTTTCTGTGGTCATATATTCGTTCTATTAAAGAACCAATTATGAATTGTTATATGATAACGTCCTTAGTATTAAACTGTGATAGAGAAACCATGATAGGCGATTTTTGATGAGATCTCTAATCACTTTAATAACTTTGATACTTAAATGCCTCTAGGCTGATGTACTATTAAACAGGGCATTGATAGTATGAACAAGCTAGCACGTATTAGATGTCTTCTGTCTTTAAGGGCAGGGGTAGATCTCGTCTATGGAAGTGTAGAGACACTTGGACTGTACGTGGACGTGTATTAGAGAATGCGTACGTTAGATTGACCCACTTACATTAAGTGTTGCACTATGTGGCGGTTGTGTAATTATCCTTAAGACATGAGTCTTCATGGCATCACGGTGTGGATTTTCATGCTTTGACACTATTGAGGTTTCCCCTAGCCATGGGGCGATCATGCGGTAGTGATTGGGTGTGATACTAAAGCATGCAAAGTATACATGTTAGTTCATCCGGGAATCGCGTATCCTATGATTGGGATTGAATATCCGAAATGGCCTTCTTATAAGGAATATCTAGCTCTCATGAATCTTTGCAAAGTGGGAGTAAATGTGTTATATCGAGAGAGCATGATATCCAGATTATAAGATACGATCGTTAATGTATTGACATTCGAGATACGATCGTGTTGATATTATTACTGCGGTAGGATTGTAATTTACACGGTAACTGTTTCACATGAAAGGTAGTAGTCATTGCATTTGACTCTTCCGATGATTGGGGGTCACGGTGTGTTGCTAGAAGCTATTCCGTGATCTTTAGGCATGAAGAGCATTTTCGTAATTTGCACTTTGTAACCTTGGCCAACATATTCGGAAGCCTTTCAGGTCACACACATATGAACATCTAGCCAGATTAAAATGTGGTTATAGTCGATAACCAAATAAGGAAGGAATTTGTCTCACGACTATAAAGGTTATAGTAGTAAATTAATATGGTGGTATTTATCTATTATGAATAAATATAATACAAGATATTAATTATGTTGATTAATTGAATATGTATATTGATACATATATTTCGAAATATGGATATAGATATACATGTATTTTGCAAATTAATTAATCATAGTATTATATTAATTAAAGAATATTCCGGATGCCAAATCTTTGGCAAAAGGGGCGCATATTTTGAGTGTATATGATACATTTGAGTTGTACAATTTAATTAATAAGATTGTCATAATATTAATATTAGTTATTAATTGATTTTGAAAAATAGATTTATGGTAATAAGATAAAGATATATTCAATATAAGATATTGTCAATATATATCTTAGGGAAAATATTTAATATAAGATATTGAATATTAATGAGATAAATCAATCAAATATATTTTTCTTATTTTACTAGTAAAAGGTTTTCTTTCTCTCTACTCTACTAGGGGCGCCCCTTCCACTATAAATAGGAGGTGGGTGTCAAGCTCTTTTGCACATCACAATTCAAGAGCTAATAGTTCTTGTGAAAAATTGAGAGCTTCCTAGAGAGAGATTTATGAGAGAGAAAAAGTCAGCCTAGCAGCCGAGTTTTTCTGGTAGCAATCCATGATGGGATTCCGGCAAGGTGTTTGTGTGGATCACCGGTAGAGGCCGAACGCTTGTGCGGCTTCGTGCAGAAACTACAACCTTAGACAAAGCGTCGATCCAATTGGATCAACCAAGGTATTATTTTGTCTACTTATTTTATGTTTGTTGCTTAAACGAAGTTGATCTTGGGTAAAATGAAATCAAAATTTTGAATTCCGCTGCGTTGCCGCGTAGATTTCCTAACAATAAGGCCGTATTTACAGATTATTGTAGAAGCTCTTCTCATATATCATAATTAAATCTTCATTACATTATAGTTTGATGAAATAAAGTTATTCCAAGCTTTTGAGGAGTTATTTCTGGTTTTCTCCTTTTCTTTACCATCTCTAGCTTGAGTAGATCGAGCTAGATCTCCATTGTGGAAGGTATGAAGCTTTGAACATTCCTTTTTGTCTTCAATATGGTAGATCTGTTCATATTTATGTGTTTTAGTTAATCTGCATGTTTAAAGACCCCATGATTTACTTAGATTAATCGTAATTGAGCAATGTAGATCCAGGAATAAGAAAAGTTGACCCCGGTAAACTGGCGGTCTATACCGGTTTACTGAGGCAATATTTAGAAAACCTAAAACTGGGATTCACTACATACGTTGATCGACAGGTTTAATTAACAGTAGGTTAGATCTGGCCAATCTTCTTATTGTAATCGTAAAACTAGCATGAAATACGAATAGTGAAGTGTTAGTTTGGACATAGTCCGATGGACCCTAGGAATGTGCTGATCAGTGTCGACAGCTATCTAGACGGGTTAGCGGTATGAGTTAGCGCTCGATACCGGTAATTCTAGTTCTTTATGCGTATGGGCTATTACGGACCAATTAAGGAGGGTAGCTTGTGTATAGATTGTCTACTACCATTGTCAGAGTAGATAGGGTTAGGAGTTGCACCCGTAGCTTTAAAAGCTTGCTCGGTTAATATAAGGAAATTATGTGGGGAAGTAAACATAACGATTAACTAATCCAAGTTAGTAGATCGGTGAGAAGAGGAGGAGAAATACCACGTTTCTTTTATGTTTATTGTTGGTCCATGACCACTTCTATGTCGCTTCCTAATTAGGTTAGAATTGTTTATAATTAAAGTTGCATTGTCTCTGTGGGATCGACTTTGACTCACATTTACTATACTATGATGTACCTAGTATTCTTGCTAGTAATATCGACGTTAGTGACTTACACACGATCAAGTATGGGGGCATACAGTCTCAAATTATTTTGTACCTGTCATAGAGTGATATCATATCACCATGGGTAAGCATGGTGTCTATACCATGACAACCCATTTGTACCCTCAAAGCCATGTGCGCTTTCAATGTT
Organism: Gentiana macrophylla; assembly: GCA_026214975.1. Classification (NCBI taxonomy): domain Eukaryota; kingdom Viridiplantae; phylum Streptophyta; class Magnoliopsida; order Gentianales; family Gentianaceae; genus Gentiana; species Gentiana macrophylla. The sequence goes on along the minus strand of CM047809.1, from coordinate 81,459,286 downwards.
AAAACAAATTGGGAAGTTCATGAAGAAGAACAAGGAACAGAAGAAGAAGAAGAAGAAGAAGAAAATTGGGGGGGGGGGGCTAAAACTAAGTGTTCTAGTCCTCTGCGGTTTATCAGTGGCTGATATACCAGGTTATGTGGTTGAACCCTAGAATTGGAATCCTCATACTCAGACTCAGACTCAGATTCAAACAATTTGTTTATAGAGCTGTTTGTAGGGGATGATTCCATCTTCAACAAAGTAAAATTAAAAAAGGGAAAGGTGCAACAGGCACTTACTTGCAAGAAATGAGAGTGGAGAAGAGGAAGAGGGGTATCTGGCTTCAATCTTTGGTTTAATAGCAAAGGAACGGCAACGTATGAAGAGACATGTGATAAGATGGGAGTTATAAACCCCAAGCATGATTTTGGGGCATGAGCCCACTACAAAACATGTGCAAAAACACCTCGATTCTTGGGGCGTTAAGACAGCGTCATAACGGTAACTCTGCCACGTGGCAGAGTCAATCCTTGTGAAACTTCTACAAGTCTAAGAGACAGAGCCGAGCTCCACCCAGATTAGATCTGACCTAACCGTCAAAGCTCGGGCAGATCTAGGGGGCTCATGACGAGGGTCGGACTATCCATTACCACGTGTCAACCGTAGAATGACTAAGTCATAAATGAAGACAGAGAACTAATAGGTAATACAGGCCCGGAGCCTTAAGTTTAACAGGATAAACGGACCTGAACCCCATGTGAGTGGTCAGCTCGGCACATCTTAACTTATCACCGCAGGTCAGCTTGGTAAGAGTGGAGGTCGGGTAACGCAGTGCAGGTCGAGATGGCCTAACCGGGCCGACACAAGTCAGCCAGAGCCTTATTCGTAATTGTCACACATGCTTAATAATATCATATAAATATGGAAAGAATCATATGATATAATGACACTGATCCTGTCATTTAGTATGTCCATAATAATCCCTAAATCAACGGGATATACACGTGATAATTATCCCATGATAATCCTTAGGGATTAAGAATTAGAATCATTGTTGGACAAGGCACAGGACAAGACGTCCCTATATATACGATCCCTAAGGAACTACGAGAAACTTGATTCCTGATTGATTAACATGATACGTAGTCAACTTGGGAAAATAACACATGGCTTAGTCTAAAATAAACACTAATACCATCCATTCATTAAATTGTTCTTGAATTAGTTGTCACGGAATAAAATACGGCCCGGATTATACATCAGACGATATCCGACATCGTCAACTAACACACGTAAAATCAATATCTCCACAAAAAAAAATCATTTCCCGTCCCCCCGCTACCGATTAGGTCTTACGCCCGCCGCCGCCGTTCCCACCTCCGTTCATCTCCGATTGTCATTCACAACACTCAAAAAGGGTTCTCCAATTCTCTTTCAGGCAATGTAATTGTAAATGTCCTTACCTGGTACTCTCTTGAAATCTACATCGTGTACGTTTCACCTTTTGAACCCTAAACACGAAAAAGGAAATAGAATTATAGCCGGAATATGTATAAGCTGCACAGTGAATGGTATGTTAATAGTCTTTCAAAGTTGATAATATATTTAATTTTGGTTTACGAAAAAATTATTCAAAATATTAATTGGTTACGTGATAATATACATATGGTTAGCAGCTTCATAATTTTTCCTTTTAGGGATTTGTGCTTCAACTATTTGGAAGGGAGTGATAGGAAAATAATATTGTGTTGAAATTCACAAATGGAAAGATTACGATATATAATGTACAATGGAGAATTCTAGAATAACTACACTATCGTAGTATTTACGGAAATAAATCAATGGGGATTATTTGTAATCAATAGAGAATATACAATATTAATGCGTAATATATCATATTAATGATGACTAATACGCCCCCTCAAGCTGGACGGCCGGAGTGAAGTCCAAGCTTGAACTTTAATTGCTGGACCAAGGTAGGGGCTTGGTGAGAGCATCTGCAAGTTGATCAGGGCTGGATACATGAGAAACGCGAACTAGACCTTTCTGAACCTGATCACGAATGAAATGGTAATCAACAACGACATGCTTAATGCGAGAGAGGAAGACCAACTTCAACGATGATCTATCAACTTCAACTTCAACGATGATCTATCAACTTCATGTGTTATTTATTGTTAATTAAAAACTTATTGGTATTTTCCATTGTTAGTGCGTTTGTGTGTTTTCAGTGTGGTTCATGTTTACCGTAGCGACCTATTTTGTATTGTGGACGTGCACCCAACTAGTTTTACCGTAGCGACCTATTTTGTATTGTGGACGTGCACCCAACTAGATGCAAAGTCTGTACTTTTTTTGTTATCAATGATGCTTTTGTAACTGCATTATTGTCACAACACATTGACTTACACATACTCTATGTCTTGGACCTTTCACGCTTACTAACATTGGAGTTGTTTCTTCCGCATATGACGGGAGATCAGCAATTCGGTAAAGGAATTTCGTATTTTAGACTTGTAATTTTGCACAACTTTTCTTTGTCTTGCAACACAATATATGTATGTTGGTTGATAGTAAAATGCCAAGGTTCAGTAAGACATATCATAAAGATTTTTCCTCTTTTGTTGGAAGTCGGAAAGCTCGCCAAACATTAAACACTTTATTAAGTTAAACACATTAAAAAGTTAGAGAGATTGGGCAGTTTTGTTGCTTCACTTGGAGCTGTATTGATTATATTGATTAATCTCATATTCAATCTTAAATGATCCTCAAAACATTTTAACTGACATACATATGTACGTAAAGTTCATACTCAGTAATTAGTTTAGCTTTACACTATCACGTGCATCGCATGGATTTCCTACTAGTATATATATATGGATGAAGAAGTTCAATACTGGGCTTGGTGTACCGTGACAACAATGGGAAATTGGTTGTACAAATGAGTCGATGTCTCATAAAAAATCCAAACATGTTCTCTGGCGTTATCACTTGATTCGATAGATCGTTGATAGGAAATATGTAAAGATAGAGAGATATGTCAACGAAGACTTTGTCATAAGTTAAACATGAACGACATGGGTATTTGCATGGTCTTAGGCTTAGGGGTGATTGATTTTAGGTCAAGTGAAAAATTGAAAGTTATTAAACACAATCGGGTTGGGCCACTTATTACACGTATTGTCTAGCTTATTTCTCCACTTAAATGGATTTTTTTTTTTGTGTGGGAAACTTGAAAAAATATGCTTTAAAAGAATAACATCCCTAAAAATATGCTTTAAAAGTTAACATTGGAAAACTATACATGCGTCGGCGCATGAGCGACGCATGAGCCACGCACGAGCCACGTAGCGACGCACGGGCGACGCATGCGCGACGCATGAGCGACGCAGAACCGAAAAGAGCATAGTTTCCAATGTTAACTTTTAGAGCATATTTTCAGGGTTGTTGTTCTTTTGGAGCATATTTTTTCAAGCTTCCCATTTTTTATCAGGGGCGGATCCAATATTTTTCTTCCCGGGGGATGGGGACATAATGCTTTTATTTTTTATAATCTCTCCATCATTAATGGCATGTTTATTACGCAGGAATTGAATGGAATGGAATGGAATAAAGTAATAGGAATGGAATGGAATGGAATAAATTCATTTCATTACTGCGTTTGAGATGTGAAAGAATGGAATAAAATGTAGGAAGTGGTGGGGTGGGGTGGGGTAGCCCTACCCCACACCCCACTGCACCATACCTCTCTACCCACCCTACCTACCCTACACACCCTACCCACCACTCACCCTACCCTACCTTACCCACCCCACCCTACCTACTCCACCATCACCCTATCCTACCCTACGCATCCTACATACCTTACCCACCACCTACTTTACTCCACCATCACCCACCCATACCCAACCTTACTGATTGCGTGCAAAGCACTTACTAGCAATAGGATTAGGTCTATCGTATTAGAGTACTGGCGAGTCAAGGTTGATCCCACAGAGACTCGTAAGAATGCAGATTATTGAGGTTGCTATTGTCGCGACAATGGTCTACGACCAACTAAAATGTAGACAAAAGTAAGGTTGGTAACGATAAACAAACTAGATTATGCAAGTTATAATGGATCGATCAAGAAGTGATGGTGATTGTGAGTAAAGATAAAAGATAAACAAGCAAACAAACACAGAAACAAGAAGAACACAGATTTAACGTGGTTTTCGGCAATGTGCCGAATACTCTACGGACAAACGAGGATAATTTATTATCACCAGAAAGGTACAATTACATGTATTACAAACGGTATTTATAGCCTTGGGAATCCAACCCTAACCGACTAATTAGTCAACCCAGTAAATGACTGAAATACTCCAGAAGTAACTTCACCGAATTAGGAAACCATGCAGATGTGTTCCTTAAGTCTCATAGAACCAACAGAGACTTCACTCGCTTATACCCTGCACTCAAACAGACATAGCTTCAAAGCAGATCGATCAACTCGTTTCTCGCCCCAACGAACACCGATTCGGCGATGCTTCATGCTCTCATCGACCCCCACGAGCCTACAGACTCTGCTGAATGCCACACTCACAGACTGCACTCGTGAGCATAGTTTAAGTCACCATTACAAATCTCCACCTTGACTTCAACTTCATGCAAACTGACCAGATGCACAATCAAGTGCCAGATTTCCTCTTTGTCTTCAGATTTGAATGCCTCAGCAGACCCCCAACATCAGCTGAGTATTCCCAAATTCAGATTAACAGATTTGGATATTCAGCAAGTCCAGACACAACTGAAACTTGCCCTTTGGAACTGGTTTAGTGAACATATATATCAACAGGATTCACATCAGTGTTGATCTTCTCCAGTTTAACCCTCATCTCATTTCTCAGAAAATGATACCTAACATCAATGTGCTTGGTTCTCTTACGATGAACCTGAACCTTAGCCAAACATATTGCACTAAGACTGTCACAATACACCCTGGATTGATCTTGATGCAGACTCAGATCATTGACTAGCCCCTTTAACCAGATTGCTTCCTTTGTTGCTTCACGCTGCCATGTATTCTCGCTTGATAGTAGATAATGTTGTTGTACCCTATAAAGTTGCATTCCAACTTACCACAGAACCACCCAAAGTAAACACATACCCAGTCATAGATCTCATGTTGTCCACATCAACAGCATAATCAGAATCACAGTACCCTGTGACAAAACATTGAGTACTACCTCCATAAATGAGTCTAATATCTGATGTACCCCTAAGGTGCCTGAATATCCTCTTTACTGCTTTCCAGTGTTCCTTTCCAGGTTGAGCCATAAACTTGCTGACAACACAGACTGCCTGAGCCAAATCATGCATAGTACAAACCATGGCATACATTAAACTGCCCACTACACTAGCATATGGAACTCTTGACGTGTATTCTTCCTCTCAGCTGACTGTGGAGCAAACACATTAGACAGATGTAGATTTGGTTCCATAGGAGTATCTATAGGTTTGGCTGCTGACATGCCAAACTTGGATAATATCTTTTCAATATACCCTTGTTGAGACAGGAACAACTTCCCATGCTTCCTATCTCTATAGATCTACATCCCAAAATTTTCTTTGCATTCCCCAATCCTTCATCTCAAATGCAACCTTGAGCAGATTCTTCAGATCTTGAATGTCAGACTTGTTTGCAGCAGCTATCAGCATATCATCCATATACAATACCAGATAGATGATTGAACCATCCTTCAACTTGTTGTGATACACACAGCAATCATATAGACTCCTGCTATAACCCTGCTGAATCATATAACTGTCAAAATTCTTATACCACTGTCTTGGGGCCTGCTTAAGTCCATATAAGGACTTCTTCAACTTGCAAACATATCCTTCCTTTCCAGGAACTTGAAAACCCTCTGGCTGAGTCATATAAATTTCCTTATCTACATCTTCATGTAGAAAGGTTGTCTTCACATCCAATTACTCAAGTTCAAGATTCTGATGTGCCACTATTGCTAACAGCACCCTGATGGAAGTATTTCTGACCATTAGAAATATCTCTTCATAGTCTACCCCATCTTTCTGACTGAACTCCCTAGCAACCAAACGTGCCTTATATCTGATATCCTCAGCTGATGTCATTCCTTCCTTTTTCTTGAATATCCATTTGCAGCTAACCACCCTTCTATCTTGTGGTTGTTTGATGAGATCCCAAGTCTCATTCTTCTGAAGTGACTCCATTTATTTTCCCATAGCCACAAGCCATTGGGATGCCTTAGAACATGTCACAGCTTCCCTGTAAGTGTTAGGTTCAAAACCATCCACTTCTTCAGCTACCTGTAGTGCATATCCAACCATATCCTCCTCAAACCCATATCTTCTTAGAGGTCTGATATTGGTCCTCCTAGCTCTGCTGAGAGCTATACCCTGCTGACCAACATCAGCTGTTTGAGTGTCTGCTGACCTTTGTTCAGCAGACTGGCTTGGATCTAGCTCTGGATCTACTGATTGTTGACTATCCCCTGTTGAGTCTTTTGATTCAGAAGACTCTACTTGAAGCTCCACATGTTTGTCAACCTTCTCAGTCTCAAATCCAAATTCAGATTCAGATGTGGCCCTCACTGATGAGTTAAGCATAGAGTTTTCATCAAAGACTACACTCCTGTTGAGTATAACCCTATTTTCAGCTGATGACCAGATTTTATACCCCTTAACTCCATCTTCATACCCAAAAAACACACCCTTCTCTGTCCTAGGTTCCAGTTTACCCTCACTGGCATGGTAGTAGACAGTGCTTCCAAAAATCCTACGTCCAGAGTAGTCTGCTGACCTTCCTGACCAAGCTTCAAGTGGTGTTTTAAGTTTGATCCCAGTGTGAGGCCCCCTATTGATTAAGTAGTAGGCTGTACTAACAGCCTCTGCCTAAAATCTCCTTGCTAGACCAGAATTGGAGAGCATGCACCTTTCCCTCTCCAGAAGAGTTTGATTCATTCTTTCTGCAACACCATTCTGCTGTGGAGTATCTCTAATTGTATGGAGCGTAGCAATGCCTTCATTCTTGCAAAATTCATCAAACTCAGACCAACAGAATTCCAGTCCATTATCAGTTCTATGTCTCTTTATCTTCTTCCCTGTCTGACTCAACCAAAAGCCTTCCACTGCTTGAAGTGTTTGAATGCTTCACTCTTGTGTTTCATCATAACTACCCAAATCATCCTTGAATAATCATCTATGAAAGACACAAAATACCTATGACCACTCAGTGACTCCACCCTTGAAGGTCCCCAACAATCTGAATGGACATAATCAAGTGTCCCTTTTGTGATGTGGATTGCTTTTGGGAACTTGCTCCTATGTAGCTTCCCAAACACACAGTGTTCACAAAAATCCAACTCATTGACCTTATGTCCCCCAAGTAGATCAGACTTAGACAGAATTTGCATCCCTCTTTCACCCATATGACTCAATCTCATATGCCACAACTTATTCAATTGTGACTGGTGAACCCCTGATGATGCAACAGCAGCAGAACCTGATATAGTAGACCCTTGTAGTATGTACAATGTCCCCTGCCTGATACCCTTCAGAATCACACTTGAACCCTTATAGACTTTCACCACTCCACCTTCAACCCTGAACTTGAACCCTTTGTGGACTAGTAGACTAAGTGATATCAAATTCTTGGTCATTTGTGGAACATGCCTAACCTCATTTAGTGTGCAGAATTTACCATCATGTGTCCTCAATTGAACAAATACAATTCTAACTATTTTGCATACCTTGTTGTTAGCCATTACAATATGACCTCCATCCATCTGCTAATAAGTTGAAAACCACTCCATGTTTGGACACACATGATAAGATGCCTCAGTGTCCAGAATCCACACATCTCTGTGCCCTGCTGACTCTGAAACTGCTAGGGACAGATCTTCTTTATAGTTGGTGTCTTGTTACGCTTAAAGCAATCAGATCTGCTTTGAGTACCACATCTTCTTCCTTATTGGACATTCATTTTTCCAATGTCCCTTCTCCTTGCAGTAGTTACAGATATCCTTAGCTTTAGGACACTTGGAATTATTTTTGAATTTATTCTTTCCAGAATTGCCTGGCCACCAATCCAGCAGACTGACTAGCTGTCCCAAATCCAGATGCCTTATGGAGTAACTCCCGAGCATGGAGTGATGACCTTACTGCTGGATATATAGAAACCCGAATCCGGATCCGATCCATGATTGGATCGTCAGATCTGATTCACAGCACTGATCGAAATGCTCGATCATGCACAGCGGAAACTACGAATTAAAATTTGTTTTTTGATTTTACCATGATATGATTCGCATAATAAATTAATCTACAAGAAGGTTAGTAGATTTACCCCAACCGGAGAGAAACAGTGATCTTCCGGATTGTATCTCCAAGCGACGACTGGAGGACGTCGATCCCGTATTCGAACCTCCTTGAATATGCTCCCAATGGCTAAGACAAGAAAACCAAAATTTCTCTCTTTTTTCAACTAAATTGGCATAATTTTTATCTAAAATGGCGTTGGTTTTTGTTCCAATTTTGTGTTGGGAGAAACTCTCTTTTAATAGGAAAATAACTAATAATTTGAGAGTTTTCTTTTACACACAAATTTATCTTTTCCTTTTAGAAAAATAAAACATTTATCCAATAGGAAAACAAATTTCTGTTGTAACTGAAATTATTAATGTGGCCATTACTTGTGTTGTAACCGAAACATTAATATGGCCATTATGTTCATTGTAACCGATGCTTTAATATAGCCATTACTCATGGGCTATTTTCTAGTCTTTTATTGACTACCCCTTTGATGTTTCCATTGTAGAGTGATATATATATATATATATATATATATATATATATATATATATATATATATATATATGTAGGATGGATGATCTGTAATAATAGAAATCATACATTTCTTCCACTCTTGTGTTTTCTATATTTCTTTATATTGTTTAATTACAAATACTTGGTGATCTCAACAGTCGGATGTGATTTCTCAACGATACGTCAAATTACAACACGTTATCAGCACGAGTGCCCTATTTCTCCGGTGAACGGTTAGACATCTCACAACATTCAAAAAAATTTATGCACACGTATCTGTCTGTTTTACATTATGTTGTTAGATTTTGTTTCTCCAAAAAATTGTTTATTTACATTTAGTACCATGTACTCTTAAACGATCGATCGACTACGAAATTAGATGAAGTAATCCCACTAAATAAGACGCTATGAAATTAAACAGAAAGTTCGTCACAATTGTTTATATAATCTTTCAATGAAAGTTCTGAAAAAGGTTTTTCTTTATTTTATTTTTTTGTCTTTTTGCATTACATATATATGCATAAAGTCCAAGTTGAATAGGGAAAAAGAAAAGAGCACCGTAAAAACAAACTGGTTTTTGAGTTTTTTTTCCTTTCCTACATTTTCTTTATGTATTTAAAATTATGAACTGAATTATAACTAGTATTTTAGTTGCAAATTGTAAATAACCCCTAACGTGTTAATTTGTATAAACATTTTTTTTAACGCCTAAAAGTAACAAATTATTAATAACCAGAGTTTCTATTGATAATTTAGCATGGAGATTCATGTTGAACAAAGTCTGATATGTCTAAAACACTTCTATAAGGAAAAGGGGGAGAATGTACTTTCTGGTCATTTGTACCATAAGATTAATAATTCCCCTAAGAAAACTAACTTGAGTATGTGGATCCTGCTTTGACTGAATATTTTTTTGTAAAAGGTGACATATACTTGTAGAAAATCAAGTCGCTTTATTTTTAGTATGACCATATTACATCCCTAAATAGTCCATGATGATTTTGCAGAAATGTGGCTTTTGTTTTGTTTTGTTTTGTTTTTGGTTTAATATAATTAGTTATAGATGGATGTTTTGAAAATAAATGGAGAACGATAATACTAATTATCTTTCACTCTTCGGTTTTCATAATGATGTTATTTTTTGTGTATTCATGGATGTTAATATTCGTTTTTTTTAGATTGTTGAAAATGTCTGACATTACTAAAAGACAATTTGCCGAGCTCGCTCTTGATGGCAACAATTATTTGACATGGGCTTTTGATGCTGAAATTCACCTTGCCTCGGAAAATTTAAATTGTTCCAGATTCTGAATGCGACAAAACCCAGAAGGCAAAAGCGCTAATTTTTCTCCGCCATCACCTCAATCAGGATCTTAAAAATGAGTATCTTACTGAAAGAGATCCACTTATTTTATGGCAATCCCTGAAGGATCGTTTTCAACAGCAAATAGATATATTGCTCCCTCAAGCACAATTTGACTAGTTGAACTTGCGATTCCAAGATTTTAAGTCTGTAATAGAATATAACTCAGTTTTGCATCGCATTGTCTCTCAACTTAAGCTTTGTAAGCAAAAAATTACAGATACAGCATTGATTGAGAAGACTTTATCAACTTTTCATGCTAGTAACCTTGTACTCCAGCAACAGTACAGGGCTAAGAACTACTCAACACATTCTGAACTGATTTCTGCCTTATTGGTGGCAGAAAAGCATAATCAGTTATTGATGAAAAACCACAATACGAGACCAGTCGGTTCTCAAGCAGTGCATGAAGCACATGCAACAATCATCAGGAATGAGAACAGGCGTGGAAGAGGGAGAGGCCGAGGCCGAGGACGTGGAAACACAAATTTTTCTCGTAGAGGTGGTCTTGGTCGTGGAAAAACATATCGTGGTGGAAGGGCTTGAAAAATGTTGAAGCTCACCTACACAAACCAAGCTCAAGCCAAAGAAAAACATGGATCATAAACAAACTTGCTATCGATGTGGTTGTGATGGTCATTGGTCTCAGTACTTGTCGTACCTCTAAGCACTTGGTTGAGGCATATCAAAAGTCGCTAAAGGATAAAAGGAAAGGCTCCCAAGGTGAATCGCATCATACAAGTTTGCCTCAAGCAAACATGGTTTTAAATGTTGATACTTGGTGATTCCCATAAGATTGAGTCATGGATTTTGGTGATAATGAGTGAATTTATCTCTCGTTTAATGACATTTCTATAAGTTTTATTTTGCACTTTATAATAATTTTTTTAATCCTTCTTATGACTCATGTTGAACCTTTTATCAATAAGAATCTTGCTTTATTTTTATTTGATGTTTTATTTTATTTCTTTAGAAATTCAAAATGCAACATCGCGAGTGAAGAAGATGATTTATGTCTAGTGGATAGCGCAACCACACATACTATCTTGAAGGATAAGAAATTTTTCATAATCTTATAGAAAAGAAAGGGAGCGTTACTACGATTGCCCATGATAATGTTTTAATAGTGGGCTCTGAAGAGCATCACTAATCCTTCCTATGGGTACCGAATTGATTATAAATGATGCTTTGTTTTACCCACGGTCTAAACGTACTTTTAAGTTTTAAAGGCATAAGGGCAAATGGTTTTCATATTGAAACCGAAACTGAAAATAAAGTTGAGTATCTACTTATGACTCAATCAAAAGGATGCCGGAAACAAATTGTTGAGAAGCTCCCATCCTTTTCTTCGGGATTGTATTATACTTACATACGCCCATCTAATTATCATGTTGCGATGAATTTAAAATTTATAGACCCAAATTCATTTAAATTATGGCATGAACGATTGGGTCATCCTGGGCAAACAATGATTGGCCGGATTTTATCTAATTCAGTTGGGCATAATATGTCTAGTAGTAAATTTCCTTTGACATCTGAATATTTTTGTGAAGCATGTGCAAAGGGAAAACTTATTGTACGTCCTTCTCGTACTAAAGTTGGAATTGAATCCCCTAGTTTTCTTGAAAGGATTCATGGAGATATATGTGGACCAATACATCCATCAACAGGACCATTTCAATATTTCATGGTCTTAATTGATGCTTCCACTAGGTGGGCTTATACCTGCCTATTGTCCACAAGGAATTATGCCTTTGCCAGATTCATTGCTAAAATAATTGAACTCAAGGCTCAATTCCCTAATTATAATATTAAATCTATTCGTATGGATAATGCTGGTGAGTTCACATCAAAAGCATTTGATGATTATTGTATGGCGTTAGGCATTAAAGTGGAGCATCCAGTTCCTTATGTCCACACTCAAAATGGTCTAGCTGAATCTTTGATAAAGCGTGTTAAATTAATCGCTAGACCACTGCTACAAAAGTCCAACTTACCCACATCCTATTGGGGACATGCGCCTTGCATCTTTCTTTGCTAATTCAAATCCGGCCTACTGCATATCATGATTTCTCTCCCCACCAACTTGTGCGTGGCCAAGAACCAAACATTTCCCATTTACGAATTTTTGGTTGTGCAGTTTATGTTCCTATATCACCACCAAAGCGTACTTCTATGGTCCCTCAACGTAAATTAGGTATTTACATTGGTTATGAATCTCCGTCTATTCTTAAATACCTAGAGCCCATGACAGAGGATCCGTTTACAGCTCGGTACGCTGACTGCATATTTGATGAAGATCATTTCCCGGCATTAGGGGGAGATAAAAGCCCAAAATCAAAAGAATGCCGAGAAATTGCATGGAATGTACCAGATCTTCTCTATTTAGATCCACGCACTAGTCAAACTGAACTAGAAGTTCAGAAGATTATTAACTTGCAACATTTAGCAAGTAACCTGCCAGATGCTTTTACTGATCATAAAGGAGTGACTAAATCTCATATACCAGCAGTAAATGCACCACAAAGAGTGGAAATCCCTAAGAGAAATGATATACTTGATGACGCTCCTCAACGCCAGAAGCGTGGGAGACCTGTTGGTGCAAAAGACAAGAATCCACGAAAGACAAAATCTAATAAAGAATCTTTATCACTCCTGAAACCTCCTGGAGAGGTTTGTCCCGAAGACAAGAATCCTAGTGAAAATGCACGTGCTTCAAACAATCATAACACTGGGATTGCGGAACAACTAGATCATTATGTGTTGGGAAATGAAGAAGATCTAGTCGACATAAACATTGAAGTGGCCATGAATTATGTAAATACAGGAGAAACTTATAATAGAAATATCACAATCGTCGACGATGAATTTGCCTCGATAATTGCTCATACTATCTCAAATGATAATCTGGATCCAGAACCAAAAACATTAGCAGAGTGCCGGAACCGCTCGGATTGGCTGAAATGGAAGGAAGCAATTGAGGCTGAGCTAGACTCGCTAAATAAAAGAAAAGTCTTTGGCTCTATAGTACATACACCCCACAATGTTATCCCAGTAGGATATAAATGGATATTTGTACGAAAGAGAAATGAAAATAATAAGGTGGTGAGATATAAAGCGAGACTAGTAGCTCAAGGGTTTTCTCAAAGACCCGGTATTGACTTTGATCAAACATACTCTCCTGTTATGGATGGCATCACGTTCCGCTACTTAATATCCCTGGCAGCAAAAATGAATTTGGAAATGCACTTAATGGACGTCGTGACTGCATACTTATATGGGTCACTAGACGCTGATATACATATGAAAATCCCTGATGGATTTAAAGTTCCTACTATAAAGGAAAATGAAAATCGCAACATGTATAGCATAAAGTTACAAAGGTCATTGTATGGTTTAAAGCAGTCAGGTAGAATGTGGTATAATCGACTAAGTGAATTCCTCCTGAAGAAGGAATATAAAAACAATGATGTATGCCCTTGTGTGTTCATTAAGAAAATGCATAATGGTTTTTGTATTATATCAATCTATGTTGATGATATAAATATTATTGGAACATGCAAGGAGATTGATGAAGCAAGTTCATATTTGAAGACGGAATTTGAAATGAAAGATTTGGGTAAAACCAAGTATTGTCTCGGTCTGCAGATCGAGCATCTACCTGAAGGAATATTCATACACCAGTCAACCTACTTGAAGAAAGTTTTAGAGAGATTCAACATGGACAAATCTCATCCACTTAGTACACCTATGGTTGTCCGGTCCCTTGAAGTGGATAAGGATCCGTTTAGGCCCAAAGAAGAAAATGAGGAAATGTTAGGACCAGAAGTTCCTTATATGAGTGCCATTGGAGCATTATTGTATATTGCAAACTGCACTAGGCCCGATATTGCGTTTGCAGTAAACCTTCTAGCAAGATTTAGTGCTTCTCCTACAAGGAGACATTGGAATGGCATTAAACATATTTTTAGGTATCTTCAAGGCACATTAGATTTGGGTTTACTTTATATGAGAGATCAAGATATGACATTGGTGGGCTATTCAGATGCTGGTTACATGTCTGATCCCCATAATGCCAGATCTCAGACTGGTTATGTTTTTCTATATGGTAACACTGCAATTTCATGGAGATCTGTTAAACAGACCATGGTTACCACTTCTTCAAATCATTCAGAGATTATAGCTTTATATGAAGCCTCACGGGAATGCGTATGGCTAAGGTCAATGATACAACACATTTGTAGTACGTGTGGTATTATGTCAGAGAACTTAATCCCCACAGTCCTTTATGAGGACAATGTAGCATGTGTAACACAGATGAGCAATGGATATGTTAAGGGAAACTTGACTAAGCATATTGCACCCAAATTCTTTTATCCACATGAGCTTCAGAAGAGCGGTGAGATTGTCATTGAAAAGGTTCGCTCAAGTGAAAATCTAGCAGACTTATTCACCAAGTCTCTTCCTACTTCTACTTTCGAGAAACTTGTTCATAAGATTGGAATGCATAGGCTTGAAAGATTGTCATCTTCAGGGGGAGCGAGCAAATCAAAACAATATTGAAGGATAGGTTTTGAAGACCAACGATTGTACTCTTTTTCCCTTTTGTTAAGTTTTTTCCCACAGGGTTTTTTTTAACAAAAGGTTTTTAATGAGGCAATCGTTGTACCACATAAGTATGTGTATGTCATGAACTCTTTTCCTCGACTAGTTTTCCCACAGGGTTTTCATAACGAGGTTTTTAACGGGGCATGAACATCACACAAGTAATGTCCAAGGGGGAGTGTTGTAACTGAAATTATTAATGTGGCCATTACTTGTGTTGTAACCGAAACATTAATATGGCCATTATGTTCATTGTAACCGATGCTTTAATATAGCCATTACTCATGGGCTATTTTCTAGTCTTTTATTGACTACCCCTTTGATGTTTCCATTGTAGAGTGATATATATATATATATATATATATATATATATATATATATGTAGGATGGATGATTTTTAATAATAGAAATCATACATTTCTTCCACTCTTGTGTTTTCTATATTTCTTTATATTGTTTAATTACAAATACTTGGTGATCTCAACAGTCGGGTGTGATTTCTCAACGATACATCAAATTACAACAATTTCCTATTTGTCCAATAAGAAAACTAATTTCTTTTCCCAAAACCAAATAATACGGCGCCATTTTTAAACCATTTGGGATAATAGAAAATGTCTTTTCTATTTTATATATTATTTACCAAATAAATAATATTTGCATATTCATTAAATAGACCAACTATTTAATTTATTCTCGAGGTTCCATAAAATGAGAAATCACTCGCGTGTTAGGAGCCAACCCGGGGACCATGGACCTATAACCAGTAGCTACAATAAATCGAATAAATATTCATCAAACAGAATATTTCTACTCAACTTATTAATTCCGTAATTACGCCACCATAAATCCGAAACTGAAATCTATCGATTACAGATATAACTTATTCTCAGAAAGTCGAGTCAATAAGTGTCCATTGATATATTACATACAGACTAACCCTCCATAGACTATCCGTAACGAAGCGAGATTATTTCCGTAAACCTTCTTCATTACATCTTATCTTTATTTACCATCAACCCACTAGTGATCAATTAGTTCATAACCAATACAAACTCGGCCGATCGATCAGTTTCTATGATCAACAAATAAGGGGATTGTCTTTCTACTTCCCGCAGGAAGGAATGTATTTCATATCTGTGAGACACGCACTCCTCACCCATTCCAGAATAGCGCCAACATGAAAGTGATTCAGACCGCGCCTCTTAGCGATCCTTAACGAACACATCAAACCCTATCTTGAAACAAGTAGGAGTATTCAATCACTTCAGGATTAAGGTTAATCCATATATGATCATCGTGTGATTTAAAAAGATTTCTCAATCACGGAATTATATGAGAAACGCATATTAAATCGGTCCAGTCCTATATGATTCTCATCATATATAAATGCCCCACTTAGATAACCAATATCGAAGGTCCGCATAAGACGGTCACACCATAAAGTGTTCTGAGCGCATTAATGGTGGTTTAATCAATAGACCCCATACTTTGATTAAGTTCACCACGGACTACTAGTTCAAGTGTATCACCATAAACATAATCCTCAAGTGTGACACACACTAAGTTATATGGCTACACATGATACAACTTGGGGTTTTCAATAGTGTATTACTTTTAAGCACGAAGCAAGTAATAAGATGAGAATAAATCTGTCATTTATTAATTATAAAAACAATTACATAAATTATCTTTCAGGCGCTACTTCCAACAATCTCCCATTTGCCTGCATAGACAAGCAACAATTGTCTTTCGGGCACTACATCTAACAATCTCCCACTTGCCCGTAAAGGAAAGCAACAATTGTTTTTAAAGCACCACACCCTTATTCTATCTATCCACAACATTCTCCCACTTGCTCTAAAGCAGATGAGACATATCTCCTAATTTCATACCCTCCAAGTGCTTATCAGTGACATTAGATGCCATGCGACTTGGTTAAACTGATCAGCAGGTTGTCGGTTTTGAGGCGATCTTTAGGACCGAAACGTCGCCTTTCTACACGGTCTGTCTGATCAGGTGGTACTCTCTCAATATGCTTTTGACCTCGTGTGACTATGAAGATCATTTGCATGAGCTACCTCTCCACTGTTTTCACTGTGAAGTGATATCGACTTACCTAGAAGTGGAATTACTCCCAGATCAGCAAAGAACCTTTCAAGCTATACTGCCTCTCTAGCTGCTCTAGAAGCTGCTAAGTATTCGACTAACAGAGTCAAATTGGCAGTGCTGGATTGATCCAGACTATAGCTCTATCACTATGAGTAAACACTGAGCCCGAAATCAATTAACGATCATCCATAATCTGAATCAGAGGTCGAATCGATTAATAGTAAAAAATACTCAGGTATGCACCTGAATATAGACGCGTATTACTCCTCGTTCTCCGAAGGTACTCGAGGATGCACTATACTGCTACTCAACATCCGAATCCAAGATTCGACTTTAATTGACTTTTAATAATCTGACATTCTCTATCCACCAGAGAATTTATCCTATTTTCTCTATATCCGAAGATTTAAGAGAATTATTCTAGGAAGGGTTGGGTAGGAAACCTCTCGTTGAATCTAGCATTCAAATATGTATCATCATCTTAACAATAAGATGAATGGGATACTGCCACAACTTGTTCTCATGAATTTGACCGAATCGATCACTTAAGAGTATAGTCCACTTCTTTGATTCAGAAAAGCTTTGGCTCATCAGTTCTTTACTTCAGATAACACACCTATGTTGTTCACAACTATTGCAGTGTCACCTTTCATAAACACTAATATTCACTACTTTACCAATATTAATTCTCTGGTCTACAAAAGACTCATCAATATTCTGGTCAAGCCCACACATTTCAAAACATGTGACTTTGAATGACATAGAGGTTTGCTTTAATCCACCAATGGATATAAGCATAGGCAGTCAAGCTGCCATTGGCTTTAAGCTAAAAACCTTTCTGTTCCGAATGAATTCAAGCTCCTTTGTACTGTAAGAAAGTTTCAGGGCATCACCCCTGGTGATCTTTCTGCTTTCCATGGAGTCAAGCAAGGCTGAATGGTGAGAGAGTTCAGGGCATCACCCCAGGTTAACTCTCTACTTCTCAAGGAATTACCCATAGACCACTTGGCTTTTCTTTGAAAGATAAACTTTTTTCATTCATCCAACTCTTTTTCACGTAGATCCAATTTATCCCACTGGGCCTGAGATACTCTGGTGGTTCTACAAGAGTATGAACAGAACTGGAGTACAAAAACTCCATTTACAGGTATATGGCTTTAAACCGACCTCTTATTATCAGAATTCTATACAGCCTTCTCAAAAACGCCATAGGTGATCAATCACCCCCAGCAGACTGTAAAGTCTGCATGATCATGGTGGGTCAATGGTTAAACCATACTCCCACTGCATTTGGGTGGATCGATTTTCTGATCTGGTGTAGTAGTATTTATCAGTGTAACCCCCAACAACCAATGTTGGATGCGGTCTTATTAAATCAGATAGTAACTCCTTGAGTAACTGTACTTCAAGGTCTAAGGTTGTTATAAACATTCTTTTTGAAATGATGTAATATTGTAACCGTCACTATCTGATCTTAAGAATCATATAACCAATCTTTACTCATTGCATTAAGACATTTCATGAACAGTCACCATCTGAACGTGTATGCAAAATCTCCAGTCCTGCCTACAAGCACTAGTGTTAAATGCCTCTATTTGCGGAAGTGGAGTAAATGTACTTCACTCATTATCCACAAATTCATAAGCATCTTCTAGGTAAACTTCTACAGTATTACATAATAATGTAAACCATTATTTTGCAACTAATAGCTTAATTGAGTTAAGCAGTGTAATGTAGCATATCAATGCCTATACAAGACAATACATGGTTTATCCTTTAGATGAAATCGTTTCACTCGGAGGTAGGCCAAGCATCAGTGCCAAAACCAAGTCATAGCCTATATCTGAGCATGGAATACTCATTTCTCTAGTAATATCAGAGATTCCTCCAAATATTTAAATAAACTAATCGGCTTTTCGAGTAGTCATTAGACAAAAAGTCTATTACTCAAAAACTCCCACTAGCTTGTATCCTTCATAAGACCCCGAAGGTCAACATGAACAAGTTGTGATACTTCTTCGGCTTTATTACCTTTTCCTAATTGAAAGGTTACTTAGTCATTTTTCCGTTGAGATAGTGTTCTTAGACTGGGAGATAGGAATCACCCTTAGCCGCCTTCTTGATCTTATCTTTAGGATATCTCGCACTAATTAATAGATCTTTGAGAATCGTTTATCTTAATATGGAAACCATTTTTCTTAATAGCTTATGATGTGTTACATATATATTTTCATAATTACTTAGTGGTTCTGACTTTATCAGACAAAAGTCTGAGTTTCAGAATCGTATACAAATGTGATATTCACATTCTTTGAGGCAACTATATTATCGATTTGAAAGTGAATCCATTCGTTCCAACGAATCTGAAAACTTAAATTAAATTTCTGTGATATTCAAGGATTAAAATCCGAAATTATATCACTCCCACTATCTTAGATGAAATAACTGTCCGTTGTCTACTCTTTAATCATTAATGCCTAGCTATCTTGTTCTTACAAAAGAACTTAGTTTCCAGGTCATAATCCCGGTTAAGAAAGACTCTAAGGATTCAAAGGTTTGTAATCTGAAATCACTTTCCTTATCCTATGCTTTCATTTATTAATGTTTCGGTTTAGCCTTTAACCTATTTAGTTTAGATGACTTGCACTTGTAGACATTTACCTTCCCATTATCGGCTTTCTTTAAAGGAAATGGCCGTTAACTAGCAGTTTATAAGAGTAAACACTACTCGTAAACTATGGGATGTCTGGTGAGATTGATACCAAATCATTCTTGTCATCTTTGAACTAATATTGGTTGTCTTTCATTCAAAACGAGTGACAGCAGTGACATACTCATCAATGTCACTTAAGTTTGAAGGCTTAAGAGGGAAATCCTCCACCAAAAAATTAATTGCATTCTTGATTTGTGAGTTCAACGTTCTTGTTACTTTTCCACTTTTATGAAGTCGATATCAGTCAATATAATATGTTTAGCAGTTTAGATACTTTGAGATGATACGTAGTTGCAAAAATAAATTATGACAGAAATATAAATCAAATCATACACCACAACAAATAATGATTTTAAAAATTATAAACATGATGTCATGCATGCAGTTTATCCTACCATTCCAAAGATTTAATCTCACACCTACAGTGCCGCCTCAGGGTAGGTCAAATAGTTGACGATTAAATTGAGACAATCTCTCTCAACAACTAACTGAGAATCGGGCATCTCTATTTAATTGTTGATTACCTTCCTTTTTCAGCCAAGATATTTCCTAAAATATCCTTCAGAGTGTTACCTACTATTTCAGATCTCAAAATATGCCCTGAGTATGCCGCCTCAGGGTCGGTCAATGACTCGACGAGTACCCAAAATCCTATCATTTCGGAGACCAAGCCTTGAATTTTGATAGTGGTGAAAGCCACCCTCAGGGGGCCGAAATCAAAGCGGCACGAGGCGTCACCATTCTCTCACATGCTTGTGTCAACAGTAGAGGCCGTGGGGTCGGTTGTCACCTTCCCCGCTCCCACTTGTTATTTTGAAAAATAGGTTGTCTTATTAGGATTTTCAGAATTTCCTTACAATCCAGAAAAAACAATAAATCATGAATATTTGAATTTTTAATCCTCCCACTAGTTCATCGGTTCCAAATACCATCTAACTAGTGTCACTATATTCATGATTTTTCAATTTTATGGATTTATAAAAATTCTTTGTGTAGACACTACACAATTTGAAATTCACCAAATATTTTATAATCCTAGTACATTAGGACTTTATGAGTTTCCAATAATTCGAAAAACAATAAATCACGAAATTTAAAGCTCCCACTAGTTTATCGGTTCCAAATACCGTCTAACTTGTGACACCTTATTCATGATTTTCAGATCTATCAATTATTTAGAAATCTTTAGTGTAAACACTACACAATTAAAATTCCCGAAGAATTTTATAGTCATAATCTTGTCATGATAAAATTTAAGATCTTAGAAATTTTTGCAATAATCGAAAACAATAAATCATGAAAAGCAATCACCAATTTATCGGTTCCAAATACAGTATAGTTGGTGTCCAATTTTTCATGATTTTCCAATTTTGATTATCAAAATTCTATTTATGTAGACACTACATAATTTAATCCTCATAGAATTTTAGATCCAAAATCAAATTTACCCCATAAATTTTATATCTATCATGTGAATTTTATATCCCGATGAAATTCCGTTTCCTTTAATTAATTTAATTTATTATTAATCTAAATTAATTATCATTTTCATACAAGTCCAATTAATGCCAAAATTAATTTTCTACATGTATACATATGCTAGGAGTGAAATTCATGAATATGATGCATGGCATGGTTATATCACATAAATAATCATAAGAGAAAATAAATGCGAAAAATAAACTACTGAGATGAATCGTTGGTACCCCCGTATCTAATCTATAAACCTAAAATTAATTAAATAGATAAACCCTACTTTTAAAGGATTTACTAATTTCTAATTAGATCTGCCTCCGCCTTGTTTATCATTAAACTAATCCGTTTCAAGACATATGATCTCCTAGCCGAGTTGGTCAGCACGTCCTCTTCTTTCTGCAGCAGCCTGGGGTTTTCTATTAACCAAAATCTAAATATCTTTTAGATCCGATCAATTGTTAGGATTTATTATCAACTAAAGTAAAGCAGCCATTTTATCGTCGATTTTAAAATGAAATATTTTTTCGAAAACTTACAGCAGCTTGACAAACAAAAGCTAAGAGAAAAAATAGCACAGGTATGACGGGCATAACATCTATGAATGGATTTTCCTTTATTTGCCAAAACTGCATTTTTTCTGGAAAAATTTACAAAATAAACGTGCTTGGGGGGGCTCGAACTTGGGTCTTCAGCATGTTGGTGTTGCGTCTCTACCACCAGGACGCCGCATCAGCTTGTTGATGTTCTTCGAATTTATTTAAATAGTGCAGGGCCCTCCGAGTTCTATTTAATTCTAATTACTAGGAAATTAAATTACAACAAATAAATTACATAATTTTCTATACCCAAAAACGGTCTCGTCAACCAAATCATTCAATCACGCATAAATATTATAACGTATAAAAGATGTAATTTTTTATTCAATTCCACTCCTTATTAATTAATTATGCAATCAAGATCGCAAAATCGCTTTAACCTGGCTCTGATACCACATGCTAGATATACAGAAACCCGAATCCGGATTCGATCCATGATTGGATCGTCAGATCTGATTCACAACACTGATCGAGACGCTCGATCATGCACAGCGGAAGCTACGAATTAAAATTCGTTTTTCGAAATTACCACGATATGATTCGTATAATAAATTAATTTACAAGAAGGTTAGTAGATTTATCCCAACCGAAGAGAAGTCGTGATCTTCCGGATTGTATCTCCAAGCGACGACTGGTGGACATCGATCCCGTATTCGAACCTCCTCGAATATGCCTTCAAGAAAAACCCTAGTTTTTCTTCTCCCAATGGCTAAGACAAGAAAACCAAATTTTCTCTCTTTTCTTAAAAAGTGGCGTAATTTTTATCTAAAATGGCGTTGGTTTGTGTTCCAATTTCGTGTTGGGAGAAACTCTCTTTTAATAGGAAAATAACTAATAATTTGAGAGTTTTTTTTCACACACAAATTTATTTTTTCCTTTTAGGAAAATAAAACCTTTATCCAATAGGAAAACAAATTTCCTATTTATCCAATAAGAAAACTAATTTCTTATTTATAATTATTTAACTCATAAATAATTACATTATACTTTATTAGGAGAAAATTTCTTTTCCCAAAACCAAATAATATGGCGCCATTTTTATGTCATTTGGGATAATAGAAAATGTCTTTTCTATTTTACATATTATTTACCAAATAAATAATATTTGCATATTCATTAAATAGACCAACTATTTAATTTATTCTCGAGGTTCCATAAAACGAGAAAACACTCACATGTTAGGAGCCAACCCGGGGACCATGGACCTACAATCAGTAGCTATAATAAATTGAATAAAATATTCATCAAACAGAATATTTCTACTCAACTTATTAATTCCGGAATTACGCCACCATAAATCCGAAACTGAACTCTATCGATTATAAATATAACTTATTCTCAGAAAGTCGAGTCAATAAGTGTCCATTGATATAATCATTATATACAGACTAACCCTCCATAGACTATCCGTAATGAAGCGGGATTATTTCCGTAAACCTTCTCCATTACATCTTATCCTTATTTACCATCAACCCACTAGGAATCAATTAGTTCATAACCAATACGAACTCGGCCGATCGATCAGTTTCTAGGATCAACAAATAAGGGCATTGTCTTTCTACTTCACGCAGAAAGGAATGGATTCCATAACTGTGAGACACGCACTCCTCGCCCATTCCAGAATAGTGCCAACGTGAAAGTGATTCGGACCGCGCCACTTAGCGATCCTTAATAAACACATCAAACCCTATCTTGAAACAAGTAGGAGTATGCAATCACTTCAGGATTAAGGTTAATCCATAGATGATCATCTTGTGATTTAATAAGATTTCTCAATCACGGAATTATATGAGAAACGCAGATTAAATCGGTCCAGTCCTATATGATTCTCATCATATATAAATGCCCCACTTAGATAACCAACATCGACGGTCCGGATAAGAAGGTCATACCATAAAGTGTTCTGGGCGCATTAATGGTGGTTTAATCAATAGACCTCATACTTTGATTAAATTCACCACGGACTACTAGTTCAAGTGTATCACTATAAACATAATCCTCACGTGTGACACACACTAAGTTATATGGCTACATATGATACAACTTGGGGTTTTCAGTGGTGTATTACTTATAAGCAAAAAGCAAGTAATAAGATGAGAATAAATCAGTCATTTATTAATTATAAAAACAATTACATAAATTGTCTTTCGGGCGCTACTTCCAACAATCTCCCACTTGCCCGCATAGACATACAACAATTGTCTTTCGGGCACTACATCCAACACTTACATCCTTCAATGATACTGAGTCCTTCCCAATAATAAAGGACTGCACAAAGTTCACATATGATGCAGGCAATGATACAAGTAGAATCAATGCAGCATCCTCATCTTCAATCTTCACATCAATATTCCTTAGGTCAAGCAATATTGTGTCCAGCTGATCTAGATGATCCCTCAGCTAAGTGCCCTCATGCATTCTTAGACTAAACAGACGTTGTTTTAACAACAACTTGTTGGTTAGAGACTCGGTCATATACAGACTCACAAGTTTGGACCACAACTTCTCAGCGGTGTCCTCTTCAGCAACCTCTGTGATAATATCAACTGACAAGCACAGCATAATTTTTTAGTATACTTTATCCTCCAGACTGGCTCTCTCAACAGCACTACCTTCTGTTGATTTAGACAAGGGACCCCATAATCCCTGCTGCTTCAACAAAGCACGCATCTTGATCTGCCATAGACTAAAGTTGTTACTTCCTGTGAACTTGTCAATCTTAACATTTAAAGCAAACATATTTCTCACCAAAAAAGCTTGTGTAGATCCCATATACTAGCGTCAATTATGACCTTGGTGCCAAACTACCTTGCTTAAAATAGATAAACAGATTTCTTGATGAACCTGGACGCTCTGATACCAGTTTGTTATGATGGATCGATCAAGAAGTGATGGTGATTGTGAGTGAAGATAAAGATAAACAAGAAAACAAACACAGAAACAAGAAGAACACAGATTTAACGTGGTTTCCGGCAATATGCCGACTACTCCACGGACAAACGAGGATATTTTATTATCACCAGAAAGTTACAATTACATGTATTACAAACGGTAGTTATAACCTTGGAAATCCAACCCTAACCGACTGATTAGTCAACCCAGTAAATGACTGAAATACCCCAGAAGTAACTTCACCGAATTAGGAAACCATGCAGACATGTTCCTTAAGTCTGCTGTGAACCAGCAGACTTCACTCTGCTGATACCATGTACCAGCAGACACAGCTTCAGCAGACTGATCAACTCTATTGCTACCCCAAACGAACACCATATTCAGTAGATGATTCATGCTCTGCAGACCACCACAGTTTCCACAGACTCTGTTGAATGCCACACTCAGCAGACCAGACTCGGTAGCATAGTTTAAGTCACCATTACAATGCAAGTTCAAACGGAGCAAACAAGAGTTTCTAATGTATTAGTCTAATTATGTGTTGGAAAGGTGTCCTAAACCCAATCGGGTTGGACCGGATCCGACCGGGTCGGGTCATTTACAGTCTATTTAGTTCATGTAATAACTTTATTATGATTAATAAAAGCACTTATGTTATTATATATTGTTTGTCTTCATATTATTTGTTGTATATATATAGTAACGTCCCTAGTATCAATCTGTGATAGAGAAACCATGATAGTGATTATGATTGATGAGATCTCTAATCACTATAACAAGGTTGGTACTTAAATATCTCTAGTCTTACATATTATCAAATGGGACATTGATAGTATAATCGGACTAGCACGTATTGGATGTCTTCTATCTTTTAGAAGGTAGGGATAGATCTCGTCTATCGAAGTGTAGAGACACTTGGGTATGCGTGGACGTGTATTAGAGAATGCGACGTTAGATGCACCCACTTACATTAAGTGTCACACTATGTGGCGGTTGTGTAATTATCCTTTTGACCGAGTCTTCATGGCATCACGGTGTGGATTGTCATGCTTTGACACTATTGAGATTTCTCCTAACCACGGGCGATCATGCGGTAGTGATTGGGTATGATATTGAAGCATCACGGAGTATACATGATTGGTCGTCCGGGAATCGCGTATCCTATGATTGGGATTGAATATCCGAAATAGGATTGTAAGTTACACGGTAACTGCTTCACATGAAAGGTAGTAGTCATTGCTTTTGACTCTTCCGATAATTGGGGGTCACGGTGTGTTGCTGACGCTATCCCGATGGATCGTTAGTATGAAGGGCATTTTAGTAAATTGCACTTTGTGTCTACGGCCAACATATTCGAAGCCTATCGGGTCACACACATATGAACATCGAGTCGGATTAAAATGCGGTTATAGTTGATAACCAAATAAGGAAAGTTTATCTCTAGACTATGAAGGTTATAGTGGTAAATTAATATGGTGGTATTTATTTATTATGAATAAATAAAATACAAGATATTAATTATATACAAATTAGATTAATTAAAGAATATTCCGGAAGTCAATTTGTTGACTAATGGGCGCCACTTTTGTGTGTATAAGATACACTTGGATTGTGCACTTTAATTAATAAAGATTGCCATAATATTAATATATGATATTAATTGATTTTGAAAAATAGATTTATGGTAATGAGATAATTATAATCAATATATGATATTGACAAAATAAATTATAATTAAAGAGATAAATCAATCTAGTTGATTTTCCTTATTTTATTAGAAAAGGTTTTCTTCTCTTCTACTCAACTTGGGGCGCCACCTCCTCTATAAAAGGAAGTGGGTGTCAAGCTCTTTTGTACAACACAATTGCAAGAGTTCATAATTCTTGTGTAAAATAGAGAGCTCTCCATAGTGAGTTTGTGAGGAAGAAAAGGTCCGATCTAGCGACCGGAGTTTTTCTCGATAGCAATCCAAGGAGGATTCCGGCGAGGGGTTCGTGTGGATTAGCGATAGAGGCCGGACGCGCGTGGGCGGCTTGCGCGTTGAACTACTCTCCGTTGGCGGTCAAAGCGACGATCTTGTAGATCATCCAAGGTTTAACCGTCAAACTACTTAACGTGTTTATTGCATTAAACGAAGAACGATCTAGAAAAGGAAATCAAATTTTAAATTCATTTGCGTTAAACTAGTGATTTCCTAACAGTGGTATCGTAGAGACAGGATTCGTGCTTAAGCAATAAGCATAATTTAATTGCGTAGTATTTAATCAATAGATGCAAGATTTAAATCACGAAACGTTGAAACAAAAAAAAATTAGGGTTCATGGGGTCGGCCGATCATGCGCCCCCCTCTCTGGGGCGGCGGCGGCGGTAACCCTAGGGTTGCCGTCCGTCGGCTCTCCTCTCCAATGGGGAGATCAACCCTTTTAGCTTTGTGATATTTTATTGTGGATAGATATCTTGTTTGTTTAGTTGTGTCATATGGCCAACCAATGGTTCAAATAGTTTGGACCATTGAGAAACCATATGGCATGTTGGCCTTTCCAAATTTTGATTTGGAATAGGCTGCCCCCTTTTCAAATATTTGATTTGTAAAGGCTGAGCTTGCGCCACTTCCAAAATTTTGATTTTGGAAAGTGGCCGAGCCTAAACCAAAATTATTTGGCCTTTTCAAATTTTGATTTGGAATAGGCCTGAGCCCTTTTCAAATATTTGATTTGTAAAGATTAGCTTGCGCCACTTCCAAAATTTTGATTTTGGAAAGTGGCCGAGCCTAGACTAAAATAATTTGGCCTTTTCAAATATTTGATTTGGAATAGCTTGGCCTTTTCAAATATTTGATTTGTAAAGGCTGAGCTTAGGCCACTTCCAAAATTTTGATTTTGGAAAGTGGCTGTGCCTAAGCTAAATTTAGTTTTGAAAGGAAACAAATAGGAGACTTTATAATTTTAATTTTATATTTTGAATAGTTCAAATTTAATTAAAATTGAAATCGATTTAAAATTAAATGTTAATTTTAATTTTCGATTAAGTCATATAATTAATTAAAAGTTATTTAATTATTTGACGTGATAAAATAAAGACGCATGGGTAGTAGTAGTTAAAATTAGAATTTAATCTTTTTCATAAGATAAAATTGTATGGATTAGATGTGTAGATATAATGTGATTATATGGACCCCGATTGATCATGGACTCGACCAATAGGATAGATGGGAATGTTTTCTTTATGTTGGGTTTTGAAAAATTGTCCTAGGCCGTTATGAAGAACGTGACCTAGTTTACTTTTTGCATTTATCCCATTCCTCGAGCTCTCCCCGTGCGGCGGGTGTAATTATTTATTATGTAACAAGAATGGAGCAAGAAGTTCAAGACCAAGGAGAGATAAAGAACCCATTGGCGCGTGCAAGAATAAAGATCCTATTGGCGGTTGCAGATACCCTTAGTTTGTGACCCGCGGTTTCGTCGGTTTGTATTCGAAACGCACTTTAGAAAAAAGTCCATGATCATACCGGTTATTTTATGCGCGGAATGTTGTGTATGTTTTACTTTATATGATATCATAGTAGTATGCACATAGTAGATGAGACCATAATTAAACCAAATTAATTAAGTGAATTAATTTAAAATTATTCCCATGCCAAAAATCGAGCCAAAATTGTCTCCCAATATTATAATGACGGTGAAGAGCCTTTGTTCGATCCAACGATCGACCACCGTCGGGAGTTGACCTACCACGGGTATATCGTTATTATTGAGATATGATCGTCACGAGATCTCATGAATATTGGGTTATGACTCGACTAAAGTCTTTCGGTGATTGGCCACCGTCGTAATCGCGTCGACTTTAGAGACAAGGGGTTGACTATCACATAGAGATGTGAGACGTCAAAGAGTTGACTAGTCAGCCACTGGGAGTCGCATGCGATGCGACTGGTAGGAGTACCTACCTTTCGAAATTGCCGAGATTGATCGACCACCGTCGGGGATTAAGGCAACTAGATGGGGTCCCAGCCACTAAAGAATTAATTAAATTCTTGAAAGCCAATAGGGAATAGTTGGCTAGTGGGAGTAAAACCTTATAAATTTCTTAGTGCAAATTTAGGTTTTTTATACATGAGCTTTTACTTATTCTATCTTTATTTATTGTTGTAGAAAATGTCAAACAAATTGAACCTTCGTTTTATCATTGAAAACAAGCTTGACGAAACTAATTTTCTCGATTGGGAAAGAAACCTCAAAATCGTTTTGAGGCACGAGAAGATTGGCTATGTCTTGGGCGAGGCCCTACCGGAAAAGCCCGCCGAGGGTTCGGGCCGAGATGTTGTCGAGAAGTACAACAAGCAATCGCTCGACAGCGATCGATGCTACATGTATCATGCTTGCTTCTATGACACCGAATCTGCGAAAACAAACATGAGTCTATGGACGCCTACTCTATCATGGTCCACCTGAAGGAACTTTACGCTTCTCGCCTCTACGACTTTGAGAGTGCGAGGTCTCGAAGGCCTGTTTAGGCGTAAGATGGCATCTGAGGCTATTGTGGGGTCACACGTGCTTAAAATGATCGGGTACATAGAGAGGCTTGGGAAGGCCGGGCCACAAGTTGGAACGAGAGTTGAGTATTGACTTGATTCTACGCAATCTCTACCGACTCATTCTCGCAGCTTTGTGATGAACTATCACATGAACAAGATAGATTGCTCCTAGCGGAGTTATTGAACATGTTGAAAATCTGCTTTGAGGCACCGTAGGGAAGGGAAAGCAAGTGTTGCTTTGGTCACTTCAAGCAAGGGCAAGGCAAAAGCCCGAGAAAAAGTCCAAGAAGGCGAAGGCCGCACCTAAGCCAACGCCTAAGATAGCAAAAGACAAATCCAAGGATACTTGCTTCCATTGCGGTGAGACCGGACATTGGAGGAGAAACGCAAGGGCTTCTTGAGTACCAAGAAGAAGCATTCGATGCTTCGACTTCGTATATTTATGATTGAGATCAACATTACTTCTTCTAAGTCTAACCACCGGGGTATTAGATCATCGGTTGTGGTTCTCATATTTGTACGAATATGCAGGCACTAAGAAGAACTAGAGATCTGAGGAAAGGAGAGGTGGACCTACGCGTTGGAAATGGAGCAAGTGTTCGCTGCGGCCGGCCGTAGGAGTTTATTTTCTTTCATTGCCCGAAGGGCTAGTACTAGAACTCAATAATCATGTTATTTTGTTCCTGCTTCTTTACGAAGAGCATTATTTCTATTTCTGCATTAGATGTTGATGGATTTTCTTTTACGTTTGAGAATAAATGTTGTTCTTTTTCACGTGATGGAATCTTTTATGGTAATGCTGGCATACTTAGCAATGGTCTCTACATATTAGATATGAATGTTGACGTATTTAATATAAATAACACGAAAGCCAAAACAAATGACTTGAATGAATCCTACTTATGGCATTGTAGAATTGGCCATATAAATAAGAATCGCATTTCCAAACTCCATAAAGATGGAATGTTGGATCAATTCGATTACTTAATCGTTTGATACATGCGAAGCTTGTTTACTTGGCAAGATGACAAAGTCACCTTTTAGTGGCAAAGGGATAAGATCCAATGACTTGCTTGAGCTTATACATACTGATGTGTGTGGCCCAATGTCGATTCAAGCCAAAGGAGGATACTCTTATTTTATCACTTTCACTGATGACCATTCTCGCTATGGTTATATATACTTAATGAAGTATAAGTCCTAAGCCTTCAAAAGTTCAAAGAATTCAAAAGTGAAGTGGAGAAACAATCGGGTAAAGAAATCAAAACACTTCGATCCGATCGAGGTGGAGAATACCTAGATGGAGAGTTTCAAAGTTATTTAAAGGAGAATGGGATTCTACTGAATGGATCCCTCCAGGGGCGCCTCAAATGA
Source organism: Gentiana macrophylla (assembly GCA_026214975.1). NCBI lineage: Eukaryota > Viridiplantae > Streptophyta > Magnoliopsida > Gentianales > Gentianaceae > Gentiana > Gentiana macrophylla. Next base: position 81,428,795 of record CM047809.1, on the reverse strand, counting down.
ATGGCATATCTCGAGAGGAGGAATCGTGCTTTGTTAGACATGGTACGTTCCATGATGAGCTATCAGCTTCTTCCAAAATCGTTTTGGGGGTATGCTCTAGAAACCGCATCCTATACACTGAACCGAGTTCCATCAAAGACGGTTGAGTCCACTCCTATGAAGTGTTCAAAGGGAAGAAACCAACACTAGGTTACATGAAACCTTGGGGATGTCCAGTTTATGTGAAACGAACCATGCCTCAAAGCTGGAACCTAGATCGACAAATGTCTGTTTGTGGGTTATCCTAGGAAACCAAAGGGTACCAATTTTACCACCCCGAGGAACAAAAGGTGTTTGTTGCCGGGGATCGCCACTTTCTCGGAAAAGAGTTTATTCGGATAGGGTCGATGGGAGTAAGATTGATCTTGAAGAAATTCGAGAACCACTTACGGATAACATCCGTTGATGGAAGTAGAGGAGACACCACATACAAATGTGGCGCCACCTCTACCGTGAGACACAATAGCACCTCGAAGATCCACCAGGAACGCCGTGAAGCCGAAAGGTACACTTTGGCGTGTATCTCATGGAAGATGAGGACCCTAGAACTTATGAGGAAGTGCTATTAAGGCATGACAAAGAGAAATGGCTAGAAGCCATGAATTACGAAATGGAATCCATGAAGGACAACCAAGTTTGGAACTTAGTTGATCCGCTTTGAGGGAATAGTTCCCATAGGGTGTAAATGGGTCTTTAAGAGAAAGACCGACATGGACGATAACGTGACCACCTACAAGGCTAGGTTGGTGGCAAAAGGTTATAAGCAAAGACAAGGAGTTGACTATGATGAAACCTTCTACTTTGTTGCCATGTTAAAATCCATTAGAATTTTGCTCGCTATTGCAAAGATACCATGATTACTAAATCGGGCAGATGGATGTGAAAACAACTTTCCTTAACGGAACTCATCTGAGGAAGTGTATATGACACGGCTGAGGTTTTCACAACCAATGTCGCCAGGATGGTGTGTAAACTGCAAAGATCCATTTATGGATTAAAGCAAGCTTCTCGGAGTTGGAATCTTCGCTTTGATGAGATTATCAAACAGTTTGGTTTCATCAAGAACGAAGATGAGCCTGTGTTTACAAGAAGGTCGATTAGGAGTGCCATTGTGTTCTAGTGCTTTATGTGGATGACATATCGCTCATAGGGAATGATGTGCCTATGTTACAATCAGTCAAAGCTTGGTTATCCAAGAACTTCTCAATGAAGGACTTGGGTGAAGCGACTATATTCAGGGAATAAAGATCTATAGAGATAGATCTAAGAGGTTGCTTGGTCTGGTCGTGAATCCACCTACATAGACAAGATCTTTGAAGAGATTCGGCATGGAGCGATCCAAGAAAGGATTGATGCCCATGTCACATGGGTCTACTGTCGAAGGGAATGAGTCCTAAGACAGAGGAGGAAAAGGCACAAATGAGTAAAGTCCCTTATGCTTCGGCAATCGGGTCTATCATGTATGCCATGTTATGCACAAGACCAGATGTCTCGTACCCTCTTAGTATGACTAGTAGGTACTAGTCCAATCCAGTGATGGTCACTGGATCGTTTGTCAAGAATATCCTTAAGTACTTGAGACGTACTAGGATATGTTCCTGGTTTTCGGGAATGATGATTTAGTATTACGAGGTTACACAGATGCCGCCTCAAACCGACAAGGATGACTTTAAGTCACAACTGGATTTGTTTTTACGCGTAACGGCGGAGCAGTTGATGGTGGAAGAGTTCCAAGCGAGAGACTACTGCAGACTCTACAACGGAAGCCGAATACATAGCAGCCTCGGAGGCGGCAAAGGAAGCAGTTTGGATGAAGAAGTTCATTCATCGAACTTGGTGTGGTTCCTCCATTGAAGGTCCAGTGCCTGCATCTTGTGATAATAATGGAGCGATATCTCGATCAAAGGAACCAAGGTCTCATCAGAAGTCCAAACATGTGCTACGGCGCTATCACTTGATTAGAGAGATAGTTGATGGAGGAGATGTAAAGATAGAGAAAGTCCACACGGATGATAACATAGCTGATCCGTTAACCAAGGCATTGTCTCAAGCTAAGCATGAGAAACATGTTCACTTGCACGGGCTTAGGCATATGGGTGATTGGCTTTAGGCCAAGTGGGAGATTGTTGGAAAGGTGTCCTAAACCCAATCGGGTTGGACCGGATCCGACCGGTCGGGTCATTTGATCTATTTAGTTCATGTAATAACTTTATTATGATTAATAAAAGCACTTATGTTATTATTTATTGTTTGTCTTCATATTATTTGTTGTATATATATAGTAACGTCCCTAGTATCAATTTGTGATAGAGAAACCATGATAGTGATTATGGTTGATGAGATCTCTAATCACTATAACAAGGTTGGTACTTAAATGTCTCTAGTCTTACATATTATCAAATGGGACATTGATAGTATAATCGGACTAACACGTATTGGATGTCTTCTATCTTTTAGAAGGTAGGGATAGATCTCGTCTATCGAAGTGTAGAGACACTTGGACCAGACGTGGGCGTGTATTAGAGAATGCGACGTTAGGTGACCCACTTACATTAAGTGTCACACTATGTGGCGGTTGTGTAATTATCCTTTTGACCGGAGTCTTCATGGCATCACGGTGTGGATTGTCATGCTTTGACACTATTGAGATTTCTCCTAACCACGGGGCGATCATGCGGTAGTGATTGGGTATGATATTGAAGCATGCGGAGTATACATGATTGGTCGTCCGGGAATCGCGTATCCTATGATTGGGATTGAATATCCGAAATGGCCTTCTTATAAGGAATGTCTAGCTCTCGAGAATCTTTGCAAAGTGGGAGTAAATGTGTTATTCCGAGAGAGCATGATGTCCGAATTATAAGATACGATCGTCAATGTATTGACACTCGAGATACGATCGTATGGATATTATTATAGCGATAGGATTGTAAGTTACACGGTAACTGCTTCACATGAAAGGTAGTAGTCATTGCTTTTGACTCTTCCGATAATTGGGGGTCACGGTGTGTTGCTAGACGATATCCCGTGATCGTTAGGTATGAAGGGCATTTTAGTAAATTGCACTTTGTGTCTACGGCCAACATATTCGGAAGCCTATCGGGTCACACACATATGAACATCGAGTCGGATTAAAATGCGGTTATAGTTGATAACCAAATAAGGAAAGTTTATCTCAGACTATGAAGGTTATAGTGGTAAATTAATATGGTGGTATTTATTTATTATGAATAAATAAAATACAAGATATTAATTATATACAAATTAGATTAATTAAAGAATATTCCGAAGTCAATTTGTTGACTAATGGGCGCCACTTTTGTGTGTATAAGATACACTTGGATTGTGCACTTTAATTAATAAAGATTGCCATAATATTAATATATGATATTAATTGATTTTGAAAATAGATTTATGGTAATGAGATAATTATAATCAATATATGATATTGACAAAATAAATTATAATTAAAGAGATAAATCAATCTAGTTGATTTTCCTTATTTTATTAGAAAAATGTTTTCTTCTCTTCTACTCAACTTGGGGCGCCACCTCCTATATAAAAGGAAGTGGGTGTCAAGCTCTTTTGTACAACACAATTGCAAGAGTTCATAATTCTTGTGTAAAATAGAGAGCTCTCCATAGTGAGTTTGTGAGGGAAGAAAAGGTCGATCTAGCGGAGAGTTTTTCCGATAGCAATCCAAGGAGGATTCCGCGAGGGTTCGTGTGGATTAGCGATAGAGGCCGGACGCGTGGGCGGCTTGCGCGTTGAACTACTCTCCGTTGGCGGTCAAAGCGACGATCTTGTAGATCATCCAAGGTATAACCGTCAAACTACTTAACGTGTTTATTGCATTAAACGAAGAACGATCTAGAAAAGGAAATCAAATTTTAAATTCCGCTGCGTTAAACTAGTGATTTCCTAACATTATGAGTGATTAGTTATTCCCCCCATACATGCAATAGCCATCCCCGTTGATAAATTTTTATTCATTGTCAGCTACGGGTGCAACTCCTAATCCTATCCTTCCATTGTAAGGACAACAGACAATCTATACGCAATTAACCTCCTTCGTTGGTTGTATTAGCTCATACGCATTAAGAGATGCCAGCACGAGACCGAAAACCTCCCTAGGCAGCTATCGTCAATGACTAGCACATTCCTGAAGATCCATCAAGATTATATCCTAATTAACATTTCACCTTGCAAGTCCTTCGTGCTAGTTTACGATGACGTGCAAATAGTTGATCATACTACTAACATGTAAATTAAATATGTCGATCAACGTAGCTGGCGCCGATTATCATGAACTAGTAATTTACTAGGTATTCAGATCTAGCGATATAAACCGTCGCAGATCTGAATAACGCAATCATTACTTTATGATTTTTTCACCAACGAATTAGATCTATACATACATAGGGTAAAATAAACTAACTACTACATAATTAAACTAAATAAACAGTTAGCACATACTAGTCGAATAGAACAACAACAGATCAACACCTTGGAAAAGACAGAAAATCATACCCTCGAAGATGAGTGTAGATCTCTCTCGGATCTCTTCCTAGGCGGCGACTCCGTCGTCTCTCCGACCAGAACTCATAAAATAAAATAAAGAACAAAGAACTTTTATTGCATAATACTTGTAAGTTTTTGGTACTGTACATTGAATTATAAGGCGATGCCTCTTATTTATAGCTAAATAAACCGGCTTAAAAACACCTAAAACTATCCCTCATGCAAAAAAACATGTTTCGGAAGATTCTGGAGCCTCGGTAAACTGGAAGCACCTCCCGGTAAACCAGGGGTATTTTAGTCCTTTTCTTTCTGCCGACTTAGCTTGGAAGGTTCTGGAATACCCTAGGCCCTATCCTTTCATTCAATCCACTCCAGAATTGTCCACAATGCTCCATAATTGTCCACAATGCTCAGCCCAATATTTCGTATCCGGAAAATAATCAAATAACACACGAAATAATATCGAATAATGAAAAATAAACGTTAAATGCAAAATACTCGACTCACGAACCCAACATATGATATTCAACTCAAAATGGTTCATATTTATAGGTGGAAACAACTACTTTTAGCCCATAATGGATAGAATGTTGATGTCGTAGGATATACTATTTTAAACGTCATCAACTACCATACCATACCCTACCCTACCCACTCCTACTCCACCTATCCTACCCATCACCACACCCTACCCTACCTTACCCACTACCTTACCTTACTCAACCTTACCTACCACCTTACCATATCCTACCTTACCACCTTACCCTACCATACCTTACCTACCACCTTATGTTACCCTACATTACCTACCACACCCACCCTACCCAACCTACCCCTACTCATCACCCCACCCTACCCTACCCTACCTTATCCACCACCCTACCCCAACCTACCTTACCCACTTTATATGCTACCTACCCCTACCTTAACTTACCCACCTTACCCTACCTCTACCCTACCCACCCTACACTACCCACCACCCTACCCATCACACTCTCCTTACCCTACCCACCACCCCGCCATACCCACCACTGCCCTACCTTACCTACCACCCTACCTTATATTACCATCCCCACCCTACCCTACATTATCTACCCCCCACCCTGCCAGACCCTACCCACCCCTACCCTTGCCCACCATCCCACCCTACCTTACCCTACCTTACATATCTCTACCCTACCCACCACCCCATCCTATCCTACTCCGCCCTATTTCACCCTATCCTACCTTACATATCTTACCTACCTTACCCCACCACCTACTCTACCTTACCCCTACCCCTACCTTACTTCATCACCTACCCTAACCTACCCTACCACCCACCCACTCTTACCCCATCACCTACGTGTTTTGTCGATTTTCATTTTATTCAATCGTATTCCATCCATTTTTTGAAGGAATGAAAATGGAGCTTTTTCATTCCATTGGAATAAAATTTCATTCCATTTCATTCCTTCATAATCATACACCAACATTGGAATGGAATGAAAAATCATTCCATTTCATTCCGTTTCGTCCTAACAAACGTACCATAATGGCACGTTTGGATTGCGGTAATGGAATGGAATGGAATGATTTTTTCATTCCATTCCATCAATTTGGCGTGTTTGGCAACGGAAGAATGGAATATATTTTCATTCCAACGGAATGAAAATGGATGATTTTCATTCCATCCAAAATCCAATGGAATGGCCGGAATGGAATGAAAAAATAAATCATGCAATAAGAAACGATTCCATTCCAAAAAATAAATCATGCAATAAGAAACGATTCCATTCCGCTGCCTACCAAACGCAGTAATGGAATGATATCATTCCATTCCAACAGATTCATTCCATTCTATTATATTCCATCAATCCAAACGAGCCATAAGGGAATTTGATGTATAAGAACACTTTGCAGTAGATACCGTAAATGTTTTAAATTTGTATTTTAGATATTTTATCATACAAATTTAATAATATAATATAATAATACTTTCTCAAAATATATATATATATATATATATATATATAACTAGTTAAAAAACCGTGCGATGCACGGGGATGAAAATATAAACATAAAAATTAGAATTTTAGTGTATAAAAATGGATAAGTTAGAGATGTATGCTATATCGTATAGAACTTGGATAAGAGTAATATTTCCACATATTAAGTTGGTTATTATAACACTAAATATATTTTAATTGAATAATTTATGAAAAGAAATTAGTTTTGACTTCAAAAGAAAAACAAAATAGGTAAGAAACACCCCGTACATACCACTTCAGCGTTTTTTCATAAAAATCATAAATCAGCCTCAACCCCTACCCTAACCCACTAGCACCTCATGCTCTGCTTATCCCAACCCCTGCAACCAACTTATACCATAAATCAAAAAAGAAAAAAAAACCATCTTAAGAAACCTAAAAGAACTCGATCTTTTTTCAAGAAAAAATATTGAATCACTACAGCTCCCTCCTACCCACCCTTACCACCATTCATTATCTCCTAGCTAGCCTCCATTATATCTCTCTCTATCCCAATTTATCCTCAACCCTACTAAAAAAATAAAAAATAAAACCTTAAACTTTTCTTAAGAAAACATAAACCCTCCTAAATCATTTTTCCATACGAAATCATAAATCACCCTGCCTCCCTTGATCCACCGAAAACCTTAGGTTCATTTATTCGCAAACCATGCCCTTTCAAATGATCCCCCAATCCCACGCATAAAAAGAAAAGAAAAAAATTACGCCCTAACCTTTAAAACTAAATACATTTAGTTTAGATTTTACCCAGGTTAACAAATTGTGTATTCAAGTCGCAGTGTTTGAACCTATTATTGACAACAGATAAGAATATTAGTTTCCCCTAGACTAACACTTTAAAAGATACAATATACTATTACACTTGTATGCAGATCATGTGCTATTTATAGAGGCTCTCTCCCGGCCTCATCCGGAACCCTCTCATTTTTTTCCGCAAAAAATATCATAAATCATTCTACCCAACCCCCTCCCCCTCTCCCGTTTTTCATAAATCATTCTATCCCCCACACCCTTCCCCACTTTAGGCCTCATTAGACTATGGTCCATGCAAGATTGTGTGTCATTATTCATTGAATCAAAACCCAATAAGTCACAACCTCCCACATTTCACAGTCAAGTCTTCAGTAGATATCCATCACCGACTACTTCAGATGGAAAAAGAATACGAAAGAGAGGATAAAGCTTCATTGAAGCCACCGTCGTTGAGGGCTACACACGCTATTTGAATCATGTTGATTAATCAAATCAAGCTCTCCATCACTGCCATCTTACTTCGACAAATCTAATTGAACAAATAAGTAAATTAACATTAAAAAAATGAGGAGCAAACACTTTATATCAGATCCAGAGAAATGCATTGCAATGCAATTTACATTATTACATGGCTAAACACATGCAAAACACATAAATTGTTGGCCTAAAAGAAGGCTTTCACTTTGAAAGGAAACATAAAATAGGGGAAATTGGAAGCAACACTGACCGTTAACACAAAACACCTACTTCTACTGTGGCTGTGAATAGACGAATGCAAGAAAGGCATGCATTTGCTCGAGACATTTGCAAAATCAAAAGGAAAAGGCAAGAGTGTCAGATGGAATTCACTATTCTCCCCATTTTTGTTGGGATAGTGTATCGTGTGTGGAGTGATTTACGGAACATATCCGTAATTTACGGATTAAATTACGGAATATTAATCTAGAAAATAAATCATGTGAATAGTACAATTCATATTATTTAGTAGATCTAACAAAATAAATATCATCATGCATATCTGATTCAAACAATAGACAATAAAGGTAGTATGCACAAAATAAAGGTCTAGAGATCAAACCGAGGCGAGTAGTGTTGGAATAGTGTCTTAAACCCAATCGGGTTGGACCGGATCCGACCGGGTCGGATCATTTCTACTATTTCTTTATGTTTATACATATATAAAATGGCTTTTCTGTTGTCATATATTTGTTCTTTTAAAGAACCAATTATGAATTGTTATATGATAACGTCCTTAGTATTAAACCTGTGATAGAGAAACAATGATAGGCGATTATGGTTGATGAGATCTCTAATCACTTTAATAAGTTTGATACTTAAATGTCTCTAGGTGATGTACTATTAAACAAGACATTGATAGTACAAACAGGACTAGCACGTATTAGATATCTTACGTCTTTAAGGCGGGGGATAGATCTCGTCTATCGAAGTGTAGAGACACTTGGGTACCGTGACGTGGGCGTGTATTAGAGAATCGTGACGTTATCGACCCACTTATACGGATAAGTGTCACACTATGTTCTGGTTGTGTAATTATCCTTTGGACCGAGTCTTCATGGCATCATGGTGTGGATTGTCATGCTTTGACACTATTGAGGTTTCCCCTAGCCACGGGGTGATCATGCGTTAGTGATTGGGTGTGATATTGAAGCATCACGGAGTATACATGATTGGTCGTCTGGGAATCGCGTATCTATGATTGGGATCGAATATCCGAAATGGCCTTCTTATAAGGAATGTCTTACTCTCGTGAATCTTTGCAATGTGGGAGTAAGCGAGTTACTTGAGAGAGAATGATATCCAGTTATAAGATACGATCGTTAATGTTTGACACTCGACGTGACGACCGTATGGATATTATTACAATGATAGGATTGTAAGTTACACTGTGATCGCTTGTTTCACATGAAAGGTAGTAGTCATTGCATTTGACTCTTCCAATGATTGGGGTCACGGTGTGTTGCTAGACGCTATCCCGTGATCGTTAGGCATGAAGGGCATTTTCGTAATTTGCACTTTGTGTCTACGGCCAACATATTCGAAAGCCTATCGGATCACACACATAAGAATATCTAGCCGGATTAAAATGTGGTTATAGATGATAACCGAATAAGGGAAGTTTATCTCGAGACTATAAAGGTTATAGTGGTAAATTAATATGGTGGTATTTATTTATTATGAATAAATTAAATACAAGATATTAATAATATTATATTAATTAAAGAATATTCCGGATGCCAAAATATTAGTTAAAGGTGGCGCAACATTGAAATGTATAAGATATACTTGGATTGTGCAATTTAATTAATGGTATTACCGTATATTAATATTAGATATTAATATAATATATATATATATATATATATATATATATATATATATATATATATATATATATATATATCTTTCTCTATATAAGAAGGAAAAAGTCTTAGAATCTTGCCACATGTTTTTTTATTGGTTTACGTTTTACTGTTCATGGCCGAAGGCCCATTATATGTTTTTTTTTTTTTTTTTGTGTATGTTCAACGGCCTGGCCCAAGTTTCTTCCAAATTTCAGCTGCCCATTTTTTTTCCCTTTGTATAAACTTATAGCTTATAAAATAATAATGTAATAATAAAACTTATTTATTTTATTATATATATTATGTATGAACTTGTAAATTAATAATGTAATAAATAAAACTGATTTTATTTTGTATACATTAGTATATATACAAAATACTTGTATATTTTTTTTCTATACAAATACAACACACATACGATCCGAACCAGTGGCGGACCCAGGAAATTTTTCCAGTGGGTGCCAAATTAAAAAAAAAGGTGGAAAAATAACTCAAAAGCCAAAATTCAAACCTGTGACCTAAAGATAGGTAATAAAACTTCTAACCAATTGAGCTAAATAAATGTTTACACTAGATATTGTCTGAAATAATATACATACACAGCTTTAATATTACTAGAGGGGTATATTAGTAACTTCGTCCGGAAATTGAGGTGGGATCCATGCACCCCACCCCTATAAGGCTGGGTCCGCCCCTGATCCGAACACGTGATATACTAACTGTTTATACCTTTCGGAAAACAAATGTCCCGTGAAAAAGAGTCGCTTAATATTACCTATGCATTATGCATTACTTACTTTGTAGGAGTAACCTTAATGCGACATTTGTTTATTATTTGTTATGGGTAGATCATTTTATATTCTACAACGAACATGTATTATTTGTTAGTTGTAAATATGTCATGCATTAGTAAGTAAAATAGCGATTCTCATTGGATGCCTTCTTTTTCGTCCTTTTTTTATTTTATTTTTTTATTTATGTTTTTCCCTCCCCCTTTTCTTCCTGCACAAACTACGTGCTTTTACTGTTGTGTATTGTTTTTGGGTTTAGGTTCGGTTTCGTACGGTTCGGTTTCTTACGGTTTTTATATCTTGTTTACAATACGGTTACTTAATATGTCAATATATTAAAGATTATTTTTTTTGTCTTTTTTCCCCCCTTCTTTTAAGTTTGTGCGTGTATCGTTTATATCGTCTTGTTGTATTGTCGTTATGTTTTAGATTTAGATAGTTTTTCCTCTTTACGGCCTATATCTTCTTTACAATACGATTACGTGATAGTTCAATGTGTTAATTTTTTTTGTTGTCTTTTCCCCGTTATTTTGGCAATATTGTTATTTGATAGTTCAATGTATTAAAGTTTATTTTTTTGTGTCTTTTTTCCCTGTTTTTTTAAATTTGTGTGCATATGGTTTATATTGCCTGTGTGTGTCGTTCATATCACCTTTTTGCATAGTCGTGATATTTTAGATAGGTTTTTCCCCTTCCGGCCTATATCTTTCTTACGATACGGTTACGTGATATTTGAATGGGTTAAGGTTTATTTTTTTGTACATCTTTTTTTCCCCTCTTTTTCCGTATTGTAAACAAGATATAAAAACCGTATAAATAATTTTTGATTAGTTTTTCATTCTTAACAAATCACTCATATAAATCCTATCTTAATTCCTCTATATCTATATAGTTTCGTAGGAAACATATTATTACATTCATAATGTGTAATTTATATGATAACATTGTTAATTTTTATCTTCTTTTTTTTACCTAATAATTCTTCTAACTATCGTGTATATACATACTACATTATTATTTATCTTGCTCCAACTTCCCGTACACAAAATTTAACCACAAAAGTCTCTTTGATACACGTGAAGAGGACCGGTGGGATGGGGGTAGGGGTATAGCGTATACATTGGTATTATACAAACATGACTTTTGCACCTCATTTCGATAAAACTTGAACAACCGCATTGAATTCTTCCATCCAACACCACCTACCCATTGTCTTCTCACTCCTCCCAACCGCCGATCCAAACCCCTACTACCGCCTCTTTTGTAACCACCACAAGAACTAACTCGCTAATTACCAAACCCTTTCTAATCCTTCACTCTGTGAGATGAAACTACTCTCACAAGAACTGTTTGGCCCTGCTCTCATCGAAACATAATGATCGATTTGTGTACTTTAACTTTAACCTACAAGTTGCTCTTCTTAATCCTTTTAAAACCAGAGAGAAAGTTCTCCTCTTCCATACCTAAGCCAGGTTGTAGAAAGTAAGCTTGATTTTTTTTTGATTTTACAAAAAAACTTATTCGGTCTTTGATACCTTTACTAATGCTTTGGATCGTAATCTTAGTCTTGTTGTTTTTCCTTTTTGACTAACGGGGCTCCAAATTGAGCTTCGATTTGCTAAAGGTCCGGTTTTTCGAGTTTGCTCATCTACTTTGTGGGAGTTTTATTGGGTGAAATTGGTTTTCCATTATTCCTTGACCCGGTTTGTGTTTATTCTTGAGTTTTCATGAATAGGTGTCATACCATTGCCATTTGATTTGACACATGAGCGTCGATCGCCTAAATAAACGATATTACCCTTAGACTGTGTTTTTTTGGGGTTTAGCTTCTCACCCTCGTTTAGGGTAAAAAAAAACACTTGCTCCAGCTTTGAACCAGGAAAAGCATGTTTCGGGTTTATTTGTTGGCTAATGTCTTTCTCGGATGCATCTGCATATCTCAGTGCTCAATAACACTATACTTTCTTGCATATTGTTATGTTTTAGATGTTGTATCTAACGACATATAAATCGAGTCTTGAAATGTGTTTTGCATGTTTTAAGGGGCTATTCTTGATCTTTGTCCTCCTCGATTATATATGAGTGCTTTTGAATAGATAGGTCACACACAATATGCTTTATTATGTATTGTCTTTCTTATCCATGTGTTAGATAGCTCCTGCAAAACAAACCTATGTTTGAACACATGCACATAAGGCATTTTCTGTCCCTTAAATACAACAATTTTCTGAAAACTTGGCCTTCGGCTGCCCCTCATGCTTGAGGTATGACCATCTTTAAAGGTCAAGATGTATATAAAGATTAAACTTTCGTGTTGTTGTTCTATGTAGCTTCTTTTGGGTTTTGGTGCTTCACTTGAGTGTTATGTTTTCCGTTTCCATATTTAAAGGCTGGTCTTCGCTTTCATCGCTTGGTGCCATTTATGCTGGCTGTTTTGCTAGAATTTAGGACATGTCGATATGTGTGCTGTATTGTGGAGGTATAAAAATAAAAAAACATTATGTATTTACTAATAGATTATACGGTGTAGTGTAATCTGCAGAAATTGAAGGTTTGAATGTGTGTGTCCTTACAACACTGTATGTTATCAACTATGTTCTTTTACATGTTCAGTCAAATATCTGCGCTGCTATGGATATTATAGGGTTGTCTGTTCAGAATAGAAAGGCTGTTGTGTGTTGTGTTTTAGTTTTACCTGCATTCAATTTTATTTCCCAGTATATGCGCCACAAATATGCCTTTTTCACTTTCATAACCTCTCTTACCTTGTTGTCGCTTTCCCCAGTGCTGAAAAATATGATACGATCATATTACCTTATGGCATCTTTCTAATTGATACATCAGTACAAGAAGCTCATGATTATCTACTCATGTGAAGTTATCTGTTTATCCTTTTATACACACTAGGAATAAAATGGGTGGGAAGTTGGTTGAGGCTGAAGGAGATACTATAGGTTTTGTAAACAATGGGGAAGATGTACTTTTTGAAGACAGAAAAGAGTTTATGAGGAGGCTGGACCTGACTTGACTGTGCCGTTTAGGGTTCGAATGAGGACTGCAGACCAAAGTTTAGTGTGATAAGTAGTCCTTGTTGGCACATTTTGGCTCCGACCCAAGTATGCTTGAGATTTGATGAATTTTATATCTGTCAATTTTGACTAATGTACTATATTCTGGTTTGTTTAAAAACTTAAGGAGCACCAGGATGTTGACAAAATATGTTAAGTTAAATGTAGCCCACTTTTTCTTTTTGTGATTGTCGTTTTTGTGGGTAACGGATGATTGTTTGAATGTTGCCAAAGCCAAATGGGACATACATCAACTCTCGAAAGTTGAATAAAACCACTTCAAGCAAAACTTTGTCATGGAGATGTCATCTCAATTGCAATCGCTCCACAACATGGTAAAGCGAGTCCTCTCTGTGAAGTTCGATTTTTGTTCTTGTTAATTGTTGAAGGGTAGAGTACCGTATTCCTACTTAGTATGTCCATTAATTTGCACAGTTGGTTGTTTAGCATGGGCATTCCGTGCAACACACGGATGCCGCTTTTTTACTAGTATATATATATAAAAACAATACTTGTGTGCGTGTGTGCATGTTGGTGCTGCATGCGCATGTTTGTGGAATATATATTAATATATTTTTATTTGTGTAATATATATGTGATATATACACATGTGTAAATTGATTTATGGTAATAAAATAAAGATAGTCAATATTAGATATTGACAATATCTTGGGAATATTCAATATAAGATATTGACAATATCCTAGATTTATTTGATATAAGATATTATAATAAATGAGATAAATCAATCAATTATATTTTCCTTATTTTATTGGGAAAATGTTTTCTTCTCCTCCACTCTAGTTGGGGCGCCCTCTCACTATAAATAAGATGTGGGAGTCAAGCTCTTTTGTACATCATAATTCCAAGAACTAATAGTTCTTGTGTAAAATAGAGAGCATCCTATAGAGAGTTGGAGAGGGGGAAAAGGGCCGGTCTAGCAACCGGAGTTTTCCAATAGCAATCCATGATGGGATTCCGACGGGCTGTTCGTGTGGACTAGCGGTAGAGGCCGAACACTTGGGCGGCTCTATGCAGAACTACTCTCCTTAGACGGTCAAAGCGTCGATCTTTTAGATCAACCAAGTTAACCACCGTCTACTATCTATTTGTTTATTGCTTAAACGAAGTCGATCTTGGGTCAATAGGAAATAAATTTTTGAATTCCGCTGCGTTCCCGCGTAGATTTCCTAACAAGTAGTTACTCTTTCATTAAGACAAATTGCTCCGGTATGGTGCCCACGGTAGTAGCAAATGTCTCTCAAGATACAACGGCTTTACGTCTCGGATTTAGAGGCACTTCAAAAGTCCGAGCTCCGGCGAACTTACAGAGTGCTCCGACTTCTCTTCGACTCAATATCTAGATCTATATGCTAGACGTTTTGTGGTGGAAAAGACAAGAGAAAATTCGATGCTTAAACTCTCATCCATGGGGTTCTTTATATAGTGGAGAGGAGGAACCATGCTCAAATATGATTGGCCGAGACACATCATCAAACTTTTCCCCTTGGAAAAGTAATGGCCGACTTCTCCCTCAAGGAAAGAAGCTTGGCCGAAAATAATAAGGCTAATTTCGAATTAATCCAATCCTATGATTGGTCGGATGATGTGTCGTCTGAATTTTGATTGGTCCAATGACTCAATGAATTCTGATTGGTCGAATGACACAATCACATTCCAAAATTAATTTTATGGCTAATTTCATAAAGAAATTTTGTCCAAAAAATTAATAGTAACACCCGAACCGAGCCGAGCTCGAGCTCGAGCCGAGCCGGACGGACGGCAGCGGCGCGCGCGCGTGTGGAATTATCTAAGTCCTCCCTCCTGCACAAAAGTGCCTTGCCCCTTGGGGCACATCTATAAGAGCACACACTAGCTCATATTACTTGAGCTCCCAACACTCAAGTTTCCAATGTGGGAGAATGGGGTGAGGTCCTCCCTTCAACTCACATCTCCT
Organism: Gentiana macrophylla; assembly: GCA_026214975.1. Taxonomy (NCBI): domain Eukaryota; kingdom Viridiplantae; phylum Streptophyta; class Magnoliopsida; order Gentianales; family Gentianaceae; genus Gentiana; species Gentiana macrophylla. The sequence goes on along the minus strand of CM047809.1, from coordinate 81,413,273 downwards.
ACATATTTTCTACCAACTTTAGCCATTAATTTCTCATTCACCCGACATCCGAATTGAGTGATTCAAAAGCCCATCATCAACTACTCCGTATGGAGTATTTAATGATATCATTAACTCTCGATGACATACATCGGAGCCTATTCATCATTAGCGCTAAAGTTGACCGTTCAACCCTTCAAAAAGGGATTTTTCTCCAACAATACCCCACATGAATGAAAATTAATGCAAATGAAAATGCAGACTCTGAAGAGAAGTCAGACAGAAAAATATTGCATCAGGAGAGGTAGCTTCTGGCCTTGAACCTGCCTTAGTGAAGTACTATCGGATTTACTCGGCTAATCAGTGAACTAGCTCTTGAACTGTTCAGCCTTTAGTGCAAACCAAGACAATAGCACTCACACAATATTTCCCTTAGCACCTTTCGGTTCTCATGGTTGTGTCCATCTCGGCCCTGGACAACACTTGGTTTCAGAAAGTGCTTTAGAGAATTCTAGCCTCAAAACTCTCACAGAAGCGGCCCCACTTCGCACTTACATAGGTGACCTCCTATCAAGGGTATTCTGCCTTACCCTACTTGAATATCAAGATATAGGAATCATTAAAAGCTTCGCTTAACCTTACACCCTCTGCAGACAGCACTTTTATTCTCTCAAAATGGGTAAGTGCTAGACTGTTCCTTATAGCTTAGTTGTCCCTTTTGAACCATGATCTTGGGATCTCCAGTCAACATGGTTGGGTTGCCAATACAAGGAAACATGCGTAATATGCTTCAGTCCCATTCCGGTTGTCAAGATTGACATCTAATCTCTAGCTAAACCTTTGTAAGCGGATCCGCAAAATTCTCCTTCGATCGTATATAATCGATGGAAATCACACCTTTAGAGATCAATCATTTAATGGTATTGTGTCTACGGCATACGTGTCTAGAATTACCATTAGACACACTACTCTGTGTCCTTCCTATAATCATCTTACTACTGCAGTGTATGCTGATAGCAACCACTAGCACGGAATATCCTCAAGGAAATTCCTAAGCCATTCAGCTTCTTCTCCAGCCATATTTAAGGCTTTAAAACTCGGCTTCCATTGTGGAATGAGCTATGCACGTTTGTCTTGTAGACTTCCAGGACACAGCAGCACTAATCATGGATAAGTATCCACTGGTTGACTTCAAATCATTTGTATCCGATGTCCAATAAGCATCACAGTATCCTTCTAATACTGCTGGATATCTCATATATCATAACCCAGACTCATAGTGTACTTCATGTACCTCAACAACCTATTCAAGGCTTTCTAATGATTATGATCGGGATTACTCGTGAACCTACTCAGTTTATTCACTGCACATGCTAAGTCTGGTCGTGTACAATTGGTTATGTACATCAGACTTTTGATCACTTGAGATTATCTCAATTGATCCACAGGTTCACCTCTATTATTGACTAAGTGCATACTTAGGTCAAGTGGAGTGCTAACATCTGCAACTCTCAGGTTCTTCACATCGAAGACCCTTGTCAGCATCCTTTTCGTATTCATGACACTCTCATGAGTACTTCCTATTATTAGCATGTCATGGACATACTATCACATAAGTGTGTTCTTAATATAGACATATATGTCCTTCCCACTTGACAACATAACATTGTCAAACTTGATATGCCATTGCTCTGGCTATTATTCGAGCCCACGGGGAGACTTGATAAGTCTACACACATTACTCTCTTGTCCTGGAACTACGAACCCCTCGGGTTGTTCCAAGTACATCTCTTCTTTTAACTCACCACAAACATCCATTTGATGGATTTTCAGGTTATAGTCTCCAGCTATACCGACGAGAACCCTTATATAAGTAATTCTCGTAACTGGTGAAGTAAGAAGTCAAGACTTCTTTATGTCGATAACCTCAGGCTACCAACAACGCCTTACAATAAATCCATCAACCTTTAACTTATTCTTGAAGATCCACTTGGAAGACCAACAAACTTCCAAGTGTGGTTTTGCATGATGGATTTTATTTCACTACATATAGCTTCTTTTCAGAAAGGAGGTCTGGAGTAGACATTGCCTCAGCATGTCCTTAGTTCGTTTTCTACCACATAATAATATGAATTGTACTATTCATATGATTTATTTTCTAAATAATATGAATTGTACTATTCATATGATTTATTTTCTAGATTAATATTCCGTAATTTAATCCATAAATTACGGATCTGTTTCGTAAATCACTCCACACACGATACACTATCCCAACAAGCTTAAGACAAATTGCTCTGGTATGGTGCCCACGGTAGTAGCAAATGTCTTCCAATATACAACGGCTTTACGTCTAAGATTTAGAGGCACTTCAAAAATCTGAGCTCCGGCGAACTTATAGAGTGCTCCGACTTCTTTTCGACTCAATATCTAGATCTATATGCTAGATCTACCATCACCAATGAGGTGGAAGATTCTTAAACAATGAACTAGATCGTGAATATAAACCCTTTAACTTTTAAATTAGTAGTTGTCATCACGATATATTATTGACTCATACAACGCATATATTGCATATGCATATTTGCTGTAATGATAGGCATGTGACACTACTTTTCCCTCCCAATTTGGGTCTTTTTTTTGCAAACTCGATTCATCATTTCTAACCAAACAGATAATATATCACCTTTCGAATCTTACAGTTGAATGTTTCTTCTATTTAAGCTATCGTCGTGCATGTGGTGGTGGGTGTCGTGGGGTCCAAGATGTTGAACTATACAGTGATTAAGCGAACCAGGAAAAATTTTCGGGTGGTCTTGGTATATAAACTGTAAAGCTAAAAAAAAATGTTGGTAGTGGGATTTGAACTTACAACCTAAGATTATGGAGACTGAAAAGAGTTTGTTCTTAAACCACTAGGATATAAAGTCATTTGTTCAATAAAAAGACACATAACATACTAATATTAACACTACTACTAATACAATAATAAAAATTTGGGGGGGCTTGGGACCATATGGAGGGCTTGGGACCATTTGGGGGGGGCTTGAGACCACCTGGGTCAAGCCTTGGGTCCGCCCCTGGAACTATATCATATGTATATATAATTATGGTATTGTTTGTAGATAGGATGTTACATGTATGTAGTTCGTAATAAGTACAACAGTTGTGTCACAACATATGAAACAAAACACTTTTGCATTCTTCATTGGATATACTTATATATTTACGAGAAATATTTGTGGCACAATAAAAATACATAGCAAAGTAGCATATATCAGTATGCGTGTACACGCTTTTACTCTATTGATTTTTGTGAGACACGTATGAATTAATAGGTCCCACAACAAAATCAATGATCTAAAAGTGTGGTGTGCACTTTGTTGCGTATACTTTGTTATGTTACTATCACTACTTCTTATATCATGCACCATCAATAAGTCTTACATAACAATCAGTAAAACATAAATATTCCGATAATGCGTCGAAGAGATTCCATGATACTACTGCAGTGTATGCTTTGATAGCAACCACTAGCACGGAATATCCTCAAGGAAATTCCAAAGCCATTCAGCTTCTTCTCCAGCCATATTTAAGGCTTTAAAACTCGGCTTCCATTGTGGAATGAGCTATGCACGTTTGTCTTGTAGACTTCCAGGACACAGCAGCACTAATCATGGATAAGTATCCACTGGTTGACTTCAAATCATTTGTATCCGATGTCCAATAAGCATCACAGTATCCTTCTAATACTGCTGGATATCTCATATATCATAACCCAGACTCATAGTGTACTTCATGTACCTCAACAACCTATTCAAGGCTTTCAATGATTATGATCGGGATTACTCGTGAACTACTCGGTTTATTCATTTGCACATGCTAAGTCCGGTCGTGTACAATTGGTTATGTACATCGGACTTTTGATCACTTGAGATTATCTCAATTGATCCACAGGTTCACCTCTATTATTGACTAAGTGCATACTTAGGTCAAGTGGAGTGCTAACATCTCAGCAACTCTCGGGTTCTTCACATCGAAGACCCTTGTCGAAGATCCTTTTAAGTATTCATGACACTCTCATGAGTACTTCCTATTATTAGCATGTCATGGACATACTATCACATAAGTGTGTTCTTAATATAGACATATATGTCCTTCCCACTTGACAACATAACATTGTCAAACTTGATATGCCATTGCTCTGGCTATTATTCGAGCCCACGGGGAGACTTGATAAGTCTACACACATTACTCTCTTGTCCTGGAACTACGAACCCCTCGGGTTGTTCCAAGTACATCTCTTCTTTTAACTCACCACAAACATCCATTTGATGGATTTTCAGGTTATAGTCTCCAGCTATACCGACGAGAACCCTTATATAAGTAATTCTCGTAACTGGTGAGTAAGAAGTCAAGGACTTCTTTATGTCGATAACCTCAGGCTACCAACAACGCCTTACAATAAATCCATCAACCTTTAACTTATTCTTGAAGATCCACTTGGAAGACCAACAAACTTCCAAGTGTGGTTTTGCATGATGGATTTTATTTCACTACATATAGCTTCTTTTTTAAAGGAGTGCAGGAGTAGACATTGCCTCAAAGATGTCCTTAGTTCGTTTTCTACCACATAATAATATGAATTGTACTATTCATATGATTTATTTTCTAAATAATATGAATTGTACTATTCATATGATTTATTTTCTAGATTAATATTCCGTAATTTAATCCATAAATTACGGATCTGTTTCGTAAATCACTCCACACACGATACACTATCCCAACAAGCTTAAGACAAATTGCTCTGGTATGGTGCCCACGGTAGTAGCAAATGTCTTCCAATATACAACGGCTTTACGTCTAAGATTTAGAGGCACTTCAAAAATCTGAGCTCCGGCGAACTTATAGAGTGCTCCGACTTCTTTTCGACTCAATATCTAGATCTATATGCTAGATCTACCATCACCAATGAGGTGGAAGATTCTTAAACAATGAACTAGATCGTGAATATAAACCCTTTAACTTTTAAATTAGTAGTTGTCATCACGATATATTATTGACTCATACAACGCATATATTGCATATGCATATTTCTTTGTAATGATAGGCATGTGACACTACTTTTCCCTCCCAATTTGGGTCTTTTTTTGCAAACTCGATTCATCATTTCTAACCAAGCAGATAATATATCACCTTTCGAATCTTACAGTTGAATGTTTCTTCTATTTAAGCTATCGTCGTGCATGTGGTGGTGGGTGTCGTGGGGTCCAAGATGTTGAACTATACAGTGGCGGAACCAGGAAAAATTTTCGGGGTGGTCTTGGTATATAAACTGTAAAGCTAAAAAAAAATGTTGGTAGTGGGATTTGAACTTACAACCTAAGATTATGGAGACTGAAAAGAGTTTGTTCTTAAACCACTAGGATATAAAGTCATTTGTTCAATAAAAAGACACATAACATACTAATATTAACACTACTACTAATACAATAATAAAAATTTGGGGGGGCTTGGGACCATATGGAGGGGCTTGGGACCATTTGGGGGGCTTGAGACCACAGGTCAAGCCTTGGGTCCGCCTGAACTATATCATATGTATATATAATTATGGTATTGTTTGTAGATAGGATGTTACATGTATGTAGTTAAGTAATAAGTACAACGATTTGTGTCACAACATATGAAACAAAACACTTTTGCATTCTTCATTGGATATACTTATATATTTACGAGAAATATTTGTGGCACAATAAAAATACATAGCAAAGTAGCATATATCAGTATGCGTGTACACGCTTTTACTCTATTGATTTTTGTGAGACACGTATGAATTAATAGGTCCCACAACAAAATCAATGATCTAAAAGTGTGGTGTGCACTTTGTTGCGTATACTTTGTTATGTTACTATCACTACTTCTTATATCATGCACCATCAATAAGTCTTACATAACAATCAGTAAAACATAAATATTCCGATAATGCGTCGAAGAGATTCCATGATACTACTGCAGTGTATGCTGATAGCAACCACTAGCACGGAATATCCTCAAGGAAATTCCAAAGCCATTCAGCTTCTTCTCCAGCCATATTTAAGGCTTTAAAACTCGGCTTCCATTGTGGAATGAGCTATGCACGTTTGTCTTGTAGACTTCCAGGACACAGCAGCACTAATCATGGATAAGTATCCACTGGTTGACTTCAAATCATTTGTATCCGATGTCCAATAAGCATCACAGTATCCTTCTAATACTGCTGGATATCTCATATATCATAACCCAGACTCATAGTGTACTTCATGTACCTCAACAACCTATTCAAGGCTTTCTAATGATTATGATCGGGATTACTCGTGAACCTACTCAGTTTATTCACTGCACATGCTAAGTCTGGTCGTGTACAATTGGTTATGTACATCAGACTTTTGATCACTTGAGATTATCTCAATTGATCCACAGGTTCACCTCTATTATTGACTAAGTGCATACTTAGGTCAAGTGGAGTGCTAACATCTGCAACTCTCAGGTTCTTCACATCGAAGACCCTTGTCAGCATCCTTTTCATATTCATGACACTCTCATGAGTACTTCCTATTATTAGCATGTCATGGACATACTATCACATAAGTGTGTTCTTAATATAGACATATATGTCCTTCCCACTTGACAACATAACATTGTCAAACTTGATATGCCATTGCTCTGGCTATTATTCGAGCCCACGGGGAGACTTGATAAGTCTACACACATTACTCTCTTGTCCTGGAACTACGAACCCCTCGGGTTGTTCCAAGTACATCTCTTCTTTTAACTCACCACAAACATCCATTTGATGGATTTTCAGTTATAGTCTCGGCTATACCGACGAGAACCCTTATATAAGTAATTCTCAAATCGGTGGTGAGTAAGAAGTCAAGGACTTCTTTATGTCGATAACCTCAGGCTACCAACAACGCCTTACAATAAATCCATCAACCTTTAACTTATTCTTGAAGATCCACTTGGAAGACCAACAAACTTCCAAGTGTGGTTTTGCATGATGGATTTTATTTCACTACATATAGCTTCTTTCGTAAAGGAGGTGCAGGTGAGACATTGCCTCGGCATGTCCTTAGTTCGTTTTCTACCACATAATAATATGAATTGTACTATTCATATGATTTATTTTCTAAATAATATGAATTGTACTATTCATATGATTTATTTTCTAGATTAATATTCCGTAATTTAATCCATAAATTACGGATCTGTTTTCAATAAATCACTCCACACGATACACTATCCCAACAAGCTTAAGACAAATTGCTCGGTATGGTGCCCACGGTAGTAGCAAATGTCTTCCAATATACAACGGCTTTACGTCTAAGATTTAGAGGCACTTCAAAAATCTGAGCTCCGGCGAACTTATAGAGTGCTCCGACTTCTCTTCGACTCAATATCTAGATCTATATGCTAGACGTTTTGTGGTGGAAAAGACAAGAGAAAATTCGATGCCTTAAACTCGCATCCATAGGGTTCTTTATATAGTGGAGAAGAGGAACCAAAGCTCAAATATGATTGGTCGAGACACATCATCAAACTTTTCCCCTTGGAAAAGTAATGACCGACTTCTCCCTCAAGGAAAGAAGCTTGGCCGAAAATAATAAGGCTAATTTCGAATTAATCCATTCATCTGATTGGTCGGATGATGTGTCTTCTGAATTGGTTGATCCAATGACTCAATGAATTCTGATTGGTCGAATCACACAATCTCATTCCAAAATTAATTTTATGGTTAATTTCATAAAGAAATTTTGTCCAAAAAATTAATAGTAACACCCGAGCCGAGCCAAGCCGGAGGGGCGGCGGCGCACGCGCGCGTGTGGAATTATCTAAGTCCTCCCTCCTGCACAAAAGTGCATTGCCCCTTGGGGCACATCTATAAGAGCACACACTAGCTCTTATTACTTGAGCTCCCAACACTCAAGTTTCCAATGTGGGAGAATGGGGTGAGGTCCTCCCTTCAACTCCCATATCCTACATATTTTCTACCAACTTTAGCCATTAATTTCTCATTCACCCGACGTCCGAATCGAGTGATTCAAAAGCCCATCATCAACTACTCCGTATGGAGTATTTAATGATATCATTAACTCTCGATGACATACATCGAAGCCTATCCGTAATTAGCGCTAAAGTTGACTGTTCAAACCTTCAAAAAGGGCTTTTTCTCCAACAATTTTAATAAACAGAAACTCATACCAACCCGTGCAATTTTCTTTTAATGTCCATCGTAAACTAACATGAAAACTCAAAAACTTTAGGTTTCAGATGTAGAAGAACGGTAACCTCAAATCCATTAAACAAAGCCACACAAAAATAAAAACATATGTAAAATATCATGAGACAACCCGTACTTTTTAAGCAATATCTAGTGATAAACCTCACAAACCTTACCATAAATTTCTATTTGACGTGACATTATTCTTTCTTTCTTAATGCGAGGTTCAATAATTTTTCCGTAAATAATACTGCAGCAAACACTATTTTTTCTATAAAATCTTGATTCTGTAAAATTTCTTACATATATAATAATCATCCAGATTTATGTAAACAAGGGTGTTTGAACTCTAGAATAGAAAACCTCATAGATTTCACTTAGGATAGAGATTCTGTAGAATAGAAACACGTATAATTTTAAAGTGTAAAATAAAGTTTTATTAAAAGTACTTGATTCAAATGCTCTTAAAAAGTAAAGGTTATAGAGAGGGTTATGAGGTGAGATGACTAATCCACCTCATTTACCGTAAATATTTTATAGGCGTTGTTATAAAACCAATAGTATGGCAATAATAAATCGCATATAGTTTGCTTTTTCATTAATTTTACTTTACTCTCAAAGAAGATATTATAATATTTAAAAAATATTCATTAGTGAAAAAATCTCTATTTAGAAAGGAAAATACCCCTAAAAAAATAAAGGAAAATCAAACACTTAACAAAAATAAACAAACCTATACAAACAGAAGAGATCATATATTTATTAGTAAACTAGCCATTAACCCGTGCATAATGCACGGGTGATATAAAATTAAGAGACAATTTTTTATTTTATTTTGAAGGGAGAGAGACAACTTTTAAACAAAATACATAATTGAAAAATAATGCAACCAACTTGATACTATAACCGATTCAAAATACCATCAAGCTCTTAGTTGCAAAATTTTTACAGCACCAACATCCCGTAATGAACACGTAATCATTTATACATGCATAACTCATTACATGGCTCATATAAAGATAAATAGTGCGACAATATGACATAGCTACAAAACCCCGTGCTATGTACAGGAAAAACCAAATTTTGAGAAGTTATATAATGCAATGATTAATGCATCTCTTAAAAAAAGACACAATGTATCTTACATCATTGATTATGATGTACAACCAATTAAGATCACTGGCAACTGCATTCCAGTTTCACACTTTTTAAATTAGCGAAACAAAAGGCATGCAAAGAGTACTATCTACTTGAAATCATGGCAATCATAACAAATACAATTCGTGAGAGGATTGGTAGAGATTTAATACAGATTTCGTATATATTTTGGTTAGCTTTTGAAATTGGAAAGGATTTCAACTACCTTTAAAAATTTGAGTAGAGGAATATCCGGTAATTTGTTATCACCAAGTGCTTTCACAATTATGCGCTTAATTGGGTGTTCAAATTTATCCTCATAATATTAAAAATAAAATCAAAGTGGTAGTTGCAATATTTACTCAAATCCCCAACTCCAGCAATTACCAAACAGAAAAGATGTGAAGCACGAAACTACGTCACCCCACAACATCCGCTAAAAATGCAAGAAGCAACAGAGTAAATCCTACCAGCGTATAAACCAAAGGCAGCAAGCACCAACAACACGGGCATGGAAGATCCAAATCTGGATTCCGGTCACTCCATCTCAACGAAGTAGACCAAGCTAAGCCGTGAAAATAGCTACAGAGACGCAATATAACAGAGTGAAAATGAATAAACTTCAGCAAGTAGAAACTCGAGAAACAATAAAATCTAGCTTACCATAAAAATCAACCACAGCCGCAACAGTAAAAGAAAGCAAAAGCTTCACAAAAAAAAAAAATACTTCTGCAAGGAGTAATAATTCTGGCAAAAAAAATAATAAAAAAAATACCCGAGGTAAATAACCGATTGTTGAAATGAAGCATATAAAATCCCCCACTATCAAAAACAACTGGAAAAGTGCGAGTAACCAATAAACTTGTACTGATAATCATAACGGTCATTACCAACCTGTTCACAAATCAATTAAAAATCCCCATGCATTAATTATTGTGAAATTGCCATGTGAATGTGATAACCCAATGCTGAAACTTTTCGCATTAATTACATTACGTATAATGGATTTGAGATAAAATGTTCAGAACATCATCATTTCTTAATTACAGGAATATAAATTGATCGGCATTAACTTATCCTGACTCTTTTTAATTAACATATTGACTTGAGACTTGTCAAAATTAATGCTGACTCTGCTCAGATATCATAATTAAAATTAATCACATCAATTGTAATTAATCTCCCTAGTTAAAAAGACAAAATATCAGCAAACAGGATTTTCTGATATTGAACATACATAAACAAAAACAAAAAAAAAAACAAAAAAAACTGCATCACTCATAAACCATACCTCATCGGGGGCTGAGTTTTTGGGTGAGTAGAAGCAATCAATTCATTTGATCTTTCGTTTCTGAAAAATGTTATATGAAAACAAAAAAAAAATCGATCTACAATCGTTGATACCGTAATCACCGGAAGAACGAATGAGAAACCAATGTGAGCCCATATCATTCCATGGAAAACAATTTTAAGAAACGCCATAGCGTGAATTTAACATGTATAGCATCATGCATCAAATGTGATCAATTCATTTTCCTAGTCAGTTGCTCACTAAACTTATTATTTTAAAAACGGTACGAAAATATTAAATGTTAAGGGTCTTAGATTAACCATAATCAAAAGTATTTAGAAGCAAGAAACCACCTAAATATATGAGTAAGGACAAATATTTCAAATGATGGCAGGGACAATGTTCACTAAGACGTCTTTCATCGCGTTCAATTGTATCTTTGTTGAGCTCTCACTTGAAAAGACAAAAATTAAAATAATTGGAAACTAATTAAACATAAGGAAACTAATTTATTTAGGAGACAAAAGCTATAAACTAAAAGGCTAAGCAAATTTTGTGCAAATAAAATGAAGCTTACCAAGGATACAATTTCTTATGGCGTATATTTCAAACTTGACTAAACGATTTCTGCTCGACTTTGTTGCAAATAGACTGAAATATTCCATATTTTGAACCATTAACCCTTTGTGTAAAAAAAACATATATAAATAAATAAGATTAAAATAGAATGAGAGATATAACTGCATGAGAAGAAAAGATTGAAAACTTTGATGAGCAACCGGTCAATAATCATCATCTCATAGTCAAACTGGAAAAAAAAAAAAAAAAAAAAAAAAAAATCAATGTATTTGATACCCCTGGAAACAACACATAGTTTGACATTAAATAAATAAAATAAAAGAAGATGAAAAACAATACAGAGGACATTGAAACACTGGAATCTACAGTTCGTTAAAATACCTGGAAATTTAGTGTACCTGATCACCTAAAAATGAAGCCTATCTGCTCTCCCTCCGGATTCGCCTGAAAATCTCCACTGATAAGGCGACAGTGTTTAAAACAAATCTGAAACGGAAACAAGGGCGGACTTACAGCTAGGCAGGGGTGGGCTAAGCCCACCCAAGTTTTTTTTTTTTGGTCAAGTATGTAGCAATAAAAATCTAAACCAGCCCACCCATAAACCAGCCTAGCCCACCAGCCTAGCCCAATGCTTTTGTGCTCCATTCTTACAAAAAGAAATAAAGGAAAGCTAGCTACATTCCTACTATACGTATTCATTAGTCTTTTTTTTTTCTTTTTCATGTTTTCTTAATCTTAAAAATTATTGTTTCTTCATTTTCATAGTTAGTTTAATTCATTAATTGCATATTTTTTATCTTGTTAATTGTTATTGTTACTGGTAAAAACTCCTCACACATTTACCGAAAAAAATTCCTCACACAAATAAATAAAATAAAAAATAACCAATGTGTTTTTTTTAACAGAAACAAAAAGGTTTTAACACGCGCAGTCTTTTTGCCCCTAACAGGGCTCGAAACCTAGTCACTGAGTAAGTTATACCCTAGTGCTCATCACAAGTGCGATGCGTTGTTTGTAACAAATGTGGTTAGAGAATTTGGTGTTTTCTTTTTGTTAAATAAAATCATTATATTGATATAAAAATGTGGTTATAGAATTGATTGGCTAAATCAATATGTTACTTGTATCGTATATATATTTTTATTGAGACCGTGTCTTTTTATAACGAGATATTGATCAGCTTTATTTTTATAGGGTATAAACTATAATTTCACGTCCATCAAAACGAAAAAAAGAAAATAACGTTTTTTCATTATTTAGAAAAACTGTCACATGAGAGACATCTGCACTCCTACGATTCCTATTGAAGAATTTCATCCTTCCCTTTTACTTAAAATGATTTTTTTTTTGACTCACTTCTAGACTTGAAAATGATGAAAAATTTATTCTAGCCCCCGAAACATTAATCCTGGCTCCGCCCTTGAACGGAAATGATTACATCAGATAACCAAATAAATCATTACAGGTTTGCTAACTTTAATCGATGATTGAGTTGTTAGGGTGATGACGGTGAATACCGTGTTTGTCTCATTCGAGAGAAAAGAATGAACGTGTTTGTTGTTATCATTATATAAAATTTAAATTTTAAAAAGAAAAAAAAGTATAAGTCGGGTCGAAACCGGATTGTGGGTGTAAATTGCGGGTAATTGAGTTAAATGTGCAGTTTTATATATATATATAGATAGATCTTCATTACGTTAATAAAATCTGCATATTTTTTTTGAAATGAAATTTGCATATTTTGGTTTATGTACTATCACTCCGTCCTATTTTACTTGTCCGCGTTTTTTTGTTTGTCTCAAAATAAATGTCAATTTTGTACATTAATTATCAAATTTCTTCAAATACTCTTTTCTATTTACAATATTTATAATAAAAATTGTGTAGCATTAAATTCTCCAACAACTACTTAAAAGGCGATTATTTAATGAGATTCAAAGTATTAACTACACTTTTCTTAATCTGTATGAAAAATCAAACGATAAATAAAATGGGAGACAGAGAAAGTACTACATATGTCCCAAAATATAAATTCATTTAAGTTTTCTTAACATAAGGATAAATAATAAATGAAGTTAAAAATAAAAATAAAAAACTTAATATTTGTTTTCATGGTTATCTAAATAGATTAACATGTAAAAACAAAACCTTTAATCTCAGACATTCTAGTGACTCCGTCAGATCACAAGACTCTTCTAGACTTCTAGTCTAGTATATAATATATATATATCCTCTATAGTCTATATATATATTCCAAAAAACCCGAAAGGTTATAAATCTCTCATCGATTCGCAAAACTATCCATTGGACAAATCAGCGCGTGGTTTATCATCAAGTTCAAGAAATGAAGCCGGTTATTCACAGGGACAAAGAAGACAGAGAGAAAGTAGAAATCCGAGCAAGTTGCAGAGCCGCAGAAGAAGGTGAAAAGCACGTAGAAAGAGTGAAGTTGAAGACACAGGACATGGATACTCTGAAATTCATCGAAAGAAAGCTGGCGGACAAAGGTGTCCAGAGAATGGAACGACACCCAGCAGATGGACTCCCTTTAAAGCATGATCCAAAGAAGGGCCATGGAGGAAAGTACTCATGGGAAGGTCCTGTTCCTGCTGATAGAGAGTTCTTCAAGAGCGAGCTGCTTGAGCCTGTCCCTGCTGCCATTGATCAGAATGATCCGAATTATGTAGACACTTCTAGTAGTGAAAATAATGAAGAATCTGGGCTGGTGATTGGTGAAGTCGAGGCACCTGCTGTTGCAGAGGTAGGGGTGGGGAGAATCGAAGTTGATCCTGCTCTTGAAGGTCAATTGAAGAATTGAATACTCTGTTTTATTTTAGCTTTAATTTATGTGTTTTTCTTTCTGTGTTGTAATTTTCTTAGAGATGAGAAGGTTAAGACTTAAGAGGTGTTGGTTGTGATCTTTTGAATCCTGTTTGTGTAGTTTGTTAATTTACTTCATTTTCTTGGGGAAGGTCTTGGGTAATTCTTACATGGTCACTCTATTTATAGAGTTTTATCGTATGGATAAATCTGGATAATACAGTTTAAATTTGATTTAAAAATGTGTGGTTTAAATTGATTTACATGTGTCTACTCCATAAATAAAGTGACTAAAAAGAATTTTAGTGTCTTGGAGTGCTTGGCCATGAGATCTGCAGTGCGTGGAATGATATGGTCCATTTCTTTCTGAACTAGATAATTGTGTGGTCTAGATTTATTTAAATATCACTTCACCACATATTGAGATGCCACACAAGAACTACCAAACATTATTCTCTTTCTCGCGGTGTAAGAGAGAACAAGTATAAGATTTACAAGATTTGTGTTATGGGTAAATACGTAATTTAACTTAACAAAACAAGATTTGGGGATATAGACCATACTGAGCACTCGCATAGCACACGAGATGTAGGGATCGATATTTAGTTTATGGGTTAATGATTGGTCAACTAAATAAACATAGAATGAGCACTCACACTTATAGAGAAATTTTATAATAATCAATTAGCATCAAATTTAATAGACATATGTCAAAATATATAATAGTCGGATTGCTTTTATCGAGAAAAAATATTTTCAAGTCATTTTAACACATTTTATTTCATGTCTGGTCGGGTCAGACCTTACATTTTTTTTTTTTACGTTCCTGTTGAAATTTTCCCCATTGCACGGCTGAAATCCCCTTCAGTCTGTCGAATTTCAACTGGCTGGGGGGATTTCAACGGGACGAGAGGGAAAATTTCAACAGGACGAGGGGGAATTTCAGCGGACACTTAAAAAAAATGTCAGGTCTGACCTGACCTGACATGACGTTGGATAGATGGAATGGAATGATTATGTTGGAATGGAATGGAATGGAATAGAATGTAATGGACTTGATTCCATTACTACATTTGGTGCACGCTGGAATGAAATATCAGATACTAAGAAAGATGACGGATGACGGGTAACGGGTGATGGGTGATGACAGCAGCAGAATATGAGAAGTGATTACGTTGTGTGGTAATGCATTTCATTACCTCCATTCCATCTGATTTTTTATAGAATGAAATAATCCAATTTCATTCCATTAAAATGAAAAAGCTTTTCATTTTCTCTTATGCAAACATGTCAAAATAATGAAATGGAACGGAAAAAACGCTATACCTTCTATGGGCTATTCATTTAAGTGACCTCGCGAGACGGACGTTTTGCTTAAATAACCTTTGACCAAAACGTGTTAAAAAAAAATAAATGAAAAAGCGGAAAAGATTTAAAAACGTGTGTAAGGTCTTAAATACCCTTCATGGGAAATAGAGGAGAAGTAACGGAGGATCCCTCTCCCAAAGCGTCATCTTCACGTTATCTTTCAATTTAAATCCCCCCCATTTATTTCCCATTTAAATGTCGTTACCTACCACGGGTCCATACGCACTCAAACCAACTTTTGACTCCTCCTATCCTCTTCAATTATTATCCTCTTCCTATTATCACGCTTCATCAATTTGTGCTTTGATTTCCCAACTTTGGACCCTTCAATCGTATTTTCTTCCATTTTCCCATAATTTCCCACATCATCTCATCGAATCAATCAAGCCCGAAGCATTCGATTGCTGAAGCATTTTGTGGGTGTAAGTTCTTGCTTTATTCCTTATCGTTTGATATGAGTTGATCGAATGCATTGTGTGTCAACATGTAATCGCATGTAATGGGTTATACTATCCAACATATGGTTGGGATCTGTAATTGAAACCGCTGATTTTGTGGGTTTGGGTTTTATTTTGGGTGTGGTTGGGTTGGGGCTTTAAATAAAATTTAATTTGGTTGTGTTTGTGTTTGGGGCGATTGTTTATGGTTAGGGTTGTATCTCTAAATATTGGGGGTTTTAAGGATCATGGGGTATGGAGATTTGGGTTTCGTAGTGTGATTCAATTAAAGTCTACAACTTTATGGTTTAGTTGTGTAGTGTCCTGAAGTCAACTGGAATTTGTAATTGAAATTGTAGTGTCCTCAATTGCAACTTTATGGTGTTAATTTGTGTTATAAGTATGTCTTAATAGTGTATGAAAGCGTATTAATTTGATTTTCTTAATTGCAATTGTTTTGAGGATAATTAATTAATTTTGTTCATTAATATTGTAGTGAGAAGATGGACAATTCGGTATATGAATTGGCATATCATCTTACCAAGGAGGATAGACATAAGCCATGTGAAATCACTAACTATTCCAATTGCATGAAAGTGAGAGAGGTCTACGGAATATTTGATGAAACCCATAGACGTAAGTTTGACAAGTGTTGCTTCAGGAATCTTTTAGAGATTTCTGATCGGAATTCATCTAATCAAATCATTAATCAGTTGATGATAAAGCGGACAAAGTGTGTCAATAAGAATGAAATCCAGTTTGTTATTGGGAAAGATAAGAGGATTAGATTTGGCATTGAAGAATTAGTCTTAGTGACGGGCTTCAATCTTTGGAGAAGATAATTTTGATAAGTCATTGGGGAAAAGAGAGTCGTCTTGTAAAGAAATATTTTAAGGATGTTGATGAATTGAATAGGATAGAATTGTGGGATGCTTTTGAAAGTTGCAAAGGGAGTGAAGAAGACAAATATAAATTGGGTCTTCTAGTCATCCTAGCATTTGTTGTGGCGGCGGTGAAGGACAAAAGTATTGTGCCATTTTGGTGGTTTGAGTTGGTTGACAAGTTGGAGCGTTTGAAGAGTACCCTTGGGCGAGGTATGTCTTAAGCAAACAATGAAGACATTCAGACAAGATTTGACGAACCCACTGCTTTCTCCGAATGTGAAATACCCCATATTTGGTTTTTCCCATGCCATTGTGGTATGTATGCTACAATCTTTAGTTCTATTTACTTTTTGTTGGGTATGTAGTTTTGTTCAATTCAGACTGATTTTTGATTTGATGTAATGTAGGTATAGGCACTTGAATCTATTCCGTCGTTGAAGACATTTGGGAAATCATTGATGAAGATGTAGATGTCTTCCCAAGAATGTTAAAATGGAATCTGCAAAGAGATTGCTTGGTGTGAGGTTTGATCAAGTTTTGGAAGTAGAAACAGGTTGTAAGTTATTGTTTTTATGCGTCTTCGCCTTACTATTATTCTTGTGGAATTACCTTGAGTAATGTTTTGTGTCTATGTTTTTGTGTTTGTAGATTATGGTTATTTCAAATTGCGACCTACAACATTGGAATCACAAAGACCCGTATTGGGGTTCAATTGTTTGTAGGAAACAAAAGGTGATTGAGTTGCTTTAGAGCGAGAAGTGTAATGGTGTTGACTATGAGATGGAAATAAAACATGAAGGAGCACACGGTTTTGCCTATGAGAAGGAAATAAAACCTGAAGGAGCACACGGTTTTGACTATGAGAAGATGAAGAAAATTGTGACGTCTGTGGTGAAAAAGGAAAATGAAGGAATTTATTCCATGATGGATAGGTTTGAAGAAGGAGATTCGGTGTTTTCGAAGATGTGAATCATGCAAGAAGTGAATCATGAAGAGATTATTGATGAGGAGATGAAAGTTGATGATCGGGATATGACAATTAATGATGGAGAAGGAGAAGTTGGTAGAGAGGAGAAATGATGAGAAGGATAAAGATGTTGGTAGTGTGGGGAAAAATGATGAGAAGGAGAAAGTTGTTGGTTGTGTGCGAGAAAAATGATGAGAAGGAGAAAGTTGTTGGTAATGAGGGGAAAAATGATTCATATGATTCATATGTATTTGCCTTTAAAAGTGTGGATTCATATGATTAACTAGTTTCTGATGTGTAGGTGGTTCGGGGAAAAGGAGTTTAATAGAATAAGGGACTTCAACTTTGAAGAGAAGCAAGTTGCTTAGTGTTGAATCATATGATCCTTATAGAGACGTTGAAAAGACAAAGTGTGATGGTTTGAAGAAGTGGTTGAGTGACTATAAGGAAGGAAAAGCCGGGTATGGAAATGTTATTTCCCTATTTTAAATGAATTTTCCTATTTTTAATTGAGTTTCGTTTGTGCATGGAAATAATTATTTTATAATAATTTTTATATTTTTGATTACTCGTCATTTGACTAAAATATGTTATATCACGAGGAATTGGTTAAGTTGTGTGATGGAGCTGCTTTCGATCTGAACTTTTGAAAGCGATATTGGATGGGGGAGTTTGTCATCCCCTGTGAGTACACTTTACCTCTATCATAACCAATTTAAGTTGTTTAATTTAGGTGACAACCTGCATTGATTCTTGGAAGTCTATTTCATTTACTTTTTACTTATCGCAGAGATAATGAATACTTGTATGCATGAAATTAAATCGCCGTGCCTTAAAGTTCCCAAAGTTGTTTGAACAAGATAGTTGTGTTTTGGATGTATTTTTCAACACTTTATGAAAGTGAAAAATGAAGAGTTACAACGGAGAGTGCATATTGAGAATCTTGCAAATCGTAGAATATTAAAGAATTATGTGGAAGGAAAGCATCCAGAGGACAAGATGGCCGTGGTCGGAGTGCAACTATTTGTATGCACCAATGTTAGTGAGTGATCATTGGTTTGCGATTAAAGTTGATTTGAAAGAGGGTAATCTATGTAGCCGATAGTTTACCAAAACATGTGAGGAAGGATCAATTTGACAAATGTATGCTACCCTTGCAAGTGGTTATACAATGGATCTTTGAATATGGATGGGGAAGATGAAGGTGGGAGGAATAGGAGGTTTAAGGTTGTGAAAATGGTGAAACTACGAAACAATCAAATGGAGTGCGTTTTATTTGCTTGTAAAAGATGATGTATTTCATTATGTACTATGATTGACTAAATGATATGTTATTGTGCGGGACCGATTGTGGTATGTATACCATAAAATTCATAGAGTTCATGATGGCGAAATTGAATGTGCAAACAATGGATCTTTGCTTTATGCCCTATTGGAGGCAAACGGTTTTGGAACTACTTGCATGTCAATTCGACCCATGATCATTTTATGTTGATGTTGGCTTCTAATTTGTGTATGAATATTATGAGTTGGTTGAAACATTTGCTATGTAACCGTAAACTATTACATTTGGTTGATACATGAATTTATGTTTGATTGTTATTTATTTATGAACATTATGACTTAGAGGCACTCTATGTTGGAATGTTAGCTATGTAATCGTTGGAATGTTAGCTATTAATAATAATAATAATAATTTCAACAACATCTTCAAACAACATATCATCAACATCATTTAATTAGAAAGCGAAAATACGATCTTTGGAAAAAAAAACTTAAACAAACATAACAAGAAAAACAAAACATAAACCAATGTTCAAACACAAATAAAAGCATACTAAATACAAACTTCCTCCTCCCATAAATCCTCACATGCACATGTGTAGCCCTTTTCTTCATCCTCAGAGTCATAAACCAACCACAGATTGATTGTACGCTCATCCTCTTCTTGAGCTTCAATGTCCCTCATTATGCTTGCAAATTCTTCAGGATCAAGCATCGGGTCATAAACCCCTCACGGATTCCAAATTCTTTTATTACGCTCATACTCTTCTTCGATGAGCCTTAGTTCCCTTTCTAGTTCTTGTAAATCCATGTCCGGTTCAACACACCTATCCATCTTTCAATGATATAACAAGGTTTAGCAAACATGAGAAAATCCTAAAATAAATTAACAAGGCTGCAATGCAAAAATGCTTATGAAAAAGTTGCAACCATATGATAATAAATTTAAAAGCAAACATAATGTTGGCGAAATGTCACAAAAAATTGCATAAAACCAAGATATTTGTAGTAAATCTCAATGCATAAAACCAAAGTAGATAGAGCGGGGTTCCCACTTGTACCATGACTAGAATGAGAAACTCCAGATTCTGTTCTCCTTTCATTCATATTCAAACTTGAAAAACAATTACAAGAAATCAAAATAGGTTGCATATGTTAACAAATTATTACATTCTTACAACAAATACATAACAACTTATTAGTGTACATCATAAATCTCTGAGAAATAATAAGGAGCACCCATAATTCAGTATTTAATTTCTACTATTGTTTAGGGATTTATCATGCTCATAAGGCAATTCAAAATATAACCGAGGATAATCTGATAAATCCTAAATAATAAGAAAAGCAACGGGCACATGAAACACACATTAAATCTTTGAAATAGTAAGTTAATCCAAAGAAATGATGGAAATAGTACGTAAATCCAACTTGTTTCAAACTAACTAACCCATCAATTTATTTTTAGTTTAATTAGTAATAATAATAGGAAATTCATAATAAGTAATTAGTAATCTGAAGCTCCCATAATATATAATAAGCGATGCTAATAAGTAAATAAATATAAATAAATAAAGATAAATTGGAAAAATATACATACAAGCTTATTTACCAAGAAGGAGTTGACCGGAGTTGAATTGAATTGATAACGGCGGCACTTACTTGAACCCTAAAACATCAAACACCAACAATTACACACACGAAATCAATCGTACTTTACTTTAAATCCTACATACGATTAAGAAATTAATTAATTTCGATTACCACGGAGGAGTTGATAATGGCGGCCCTTGAACCCTAAAACATACAAGAAAAACAACACTCAAGTTAACAAATCAAATAAGCCAATAAAGCGGAAATTCTTCTAAGTTTTTAAGCACCGAAATACCTTGGAATATGATGTTGAAGCGGATTTGCGTATAAGAGGCGGAGGAGCGGAGGAGGAAATGGAGGATTCCGGTGGATGTGTATTGTGAGAGAGAGGTTGTGTGAGGAGAAAGAGAGTGAGATTCCGTTTTGCGTGTTTTGCCGCTTTTGACTTTGAAAGGCAGGCGTGTAATACATACATATGTATGTATAGAATTTGTATATCGATAGGTGGGTCGGGCAACTTCAACTTTCCCTTATTAAAAAGGAAATTCATTTGAATATGTTGAAAACGAAAGCGAAAAGGGCCCAAATTTTTCTCAGCGGGTAACTTGAAAATTAAGTTTTGGGCCGAAATTACAGGCGGGATTGAGGAGGAATATGTATAACATACATAATTTTGTACATACATTACTAATTATTATTATAATTGGGGTTTCATTTAATAATAATTACAAATAATTAATAATTAGTAATAATTAGTAATTTTTAATTTTCCTAATTTATTATACATTATAATTAATAACAAATAATTAATTTTAAATGAAGCCCTAATTGACTGTTTTTGACATGGTTTACATGTTTCACTGACTATGATGACCCCTCACTGACTGTTTCACCTGGTTTACATGTTTCACTGACTACTATGACCCCTAACTGACTGTTTGACATGGATTACATGTTCCAGTGACTACTATGACCCCTAAGTGACTGTTTGACATGGTTTACATGTTTCACTGACTACTATGACCCTCATTTATCAAGTTTCACCTGGTTTACATGTTTCAATGACTACTATGACCCCTAACTGACTGTTTGACATGGATTACATGTTCCATTGACTACTATGACCCTAATGGATTGTTTGACATGGATTACATGTTCCGGTGACTCTATGACCCCTCATTGATATTTCACCTCGTTTACATGTTTCACTGACTACCGCGACCCTCATTGGCGAACCTCGATCTAACATCTTATTATATGTAATCAACCACGATCACAATAATCGTCTTAAGCGAACCTCGATCTATCATCTTATTATGTGTAAGCAACCACAGTCACGATTTAACATCTTATTATGTGTAATCAACCACGATCCACGATGTCGCAATGATCGAACCTCGATCTAACATCTTACCATGACCCTAATGATTTGTTTGACATGGTTTACATGTTTCAGCGACTACTATGACCCCTAGCGATGTTTGACATGGATTACATGTTCCATGACTACCACCATGACCCCTAATCGGTGTTTGACATGGTTTACATGTTTCACTGACTACGATGACCCCTCACTGACTGTTTCACCTGGTTTACATGTTTCACTGACTACTATGACCCCTAACTGACTGTTTGACATGGATTACATGTTCCAGTGACTACTATGACCCCTAAGTGACTGTTTGACATGGTTTACATGTTTCACGACTACTATGACCCCTAATCGATATTTGACATGGATTACATGTTCCGGTGACTACTATGACCCCTCATTGTTGTTTCACCTCGTTTACATGTTTCACTGACTACCATGACCCCTAACTGACTGTTTGACATGGATTACATGGTCGAGTGACTACTATGACCCCTAAGTGACTGTTTGACATGGATTACATGTTCCAGTGACTACTATGACCCCTCACTGACTGTTTCACCTCGTTTACATGTTTCACTGACTACCATGACCCCTAACTGACTGTTTGACATGGATTACATGTTCCACTGACTACTATGACCCCTAAGTGACTGTTTGACATGGATTACATGTTCCACTGACTACTATGACCCCTAAGTGACTGTTTGACATGGATTACATGTTCCAGTGACTACTATGACCCCTCACTGACTGTTTCACCTCGTTTACATGTTTCACTGACTACCATGACCCCTAACTGACTGTTTGACATGGATTACATGTTCCAGTGACTACTATGACCCCTAAGTGACTGTTTGACATGGATTACATGTTCCACTGACTACCATGACCCCTGGCCGATCGTTTTGACATGGATTACATGTTCCAGTGACTACCATGACCCTAACCGACTACCATGACCCCTAACCGATGCGTTTGACATGGATTACATGTTCGGTGACTCTTATGACCCTCATTGATTGTTTCACCTCGTTTACATGTTTCACGACTACCATGACCCTCATTGGCGAACCTCGATCTAACATCTTATTATATGTAATCAACCACGATCACAATAATCGTCTTAAGAGAACCTCGATCTATCATCTTATTATGTGTAAGCAACCACAGTCACGGTTTACCTTCTATTGATATGTTGTGTTACCTTCTATTATATATTTATAATTTAGGAATGAATTTCCAATAATTTATGGTTGCAATGTAAAATGCTCTTTGTACTGTAATTGTAATCTTATGTTCGAAGACATAATAATAATAATATGTTGCCGTTTCTTATGGATAGAAACCAAACATAACACTGCATAACATAACATTACAAATTAATAGAAAGTGAACCATACTTAAACCCATTACTCATCACATCAAATATGTCTTACCTCAACTCCACACCAACCATATTTAATTATACATTTACATAACATTACTAACGCAAAGCACAATCAAAAGATAGCATAGACCATAAAATATTGTAGCTCACATGTTTACCCTTACAACAAACTAAAAAACATCTTGTACCCCATTATTGAACACTAGCGGCTAACTTTGGACATTTCCCTGGTTATGACCACGACCACTTGCATCTACCACATACGAGTCCATCCCGTGGTTCTCCTGCAGATTTTTCCTCTTCTTAGGGTCTACCAGCTGCCTCTTCGTTCGATGGGGCAAAACTTTCTAGCAATCACATCCTTAGGAAATGCAACTTCCTCTTTTATTCGGCAAAGGATACACGACTTGAGAATATAATGCCCTCCAACATTCCACGGTGTAATGAGGCTACAATGCTTATACCCATGACCTCCACTCGCTTTATCGCGGCAATTGCATGTTTACAAGGAAATAGATGTACTTGAAATTGCTTACATGTACATGTATTCTTTTCGAGTCCACAATGTGGCATGTCACACCATCACGAACATCATACCACAGGTGATGCAATTTCCTTAACTTCTATACCCAAAGAAGCATTGTATTTTTCCAACATTAACTTTTCCATTTGTGGAGGTAGAAGTCTTACATTTCATGGCTTGACGTGTCTCTTAGCAAACCAATCTTGCATTATCTCACGAATGCGTTCGAGCATACCAACCACACATAATTCTCGAGCTTTGAGGAGCACAACATTAAATGACTCGGCCTTTGTTTGGCGTCGTGATATTGTACCTCATACCGGAAAGTGTGCCCTTGCCCAATGGCAAAAGATTCTTTATCCAAATATTCTCTGTCGTTTTCTTCTTTTTCCCTTACTTGCTTCCACCTCCGTTTTGCTACATAATGCATTAAACAACGCTTCAAATTCATGTAACCTATCTGCCTGCGCGTGGATGTGAACAAGCGTCCGATATCAAATCGTGGAAATTTAGTGTTCAAATTCCTTCTCATGTGAAATATACAATATCCATGATGAGCGTTACGAAACACTTTATTCACTCCGTGCTTTATGCTATCGGCACGATCGAAAACTATAACAAGCTCATTTGTGTCCCGGTGATTGATTTCAAGCGCTCAAAAACCAACTCCATGATCGATTATTTTGAATCGACAACTCCCACGCAATAGGATAAATTTGAGCATTTGCATCTTCACATGTTGCCGTAAGTAATACACCTTTGTAGGCCGAGCTCAAATGTGTTCCATCCACAACAACAACACGACGCAACAAAGAGGTGAAATGCTTTTAGTCTGTCCAAGGAAAATAAACAAATATTTGAATTCATCTTTTTATCGGTGAAAATCTTTGTCACGAGTTCGAGTTTTCGCAACTCCAACATATGACAATACTTGGGCAATTGGCCATAACTATCACTGGCTTTCTACTACCATTTCCATTGCAAAGTTTTTAGCCATCCATGCCTTAGTATAGCTTATGGTATATCCAAACTCTCTGCGAAAGTCATTAACTACATCTTTTGGTACATAAGCACGGTTCGGATCTCAGTAAACCTAGCGACATACTCCTTTTGCTATGAGAGTGTATGATGCATTATTATGGTCTTTGTTGCGAGCGGTTAAAGAACAAGTATGCACCTTCTTGTAAACTTCGAACTTCAAACTTATCCGCACCTTTTCCTATCCGTGTTGCCCGCTTACATACCATTTGCATTCATCATCTTTACAAGCCCACGACATAAATGCTTGGGATGATTTTACCGTTATAAATTCAAAGTGATGTCTCACGGCCAACATCTCTAACTTTTGTATCAATAGCTCTTTTGATTCAAAAATGTCATGCTTATGAATATCTTCACTTTCTGGAATCCTCGCGGGTGGTACAATACTACCAGCATCACTCACATTCAAGATGACGGGAACAGAATTTTGATTTGGTGTACTCAATTCCACACCATTATTTCCCTCTACACCATTCATGTTGCATGTTGCATGTTTCTGTTTCTGTTTCTGTTTCTGTTTTTGTTTCTTCATTACTCAACCTTTCAACATTGACATTACGTGTCTTGAATGCTTCCAAACTCACATCACCATCTCCATCCGAGCACAAGGAAGACAATAACGGATCCACACTCATATAAATATCATCACTCCCCAACTTCAATATCGACATCATCACTCATAACTTCTTCAAGGTTGTCAACATTATCCACAGGCGTCTGATTATTCAACAATTCATCAATAGACTTAAAACCATTATTTCCCATATTCGACCTTTCAAGGTTTTCAACATTCTCCACAGGTGTCTGATTATTCAACAATTCATCGGACAAAGCGTGAGACTTTAAAAACCATTCTTTCCCATGTTCGGCCTTTCAAGGTTGTCAACATTCTTCACACCTTTCAAAATAGGCGTATCCTTATTCAACATTTCATTCTTGTGGCCATAGGCGAAAAACCATCATATCCCCTATTCTCTCCATCCATGTTGCCACAATTGTTGCCAAAAGCATGTGTTTCTTCATTTCTATTATCTTTATCAATGAGGCTAATACCAACGAATGTGCTTTCACAAAAGAGACTAACCACTTCACACTTGTTATCGAATCAATTACCATCGGTGGTGCACTTGGAAAGTTTGACATTACCGGGACAATACATTGCATCTCCAATTCTTTCACCGTTGTATCGATCTCACGCAACTCTTTTTACCACCTTATCGTAAAATTCTACAAATGATGTGTTCTTGTGAATCATGATTGCCCTCATTTTTTCTTTCCTTTCCCCACATACTTCCATTCCCATTTACCATCATCGTTCTCTACAAACTCAACAGGATAACAAATATGTATCCATACAACATCCATCCCCCTTAAATTACACAAACGGATCACAATCTCCAAACGATCTCCAAACGGCCCCTTTTAACAACCAACTAATCAAAACAAACAAATAACCACGTATTATCGAATCATTTCATTGAAATGTTCAAAAAAATACTTTATTCCAAATCTTTTAGTTCCAATCATAATGGGAAATTTCTCCTTTAGTAAGGAGAGAAACACTTAAAAATTTGTTTAAACACTTACATTATAGTGACCGGTGAGATTTCGCTTGCAAATGGTCAGCGCTCTACAACGCAATTGGATTGGGATTGCAACTTTATGCTCCAATAATCGCATTCTACACAAATTACTGAAATGAGGAAGAAAAGTGGGAGAATTGGGAAGGGAAGAAGTGAGACATTCGCTAATTGGGTTCACCAAAACAATACGAATTGGGTTCACCGAAAATGGAAAGGGAAATCGGGATGCTACAGTTCACTTATGCCTTCAAGATATTAATAAGGGAGCTTCATTTAATGTTGAATCTTCTGGACCGATTTTGAAAGGATTGCAATGGTGGAAGAAGAGGAAGGAAAACGAGAGGAAACGGGAATTGAACGTCGATGGCCAAAGCAAAGAAAAGAGGGACAATTGAAATAAGAATCTAACCCTAAACCCCAATTTGATTCGATAAAAAATTAAAATAAAAAAATAAAAAAATTACGTGGATTTTGCTTAAAAAAATAATTTCCCTAGAAGAATAGAATAAATAAAAATATAGGGGGATTCCCATAAAGGGAGTTAACGGAAGATGGAATGTGTGATAGCAACTTCTGAGGCGTAAGAGAAGCTTCCCATACAGAACTGATATGAACCACTTTAGATGATTAAAAATGAGAGAGGTCCTTTTAAAATTTATTTCTTTGTGACAATCCTCTTAGTCCCTTTTAAATGAACGCCTCATATTCTATTCCATAATTTCCATTCCTACGACACAAAACGGCACTTCGTTCATTCTGTTACATTTTCTGCATTGGACTATGTCAATCGTATAGAACATAATCGGAGATATGTGGAAATGTGCGAGTGCCGATCGTTTTTACCGGACTGCCAAACTCTCCGGCGCTACATTCAGCTGTATTCAATCTTCCCCGTTTATCCCTCGCTGCAAATTTCTCTGCTTACTGTCCTCACTTCCAACCTCTCCTGATGCAACCGCCGCCGCCGCAGCTTCTATCATCCGGGAGAATGTCATCTTCGACGGACATGAAATTCTCGAAGAAAAGTTGCGAACTTTGCTTCAATACAACCACACAGAAACTGCCAAGAGTCTTCTCAAGACTCTGGTTGACTCATACTCCGTTTCTCAGCTCTACAGTCTTTGCAAACTATCCTCGCCTTCGCCTTCGCCTGCAAAACCCGTTCTTTTGAGTATGCTTTTATCTGTCTACTCCGAATCCAAGCTCCCTAATGAGGCCACTGAGCTTTATTATTTAATACGGGGAGACAGCAGGAAATTCCCTTCTCTTGCTGCTTTTAATCTATATCTTGAATCCTTAGTCACTTCAAATATGTACTGGAAGGCTCTGGAAGTGTTCTCTAATGCTGTGGATTCTGGAATCAGGGTTGATAAGTTCACATACGGTAAAGCTATTCAATCATCTGCAAAGTTGGGGGATATCGAAGGAGCTTTAGCGAGGAAGTGCTCTATGACCTCTCGTGGCATCACTCCAAATGGGTTTATTTACAATGTTTTGATTAGTGCCTTGTGTAAAGAGAAGAGGGTTGAGTCTGCCCACAAACTATTCGACGAAATGATTGAAAGAAGAGTGGCGCCTAATAGGGTGACTTACAATTCTCTTATTGATGGCTACTGTAAAGCTGGAAATGTTACTGAGGCTTTGAATATTAGGGAGAAAATGAAAAGTGATAAAGTAGAACCAAGTCTTGTTACATTCAATACGCTACTTAGTGGGCTTTGTAAAGCAGGAAAGATGGATGAGGTTAAGAGAGTCTTCGAGGAAATGGAGGCCAACGGGTTTGTGCCTGATGGATACACTTTTAGCATACTTTTGGATGGCTGTTCGAGGTGTGGTAAAACTGACGATTTCCTAGCTTTTTATGATGTTGCAGTTGAAAGAGTGTGCGGTTGAGCGAGCATACTTGCAGCATCTTGCTTAACTGTTTGTGCAAGGAAGGGAGGGTGGATTTGGCTGAGGATTTGTTGAAAAATTTATAGAAACTGGGCTTGTTCCAACAGATGTGGTATTCAATACCATCATCAATGGTTTCTGTAAGGAAGGCAACGTGGAGAAGGCACTGCTAACAATTGGGCAAATGGAAAACCATGGATTAAAACCAAGTCTCATCACGTTC
Source organism: Gentiana macrophylla (assembly GCA_026214975.1). Lineage (NCBI taxonomy): Eukaryota > Viridiplantae > Streptophyta > Magnoliopsida > Gentianales > Gentianaceae > Gentiana > Gentiana macrophylla. Next base: position 81,384,646 of record CM047809.1, on the reverse strand, counting down.
AACACAATGATCAATTACTTCTGTGAACTGTCCAGGATGGATGATGCAATCAGATGGTTTAAGAAGATGTCTGAAAACGGACTTAGCCCTAATTTGCAGACTTACAACATCCTGGTAAAGGGATATGGGCAGAGTCGCCAATTCGAGAAATGTTTTGAAGTTCTTGAGGAAATGGAGATTTACCACTTAAAGCCTAATGTTTGTTCTTATGGTGCTTTAGTTAACAGTTTATGCATGGACGGAAGGCTGCTCGAAGCAGAAGTGACTTTGAGGGATATGATAGGTAGAGGGGTTTTTCCCAATGCGCAGGTTTATAACTTACTGATATCTGCAAATTGTACAAGAGGGAATACAAGAGATGCATATCGATTGTTTGATGAAATGTCAAGATCACGAAATATCCCCAACACTTGTCACATACAATACTCTCATACATGGGCTGTGCCGTAAAGGTAGACCCACGGAAGCAGAGGAATTGTTAGCTCAAATTACAAATAGAGGATTAAATCCTGATGTTATCACATTTAATTCTCTAATATCAGGATTCCGCGATGTTGGGGATACCAAAAGATGTCTGGAGTTATATGATAAGATGAAATCCTTAGGCATCAAACCTACCCTAAACACTTACCATCCTCTCATTGCTATAGCTAGAACAGCAGAAACAGGACTTGTGCTGATACATCAAATTGTTAATGAAATGTCAGAGATGAAACTGTCTCCCGATAGACTCGTGTATAACGAGCTTATTCGTTGTTATGTGGATCATGGTGATATTGAAAACGCTTTCTCCTTGCAGAGGCAGATGGTAGAACACGGGATTTCTCCTGATAAAATGACCTACACTAGCCTGGTTTTGGGGCATTTTAAAGGGGGAAACACTGACAAAATTACGGATATCGTTAATGACATGAGGGCTAAAGGTTTTGGTTTCTGTGCTGATACTTATACAATAGTTATCGAGAGCCACTGCAAGTTAAAGAACTATGCCGAGGCTTATAGGTGGTATAGAGAGATGGTTGAAAATGGTCTTTACCCAACAATTGCTGCTTGTAAAGAGCTGGTCTCTGGGTTGAAGGGATTAGGTGAATTAAAAGAAGTTGAGATTATCTGCTCAGAAATGAGTTTCAAAGGATTTGATGAAGGGCGTTGTCAAAATGTAGAGTGAAGAAGTCCCCATACGAGTCAAACGTGTTGTCTGAGCTTAACATGATATTTGAAAATTCAAAGAGTTCAGAATCTTAATGAAACATGGAGCAAACTTGTATCGATCCCCAAGTTTAACTCAGACAGTTTGTTGCTTTCTAGCATGAAAATAAAACTTGTGAGAGATGAGTGCTTCTTCACCGAGCAGTAATGTAGTTGTTGAAAATATTGTAGATTTGCTCAAATCAGCCACTCCTTACTTGTTGCCTTGGGGATATTGTCCATCTAATTGAAGAAGGTGAGAGGGTATTTGATGCTTGAAGGAGGACTGGTTCATTATTTTGCTTTTAAATACATGTTTGAAATAATGTGTATGTCCATGAATATCCAGTAACAACAAAATACAATAGAATGTACATATATAGTGAAAGGCTGGTATGTTTGTGCTTTTAATGATATATATGAGTTTGTCAAGGGTTATATGAGTATTTAGCTTTCTGTGAACCTGGAGCCTTGTAGGGCTTTACAACCTTTCCTCCAGTTTCGAATTCCGAATGGGATTATGTGTGCATTACTCTCTTATGTAGCTTGTTCATGTGACTCTTTATTTCAGCCAACTCTTTTCTAGTGCATTTTGTGAAGTTGCATTTCCTCAGACACATCAAAATAGCCTGCTTTATCACAAGTGTTGTGAACTAGTTAGTCACAATGTGAAAATGACAAATTTGTAATTATAAGTATGGTGTCACCAAAGGTTCTAAAAACACTCGAAAACGATGAGGTGACACGATACATTCGCAAGCGAGTGTGGTGCCATTAAATTTTGGTGGCTATGTACAAATTGTGTCATTAAACGCCTCATTATATTAATCAAAACAGTGTCTTTAAATGTTTTGGATTTCCTTCACTTACTAATCTCAAATAAAGACTTAACGTAAAAACTTCTTCATTTAATTATGTGGGGTGGGGTGGGGTGGGGTGGGGTGGGGGGCAAACAGCAGGATTATCATTAAATAGGATAAAGGATGCAAAGACAGCTTCTTGTTCCAAGAACAAACAACAATACGTCACTTAATTAGCAACACATCTCCCACGTTCAAATAACACAAAAGCAAGCAAGCAAACAAACAAATAAAACATGCGTTCTCAAAACATTACAGAGGGCAACAAAACCTGATCTTTAAAACCATTACTTTTTACGTCATTTCAGTAGTTTTACCCCCTTCGCTACTATTAAACTACTCAAAATGCCTGCCAGCCTCTTTCCATTCTTTGCTACTCTCACTCACTTCATTTGCCAGCACTGTGCTTGGCTTTTGTGTGAGATTCAAGACCAACTTCTGACCCAAAAGTCCTGTCAACCAAGTTATATAATATAACATATCATTAAAAACATGCACACGAGCATTAAAAGGCAAAATGCTTCTTTTAGACTAAACGGGAGGGATGCGTACCTGCTGCAGCTCTTGCACACATGTGATCCACCACCAGACTTAGGTGTCTTCTGATTTGGGTTAGTAGCAGGTGTCTTCCCAGCCTGCTTCGAAGGGTGAGGGGTAGCAACATGAGCAGCACCACCCTTCTTGCCATCTGCACAGAACATATTGTTTTATGAAACTAACAAAAAGGCAGGTATAGAAACAATCTCCTATCTGTCCCAAATCATCAAACCAAAGAGGTAATAAGCACTAATATATTATGGATAATCTCACCAGTCTTTTGTGGGGTTGTCACTTTCACTTTTTTACTGGCAGCAGGGGTTTCAGGTTCTGAATCAGGAGACCTCTTCTTCCCAGGTTCAACCTTTTACATTGGAGCCATGTGAGAAAAATGCAACATAGTATGAAAAGCCATCTCAAAACTAACTTGAAAAAAAAATAAAAATATAGCATAAAAGCTTTACCTTAGCAGGCGTCTCTTCCTCGCTATCATCTTCATCTTCAGAATCACTATCATCCCCATCCTTAAAATTGACAAAACAAGTCAGCCTTGAACATAACAGTGTCACAGAAATCAGCAGGAAACATAAACACAAGTAGAAATTGAAGCAGCCAGCTTAAAATAACTAAACACACAATGTAATAAGCAAACATTAACAAGACAATATTACCAAAGCAATGGCCATATCAAGCTTGTAGAATATACCCAACTTATATATCCTTGGCGAAGTCGGGGCAGAGAAGGTAAAAAATCTTAACAAAAATTTATATGGTACTGAGAAAACCTTGTAAGGCAATGATGGAGGCTGTTAATCAGTCTAGTATTACTTTTCGTTCATTCATGTTCGACTCCTGAACAATTACAGTGCAGGAGTTTTGGCTGAAATAAGTTTAAAGTGTCCATAAGATGTCACTGAAATAGTACAAAGATTAACTTTGCCCCCGATTAAACAAATGATTTTGATTTCCACAAAACAAAATGAAATCTATGAAAAACTATGTTCCATCAGGGCCAAATAGACATAAATGATGCCAAAAACTTTCGGGTGATTGATCTAAATTGCAATAAATACCAGTCCGATTATCTGCTGAAGGAAACAAAATATCATTTTGCAAGCAATCAAAGAGACCGTATATCAATATCACCCACTAGGATAAGAACCACACAACGAAATGAAAATTATTCCTTCATGGACCCATCAATACCACATCAGATGAAAATCTTTTCATAAATCTGTGTTTATACATGTCAAATAAGCAAAAACGCTCGTCTAGATGCAAAACAAAATTGTAAGACATGGCCATTTTTACAACTACAAGTCCTCAATTCTTTATGAACAGCTTCATTTCCTTGGAATGGAAAAGGAAGCCTAGCCGAATTTCACAAAAAGGAAAAAACAGCTTAAGAGAGAACTGAATGATGTTCCATCTTCAAAGGGGATAGAATGTCAGATATTCATCCTAGTCAAATGTGTAATAAAGCTTTCAATTATTCATGAACTACTATCTAAGAAAAATCACATCGAAGTGAGTACCTCATCCAAGTCAGTATCCTCATCATCAGACATGGAATCATCACTGTCATTGTCTTCACTCTTAATGATACCAGTACCTTTTTCTGTGTTCCCCTTCTTCTTAGGGGCAGAATCCTTCTCATTATCAGGCTTTTTAGCATTAGTTGGTTTTTCTTCCTTGGCCTTTACCTCAGGTTTTCCTAAAATTTAAATAATAAAGATATAAATTTCAGTGACTTGGTGTCATCCAGATAAAGAGGCACAAAAGGCAATTTATGTACCATTATTCTCCACAGTCAAGGGGATGTCCTCTTCGGAATCAGAGTCTGCTTAAAACAATTTCAAAAGCAAAATTATTAATAATCATAAGAAATAGTAAAGAATAAAACTGTTTCATAAACAGAAAACAAAGCCTACCAAAATCTGCCCCCTCGTCATCAGTGGTCCGGACAACAATCAAAGTCAAGGAAAGCTACTAGCAAAGCAGTGAGCATTACATCGACAAAGTGTAACACTTTAAGGTATAAAGCATATGTATGGGAAATAGAATAAGTTTAATATCAAAAGAAAAGGATATTCATCAATGGGGTTAGTGGCTCTATATCCAAAGAAGTAGACATTGCCACTTTTCCAGTTATGAGACAGCTCAAAATCTCGATCAAAAACCAAGTCAAATTGTTGTTGAGGCAACTTCTCAGAGGAAAGGGTACCGAGAACAAGCTTCTTCCCATCAACATTGACAAACAGGTTGACTGATTCATTGCCCTTCTCTTTTTTAATCTCGCCCAGGTTAGCCTGTACTTTCAACAATTTATTTAACAACCCATCAGAAAACGAAAAAGCTGGAAAATAAAAACAAGGGAACTACCATGAACACGCATCCGTTTTACCTGCGAAAGATGCAAAACCATACCGTCACCAGGCTGAACCTTGAAGGTATCTCCGCTTTTGACCTCGGTAGCTGAACCAAAAACGATCAAAAACACACTTGAGCATCTTCTTTCTTTATATTATATCACACACATATATATATATAATAAAAGTCGCGTTTAAGAATGTGAGTTTTTATTCCATTAAAAGGATTTTTAGAGTACAACCATTAAAAGCAAATATGAAATCCTAGCAGCAAATCATTCCCCAACAATCACTCTACTATCTGACAAGGAATGATTAGTAGGTGCTTGGTTATAATTATAATGACAAGGAGAGAAAAGTACACAATTACTTCAACTAGGTTATGGAATGCTCTTATCAAAGCTCATTCGAGAAACAGTCTCTTCATTTTTTTTTTCATTTTATTTGCCAATTTACACGGACAATTGAAATCTAAAAAAAAAACCAAGAGTTGGGTTTGCCGAATCACAATAAATTAGAAACCCCAAACTCTACATTTAATCATTATGGTTGCCATTCAATACAAACTTGCAACGCAGTACCTCACTATAAACTACATTTTGTGTTTTACACAATAAAAAGACCGCAACCATATACCACTAACAATGACTGAAAAACAATAACACGTAGCGGTAGCCTGTGGAAGAAAACAAATGGCTCTCAAAATAGACACAATTCCGTACACGAAATACTTTTGTTCCAAAGAAAAAAACAGCGGAAACACAAACAAGATAACAAAAAACCTAAATCTAGAAATGAAAATACAAAATCTGAAGGAACAAAACGCAAACAAACATATGAGGGAAAAAATAAACCATATCGAAGAAAGGAAAATGTGATCCTTGGACAAAAATATTCGATGCAATAATACATAATACAAATGAATAAAATCGAAGGTGCTGCAGCAGATGACCATGTCAGAAACGAACATTAAAATATGAAAGAAAGAAAGAAATCAATACCCCAGAACTCCATTTGCGAATAAGGAGGTAGAAACGAAAGACGGAGATGCTGAGGTTTTAGGGTTTAAACGAGACTAAGGAGGCTCCAAGATAATAAGCAGAGGAAGTATTAGGGTTGAGGAGTAAGATGCTTTTAAAGGGAGAATTTGGGTTGGGCTTATTTTCTACTCCGCGGACTACTATGACTCAATGGACTTTGAGTATTAGGGTTTTTTTTAATGATTCTAAATGCAACACTTTTTATTTAGGGGTTCTATTTGGAGTTGGACCTCCTATTTACTGTTTGCACTACATTAATGAATTTTTTTTTTTTTCGCACACCACGTAATTACTACCTACACAACATAAAAATAACAAAAATTTAACAACTACACTTTAGTCCCTAAAATTATACAAAACACTAATTTATCCTAAACCAAACCCTAATTTATCTTCAGCCGCCACCCCTTCCAGCCGCCTCCCCCTTCCAGCCGCAAACCCTAAAAAAAAAAAATAGCAGCTCTCTTCTTCTACTTCGCAATTCCGGCGACCCCATTTTCCGGCGTGCCTCCCAAACCACCCATAGCTACCACCATTTCCTCTCTCTCTGCTGCGTTTTCTCCACACCCACCAGAAATCCGCCACCCAAACCACCCCGCCACCCAACAGATCTGCTCAGGTCCCAACCATCACGCATTCATCCATGGACGAGGCGTGTCGATTTGCAGTGGGCTTCCAAAAAATGGTGTTGAATTGGAGCCTTTTCCGCGGTGTTAAAGGGAGGAGGAGATGGAGCGTCAGACCCACTGCTTTGCAGATTAGGGTCAGTAAATTTGGGGTCATCGGAAAAAATGAAAAAAAATGATTTGGGGCCCGGCGCGTACTTAGAATCCGAATACCATGTGACTCGGTACACTGATCAGGTAGGTTATCGGCTTGAGTCAATCTTTGGGATCGAAACGTCGTCTTTCCATCTAATCCGGTGGTACGATATCAATATGCCTTTGATTCAACACTCGAGGACGAAATCAACTTAACGATCATCCTTAATCTGACCTAAAGTCAGAATTAGTGTCATCACTTATATTCTAGTTTGCACCTGAATATACTAGCATATTATTCCTCATTCTCCCAAAGATACTTGAGGATTATCTGCAGGTTTAGATAACCATTCCTGAGAGTTAGGGTAGACTACATCGTTGAATGTTGCATAAATGCAAGAATATCTTAACCAGGTGAATGGATGGGATTGCCAATGTTCGATTCTCATGGATTTGAGCGAATCAAATCCTTTAGAATGAATCCTGATGGCATGTCAGACTCTGACTTCAGATAACATACCCATGTTGTTTCCAACTGTTTCAGTGTTACCATTCACAAACACTAATCTACATACTACTTTACTAATATTGATGCCCAGACTACGAAAGACTTATCAACATTCCGGTCAAGTCTACATATTAAAATATATGACTTTGAAAAGACTCAGAGGTTTGCTTTAATCCCCAAAGGATATAAGCTATGGCAGCATCCCGCCAAAGGTTCTTTCTGAATAAATTAAGATACCGTTAGTCTCGCAAAAATGTCTTGGGAATCACCCCTATTTTACTCGCCTAGTAACGAATCCGTTATTTGTTCTTAGCTAAAAAAACCCTTCTGCTCAATGAATTCGATTCCGTTGTTTGGCAAGGAGTCTTGTGGAATCACCCATATTTCCCGCTTTACGACGAAATCAAGCAAGGCGAGTGGTAAGAGAGATCACGGTCCGGTTAACTCTCTTCTTTTGGGAATCACCTCTAAATTACTCACCCTTTGCATTGAAAGTTAAACTTTCCTATTCATTCGACTCTTCTCCGTGTAGTTCCAATTACTTCCACTGGGCCCGAGATACTCGGTGGTTCTATAAGAGTTTCAACAGAATGGAGTATCGAACTCCATTCACGGGGTTATGGCTTTTAAACCAACCTCATGATCGGGATCCTATACACCCATGAAGGACTATAGGTCATCAATCTACCCTATGTACCATAAGGTCCTGCAATGGGTAATAGACAAACCATACTCCCACCGCGTTCGGGGTGGAGTGATATACTGATTTAGTTTAGTAGTTTTTATTAGTGTTATCACCAACTGCCGGTGTTGGATGTGGACTGAACAAATCAGTTAGTAACATCTTGAGTACAAATACTTCAAGATCTAAGGTTGTTATTTATAGACTCTATCGGGATCGAGTTTGACAAGATATCACCGTCATTCTCTGATTTTATGAGTTTTATAACCAACCTTTACTCAATGCATTAAGATATTTCACGACATGAACGTGTACGCAAAATTTCCAGTCCTACCTTCAAGCACTAAATGCTAAATGTCTATATTTACGGAAGTGGGATGAACCGAATTCACTCCTTATCCACAAATGCATAGGCATCTTTTAGGTAGACTTCTCGGTTTTTCATTACAACCGTTATTTTGCAACCAATATCTTAAATGAGTTCAGTAGCGTATTGTAGCACATCAATAACTATATAAGGCAAATTTATGGTGTGTCCCTTAGTGAAAACATTTCACTGGGAGGCAGGCCGAGCATCAGTCCCAAAGACTACGCAATAGCCTATTTTTTAGTATGGAATACTCTATCTCTGGTGAAATCAGAGATTTCCTCCAAATATTTTGGATAAACTTATTGGAGTTTCGAGTAGTTGTCAGACCAGATGTCACTACTTGTACCTTTCATATGACCCCGAAGGTCAATATGAACAAGCTATGTAACTTCTTTGAATCTATTACCCTTTCATGGTTCCTTTGAGACAGTGTTCCTTTGACTGGGAGATAGGAATCACCCTAAGCCAGTCTTCAGATCTTGTCTTTATGGAACATATACTAATTAATAGAATAGAAAGAAGCGTTTATCTAAATACGGAAACCATTTGCGTTTATATTGTTTAAGATGTGTTACGTATACCTATTCAGCATTTCTTAGTGGTTCCGACTTTATCCAACAAAAGTCCGAGTCTTGGGTTCGTGCTACGTTATATTTATCGTCAATAAGACAAACAAATTATCCTATTGAAAATGAATACGTTCGTTCTAACGAATCCGAAAATAGAAAATGAATTTTCTGTGATACTCAAGAATTGAATCCGAGATTCATTTCCTTGTATCACTCCCACTAGTCTATTTGAAACAACTGCCCGTTGTCTATTTTATTTATCATTTAATGCAAAGCTACCTAGTTCTTCCAAAGAACCTAGCTTTTGAGAAAATTTCTAAGGATGCATTGGTCAGTGATCCGAAATCACTTTCCTTATCCTCTAATTGCCAATTCATTAATTTCCGGTTTAGCCTTAAAACTACGTAGTTTAGATGACTAACACGTATAAACATTCTTTTCCATTCTCGACTTTCCTTAGATGGAAACAGTCTTGAACTAGCAGTTCGTTTGAGTAGACACTACTCTTGAACTGTGGGATGTTCAGTGTTACTTGCTTGGACCATCGATTTTTTCTAATCATCAAATCAGAATACCGAAGCTCCCACTGGTTTATCGGTTCCAAATACCGTCTAACTAGCAATACTTTGTATTTATGATTTTTCAAAGATTAGAACATCACCTAGAACTAAGCTCCCACTAGTTTATCAGTTCCAAATACTGTATAACTAGCAATGTTGTGTTCATGATGTTTCAAAGATTATAAAATCTTCAGAACTAAGCTCCACTAGTTTATCAGTTCCAAATACTATCTAACTAGTAACGCTTTATTCTTGTTTTTCCAATGAATGGAGAAACTCTTGTGCATTCCATTACACATTTCTAATGATTCAGAAGAAAAAAACAAATCATAAGACTAAGGCTCCCACTAGTTTATCGGTTTCAAATACCGTCTAACTAGCAACGCCTTATGTATATGATTTTCCAATTTTTCAATTAGAAATTTGATGTGTAATTACACTTTTAAAATTCACTAAATGAATTTTATCCGATAGTCCTATGTCATCTTTTGTAAACTACGATGGTCGCCTCTCGCTCAACACGAGTGACACCCGTGACATACCTGCATTTATGTCACTTAAGTTTTTAAAGGCTCAAGAGAAAATTTTCTTCTGAAAAGTTAACTGCATTTATTGATAATTACAACGTACTTGTTACTCTCCACATTTTTAATGAAGTCCTATTATTAACAGTTTAGTAGCCTAGAGATTAAAGTTGTAAAATGAACATGACAGAAAGTTAAATTCAAAAAAATAAATTATCACTACTAGATTTTTATTTTAGGAATAATAAACTATAAAAAGCTTATCCTACCATTCCAAGGATTTAACCTCGCACCTCAGTGCCGCCGTAGGGTAGGTCAAAGAGGTGACGGTTAAACTGAGACAATCTCTCTCAATGATTAAGCTTCGAGAATTGAACATCTCATGGAAATCAGACATCCGGACCTTAATCATCGATTACCTTCTTTTTCTAGCCTAGATATTTCGAAAATATTCATAAATAGTGAGACCTACTATATCAGATCTCAAAGTACGCCCCGAGTATGCCGCCGTAGGGTCGGTCAGTGACTCAACGAGTACCCAAAATTCTATCCTTTCGGAGACCAAGCCTTCAATTTTGATAGGGGTGAACACCATCTGTAGGGGGCCGAAATCAAAGCGGCTCGAGGCGTCACCCTTCTCTCACGTGCTTGCACCTATAGTAGAGGCCGTGGGGTCGGCTGTCGCCTTCCCCGCTCCCACTCAATATTTTGAAAAAGTGGTGGGTTTACTAATTACGGTTTCGGCCTTGACAATAAGAAACAATAAATCAAAATACTCCGAACAGGGTCGGTTTATGTAGGCAAGTCTACGCCGTCTTATTCGTTGGAACATATGTGCCAGTTCAGGCCAATCCGGCAAGAGAAGCCCCGTTTAGCCCGAAGGCTTATCGGCTATGCTAAGTCCTGTCGAACTGCTGTAACTTACATCACACGTGGATGGGAGTCGATTGAGCCGAAGCTCGGTTGAACTCGCCCAACCATGGTTAGACTATTTCCGAACCCATGTACTAAGATTCTCCGATTTCTAAATTGTCACCCAAAGCGTAATCTCGTTTCTGTTTTAGGTGGGTTCACTGAGAAGCCATCACCGAAAAGCTCAACGATTTATCCAAGTGGGATTCACCGAGAATCCATCACTAAAATCGTAACGATTGACAAAAACCCGCTTCCTCGGTTTTCATAATTAGCTACTTATTATTTAACTACCAAATATTAAATTAATAAGCATTCATACTAATTAATTATTCGAGTTATACACGTCTATTTTAATTCGAAATTAAAAAACTACGTGTATGCATTAGAGTGGAATCATGAAAATGCAAGTCATGGCAATTTTTCGGTTTTAAGCACGTAATTTTGATCAAACACAAAATTATACCGAAAAGAAAGCACCGGTAGATTGATGGGCCGTTGGTACTTCGACTAACTATTTTCTAAGGAAAAGTAAAACATATACTCTGTCTTCGAGTCTTGATCTTCGAATCTTGAACTCGAACCGCCGGATCACGAACACCCAAAAGGAGAAAAGACATTTTAATTAAATAAAACCAATTTATTATAATTAAAACCCTTTTATAATAAAACAGTTTTTTTTTTTTTTTGTTATTCACGGCTGTTCCAAATAATTTCCAAAAGTAATAATAAAAAAAAAAAAAATCCTGCCAAACGGCAGGTTTGTTATTATAAAAAAAAAGGGGAATGAGGGAGAATGACAGAAATATTTCATCAATTGAAAGAGAATGACGCTTTTAAAACTTTTGCATAAAGAATAAAACTATTTATTCATTTGTCGAAATTCACTTGTGTTCAAATTCATTTGCTTAAATTCACCGACAAATTCATCGTCGAAATTCACTAATTTTCAAAATTCATCGTCGAAATTCATCAATCGAAATTCATCACAAAATTCACCGATTTCGGGATTCACCTGGGAGATTCACCGATTTTCGGCATTCACTGTTTGTCTTCTCGCTATAAAAATTATGCAGTTGTCCTTCTCCCTATAAAAATATGTAATTTGTCATGTTACTTAAAAATATTTCAGATTGTGTCCTTATCCCTAATTTTCCATAAAAAAAAATTATTAACGAAAAAATTGCACATGCAGCCTCCATGCACAAACCCTAGCCGAGGGATAAAAAAAAAAAAAAAAAAACAGACTTATAGCGACGCTTTTCAGCGTCGCAGAAAATCCTATAGCGCAGTTTTTAATTTAAAATTAGGTTTTTAACATTTTCTCCTCGTTCATACCTAGGGTTTCGCCTTGATCTTCATCTTTTCGAGTCCGGATCAATAAAATTACAATAAAAGATGCTACTTTTACATAATTTTCGAAAAAGACAAAGAAAATACAAATCCTATGCTCAATTGTTACTAAACAAAGGAGCTACAAAATAGATCTACGGGTAAACAATACCAACCCAATCCATCTTTTCAACCACAACATTCACAAGCATACAACATGATTAAATTCGAATTTTATCAAAAAACGAAATAAAACATCTAAAGCATGCTTTTCCACTCCAAGATCTAAAATTCATATATTTTGATCGTTAGATCAAAGGCTCTGATACCACTTGTTAGATGTAATATCGTCGGATCAATCATAGATTGACCCGATTACGCAACGGAATGCATCAGATCTAGATCTAAACGAAACAAAGAATATAAATTAAATATCTAACTACAAGGGGGTTTAGGAGCCAACCTTTTTATGGTGCTTAACTCCAAGAACGATAGATCTCCAAGAACACGTGTATTGAGAAGCCACAGCCTTCCAACGTGTGTCTCCCAGCAACACCAGGTGGATGGTGTTTCCCGCCGCCGGACCTCCTTGATATGCTACCGGAATAATCCCGAAGATTATTCCAACTCGAAACCCGAAGAAAATAGCCGAAAATTCTAAGCTACTTTTCTTCCAATATGGCGTGAATTGTAATGTGTCAAAAAGCTTGGGAGAACTCTCTTTATATAGGAGAGTAATCTTTGTCCTCCAAGGATTTAATAATTAAGAGATAATTATTACATTAATCCTTTTTCTAAATAAAAGATAAATAAAATAATTATCCCAAACAAATTAGGATAAATCATATTATTATCTAATATTCCATGAATTATCATTTAACAAATAAAAGATAAATCACATATTAAATAATTATCCAAGAAAACTAATTCCTTGATGATTAAATAATACAAAAAATGGCGCCACCTTTTATTATAAAAAAAGGTTCTCACGCACATTTCTATATTTGACCAATTAGGTCAAAAGGTCAACACAATAATTTGGGCCGAGTTCACGAAAAATGTCTTTTCCGTGTATTTAATTATTTAGTCCAACTAAACAATTAATCCACATATCAATTAAATAGTCCAATCTAACTATTTAATTATAATTGAGTGCAATGACGAGAAACCTATATGCTATATTAGGAGCCACGTCGGGGACCATGGACCCATATTCAAGAGCTACAATAAATCGAATAAAAATTATTCATCGATTGAGAATAATTATATCCAACCTATTAATTCCGGGATTACACCACCATAAATCCAAATCGAACTCTATCGAATATGATAACTTACACTCAATTTATGAGTCGAAAGCGTCCATCGATATAATCATTACATACGGATAAATCCTCCATGATCGTCCATTCTCGAGTGGGAGTCTCCGTGAACCCGACTCAGATATCTTATCCTTATTTACCATTAACCCCAAAGTGATCAATTAATTCACATATCCGACTAGTAGCTAATTAGTCTAAATATGAACTCGGCCGATTGATCATTTTCTCGTACTAACAAATAAGGGGATCGTCTCTCTACTTCCCGAGGAAGGAATGGATTCCATATCTCGTGATAGCACGTACTACTCACTCATCCCGAATAGAGCCAACGAGAAGTGTTGGACCACATACTTCGAAGTGATACTTACTAACACATCAAATTCTACCCTAGTCTAAGCAGTCGACTGTGATCACCTCAGGATTAAGATTTATCCATATATGATCATCTTGTGATTCGATAAGACTTCTCGATCACGGAATTATATCGAGAACTCAAATCAAATCGGTCCAAATTTCTATATGATTATCATCATATATAAATGCCCCACTAGTACCATTCTATTACCGGCAAATCGGATAAGATCATGCACACCTAAAGTGTTCGGCGCATTATTAGCAAATTAATCTTGAGACCCGTACTCAGATTAATAAACGCTACGGACTAAGTTAATTTTAAGTACATCTCACTAACTCAATCATCTTGTGTATAGCCATACACTGAGTTATGTGATTACATAAACGAGGTACTTAGGGTTTTCAGTAGTATCTTAATTATAAGCACACATGCATATAATAAGATGAATTACTAATTCCGTCCTAAAACAATTATATAATTGTCTTACGGGCACTACACCTTACAATTTCTTCTTCCAGTTTTAAATTGTTACCCCCATTTATTACATTCCATTCCTGCGTAACAACATGCTATTATTTTGTTCTTTTGAGAATGAAAAATGGTGAATAGTGAATTGAGTTGAATGACAATTCAAATTATTGATAGAATTAGACATCCGGTTTTGTCCGGTTTGAAACGATTTTAATTTTTTCAAAGTTAAACCAAATTTGTATTTAATGATTTGATTTTTTTTAGGGGTATTTAATGTAAATGGTATTTAATGATTTGATTTTTAATTATATGAAACCAAATGAAAATTACCATTTACATTTTAGTAAGGCTGAGCAAAAAACCCAATGAACTCAATCCAACCCAAAACCCAAACCGAACCAACCCGAAAACCTAAACCAATTGAAACCCAAATTTTTTGGGTTGAGTTTTGACCAACCAAAAACATTTTTGGTTGGTTTGGTTTTTTTGGTTTTTTTTCCTGGTTGACCCAACCCAACCCGATATATATATATATATATATATATATATATATATATATATATATATATATATATATATGTGTGTGTGTGTGTGTGTGTGTGTGTGTTACATTCCATAGTAAAATGGTGTTATCATATTCTTGCTATCACTTCATTTTCAGCTTTCCGTCTACGATTCTTTGACCTTTTTTGAAAAAAGAATCCGTATTTGTTTTTTTATGTATGACTATTTGCCTTTAATTATTATCTCTATATTTTGTTGGTTTATTATATGTTGTTGGACTCTTAATTATCAAATTTTAACGTATTCTTTCCTAAACAGTGTTTTCTTTAATGATTATTTATATGAACATATGGTATGGAACTCGAATTTTGATATATAATTGTGTGTGGATTTTATAGCATAAAAGTTCTATTATAGATACATGTTTTATGGATGAAAACCCGAAACCAACCCATTGGGTTTTATAGTCAATTGGTTTGGTTTAGGTTAGTTTTTTCATGAACCAACCCAACTTATACTATGTAAAACCCAACCCAAGTCGACCCAACCCAACCCAAGCTCAGCCCTACATTTTAGGCATGGTTAATGGCATCACACGTGATCTACTCCGGCACCGCACATCGTGTAAATCTCAAGTTTTGTTTTTAACCCTTTGCGAGTAGAATTTATACACAAAATTCGACATTAAAGAGTTGAAAACAGATATAAATCTCTGTAAAATCAAAATTTACATAGAGTGTGATACCATATATTGTCTACGGTGCGATTACGGTGTCCATGGGTTTGATTTGTTTTGATGTGGCTGATAAGTTAACGAGGCATAAGTTTATATAGTACATCCACACAAGTTTCTTTCTTATATAGATTTTCCACATAAGTTTGTTTCTTATATAGTCTTTACCCATCTCTTCCTTAAAATAACAAATGAACTACCTAAAATACCCCTGTATTTTATAAAAACAAAAAGAAAAGAGAAATTTGAGGGAATGAATCGGATGCAATTAGGGAAAATTGGCAGAAGCATCTCTTGTTCTGTAAAATTTGGAAAATCTCTTGTTCTGTTCTGTTTTGCATAGGAACCCGATTGAAGCCATGAATCCGATTGAACTAGGGTTTAGGGTGCTCGTTGAATCAGGCGGCGGCTCATTCAGAAAAGAGAACAAGGTATTGCTTCTTTTTTTTTCATTTTGGAGTGAGCTTTCTGTTTGGTTATGGTTATGAGTTAACCATTGCTTTATAACCTTGTGAGAAACAAGGTGCAATCCGAGTTCCGTTGGTGGGATAGAGTTGATGAGGTATTCATTTTTTATTGGATACACTGATAATTTGCTAGCAATTACAATTAATATGCTGATTTCATGGGCTTGTTGTTAGAATTTTGTACACGATGAATTGAATTTGTGGGTGTCAGCTTTGTTGTATAATGTGGTGAATTTTACTAGATTTATAACAATTGTGGTGAACCATTTTTGTGATCAAGGTTCATGTACACGCTATGTTGTAAGAAGTTTTTTTTACTTACTCCCTTAACATTTCAGCTGAATTGAATGTTGAATACATATGGTTATTCATATTTACTTGGTATTGCTTGCTAATGAGCTTCTGAGACTTAGCAATATGGGTCATGTTTTCCAAGAACTATAACATTTTGTTTACATCTAGGCATATTGCAGTATGGATGGTGTGCAATTAAATGTCTTAGACGTGTTCTAGGGTTTAATTCTGTTATGACATTGCAAAGTAACGGTATTTGATGTCATCCTGTATGGCCCTTTTATCTCTGAGTAAATGTTGACCGTGATAATTCTTCCAATTAAATCTGTCCTGGATCATATCTTGCTTTATAAGCCACATACATGGTGCCTTTGTCTCTAAGTAAATGATGACTGTGATACATCAGCTGTTTTCATCATGTCATACAATTGTTTGGGAAATATTTGGATGCTTAGCGTGTTTTAAGTTATTGCACCTGAAAGGAAAAAAGCCATGTTCACATATCGCAAACATGCTCGATCTGCAATTTTATTTTCTTATCTGCGGTTTTATTTTGGGAGCTCTGTTGTTTTCTTTGGGGTATCTGTTGACATGAATCCTGGCCTCATGTTCTATATTTTTTCCCTGTGGTTTTGTAAATTATATGGTTGAAAATGGTCCTTTGCTTCTTTCTTGATTTAGGTGGGATGCTTATTTCATGGTAATGATTGTTATAAATTAATATTTGATAATTAAAGATATGCCTCATCTTTTTTTTTTGCTTATTTGACTGTTTGTGATAAGAGATGTAATATCTGACTGGATGGGGGTGGTGTCGAACTAATACCACTTTTTCATAATCCCTTTTGCATTGCAGCCTAGTTATATCATTGAAAGATGGATAGGTGTGTTGAATGGATTGAACCGGACATGGATTTACAAGAACTTGAAGTTTGAACCTTGTATTTGTGTTTCCCTCCATAATATTTGATATTGTCCCCTTTCATTGGTGACTAATCATTGTAATTTTCCAATGCAACAGCTAAAAATGATAAACCAATAACCAAACAAGCATTCGTTACTCGTTATTAAACACGAGACGGCTATCACATAATATATTTCACTCAATCTTAAAAGACTTTAAGCCAAGCCAAAGGTGTGTTCTCTCCACTGTCAGTTATGTATACATGGACGCAGTGGCGGATCCAGAAATACTTTTCAGGGGTATCCGTAAATTTTTTTCTAAGTAGAATAATTTTTTTACGGTGTCCAAAATATTTTTCTATAGGTAATATGTAGAGTTTTCTTTCAGAAATATTTTTCAGGGGGGTCCATAATTTTTTTTCTAAATAGAATTTTTTTTTTACGGTGTCCAAAATATTTTTCTATGTAGAGTTTTTTTTGTTAGGGGGGTCCATGGCCCCTTATAAACAACATGGATCCGCCTAATACGACGTTGTTTAGCGTAAATATAGTATAGTCTAGGGTTGTAAGTGATTACTGTGATCAGAGTTGATCACGCATAATAAGACGTTAGATCAAGATTCGATCAAGGCGATTACTGTGATCATGGTTGATTACACATAATATCATGTTAGTTCGAGGTTCACTCAAGGCGATTACTGTGATCATGGTTGATTACACATAATATCACGTTAGATCGAGGTTCGCTCAAGGCGATTACTGTGATCAGGGTTGATCACACATAATAAGACGTTAGATCGAGGTTCGATCAAGGCGATCACTGTGATCATGGTTGATTACACATAATATCACGTTAGATCGAGGTTCGCTCAAGGCGACATCGCGGATCGTGGTTGATCACGCATAATAAGGCGTTAGATCGAGGTTAGATCAAGGCGATTACTGTGATCATGGTTGATTACACATAATATCACGTTAGATCGAGGTTCGCTCAAGGCGATTACTGTGATCAGGGTTGATCACGCATAATAAGACGTTAGATCGAGGTTAGATCAAGGCGATTACTGTGATCATGGTTGATTACACATAATATCACGTTAGATCGAGTTTCGCTCAAGGCGATTACTGTGATCAGGGTTGATCACGCATAAATCGAGGTTCGATCAAGGCGATTACTGTGATCATGGTTGATTACACATAATATCACGTTAGGTTGAGGTTCGCACAAGGCGATTACTGTGATCAGGGTTGATCAAGCATAATAAGACGTTAGATCGAGGTTCGATCAAGGCGATTACTGTGATCATGGTTGATTACATATAATATCACGTTAGATCGAGGTTCGCTCAAGGCGATTACTGTGATCAGGGTTGATCACGCATAATAAGACGTTAGATCGAGGTTCGATCAAGGCGATTACTGTGATCATGGTTGATTACACATAATATCACGTTAGATCGAGGTTCGCTCAAGGCGATTACTGTGATCAGGGTTGATCAAGCATAATAAAACGTTAGATCGAGGTTCGATCAATGCGATTACTCTGATCATGGTTGATTACACATAATATCACGTTAGATCGAGGTTCCCTCAAGGCGATTACTGTGATCAGGGTTGATCACGCATAAATCAAGGTTCGATCAGGGCGATTACTGTGATCAGGGTTGATCACGCATAAATCTGTTAGGAAATCTACGCGGGAACGCAGCGGAATTTAAAATTTTGATTTCCTTTTACCCAAGATCGACTTCGTTTAAGCAATAAACAAATAGATAGTAGACGGTGGTTACCTTGGTTGATCTAAAAGATCGACGCTTTGACCGCCTGGGAGAGTAGTTCTCGCACAGAGCCGCCCAAGTGTTCGGCCTCTACCGCTAGTCCACACGAACACCCGCGGAATCCCATCATGGATTGCTATTGGAAAACTCCGGTTGCTAGACCGGCCTTTTCCCTCTCTCCAACTCTCCATATGATGCTCTCTACTTTACACAAGAACTATTAGCTCTTGGAATTATGATGTACTGAAAGAGCTTGACACCCACACTATATTTATAGTGTAATGTGGCGCCTCAATGAAGAGTGGAGGAGAAGAAAACCTTTTCCCAATAAAATAAGGAAAATATATTTGATTGATTTATCTCATTTATTACAATATCTCATATTAAATAAATCTAGGATATTGTCAATATCTTATATTGATTATTTCAAGATATTGTCAAGATCTTATATTGACAATATTTATCTTTTATTATATTACCATAAATCAATTTACATATGTGTATATATATCACATATATATATTACACAAATAAATCTATATATTATATATATATACATACACACACGGTGCGCATGCATGCAAATCTAATTTGCATGTAATGTACACACACGCATGCACTCACAACATATATATATTAATTTATTTTATTAATATCTAATATTAATAATAGGTAATATCATTAATTAAATTACACAATCCAAGTGTATCTTATACACAATAATATATGCGCCCCTTTAGCCATTAATTGGCTTCCGGAATATTCTTTAATTAATATAATTAATATCTTGTATTTTATTTATTCATAATAAATAAATACCACCATATTAATTTACCACTATAACCTTTTTATAGTCTCGAGATAAACTTTCCTTATTTGGTTATCATCTATAACCACACTTTAATCCGGCTAGATGTTCTTATGTGTGTGACCCGATAGGCTTCCGAATATGTTGGCCGTAGACACAAGGTGCAAATTACGAAAATGCCCTTCATGCCTAACGATCACGGGATAGCGTCTAGCAACACACCGTGACCCCCAATCATCGGAAGAGTCAAATGCAATGACTACTACCTTTCATGTGAAACAGATTATCGTGTAACTTACAATCCTATCATTTGTAATAATATCCATACGGTGCGTTAGTCGAGTGTCAAAACATCAACGACCGTATCTTATAATCTGGATATCATGCTCTCTCGAAGTAACTCGTTTACTCCCACTTTGCAAAGATTCACGAGAGTAAGACATTCCTTATAAGAAGGCCATTTCGGATATTCGATCCCAATCATAGATACGCGATTCCCGGACGACCAATCATGTATACTCCGTGATGCTTCAATATCATACCCAATCACTATCGCATGATCGCCCCGTGGCTGTGGAAACCTCAATAGTGTCAAAGCATGACAATCCACACCGTGATGCCATGAAGACTCGGTCTTAAGGATAATTACACAACCGCCACATAGTGTGACACTTATCTCATGTAAGTGGGTCGATCTAACGTCGCATTCTCTAATACACGTCCACGTGCGGTCCAAGTGTCTCTACACTTCGATAGACGAGATCTATCCCCGCCTTAAAGACGTAAGACATCCATACGTGCTAGTCTGCTTATACTATCAATGCCCTGTTTAATAGTACATCGGCTGTAGACATTTAAGTATCAAACTTATTAAGGTGATTAGAGATCTCATCAACCATAATCGCCTATCATGGTTTCTCTATCACGCTTTAACACTAAGGACGTTATCATATAACAATTCATAATTGGTTCTTTAAAAGAACAGATATATGACAACATAAAAGCCATTTAATATATATATGTATAAACATAAAGAAATAATATAAACGATCCGACCCGGTCGGATCCGGTCCAACCCGATTGGGTTTAGGACACTATTTCAACAATCTCCCACTTGGCCTAAAACCAATCACTCGCGTACACGAGACCAAGTTGAAACACAAGAATCTCATGCAATACTCGCAACTAGCCCTAGCCATAAACCGGATCGCTATCCGTGGGGACTCGACTATCTTCATATCACGCTCCAAATGACCAAGTCAAAGGAACCGCCTCAACACACACACGAATCTCCGACGAGACCCTGGTCCTTGCTTCAAGCAATGAATCCACTTACTATATCGCCTATATAGAAAGGTGGAAGAACCGTATAAGGTTCAGGAATGAACCTTCTAGATCCATGTACTGCTCCCGCTGCGCCTCTAAGGCACTACTGTGTTTTGGCTCAGTTGTAGAATTTACAGTGACCCATAGGCTAGAACATTTCCACTCAACTGTATCACTTAATCAAAGTGACTGCAAACCCAGACTGTAGCTCCCACTCGCCTTCATAAGACTCGGGATATACGTGCCTGTATATCTACGTTTATTTAATTCCAAGTTTCAATAAACTAGAAACTTTCCTTAACTTGTTTAAGGATATTCTCGACATCTACCAGTTACTTTCATACTTGCTCATGACTATTCATGAATTATGAACATCCGGCATCACTATAAGATGGTTCCTATCGCAGCAAATGAAGAAAACCTTCCATAAGCATCATCTTTCACCTTATCTTTAGGACCAACGTCCTAACACGATAGATCTTGCGATCTATGCTAAACTTCTTTAGCATCACATCTATATAGGTAAACAATAATCTAACAAAGACTAAATCTATCGCTATAGATTCTCATTTCTAAAATAAGAACCGCTAATCCAAGTGCTTTCGTAAAGATCTTGAATTACCAAACATTAATTGATCGTGACATGGGGGTGATAATTCTCGAGATAGATATCTAATACCTTGCTCAAAAATCATAACACACTCCCACTATCCTTCTTGCACATGGGCATATCCTTCTTTTGACTAAATCAAACGCCTTTGATTATCAAACAAAGAAATTGTCTAGAGAAACTTGTTTGACTCCATAAATGGATCTCACGAGCTTACATATCATGTTTACGTCTATGAACATTGAGCTATATGCCCAACGGCTTCAACACTATCATATAGCCATGAAACGGAAGTTATAACAAGCATCATCTCGAATAGAATCGGGCTCACCGGCAAAGATAAAGGTAATTACAAGGTTTACACCTCATACCCTTCAAATTGGTCCACTATAGCCTTATGGTAATCATATTACTATCCATGTCAGCCTTTCAGGGACACTCCCCTTAGGTAAGACAGACTAGGTTCGCAACCTGGTTGTCACTGATGGAATCTAATTCAGATATTATGGCTTCTAGCCATATCTCACAATCTTGCCTTTCAAACATTCTTTCATAAGTCGTGAGATATTCATTCTTCAAGATGAACATACCAACAAATTTTTTCGTGCTTGAGGTTATCCACAGACTTACTTGAGAACTTTTGTGTGCACTTGGCGAAGATCTACACCTCATCGCTTATCTGGCGTCGCTCATGTTCCAATGGTTGAATATATCTTTGTGGATCTCAAACTGCTTTGAGATCTCGATTCACTCCCACTGCTTTCTTTTGGAAGAAACACTTCCTCTAAGACAAAGATGTGTTTGGAGACAAACACCTTTTGCTCCGCTGGACCAAGAAAATAATATCTAGCATACTTGCCGAGATATTCCACAAAGTTGCATATGTCGTACTAGGCTCCAAGCCTTTCTCGACTTTGCTTATGACAACTTCAAATCATCGGTTAAGACAGATTTGACATTATCCTCTTCCATATCTTATATGGAATTTATTCAACCTTTATTCTTTGGAACTCGGTTAAGTATAAGGCACTATCCTGTAAGCGGGTAAGTGATATTTCGCATGGCTTGCGCCACACCTTTATCATATAAAGTGTTATTTCCATTTTGGGAACACAATCTAATTGCGTATCCCAAAGATGGTATCCTTGAAGGAGAATCTTATTCCTTTCGCACTTACTTCAAACACCCTTCAGTATTAATTACTTCAATCCAATTGAAGATTAATTCCTAAGTAGCTCGTCAATCTCATATTCGCATTTAGCTCGAACTTTTCAGGCTTTCCGAATTGTCGTACTTCAATAAGTACATTCAACTATTTCTAAAAATAGTCATAGAGATTAACAAACAATTATTTGTAGCATTAATTGTCACAAGCCAACAAACATCGGTATGTTTAGGCTTTAGACAATTTTTCTAGATTTTATAACCTTTTCATAAAAGGGTATTTTAGTCATCTTTAGATAAGATACGTATTACCTATATGATTCATAATCATATGGTTCAACATCATCGTAATGACGCTTGATTACACGCTTCCCTTCCGGAGAGACTATGTCTCTGTAACAACTACAAATATCAAGGATAACACCATTCAAATATTTAGTTGAGATCTCATCACACATATCAACTATATAGTGACTTCAATCTAGTATGTCGATTCAAATGACCTTCCAACTTTATCGAATAACATTTATTCTTTACAATTGAATATGTCTCTCAAATCCCGACGGATAACCGAAAGTACGTTCTTCATAAGAACCGAACATAATAACATTTATTTAGTTCCTTATCGCTTTACTAGATCCGCAATATGGTAAGTGTTACAACGCTTGCTTCACCTTCCATATCTCAGTATTTAATCTTTCTAATTTAATCGCACTCGTAAGATATCATATATCTTAGAGTTGACTTTGAACTTAGATGATTTATCTCAACTCACTTGCCTAGAATAGAAACTTCAATAAGCTCTATATTTAAGCACATGCCCTAACCTTCCCTTTTTAATCCTTTAAGCACTTGTAAATATTTCTTAGTGTAGTCTTCATAAGACTTAAGAAAAATCACATGAGCTATGTCTTGATTTCCTTTCATAAAGAAAATCTAAAGTTTATTAAATAGTTTACTTGACCTTTTAAATCGTATTTAAAACATTAACTATTTAATTAACCTTTAAGCAATGATTAAAGAAATAAGTCGATACTTAAATCTTACAATTTTGAAAACAACCTTTCCAAAATTGGATGTAGTCATTCTTATCCAACGCTTGAATTAATTTTCATCGTATGATCGAATGATCATCTTGGATCGTGTCCAATATATGACTAATTCGTTGAAACTTATTTCAAATGATTTAATCATATCATGAGCTTCCGCTTTCATTAATAATTAAAGTCTCGAGCACTTGCATCAATTATGTAATCTCCTTGTCTCTAACTACTATAACGGGATTGCTCATGCCATTGCTTCTTTTAAAAGAATTAAAATTACTTAACCATATTTGAGAACGCTTCTCAAAATTAATATCATAATTTGGTTTTACTAATCGAGAATAAAACATAAATATAAAGTTTGCTAAAACTACAACATAAAAATGAAGATAAAAGAGTGTTGTTGTCTATACACGCAAAATCAAATATGGTCTTTGGGATTATGATTTTGCTCCCACTAGTCAACTACTCCCAATTGACTTTCAAGAATTTTTCAAAATCCTTTAGTGGTTGGAATCCTATCTAGTTGACTCGATCCCCGACGTGGGCCGATCGACCGGGTCAATTTCGACGGGTAGATACTTTACCAATCGCGTCTAACGCGACTTCCAAAGGGTTTGACTAGTCAACTCTTTGACATTCACATCGCCTATGTGGTAGTCAACCTTATGTCTCTAAAATCGACGGTCCCGACGGCGTGGGCCAATCACCGCAAGATTCTTAGTCGAGTCGTAACCCAAGTATTCATGAGATCTCATAACGATCATATCTCGATAATGACGATATACCCGTGGTAGTCAACTCCCGACGTGGGCGATCAGGTTGGATCCGAACAAGGGCTCTTCACCGTCACTATAATATTGGGAGACATATTATAACTCGATTTTTGTTGTGTGGAGTAATTGTAAATTAATTCACTTAATTAATTTTGAATTAATTCTCTTAATTAATTTAATTACGGTCTCGTCAAATATATCTATCTCTATAGACATACATCCTACACATTTATCTAGATCGTGCTTTAGTCATGCATCTATCGTATCATATAAAATAAATACAAGCACAAAATAAATAAATGCGTAAAGTAACCGGTATGATCATGGACTTTTCCTAGGTGCGGTTTCGAATACAAATCGATTTAAACCGCGGGTCACAATCTAAGGGGTAGCTGCAACCGCCAATAGGATCTTTAATGCGCCATTCTCCAATGGGATCTTTATTTTTCGCCTTTTTCTTTGGTCTCCATCTTCTACCTCCATTCTTGTTACATTTAATTCTATCTAATAAAATAAATACACCCGCCGCACACAGGGGAGTCAACGGAATGGGATAAATGCAGAAAATAAACTAGGTCACGCTTCTTCATAACGCCTAGACAATTTTTAAAACAACAGAAAAATTAAATCATTCACATCTATCCTATCGGTTGAGTCCACGATCAATCGGCAGTCCATATAATCATATTATATCTACTATATCTAATCCATACAATAAAATCTTATGAAAAAGATAAAATTAAAATTTAACTACTTGCGTCTTAATTAATCAATTAACATTTAATCTATTAAATAATTTTATCCAATCAATTAACTAATTAACATTTAATTAATTAAATGATTTTAATCGAAATAAAATTAACGATTAATTTTAAACCGATTTTAATTTTAATTTTAATTAATTAGAACTATTCCAAAATAAATCAAAATTAAAATTATTTCTCTTTTGTTTCTTTCCTTTTTGATTCGTAATCAAAAGGATGATTTTGGTTTCCTAAACCAAAATTTGATTTAGCTTCAGCCACTTTCCAAAATCAAAATTTTGGAAGTGGCGCAAGCTTGCGCCTTTTACAAATCAAATATTTGAAAAGACTCAGCGCTATTCCAAATCAAATATTTGGAAAGCGCCAACAATTTTGGTTTAGCCACCACTTTCCAAAATCAAAATTTTGAAGTGCTGGCTTGAGCCAGCTTTTTCCCAAATCAAATATTTGGAAGGCTTGCCCTATTCCAAACAAATTTTGAAAGCGCCATTATTATTTTATCGCCATAGCAGATCCCAAATTACCCAAACTATTTGAACCATTTAGTTGCCACACGACACAACTAAACAAAGGAAATTAATAATCACAACTATGAACCATATTAAATCACAAAATACACAAAACAAAATCGGGGCCACCAGATCACGCCAAAGCCGCGGAGCCCGAGGCGCCGCGGCGATCACACGGTGGTGGTGCCGCCGCCGATCGGCCGAGCACCACCATTGCCGCCTCTTTTTTTTTTTTTTTTTTTTTTGTATCGTGTATCATTTTGCGAATTAAAATCTTTCATATTTTTAATCACGTGATTTAAACGATAAAATTAACTACGCTTAATAACATGCTTATTGCTTAAGCTCAAGCTCTCTCTCGATACCACTTGTTAGGAAATCTACGCTTAAGCGCAGCGTGAATTTAAAATTTTGATTTCCTTTTACCCAAGATCGACTTCGCTTAAGCAATAAACAAATAGATAGTGAGCGGTGGTTACCTTGGTTGATCTAAAAGATCGACGCTTTGACCGTCTAAGGAGAGTAGTTCGCGCACAGAGCCGCAGTGTTCGGCCTCTACCGCTAGTCCACACGAATGTACCCGCCGAATCCCATCATGGATTGCTATTGGAAAACTCCGGTTGCTTTAGACCGGCCTTTTTCCCTCTCTCCAACTCTCCATAGGATGCTCTCTACTTTTTACAAAGAACTATTAGCTCTTGGAATTATGATGTCTGAAAAGAGCTTGACACCACACACTATATTTATAGTGTAATGTGGCGCCTTAATGAAGAGTGGAGGAGAAGAAAACCTTTTCCCAATAAAATAAGGAAAATATATTTGATTGATTTATCTCATTTATTACAATATCTCATATTAAATAAATCTAGGATATTGTCAATATCTTATATTGATTATTTCCAAGATATTGTCAAGATCTTATATTGACAATATTTATCTTTTATTATATTACCATAAATCAATTTACATATGTGTATATATATCACATATATATATTACACAAATAAATCTATATATTATATATATATACATACACACACGGTGCGCATGCATGCAAATCTAATTTGCATGTAATGTACACACACGCATGCACTCACAACATATATATATTAATTTATTTTATTAATATCTAATATTAATAATAGGTAATATCATTAATTAAATTACACAATCCAAGTGTATCTTATACACAATAATATATGCGCCCCTTTAGCCATTAATTGGCTTCCGGAATATTCTTTAATTAATATAATTAATATCTTGTATTTTATTTATTCATAATAAATAAATACCACCATATTAATTTACCACTATAACCTTTATAGTCTCGAGATAAACTTTCCTTATTTGGTTATCATCTATAACCACACTTTAATCCGGCTAGATGTTCTTATGTGTGACCCGATAGCTTCCGAATATGTTGGCCGTAGACACAAGGTGCAAATTACGAAAAATGCCCTTCATGCCTAACGATCACGGGATAGCGTCTAGCAAGAACACACGTGACCCCCAATCATCGGAAGAGTCAAATGCAATGACTACTACCTTTCATGTGAAACAGCTTGATTTACCGTGTAACTTACAATCCTATCATTGTAATAATATCCATACGGTGCGTTAGTCGAGTGTCAAAACATCAACGACCGTATCTTATAATCTGGATATCATGCTCTCTCAAGTAACTCATTTACTCCCACTTTGCAAAGATTCACGAGAGTAAGACATTCCTTATAAGAAGGCCATTTCGGATATTCGATCCCAATCATAGGATACGCGATTCCCGGACGACCAATCATGTATACTCCGCGACGCTTCAATATCATACCCAATCACTATCGCATGATCGCCCGTGGCTGTGGAAACCTCAATAGTGTCAAAGCATGACAATCCACACCGTGATGCCATGAAGACTCGGTCTTAAGGATAATTACACAACCGCCACATAGTGTGACACTTATCTCGTAAGTGGGTCGGTCCCTAACGTCACGCATTCTCTAATACACGTCCACGTGCACGGTCAAGTGTCTCTACACTTCGATAGACGAGATCTATCCTCGCCTCTTAAAGATGAAGACATCCAATACGTGCTAGTCTGCTTATACTATCAATGCCCTGCTTAATAGTACATCGACCTGAGACATTTAAGTATCAAACTTATTAAGGTGATTAGAGATCTCATCAACCATAATCGCTATCATGGTTTCTCTATCACGCTTTAACACTAAGGGACGTTATCATATAACAATTCATAATTGGTTCTTTAAAAGAATGTATATATGACAACATAAAAGCCATTTAATATATATATGTATAAACATAAAGAAATAATATAAACGATCCGACCCGGTCGGATCCGGTCCAACCCGATTGGGTTTAGGACACTATTTCAACAAAATCAAGGTTCGATCAAGGCGATTACTGTGATCATGGTTGATTACACATAATATCACGTTAGATCGAGGTTCGCTCAAGGCGATTCATCGTGATCGTATCGATCACGATAATAAGACGTTAGATCGAGGTTCGATCAAGGCGACATCGCGGATCATGGTTGATTACACATAATATCACGTTAGATCGAGGTTCGCTCAAGGCGATTCGCGGATCGTGGTTGATCACGCATAATAAGACGTTAGATCGAGGTTCGATCAAGGCGACATCGTGATCATGGTTGATTACACATAATATCACGTTAGATCGAGGTTCGCTCAAGGCGATTACTGTGATCAGGGTTGATCAAGCATAATAAGACGTTAGATCGAGGTTCGATCAAGGCGATTACTCTGATCATGGTTGATTACACATAATATCACGTTAGATCGAGGTTCCCTCAAGGAGATTACTGTGATCAGGGTTGATCACGCATAAATCAAGGTTCGATCAAGGCGATTACTGTGATCATGGTTGATTACACATAATATCACGTTAGATCGAGGTTCGCTCAAGGCGATTACTGTGATCAGGGCTGATCACGCATAATAAGACGTTAGATCGAGGTTCGATCAAGGTGATTACTGTGATCATGGTTGATTACACATAATATCACGTTAGATCGAGGTTCGCTCAAGGCGATTACTGTGATCAGGGTTGATCACGCATAATAAGACGTTAGATCGAGGTTCGATCAAGTCGATTACTGTGATCATGGTTGATTACACATAATATCACGTTAGATCGAGGTTCGACCAAGGCGATTACTGTGATCCGGGTTGATCACGCATAATAAGACGTTAGATCGAGGTTCTCTCAAGGCGATTACTGTGATCAGGGTTGATTACACATATTAAGATATATATATTTATGTTATTTTTTTTACCTCTAATCACATTGTAACGTGATCCAATTTAGTTATCTTAATACATCTGCATTGCAAAATGATCCAACATAGGAATTTGATGAAATCTCAATTCATTAACAATTTGGTTCATATAGACCCATGTCTACCTCCTACACTAACAACGTCTACAAGGCGGCAACATCCACAACCATAAAAAAACAAAAAAACCCCTGAAATCAAATAAAATACACCACTGGAAATAGGTTGTCCAAAAAGCGCGGGGAGGCAAAACAACAAACAAACCAATCTCAGGCTTCTATTACTTGTCGTTAGCCTGGTTCTTTGTCAAATATGCAAAGTAAATATTCAATGTCAACGCACTGCAGAGACAATGTCAAATTTACATTTTTATACATTGAGTGCCTGGAACATGAGAGGAATGAAACACGATGGATATAGATACAACAATTGGGAAACAGAGTGCGGACCAAATATGTCTTTATCCATAAAATGCTAGATATCTATCAACTTTGAGTGCTAACATATATAATGCAGCAATCATGATAGCAGAGCAAATATGATAGCAACCCAACAAAATTTCACGAACAGACTAATATAACACTATGAGATCTAGTAAAATTCACCACAATTGTTATAAAAATCAATCACATCATACTATGAAATCTAGTAAAATTCACCACAATTGTTATAAAAGTCGATCACATCGTAGAATCATATGCTCATAACTGTTGTCCCACAAAATCTGTGGCTGGATTTTGAAGGGAATCTAGATTCAACAGAAACATCAAATACATAGTTAGTACACTAAGCTAAACCTTGATCACAAAAGCTAGCACCCACAAATTCAATTCACTATGTACAAAATTCTAACAGCAAGCCCATGAAATCAGCATATTAATTGTAATTGCTAGCAAATTATCAGTGTATCCAATAAAAATGGTAACAACAAGCCCATGAAATCAGCATATTGCATTTTATACACTTACCAACGACTTAAACGACTACTTTTCATGGATTTACTACAAACACAAGAATTTAAGCAAACGTAATTAGGCACCTTATCAAGGCCGAGGATCAACCAAACTCGAGCAAGTACGAATATCATGACCCTCGTCTTTTTTGCAACGACTACATTGTTTACCTCTTCGCTCTCCAACTGACCTCTTCATCTTTTTTGATGGTGGTCGACCACTTTGATTTCTCTCCACCAATTGAGCCAGGACCTTCTTACCAAGCACTTTATTGGGAAAGTCCCATACATGTTCAGTTATCAAAGGACACACAGCTTTAGAATATGATTGCCTCAAATATGCAGTGGTATAATATGGGCTACAATAATCATAACCAGTCTTTCTTTTCTCCTTTGCCACAGCGACCGCATGTGCGCATGGAAACTTGTCTATGTCAAATTCCTTACATGAACATTCCATTTTCCCCAAGTCAACAACATGAACCACCGAATCCTTGCGCACTTCATACTTAGGATCACAAACCTCCTCAACAATTAAACCTGCGGCCTCATTGTATCTTTCCACCATTTTTTCCTCAAATGGTGGGGTGAGAAAAGTGGGACAATTTGTAGATATAGCAAACCACTTCTGCAATGTCGCACGAATTTCTTCAATCAAACTAACTATACACAACTCTCGAGCACATAAAAGCAGACCATTCAGTGACTCAGCATGGTTTGTGGTCATGATATTGTATCTCAAACCATCAAAATGTGCTCTAGACAAATAACGAAAAGGCGCTTTGTCAAGATAGACCTTAACTACATTAACTCCATCAACTACCGGTTTAACGACGCATAACGCCATATACAACACATCAAATTCATGTTTGGTATACGCCTGTGAAGCTTTCCAGAAAATACTTCCAATACCACATCTTGGAAATTTGGTCTCCAAATTACACCGCATGTGATACGTACAATAACCATGACGAGCATTCTCAAACACATTCTCAAAACCCTTTTTAATGGATTTAGCTCGATCAGAAATTATCACAACCTCATTCGATTCGTGTCACCTGTTATCGTCCGTAACTTTTGAAAAAACCAAGTCCATGCTTTAATATTTTCTGAATCTACAACACCCCATACAAGTGGATATAGCTGTAAGTTTGCATCTTGACACGTTGCCACAATTAATATGCCTTCGAACTTAGATTTTAAATGCGTTCCGTCCACAGAAATAACTCGGCAAATCGACGATTGAAAACCACCTATACACACACCAAGTGCCATAAAAAAATATAGGAATCGTTTCGTTTTTTTATTGGTTCGAATGAATGTCTTGGTGCCAGGGTTTTGAACCTTCAACATATGGCAATACTTGGGTAACTTTTCATAACTTTCTTCTGCCTTGCCATGGATCAATTCAACAGCAAACCCTTTAGCCTTATGCGCTTTTCCATACTCTATGGTATAACCAAACTCTTGCTGGAAGTCGCTAATAATATCCTTAGGTCTATACGTACGATTGACGTCTCGAAATTTATGAAGATAATGCCTTCCAATGAACTTGTAGGATGCATGTCTGTGATTTTTTTGACGAACACTAAGTGAGCAATAATGATTACCTTTATAAATTCGTACTTGAAAGAATTTTGACATATTCGTTGAAGACGAAGACCCTGGATCTGACGTACGTACCTTCGTTGCACGCACCCGCCACCCGCATTGTTCCACGACACAACACGCTACATAAATGTTCCGGGTTGACGTTGTTGGTTTGAATTCAAAATGACTCTTCAACGCCATCATCTCTAACGTTTGTATCAAGTGGTCCTTCGATACAAACAATTCATTCTCACAAATATCTAAGATTTCTGGAATTCTCACTGAACACACGTGACGGTTATCGGGGTGACTTGGAATTGAATCAAGGCTTCCGGTTGATTTCACAATTGGGCCTTCATAAGAATTCAAACCATTATTATTGCCACCCAAAGTATCTCCAATAGGTGTGTTTTCACGTGCATCTTCCCCAAAATTACCGTCATCCGAATAATCATCTCTATCAGTATCCAAGACGGCATCATTTATATTGTTGTGCTCCCAAGCATGCAACACAACACCTTCACCCAATGACGACAATAAGTGGTCAACCGCGGCAACACCTCCCTGAGGACTTTTTCCACCAAAGACAATAAGTTTCTCCATTATAATCATCAATCGCAACATTGTGATTTTCCTCAAGCCTATTCAACTCAAGACTTTCTCCGCCAATACCACAAGCATCTCTACCATCATCATCAATCACAACATTCTGAGTTTCCTCAAGACATTCTACAGATGTGCCTGATTTAACAACATAAGGTTCTTCAATTCCAACAACTTTTTTCTTCAACGTTATGTTTAGCTTGGTTCTATCAGAAAACGCCACAAACCACTTCACCGCAACATCACAATCTATCTCCATTGGTAGCTCTGGAAATTTGGACGGTATAGGGCTTTCACATCGCATCTCCAATTCATATAGCATAGAATCTATTTTCAACTTCTCAATTACTTTTTTTGTACAATTCATCATAAGAAATAGATTTTCCCACAAGTATTACTGTCATGTTTTCTTCGTCATCCACATATTTCCTTGTCCAGATTCCTTCGCCATTCTTTTGAAATTCAATAAAATAACAGATTTGCATCCACACTACATCCGTATCCGCATCCGAATTAGCCATCTACAATATCCTGTTCCAATAGCAGATAAACAAACTAAAATTATCTGAAATTCAAAAATATGAGAGATCAAATCAATACATGTCATTGGCCAAACAAATGAAAGAAAAGTATGAAACTGATATGTGTACGATTGAAAGAAAAGTATGAAACTAAACACAAATTATAAAAGACACAGCAAATTGTACTGCAAAAAGACAATCACGGTCATGTTAGAGTCTGTCTATAGGTTTGAACAAAAGCATATCTTCTTATTAGACTAAACAATTTTTGTGTCAATTTTTTTCCGACGGATAACTACATCCAAAAATCATCAAACAGATACTCACAAACTGTAATGAATGCCGTGCACAACTTTCCTATTATAAATGAGTTAGTTTGGTGAAAAACACCCACAGTAGCAGGAGCTATCTACATCTTCATGAAAATTCAACTTTCTACTGAGTCCATCCCTATCTCCTATCAAGCAACAAGAGGAAAACTACGATTTTCGATTGAGCTTTCGATTTAAGAATCTCCTTTACCTGATTGAGCTTTCGATTTTCGATTTGGGATTTTCGATTTCGAATCTCCTTTACCTGTACCTGTTTGAGCTTTGGCGATCCATTGTGACGCAGAAGGTTATAAAGCAATGCCGAACTCATAACCATAACCAAACAGAAAGCTCACTCCAAAATGAAAAAAAAAGAAGCAATGCCTTGTTCTCTTTTCTCGAATGCTTGCCACTTTGATTCAACGAGCACCCTAAACCCTAATTCAATCGGATTTCAAGGCTTCAATCGGGTTCCTATGCAAAACTTAACAAAACAAGAGATTTTCCAAATTTTACGGAATAAGAGATGCTTCTGCCAATTTTCCCTAATTGCATCCGATTCATTCCCCCAAATTTCTCTTTTCTTTTTGCTTTTATAAAATACAGGGGTATTTTAGGTAGTTCATTTGTTATTTTAAGGAAGAGATAGATAAAGACTATATAAGAAACAAACTTATATGAAAAATCTATATACGAAAGAAACTTGTGTGGAAGTACTATATAAACTTATGCCTCCCAAAGGAGACTAGGAAGGGATGAAAGAGGAGGGGTGTAATTGTCTTTTCCACCCAATCCCCTTATTGCATTATTTTTTTTTATATGGAGAATAAACTTTGGAAGAGATACTATATAAACGATTTTCCCTAAATTAACTAATTATTTTAGCAACATGAGCTCCGGCCAGCCGATCAATCAAAAGCCCTGCCTGCACTCTTGTTTTACTCCCAGTTCAAAAGCTTAGCTCTTCTTCCGTTTTCTCTTTCGCTTTTTAACTCCGTTTCGCGATAAATTTTAGAGGACCGACCGACCGAGAGGATCCTTTCCACCGGAATTCATATGTATTTTGTGTAGATTTATAATTTCTGATTCTTTTACTATATACCAAGGTTTTTGTTTTGGATTTTTTTTTCCCTTCACTTTCTCGTTCTCTTGTATTGAATTAGAGCTTTTATGTTTCATGGGAAAGTATGTACTATCTATCTATTGTAAAAACAGTTAGGGCTAGGTTTTTTTTTTTTTTTTTTTTTTTTTTTTTCAGGATATGTAGTAGTATTGTGAAATTGAATTGAGTTATGGAGACGGAGAGTTCGCGTCGACCCTTCGTCAGATCTAGAGAGCCAGACTTGAAGAAACCTAGGCTTTCCCAAGACCCGATCTTGGCAGTGGATCGAAGT
Organism: Gentiana macrophylla; assembly: GCA_026214975.1. Taxonomy (NCBI): domain Eukaryota; kingdom Viridiplantae; phylum Streptophyta; class Magnoliopsida; order Gentianales; family Gentianaceae; genus Gentiana; species Gentiana macrophylla. The sequence goes on along the minus strand of CM047809.1, from coordinate 81,349,920 downwards.
TCCAATGGCCGGCCAACGTTTATGCAGCGGCCTGCAACTTCCAGTTCAGCCGTTTTGAGAAGGGTGGGTGACAGAAATGGAGATTCTGAGAGCAGCTACTCATCAGCGCGGGGATCTTATCCGCAGCAGCATCATTTGGAGCTTGTTAATGAGTATAAGTCAGCTTTAGCGGAGCTCACATTCAATTCAAAACCCATCATCACTAATTTGACTATTATTGCCGGTGAAAATGTCGATGCTGCCAAGGCAATTGCCGCCACTATCTGTTCTAACATCCTTGAGGTGATTCAAGCTTTTTAGTACTACCACGCCTGCTTTATGGACATTATCATCTTACTTCTTTTATCAAATGTTACGGAAGTTCCCTAAAAAGGATAGTGTTGTGCTCATTTTGACTGTTTCTCACCCTTAAGTTAATTGCACTAGTTGTTGGTGCTATTAGTGTTTTTGCTTTTTGAATTTTAAGTAGAACAAGGAAAGGGCGCTCGCTCGGCATTGGCCTTGGTGCCATTTTTACTATAATGTTTTTATTTTAAGGTTGTAAAGGAATAATGCAATGATATCTGATGATTTGATGTTTTTCTGGTAAGCTTAAGCAATTTTCTACCTTTTTTTTTTTAATGTGGTTCAGAAAAATCTCTCCCTCAGATTTTAATATTTTCAAGTATCAGCATTCATCCGAGGAGATTCAAACAAGTGCAATTCATACCTAGTGCCAATGGAATATAATCTTCGCCCGACTGTTGATTATATATTGGCGTGTATTAGTAGTGTCTTTTGGTTAGCAAGTGAATAGCACTTATCAATATAATCATCGTTTGATATTATCTGTGGCAATCGTGCTTTGGTCTATGGTTATTCCTTTAAAAGGTCGCTCGATTTGCCGCCTTTTCTGAATAAATTTTACAATTTTCTTTTACACCATGAGGAAATAATTCTAAGTGCATAGTCAAATCAGTCAGATTTTATATGCATTGGCAAATATTATGATTTGGTGTCAGTTTCACTACTGGCTTGTGGTGTAATGCAATTCAATTTGTATGTCTTCATCGGCACTCTTTCTGCGACCATTTCGTGTTGATTCCTGGGGTTTTGTATTGTGAAATATTGAGGTTATGTAGTGAACTCAAATTTCCATACTGCTATATGAGCGTAAAGTATGGATTAGTGTGCTCCTTTGCTAATTCTCAAATTACTCATTACTCTTTTTGTTCTTTGCTTTGCTGGGATTTGAACTATCTGTTGCATGTTCTTTGTCTTTGTATAAGTGGAGCGTGTGTTACGCATTGTAATTGTTGGTGTAGTTTTGGAAACATTAGTTATGCTCTACTATTCAATTTGGGCCCTTGTTTTTTAATGGTTGCGGTTTATAATGATTTGTCTTCCTCCCTGTTGTAAACAGTCTCATATATTCTTCTAACTGTTCTGGTAGATGATCCACAGTACGTGCTCTCTGCGTTGGTTCTAATTTTGGAGGATCCTTTCAGTTACATTTTTCAAATGGTTAAATAACCGTTCCCTTAGTCTTTTGTGTGTCTGGAAGCCTCAGTACTATTTAATTGGGATTAACTTTATGAAAATATTCTAGGACAGTACAAGTACTCTTAAAGAATTCATTTTGACCTTACCCAAGTGCATGATAAAAGAGAAGTGGAACTAGCCTTAGAATATTGTTTCTCTTAGAATCGGCAAGCCTTTTTTTTATTTGAGCTGTTCCGCATAGATTTTAGTGGTTAAATTAGTTTCTGGCATTCGGTGATTCACGTATGTTGATTCCGAACAGGACCGAGTATTGTTCTTGGTGTTGACTGTTGATTACTAATTATTACCTGTTGCTTCTGGGTAGTCTTTTATTCCTTGTATTGTTTCTGACTTATTGAACTTTACAGGTTCCTAGTGAGCAGAAGTTGCCATCTTTATATCTTCTGGACAGTATTGTGAAGAATATCGGGAGAGATTACATCAAATACTTTGGGTCCAAGCTGCCTGAGGTTAGATTACATTGTCCTTTTGGATACGTGTATTTTGAAAATTCATATGCATATTGCTACATTATGAGCAACACTCTTGTAGTCTCTAATTTAAAAAATGGTGGCGCTTGTAATGACTCAGTTCTTGGATTCCTGCCTATATTTAGTGTTAGGTGCCTGTCACAAATGAATCTACTGATTTTCATCCATTCTCTATATTCATTGGTAGAAGTGGGCAGAGTAAAGAGAAGCACATTGGATAATTACAAAAGTCTACTTTAATGTAATGATACATCATACGTGTCCTAAATATATAGGAATTCAGTACATATTCTAACCACATATGATAAGTGCAGATGTCTACCTTAAGGTAATGATACATCATACATATCCGGAATATCTAAAGATAAACATATCAATCTTTATCACTTTCTATCCTGAATCATGATCCCTTCTATTCTTATCAGTTTCTATTCTTATCACTTTTATCTCTTAACGTTCTTTTAGGTTTTCTGCAAGGCATATAGACAAGTTGATCCGCCGGTACACACTAGCATGAAGCATCTGTTTGGAACTTGGAAAGGAGTCTTCCCTCCCCAACCGCTGCAGACAATTGAGAAAGAACTCGACTTTGCAGCTGCTGCCAACTGGTTGCCTGTAGGCACATCTCGACTTGATGCGCCTGTTTCCCGGCCTGCACATAGCATTCATGTGAATCCCAAGTATCTGGAAGCGAGGCAACGTCTGCAGCAGTCAAGCAAGGTAAGGCACCTGAAACTGTAAATATCTCGCTTTTAATAAAGTTGTTGCCATGCATTAAAATAACAGTGTTCTCTATTATTCCGAATTTTGTCCCTTTATTCCTATCTCATGAAAGGAGATGCTATCCTTCATGTCACTCTTTCGGATACCTTGCAGCCGTCCTTACCGCTTACAAATCCCCCCTACTATTTCATCGATTTCCTGGACACAGTTGTCTTAGTGCCAGTCATTCCTTGTGGGAGAGTGTAATCATTAGGAGAATAATTATTTAATTAGCTGAATCTGCAAAAATGAATTTGCCCACTGATTGATAACATTAAATAGTTATGTGCCTGATAGTGCCAGGGTTTTATTCTGTAATTGTTCTCATTTGATTTTTAATACAAGTGAAATTTATTGTCTGACTGTTGTAGCCTGATTTGGAGATTCATTATGCATTGTCCTTGTTGTCATCACATTTATAGTTTGATGGATTGGAGGTTCCTTGGTGCATCTGTCCAAAACAAGCCAGGACTGATATCTTTTTTACCGACCGTTAGTTTATATATAATATAATACAATCTGTAGACCTTGTTTAAGAGCAAGAAACTATTCGTTGATTTATTATCATCACATTTCAGTGGGGAAAATGTAGATGTCTTGTTTTTTTTTCCAATTAATGTTACTATTGTTTGCACACAAACTTAATTGCGCTTCATGGTTGCTGTTTGTGAAGGCCAAGTCCAAGGCTGCCGGCAGTGATCCTAGCGATAATGTGGTAAGCTCGACAATTGATTTAGGAGGACCTGAAAAAACGTGTATTGGGCCCGGAAGACCCTGGGCAGATTCTTCTTCTAAGGTGATGCAATGTGTGAGTTTTGGGGTTAAATAAATGCGATACCAATAATGTCCTCTGGTCTTATGTGATTTTTTTTTTTCATTTGCAGCAGAATAGTCAGTATACTCAAAGAGAGCTTAGTAATGTTTTGCGTACACAAAACATCAATGCGCCGGATGGAGACAGTGAATATGATTCAGACAATAACCAATCAGGATTCGAAATAACTCAAGCCAGTGAAAAGTTTCCTGGGAATGGCAGAGGGATAGTGTCGTCCACCCAAAGGAATGGATTTGATCCAAAACATGGATTACAAAATTATCACTTTAGCTCAAAAAGACTTCCGAACCATGATCTCAGCAGTCAAAGCACCATTCAGATGACTGGCAACTGGAAGAACTCCGAGGAAGAAGAGTTTATGTGGGATGATTTGAACTCGAGAGCGGGTGATCATAATCATGCAGCAAGCTCCGTGCGAGATCGTTGGTCTCTTGATGATTCGGAAAAAATTGTATGTGCTAATATTATCTTCACTGTTTTTTATTCTCTATTTTTCTTCTCTCTTTTGTGTAATCTGCATTCTCGCTAATCTTTATTTTTGGTTGATGTTGAACCTAGTATTATTTGGCATTTTGAAAGTTGTCCATGTTCCACCTGTTCACAGATACTGATCGGAGGAAATCTTGGCTGTTACTCTATCGTCAATGGGAGATCTTAGGATATCATTTATATCTTAGACAGGAATCCCAAAAGTTCCGATAGTACCGGTCTGTAAATTGGTTTCTAAAAGTCCAAAAAAGCTGTGTATAGCTAGAATGTTCCAATTTCCACACCGAACTTTTTTTTTTCTTTTTTTCTTCCTTTCCTCTTATTAACAAAACACATTCCTTTCTTTCATGGAGAAAACATTCTTCTTCGGCTTTCACTTTTGATTTTGAGCTAGTGAAAATTTCAGTGTCTTCCGTTCAACCGTGACAAGGGGAAATATTTCAAAAAAGTTGGTGAACGTTCATCTTATCTAATCTAGAGGGCTTGAATTCCAACTTGTGATACATGCCTCCTTTAGTTAGGTTTTGTCATAGGAGCAGGCATGAGAAAACCCCTATAGGAATTTTCGATGCTAGATGTGAAGAAATATGACCATAAACTTGAATTTTATGTAAAAGGCTACCTTTCTCAGTTACTGGTCTGTGGATTTTTCGTTTTATTTATAAATTTGGTAATTTTATGGAAATAGAGATGCATTTTTCTTTGCATAAAAGCTGTGTTTCCCCACTTAACGTCAAATGATGGAAGATGGAAGGGTTATTTCCTACAAAGGCTGCTATATTGAATATATTTCATTGCTTTTTTTTTGCAGAGTGAAGCTTCAGTTGATTATCTATCCACAGAAGTGAAAGACCAGGCAGTTTTTGGGAATCGGGCTTTACCCCCGTGGTCACAAGAATCACACCTCCCTGAGAGGCTGGTGTCAGTTGCTGGTAGAACTATCCCTGGTCTATCTGAAGGCCACCCGATCTATAGTGGTGGATTGTCAACCTCTGCTGGAACTAATGGAAGGACATCTTTTCAATCAAAGGTAGCACTTGGTAGTATTGGTTCTTCGGGATATGGGATCTCTAATAGCCATACACTGGGGTCTACTGTTTCTGTAGTACCACAGAGGCAGACTCTTGGAGTTTCATCACCCCCTGAACAATCTCTGCAGTATACTCCCGCCTCATCATCTTTTGCTGGACGTGGAGTCCTTCCAATAATCCAGCATAATAATACCGAGCAAGATGTGCCGTTGCCATCTCCGGATAGTAAGAGAATGATGTCCCCCAACGCTCCATCATCATTTTCTGTAACACCTCATTTGAGGCAACATACTTCTTTTAGTCAGGAACTAGAGTGTGAAAACCTGGTGTCTGAGTTGTCTCATCAAGTCCCAAAGCAATTTTCAGATGCATTAACCTCGACGAGTTCATTTTCTCATGATCCAAATCCTCTTCCTTTGCTATCCTCTGCCCAATCAAGCGCCAATAGTTTGTTGGCTGCCATCAGCGGGATTTTAAACATCAACTCTCTTTCCCGTCAAAGCATTCAAACTTCTGCTCCTCTGGCATCACAAACAAATAACTTACCTGCTCTTCCTAGCGGTCATCCTCAAACTCAATTTGTTAAATCATCGATTGGGATGTCAATTTCATCACTCCTGGATCAGCCTGCTGAGTCAGTTCACTCTCAGCGGAATGATAAAGAGACGATTGGTTCAGTGACCACTGATCTCTCTAGTGACACATTACCGCAGTCAGCAAATGTCACCAAAGCCAACATGCCTGTTTCAAGTCTTCTGAGTTCGTTAGTTGCAAAGGGATTAATAACTGCCACGAAGACAGAGTCAACCTCTAATAATTCCCAGACACCCTCTCAACCTCAGAACCATGGTCTTGAAACCACAACATCTGGTTCCAGTAAAGTTTCCGTGCCTCTAGCGTCCTTGCCTAGATCTATGTCTAATACTACAAGTGAACTATCTTCTGCCAAACCAGTCTCTGCATCAACTGAGTTGCCTACGTGCAGCCAGGCTGACATAACAAGTCACATCGGTTTTGAGTTCAAGGGAGATGTACTTCGGGTGCTCCATCCAGCTGTTATCAGCCAACTTTTCGATGATTTTCCACACAAGTGTGAAGTATGTGAAGGCCGGCTCAAATTTCAAGATCAGGTTGAGCGTCACTTGGAATGGCATACTTTGAGAAATCAAACAATCAACTCAAACAAAGCATCTCGGTGTGGTACCCGGATTCTGTCAATACATTAACAACTGATACTGGTATGGTGTCTGCAAATGAACCATTAGGTCCTCTGGAAGGTGGTCCCATCAAGAGACTGGAATGTAATGAGCCAATGGTTCCTGCTGATGAAAGTCAATGCTTATGCATTCTATGTGGTGAGGTATTTGAAGATTTTTACGATCAAGGAATTGCACAATGGATGTTCAAGCGAGCTGTTTATGCTACTGTACCCTGTTCTGATGTTATAAGCGGAAATATACACGAGGTTGCGGCTCAAGGTTCAATTGTCCATGAAAAGTGCATCAGCAAAGCTTGATGCTTGAAAATTCTGGACGTGGAGTATGTAAGGTCTTTTTTTTTATTTTATTTATTTTTTTTTAATTCTTTTTTTTTTTTTGTTTTAGTTGTTTTGAAGTTGAAGCTGTGCTATCACTTTTCTAATTTTCTCTGCTCTTTTGCATCAACAGCATTCCCGAGTTTTGAATGGGAATCAGGTCGTTTCTGTTTACCCCAGTGTGTAGTAAACAGAGGAACAATGAAACAAACAAGGTTGCATATGCGCGGTCAGGGCTCAAGGTTGTATATCCACAAGGTTCTCATTTGATCTGCCTGCTTGTGCTTCTTTTAAGGAGTTTTTTTTGGCTTATATTCATTTTTGTTTTCATTCCTCATTCCACAATTACAGAAATATGCTTCTGCATAAAATATAGCAGAATTTGAGCACCCTTCATGTTTAAATTTTACAGTATTATAGCTACCCCGTGCTATAAAACCATCCAGTTGACCTTTGTTTAAACGTAACTGTATCTGAAAACACAAATAACAAGCATTCTTTTTTGTCTTTATTACTGTGGCTCTACTGAATACGTTTGCATTGACTTGGAATGACGGGCCAAATAGAGTAAAATTATGTGGCAGGTGGTGTGTTTTGTTGTGTGAAATGAGCTCTCGGTCTTTGAGGATTTTGTTCTGGTTTGGAGATTTCCCTAGCATACCGATGTGTTTCCCAGATGTCGTGGTACTTAGCAATCTGTGGTTCGTTCTGTTGTTTAATATGGAAGGGGCTTACATCTCATCATTTGTATTTTGCCTACATGTTGATAGCTGATGGATTGGACACGTCCTATGTTTCTCTGTTATGAATCAAGTTTGCGTGGAGCGCGGACATTTTTTTTCTTTCAAATAGATTGCGGAGAATGTTTTAATTTGTAAATTTTTTTATCGGCCTTTTCTGTTTTGGTCAACACCAGAACTATGTTGGTGTTGACTGTTGAATCGCAATCCGTGGTGTAAACGACTTGAGTTGAATTGAGTATTGCATTAAACTAGTCTAGCAATTTAAGATATTATATCGAGTTCGTGAGTATTTTGAATTTGAGCTTGAGCTTAGATTGAAGTATTAAAAACTCTAGCCGAGCTTGAGCTTTGCATAGAGCTTATCGAGTAGTAGATTTTAAAAATTATTATATTATAATAACAAAAATGTCATTTCATTAAAAGACCGTTCATTTGAACGAACGGAGAGCAAATAACATGGAGGCTGGTTGTTGTAATTGTAACAGGGTTGCCTTCGTCTTGTTGAATCAAGGAAGCGCCTCGTTGCAATTTAAATGAGCTCGTTTAATTTGAAAACTTTATCTGAACCCTTTTACCTCATCTCATTCACCTCGTTTGCATAACCAAAGAAAAAAAACGCCGAGGAGCAAATTCACTTCGACGGAGGAGCAGCTAAATTGAACGGTGAAGGTGATTCTAACAGGGAAGTGGTTCGAGCGTCCCAACCTACATCATCAGAATGGCTGTAGAAGGCGCACCTCTTGTAAGCTAAATTAGGTTTAATTTCGAATTTTTTTTATTGCAATCCATGGATAAAGAGTTTATGGAGAAACATAATCCTCTTTTTGCTATGCATTTGATCAGTCTATGCAAAACATTTCACTGCTTGGAGTTTTGCTTAGTTCTCACGTTAGGTGTAATTTCGAATTTTGAATTTTTATTATTGGAATTCATGGATAATTCATGTATGACAATACATATGATAATGTTATATATATTTTTTTATTTGAATTCATGTATGATAGTTATATATGTATGATAGTCTTATAGTTTTTTATTCAAATTCATGTATATAGTTATATACATTATGATAGAGTTATAGTTTTTTATTCGAATTCTAATAGTGTTATATTTTTCATTGAAATTCATGTATGATAGTGTGTAGCATTGTATGGTATAGGTTGTTTTGAAAACGAGTAACCTTAATTTTGAAATGTGTAGTATTGTATGCTATAGGTAATTTTGAAAGTGAGTAGTATAAATCACTAGTATGAAATGCCTTAGTTAATTTTGAAATGTGTAGTATGATACGGCTTTAATTTTGAAATAACACCCGAATAAATTAATCGTTACGGGCAATCACAATGAAAATGTCAATAATTTTATACACGCACACACACGCATGTTCTGGATCATTTTGCAGGCATTATCGATTCTTCAACTTGTCGGTATCGTGCTTTGTTTGAATGCAACGTCGAAGATATCCCACCGAGCTCAAGCTCTTGGATTGGTTGCAGGCCGATGTCACGTGCAACGGTAACAATGAGGGTAGTTTTTTTGGCATTTCAAACAGTGGTGGAAACTTGGAAATTCCTAATCAAATTAGCTCATTACCTAAAAACTACTCCTAGCTCCATAATAATCGAGATAAATAGGTTGTCGAAAAATTGCTCCATAATAAGCGATGCAAAAACATTTTCCAAAGCAAAGATTTATTACTAATTTGTCTACTTTACCCTTTATTTAATACTAGAGTAGAAGTTAAAAGAGGATTGCATTAATCAGTATTATAGGATTTTTAGTCATCAGATCCCGAAAAGTCGTATAAGATTAAATCATTTTCTTAATAAGCGTATTTTTGGCAATTGCCTCAAATATTTTGGAACGGAGGGAGTATTCAGAAAGTGATTTGGAATCTTTCTCCGAGTATATGCCTCTACCAGCAAATATACAAATTAACAATCAAATGACATCTTATCACAAAAGACAAGCCTTTGGTATGTATTAGCACCGTCCCAAAATGTAAGTCAATTTAGCTTTTTGGTTTTGTCCTATAATATAAGTCTATTTAGTTAATCAGTTAAAACATTTATTACATTTTACTCTTTTACCACTCATTTATTATTTACCCAACAACTTTTCACTACGTGCATAAATAAAATCAAATGTCATTTTAGACCTTTTGATCAAAACTAATGACACATAACCAATTTAACCAAATTTCTTAATCGGTGTGAAAAACCCCAGATTGACTTATTTGGGATGGAGGAAGTATATAATTTGATATTATTGGCACCATTCTGAATCTATCGTGACACCACACTTTGGGATAGCTCGACTTTACAGATGTCGAAAATGGCTGTTCGACGTGTGCAAAGTCGAATGATGAGTTTTTATTTGTTTTTTCAGAGGTCGAATGTTAGTGTAGTGTCCTGAAAGTAGATTCGTTGTGGTTCTATTAACAACTCCCTTTGATATAAGCTAAATTGCAAAATAAGTCATGTAATTTGGCCCCAGCTAGTTAGTGTTTTTGTCTGTTTTTCTGCCTCTATAGTCTTTTGATGTCGGAAGACGCTGACGTTGCAATACTCTAGCCAGATTTTGCTGGCGTCTTTGAAATTGGGGAAAATCGGTTTTGACTCAAAATTTGTAAAATTAGTCCTTGAACAAGGGAAAAAACTGACCCTAATTTTTAAATTAATGCGTTTTTATTTTCACCGGATTGAATCTACCATACCCCACACTACCTGTATACCACACTAGGGTGTAATCGAGGCTTACTTAGTCGATACTTCTGCGCTGTGACTTCGACTAAAAAGGTTTGGGCTCGAAACTCGTCTCGAGCTCGATCGAGCCTTAAAAAACAAGATCTAACTCGACTCGCTAAATACTCGTTATAGATCGACTCGGCTCGTAAGCTCGATTATTTTTCTGGAATTCATTTACTTTTTAATGAAATATGGCAAGATTGAGCTCGACTCTTCTAATACTTGACTCGAATAATATTTTTTAATTATGGAAAATATTTTTTTATAATAAATTTAATAAACTTTATTAATTAAATAATTATTTAATCAAGCTCGATTAAGCTCGTGAGGTACTCGATTAATATATTTTAAAACTCGAGATCAGCTCGGTTAATTGTTCGAGTAGCTCGACTCGAGTTCGAACTAGAAAAAACTGAATCGAGTCGATCTCTCTTGCGAGCCGAGTACGAGTATAGCCTAGCTCATTTACAGTCCTACACCACACCAGAATCGATCTTTTAAAAATCGATTCTTGTGTAAAGAATCGACTTTCGAAAAGTAAATTTTTAGCTCCCAGAATCGACTTTCGAAAAATCGATTGATTGTGGTGTATGATAAGTGTGGTACATCGGTAGAATCACTAGAGTGAAAATAAATGTTCCCTTTTACTGGGAAATTGGAAAATCAGGCCAATTTAACATCTGACATTTTTTTTAGGTCAAACAGAGTCTGACATTATTTTTCAGGTTCCCCGTCCAAATTTGGAGGGTTCCATCCAAATACAGTCAAAACCCTCGAAATTTGGATACATTTCGTCAAAATCGATTTACTGGGCAAAATGGACGGAAACCGTCCAAATGTTGGTCGCACCGTCCGAAATAGGAAGAATTCCGTCCATTTTTGGACGGTGCGTCCAAATTTTGGACGGTTTTCTTCCATTTTGTCCAAAACACAAAAACCTTCCAAATTAGACGGTTTCATTTGAACGCTTCGTCCAAATAGAGGACGTTTCCTCCAAATTTGGACGGAGTCGTCCATTTAGAAACCCTTATTTACTCTCTTCACCTACTCTTTCAGCCTCTTGTCTTCACCGTTCCATTGCACAAAAAAAATCACCTAATAACACCAAAAATTCACCATTGATACAAAGAAAGAACAAAAAAAAATACCGGGTTTTGAGCTTCGTTGTTTTATTTCACCGGAGTTGTATTTTTAAACAAATGGGTAAGCATTTACTTAGCATTTATTTAAGATTGAATAAATTTATTTACCGTCTTTGTTTTTATTGTTAATTGTTCACATGAATATAGTATGTTAACGTTATAAATTTTCTCCAATTAGCGTAGTGTAGTATGTGCATTATTTAGGGTAGAGAAATGATTACTTTTGATGATATATTTCGATAATGGAATTGATATTCGTTGGATAATTAGGGTAGTCAATGATACATTCTTATTTTGGTTGATATATTTTGATGATATATTTGGATAACGATACATTTTTATTTTGGTTGATGTCAATGTGATCGTTCGTAGTAATAAACGAAACTTGTTTACCGAATGTGTTTTATTGGTTTGATTATTAGTTGATTATGTTGTTGTTGTAGTGGAAGATGAAAATTCAATTCAAGTATATGTTTTTTGTATTACGTATTTTGTGATAGTATGAGAACATCCCTTGAAATTATCGGTAACAAGAATGTGATTTAAAAAATTGAAACAAACGACAAATTAATGTTGTTGAAAATACAAGAACGAATATCTCGAATCAATTCCATGGTACACCTACTTTGATGAGGTTCTTAGAATTGCATGCTTTCCTAGGGTGTTTTTCGATTCCTTCGATCCATTTGTGTCATGCCTAATCTCCAGGCTTTGTATTGGGGCTCTTGGTAGGTAGCTCGTAGAAAATTTCATTAGGTCTGCTCAACAGAGCATCTTTTCCTGTCTCCAGCAGCCTGGTAAATCCTCAGCCGGAAGTGAGGCACCCGTTAGATTGAAAATATAAGTTCTGTTCTGCCGGCTCCGTCCGGCATCCGTCCGGCATCCGTTCTCCTTCGTCATCATCAAGTATTCTATGACGTTGGTAAAAACAATATTATCTTCTTCTCTTAACCCCCTAACGTTACAACACAACACAACACAAAACAACGATGTTCCGAAAAACAAAAACAGATGATAAGACATTTCGGTTATATATATATTTATATGTGTGTGTGTGTGTGTATATGTATATATAAATATATATTTATATGTGTGTGTGTGAGAGTATAAGTATCCTCATTTATTAATAATCTTGTCATTCTTTTTGACATATACTTACACAAAATATCATATCTTAAATCGCAAAAACTCTCACACTCACACACACACACACTTAATATATATACGCACTTGTACTTATTACGTATATATGCGTATCACACTGACAATATGATGACATATATACAAACATATTATATATTCATTGTTTATATATTATTTTATATTAATATCTCCACTGTATACTGATATAAATTTATAATTCTTTCACAGATAACAACATTGTGTCCGTTAAGTTTGAATTTGGTGGAGAGTGGATATACAACGAAGGAAGCGACAAACGGTCTTATAGAAAAGGAAAATTTTATTTGATTCGTGTAAAAACCGATATGACATTGGATGAAGTGAAGCAGAAAGTGTGTGGGAAAGTAGGAATTGATGTATCAAAAAATACATTGGTCATGAAACTTTTGTACGCAAAATACGAGGGGCCGATTGATGTTTTGGATGATGAGACATGGCTAGGGTACATTGATGATCTGCTTAGACTAAAAACCGTCAAGCTTTGTGTTAACGCTGAACCGGTTATTGCTGATGATGACTCGGAAGACATGTACGACAACGCATTTGACTTAAATGAACAACCAATAGTTGAAGAAAATGATAGAGGGATTGAGGATTTTACATCCGAACTTTATTATAATCGGAATTCCCCTGAGCATGTTGTACGTACCCCACCAGTCTCATTCCCTCATGAAATTGTCATCCAACCGAATACAACTTTCGGTGATCAAGTAATTGACTTGTCAAGTGAACGTGGCTACAATTGGGGATTCATTGCAAATATGATTAGTCAGCCATTGCACATACCTTACAGTGAACAACCTATGGCTAGAATGTGTGCATCTATGAATGAAGCTGGAACGTCTCGACAAAATTTAGATCAGACGACCCATACACCGTATAGGCAGTAAACTAGTGGTCGGAGTCGTGAACCAGTGACTGAAGCTGGGATATGTTGGAATAATTTTGGTCAGACTAGTCATAATCTCCATATAGATGGAACAAGCCAGCAGTTTATGCAAACAGGATGCAAGCACCGATGCAAACGGGCCTCACTATCGGTGGATCTTTCATGAGTTATTTGACAGCACCTTTACAACAGAACCCTGACACTGGTAACACATTTAGTATGGCAAGTATTAATCGCAATAGAGGTGCTCATTTCGGGTCTGGAATGGACCCGTCCCAAATTCCTTCATGTCCACATGCTGGGACGTTTCAGACCAATAATCCAGATGTATTGTTTATTGGTAAAAAGTATAGAGACAAGGAGGATATGAAGGATAAAATGAGTTACCACATATTGAAACACGACTACATGTGGAAACTCGTTAGGTCTGACAAGGAAAAGTTAAATTACGATGTTATACTTCAGAACGATGCGAATGGAAGGTTGTCGGTAGGAAGGTTGTTGATTCGAATGTGGACTCAAGGGACGGACAACGTTGCATGAACTTTGAGATAACCACAGACACCAAAACCCACACTTGTGGATTGGAGCAATTGACTGACAATCATGACAAGCCAAGCTGGACCTATAGGTCGCTTTAAGTAAGGATAGTGTTGGACTTATTTCTATGTTTTAGTGATGAGTGCCGACTAATCATTATTATAGTGCAAAGGCAAAAAGATGTCTAGATCAAATGTATAGGTTTATTAGAGTTTGATCTTTGTATAGGTTTGATCAAACAAGCCTCAGTAAAGGTCACCGACCGAGTTCACAGAGACTAGTCTAGTCGATGGGGTAGTTAGGTCGTGCAGACTTATCGTGACCCTCTTGAAGACCGAAGGTCGATGGCTCAAACTCGCTTAATGAAGGCTAAGGGATCAAACTTAGTGATTAAAGTCAAGGATATGGAATCGAAATTTAGGCAAGTCTGTGATGACCTAAATCGATTACATATACCTTGTGTAATAAAGGTCTAAGTTCCATAAGTTGGAAGATGTTTGGAACTTGGTTATAATTAAAAGGTGTAATCTAACTTCACAAATAAAAGTTAGATAAAAGAAATCACCGCATTGTATTTGATACACAACAAATTGTCGTTCAAAAGATCGATAGTAGTACTACAAAGATGATGAACTCAGCCGATAATATACCTCGATTAATTCAAGATTACGTTGGAAGATTACATAAAAAATGACAGCTAACAACCTCTGACTTATCAAACAAATCAGTGGTTGAGATTAAAAGGACGTTGGGATGATTCATGATTTTATCCAATGGATATAAGTCAGGGTGGATGCCAGATCGCATCATTAAAAAGGATTACGGCGATGTTGGTCACCCCATGAATAGTGACATAAAGCAAGTCAAATGGGACAAAACCAGGAACGGCTACATTTGAATTTCAAATACAAGTCACATGCATTCCTACCTATAAATAGAGGACTTCCAACTCAGAAAAAGATGATGATTGATGAATTTCAAGAGAAAAATATAAGAGATAATTCCGAAATGCAAAAACACCTGCTTTGAACATACTTGAGCTTAAAGCTATCGATCCAGAGAAAATCTTCAAGTGTATTACAGATTCAAGCTACATCAAGTTTACACACTTGAAGACGCAAGCTCGATTATATCATCCTAATCAAGTCACTTTGCCAAATGAATCATTTACTTGATTCAATCTTTATTTTATAAAGAACTCACAAGACAAAGGAAGCATCTGTTGGGTGTGAAAGATCGTTGTTTGTGGTGGAGCTGGTGAAGAGGCAATCCTACCCTTCAAGGACTGTGGAAGACTTTGGAGCAACAATCCTACCTGCTCCAAGTGTTCACTTTGTGAAGCCATAGTTATTGGTGAAGGACAAGCAACTTAGGAATCTTTGTAACAGCTACATCAAAGATCTCTAGTGGCCCCTCAAAAAAAAAAAAAGATCTCTAGTGAATTACCTCCAACATCACAGGAGAATAGTGGACTGACAGGATTACACCACCTGAAACCACTATAAAATCTACCTACTTATTATCTGCACTTACATTCTGCATTTAGTTTGCTATACACATCAACCTATTGAATCTAGCAACTGAAATCACACACATACACTACTGAGTATCTAATACTTAGTATCATATTTAACGACAAGTAATAAGGCTTAATTTTTGATATAATTCAGCTGCACAAATTCAAGAAACTTAATCACAAGAGATCATCAGTACATCAAGAAAGCTCTTCAAGTATCGGCGAGACTCATCGAGATATCGCTGAGGCTCTTCTTTGAAGTTCTTGAGTTTGTTAACTCCAAAAAGTTTTAAGTGTTAAGTTTATTCACCCCCCCTCTAAACTTAACCAAAACCTTTTCAAGGGACCAACAAATAGCCTCATAAACTCCGCAGCGGTTTCACGACAAAAGTTTTACAAGCTGAGGTCAAAAAAGCATTCAACATAGACCTTAATTATCAAAGTGCGTATCAATATAGATAGAAATCCTTGGAATTGATCGGCAGAAACATAGAAATGTCTTATTCTAAATTACACGTCTACTTTTACATGTTGAAGGTAGAAAATTTTGGAACCATCACAGACATTGTTACTGATGCACTTGGCAGGTTCAAGTGTTGTTTCATGGCTTTGGGTTCTAGTATTGAGGGGTTTAAGTACCGTCGGCCTATCTTAGTTATGGACGGTACACATCTGAAAACAAAACACGAGAGGACATTGTTAGTAGCAGTCGGTGTAGACGCGGGCGACCATATCTTTCCGTTAGCTTTTTCCGTGACCGACGGAGAAAGCCTTGATGCGTGGACACATTTCATGAAAAACGTGAAGTCGATAATCGGGGAACATAGTGACTTGGTTTTCATATCAGACAGAGGGTCAGGCATCATTGGAGCCATTAGAAATGTATTTCCAAATGCTTACCATGGTTACTGCTACCACCACATCGTTATGAACCTCAATAAAAAATTCGGGAGCACGGGATATTATCCATACACTTTCTGGGAAGCCGCTTATACATTTTTGGAAATGCGATTCAAAATATTATTTCAGAAGATAATAGAGATGGATAGAGACCCAACCAATCCAGTGTCGCGTTATCTATAGGAGATTGGAATCGACAAATAGGCACGATCACAAATTCCGAGTACACGTTACGCAATAATGACAAGCAACCATGCTGAAAGCTTTAACAACATCATCAGGGATACGTGTAAGATGAGTATCGTGAATCTCTTTGACCACATCAGAGGAGTGTTGCAGCGTTGGCACTGTGAGAGGAGAGAACTTGCGGACTCGTGTCGCATCGTGTTAGCCCTTGTACCTGAAGAGTTCTTGAAAGATGTTTCACGTGCCAGAAGGAGTTTCACACTGCTCAGGATCGACCGGGACCAGTTTCAAGTTGGGGACATCGATACTAGTGAGAAAGTAAATATGCTTACGAAGAAATGTTATTGCGGGCAGTTTCAGGGACTTCAGTTACCTTACGTATATGCTTGCGCTGCTATAAGTCACCATTTGCGAGTCCATACACTTATTGTTCTCATTACTACAATGCTTGCATGTTTACAACGTATATATGAAGGACGCGTTTTCCCCTGCTCGATCGAGGATGATTGGATTCTTCCCGAATGGATTAGAACTCAACTTTCCTCACTCCGCTTGAGCCTGAGTGAGGGAAGGAGAGAAACACAGAGTCACGGGAGCTAGGCGGGGCCAACCCAGGACCCTGAGGATTCCTTCTCAAGGTGAGCCTCCCGGTGCTAGGACTAGCAGGATGCCTACTGAGAGGACAAACCCAGGTTCCGGTAGGAATTGCTCGAATTATGGTAACCTCGGACACAGAAGGAATAGATGTCCGACTCGTGCAGTTGTTCTTAATTGAATAAATCTCTATTTCAGTATGTGTTGATGTTAATTTTGTAACAGATATTTTTATTATTCCGTTGGGTTGAATGTTATATCACATTGATTTCCAAAGATTGACCAACAGACAGTCGAAGTAGATACTTGTTACACTAAATGACTTAATTTATGGAAGATGATATAGTCATCATCATTGTAGCTTTCAGATTCTCTCCTGTAAGCATGCCCACAAAACTTGAACCCACCATGGGAGAAACATAGTTTTAGAGAAAATCTGATGCCTGCTTCTACACCGAGCATAATAATATAATATGACTATGTGCAATAAAAAGTCCAATGACTCCACCTCATCCAAATTGGGAGACAGTTATCCAAGAGCATTCCACTTCTTGATTTGGAGTTTCCTGCTTTCTTTCTTTGCAAATCAATGTGATAATCCTCTCTACTAGAGATGGAAGAACAACCTCATGTGATTGTCGAATATCATCCATTACAATTGCTAGAAAAAAGATTGGTCAAGACAAGAAATCATACAACAAAAATCACCAACTTTAACAAAGTCTTTTGTTTTAACACGTAGAGAACTATATAGCAAGAGAACCGCAGGCTTCCGAGATGATTTCTAAAAGCAAAATCCATTATCTTTAATTACGAGGAGGAAGAAAAATAATGTGATCATGGAGTCTAGAGACTAAAAGAAAAACTGAAATCATAAAGCAACATATGCAACTTCAACAAAGTCTACAACTTTCTTCATTGTTAAAAGAAAATAACTTGGACGTGAAAAAAGTCATATTGATTAAAAGTTTCGTAGGTGATAATGTCATCATGACCGTATGTCACACATCTTCAAAGATATTCGGCACTCGGCACCTCACGCACATAGCTGTGATGAGATACGGGAAAAATATATATCCATCGCTGCGTTGCCCTTTTGCTATCTTGTCGAATCCTGGAGAGAATATACTCTCCGACGTCAAAGTATGATGTAATAGATGCGTACGCAAGTGCGTACAAATCAAATGTCGGTGCGGTGTAGTTCACCGTGCCATAAATATTGGTGGCAAGGAACATAATCAGGAAAGGAAGGAACGGACCGCACCAGGACCAGAGTGAAGGGCGGGTACGCCTCACATGTTCCCACAGATGCGTCTCCCCAAACAAAACAGCCATGTCACGCTGTAGTAATTCAGGAACATCCGGAAATAGAAAGAAATCCAAAACCTGATGATATTCTGGAATGGCATAATCGTCGTTGATCCATGTATTATTCAAAACGACAGGAACGCCTCGCACTCTGACGCACCGTTCATTGAGCTATGTCGTAGCTACACAAGTGTAGAATTCACGCACAATAGACCGATTCATGTGATGAAAGCTTAATGGCCTTTGGGGGACACCATGCCAACCGTTATCTCGGAACAAGTTGCCGATCAAACTAGGAAGACTCTCCATGTTCAATCGCCTCTCTGTAACGACAACTCTTGCCATCCAGTTAGTCACGTACTCACACCTCTCCTCTTCTGTTGTGAAACGGCTTATGATAGACTACTCATCCAACGACAAATAAATTTCGTCATTGGAAATGAACACATGAGCATGTGGGTTAGCCATTGAAAGGAACACTAGAAGAGATTATATGAGTAAAATAAACGAGAAATGAGAGGGATGAATGGTTGTTAAAGGATTTTTCACTATATAGATTTTTTTCCAAAAGAAACATTGATTGAGAAGGTCGGTGAGAATTATGACTCACCACCATTTGACGTGTGGGGCCCGTCTATAGTGACACTGTACCTATATGGCCTGCCTAAATTCATAACTCACAACCACTTGAAGTGTGGGACCCACCGATAGTGACCATACATGACATATAGGTAGGACACATAGGTACAGTGTCAAGTCTTGTCTTTAGACTGGACAACATGGCTAGTCAAAAGAAGCATTAATTGGATTCCGTCTAAATTAGGAGGGATTCCGTCTAAATTTAGACGATCCGTCTAAATGGAAACCTTTCCGTCCTTATTTAGACGGGTACAGTTGGGTCACATGACATCCTCATTTTGACCACTATTCCCGTCTAAATTATGATGAAAACGTTTCCATTTAGACGGATTCCGTCCAAATAAATCAACCTTACATCACAATTTGGACGGAATTTTGGACGGATTCCGTGACTTGATCATATTCATAAAGCCCATGTTCCTTAGGACTTGACACTGTACCTATGTGTCATACCTATAGCGACCACACATGACATCCTCATTTGGACACTGTACAAATTATTTAGTCACAATCTCCTTACAAATACATATGTCTTTATTTTTCTAAAATAATTGCTTATGTCTTGACATTGACTACACTTTGATTTCACTTTTTTCAAAAATATCGTCGATACAGTGTCAAGTCTTGTCTTCCGACTGGACACCATGGCCAGTCTAAAGAAGCATTAATTTTGGACGGTAGTGACCACACTTGACATCCTTATTATGACACTATACCTATGTTCTTATTGAATTTTGGACGGAATCCGTCCAAAATTTGGACGGATTCCATCCTTTTTGTCGATGAGTGAATTCGACGGATTCCGTACATGACATTCTCGTGTCGACAATCATATTCATATGTTCTTGTTGAATTTTGGGCGAAATCCGTCCAAAATTTGGACGGATTCCATCCTTTTTGGTCAGTGAGTGAATTCGGACGGTTTCTGTACTTTCAATCAATCGATGTTCCTATTGGATTTTGGACGGAGTCCGTCTAAAATTTGGACATATTCCTTTATTTTTGGTCAGTAAGTGAATTCGGACGGATTCCGTACCTTGAATCAATCAATGTTCTTGTTGAATTCTGCAGATATTACTTTATGCTTTGACATTGACTAGACCTTTATTTCACTTTTTTCAAAAATATCGTCGACACAATGACAATTCAATAGGAACATTGATTGATTGAAAGTATAGAAACCGTCCGAATTCACTCACTGACCAAAAAAGACGGAATCCGTCCAAATTTTGGACGGATTCCATCCAAATTTTGGACGAAGTCCGTCCAAAATTCAACAGGAACATTGAATGATTGACAAGACCTGACCATGACCTCTTACATCGATAACTCTATATATACTATGAATTTTAAACTAACCATGCATAACCCTCACTTTTTCTCTGCCTTAGCCACAATGTCTGATTCAGATTCCCCTCCTACTAACATTCAGATTTTTAATCCCGAAAATGAAATTATCCCGGAATGGCATCCTCATCGGCCTGTGAGACAGCACGGTATAACTCACTTTTATGATGAGGATACATTGCTAAATCGGTTCACAACAGTCCATGAGCGTCCCAATTGGATTTGGCACTTCCAAGATAGAGCTGTTGTCGGAGAGAGGAGAATTGAATGGGAGAGTCTACCTACCAATTTGAAGATGTTCTTACATAGAATTTCATCAGAGCGCCTCGCACGTAGTCCCGCACCGACCTCGACTATGAATTGATCAATTGTTCGTGAATTCTACACACTTGTCAGGTCAAAAATTAATGTGTCGCACCATACAATACCAGTATCAGAGGTGTACAAATTACGTGGAGTGGATGTCTGCTTTACTTCGGATTGGATGAATCGCTACTATCGTGTACCTGGAGTCGAAACATACAATCTCTCATACTACAGCCCTTACAACGTTGAGGCATTCCAACGTCAAATTGAGAGACGTCAATATCCTAACGAATGGCTGCGTGTTATGTTCGAATGGATTGCTAGTAGCGTTTATGGTACCGTACACTCTGTTCAACCGAGCAATGACCTGAAAACTTTTTTGTACGCAGTTTTGAATCGTGAAGTTGATTTTTGACGTGACATCATTGCCAGGATTGGTAACATATTGCTTAGTATGGCTGGTGATGGTTATCTCTATTATCCATTTCTTATCACGGCTCTCGCAAGAGATTTTCACGTACCAGAGTACGACAATGATGACATTGATCAGGAAACCTCCCCTATCATATTCAGTGACCACCCTTGGTTTGTTTCGGAGCCAACATTTCAACTTGGGTTCGGCTAATGGACTATGTCGAGTCCGTCTTTTCTTAAATTGTGTTCGTTTTTACCAAACCGTATTATGATAATATGTATGTTTCCTTTCATTAAGAAGATGTTTTTTAACTTATGCAATCGGACTTGATTTTTTAACTTATGTACAATCAATCTTTCTTTTTATAAAATAATTGTTTGTTGTTACTTCTTACTTCGAACAAAATATGTTTCTCAGTTGATTGATAATTATGTATATTTTATAAACGAAATAACCAAATTGATGGCTATGTAATCAATTGATTCCTCAATTAATTCACGTAATGAAATTGATTCCTCTCCCAAAAAAGAAGACAATAAACTTTAAAAACAACTTCTCACCTAACTAGCTATGTAACCTTTCATCTCCCCATTGTTCTTCATTTAAGCTTTCAATAATGGAGGTTTAATCCCTCAAGTAGGGTTTTGTTTTAGCTTCATCTTTCGATAAAATAAATCTGTTGTCAAATCACTTTTTTAATGTAGTTTATTTGAACATAAAAAGGCAAATCGAAAACATAGGTACAGTGTCAAGTCTTGTCTTCAGACTGGACAACATAGGTACAGTGTCAAGTCTTGTCTTCAGACTGGACAACATGGCTAGTCCAAAGAAGCATTAATTGGACTCCGTGTAAATTAGGAGGGATTCCGTCTAAATGGAAACCTTTCTGTCCTTATTTAGACGGGAATAGTGATACAGTGGGGTCACGTGACATCCTAAAACAAAACCACCTCATGTGAACGTCGAAGATCATCCATTACAATTTCGAGAATAAAGAAAGAAAAAAAAATCCATACAACAACTTCATATCAACGTCATAAAGGAATAATATCATTCCAAACCCCAATTAATTCACGTAATTAAATTGATTCCTCTACCCAAAAACCAATACTCGAATATACAAATTACACCGCTATACGTGGACAAAATACATCTACAAGCACCAAGTGCTTATACACCAACAAGTGCTTATACATTCAACAAAAATACCTACATATCTAAAGATCTATGCATTTATTAAACAACTGCACACTAATTTTATGTCTTAATAACAACATATTATCAGTTTTGATCAATGAAAAATTCAGTGCATCAAATGCTTAATGAACTTGACTGTATACCCCACAACACCCCTCTGATGAATGTAAATTTTAATTAATCAAATGATAAGAAGATAATGTATACTGTATAGTATTATAAATTGTTTGAAGTTTATAACACTTACGGGACTGGCATTTGTAGTACGTGTTCAGCCGTAACTACTCTGACCGCAATAGGAGGCTACGCTGGATCAAGCATTTGTGGGAGGTTACGTGAGACGAGCATTGATGAGCTAAAATTTACCCTCAAAAATACATTTATAGAAACTCGCAATCGTGGGTAAACTAACTCTCTAACCGGCGAGTAGTACTGTGGGATTGCTAGGATAGCTACACGAGTCTGAGGTCGTCCCAAGAGAAATGTGGTTGTGAATACCAAAGTGAACGTAAAACTTAGTCTAGGCGGTCAAAGTTTAGGTGGAGTGTTATACTAAAA
The DNA here is from genome assembly GCA_026214975.1 of Gentiana macrophylla. Lineage (NCBI taxonomy): Eukaryota > Viridiplantae > Streptophyta > Magnoliopsida > Gentianales > Gentianaceae > Gentiana > Gentiana macrophylla. The sequence goes on along the minus strand of CM047809.1, from coordinate 81,327,048 downwards.
ATAGAAAAGAAAGAAAATTAAACTACTTGGTTTTAAAAGACATAGCCGAACCATGATCAAAATAGTTAATTTCAACCCCACGGATAGACAAAAGCGGAAGTGTGCAAATGAACTCTCACACTCAATCTCACGGGTGCGTGCTCTCAATTTCGATGCTAAAATCTGAACAACTCTCCTTCAACATCCTATGTGAGGTTAACTAATTCTCCTTTAGAAAACCGATTAATCTAACATGATTAAGTCTTTGTGAGACGCTCTGTTTCCACGAAAAAACCTCGTTAAGAAACAAGTCCGAAATTACTCGGTCGACGTTACTACCCCGATACTCATCAACGTTACTTACACCGAACATCTTAACGAGAATGTGTCAAAGCAGTAAAACCGAAGCTTTACCTAATCCATGGTCTTCCCGAAATACTCCGTGAAACAACTTGTCATCGTTGGCTCAAGAACCACCCGGCACTTCATAGTTCAACCCCGGGGTCTAACACTAAACTACACTAATCTAAACTACCACATTCGAATTATTATGTTGATAATAATACATCGATGAGCGCTTGAACTGAATTCACGACCTAAAACACGGTATGTTTTACCTCCCGATTTTAGAACCCTTTTTCCCACACCACTCTATCTGAACAACTCTTCAAGAGTGATGTGTGTGATATTTGACCTAGGTTGTCAATCTAGCCCAAATCTGTTATAACAAGTTCTAAGACGTGAAATATGTGAGATATAACAATAAAAAGCACTACACACTCCCTATTTCATTTTCCAAGGGTTGATTTCACCAAATTTTACATGATTCGACTATGTGACTTACTTTAGCTATTCATAACAACGGAAATAACAACGAAATAAAAATATATACATATCTAAATACATACATATATATATAAATACTAGTATATAGATATATATGTATATATATAGATATATATAAATATATATATAAAAAGAAACAAAACGAAAGAAAACAAAACAGAAATAAAATAACTACAGCTATATAGATATACGTATAGATATATATATATAGATATATATAGATATAGATATATATATAGTATACGTATATATATATATATTTATACTAATTGCATAAAAGTAAAAGAAAGCAATAAGAACGGAAATGAAATTATATTAAAATGATAACTAGTCGGGTTATTACACCGACATTATAACGATATATATATATCTAATTTAGGCCCCAAAACATAATTAAAAGAAAGGAAAAGAAGAAGAGGGATGGGGAAGAAGGGGCATCGATCACTCTGCATCTGCTCTCATATATATAGGCAAAGTGTGAGGCCGGACCGGTCCTCGAAATGAGCCGGACCGGTCCTGAATCATGATTACTCCACATGCCGTAATCATAACCCATGTGCAGGCGATTACAAACTAATGATTATATAAGTTATATATAATCAATAATTGTATATTAAACTTCTAAAATTCATATCTTGAGTTGTAGACCTCCAAAAATCATGATTTAAACGTCATTAGAAAGCTCTCGGAAAACTCTACAACTTTCATGAAGGACACTTCTTCATAAAACGCCTTTTTGATGGGCCATTCCCATTACGTGTCGTTTTCGGGATTTTCACCGATCTGAATCGATTAGCCACTTGACCATAACTTGAGTTGTAGAACTCCAATTTATGTGATCCAAAGTGCGTTGGAAAGCTTATGTGAAGATCTACAACTTTCATTAAGAAGTCATCCCTTCTTCTAACCCTCTAAACACCTCTTTTAGGGCTCAAAACATGTCGTTACGTAGGATTTTGGTCTACTTATAATCCTGCAATAAACCACCAAAATACCAAACGTAAATCCGACCACGACACTCCGGTTACTAAACCGGTACAAAAACTAATAAAAACTTATAAAAACACGATATTTTATAAAATAGTCACGACTTATATATTTTTATGAAATCTAGGAATTAATGACTCAAATTGATATAAAGGTGCTCAAAATGATATTAAAAGCGGGTGAAATGTTATGAAAATAACGAAGAATTTTTCCGTCATCACAACCCCCACTTAGCTTTTGGTCGTCCTCGAACAAAATAAGCTATAAAATAAAATGAATGTGGAAAAATTCATGAAGATATAAAATATAAAGGCCAACCAGATGATGTAACCAATCGAATCATAACCACACGTTAACCTTAATATAAATGTATAGCAACAGTGTGTGTGTGACAAGCCTTTTCAATTTCCACTTTCCCTCTTGAATAAATCAAGCAAACGCACAAATATCCATTCAGACAATCCTAATGACTTTCCTAGGTATAGGCAGTAACAGTTCCACACAAAGTCCTCCCGTGTACTCATTAGGATAATCCCTAAAGCATATCATTCAGTTTATACTGGGGATAGTCAGAAGAAAACTAAGTTATAAACCATGCTCTATTTTTTTTTCCTCATAGAATACTAACATATCCGAACTCATTGCCAAAATTGACTATCTTGCAAGCGTCATGAGGTGAGATTGAATACATTAATACCTATCTAACTCTTTTTTTTTTTTTTTTTTTTTTTTTTTTTTTTTTTTTTAATGTGTAGCATATGCCCTCATTCCCAGCAATAGGATGTTTCGTGATAACACCCTAGCTGGACTACTATCATCAGGCAGTCGGGAGCTTTTAAACCTCATAGTGATATAGGACGTTTCGTGATAACGCCCTACTACACTCAAATCATTGGTAGCTACATCCGGCATATAAATAGCTCACTTATTTTGACATTCTTTCTATCACATTCAAACCTTCAGATATTCACAGTACATGTTCAGAAATTAGGTACTAAGCTATTGCAATTATCTCTAGAATAACCACTAGGATACTGAATGGATACAGTTTAAAATTTTCGCTTCAATATCAAAGGCTTACGTGAACAATGAATTCATGTTACACAAATAAATTTTTGGTTAAAATGCACTTACGGTTCACTTTGGTTATACATATCCAAATTAATCATTACATCTTTAAATCCATGAAATATATACCTTATACAGATTATTTTAATCAACTAAATAATGCTCGAAAAAGAATCAAAAACTAAGGGTTTAAACACTTACTGCCATTTCTAAACCAACCAGACTCTACCCCCCACTTACGATTTTGCATTATTCTTAGAGTGTAAATGAGATAGAGAGGAAGACTTAGCTTATAAACCAGCGGAAAGATGCTATCGAATCCCGTAACGACCCATGAGAAAGCACGATCCGAATCCCTATACCAAAACTTAAAACAAAGCAAACCACGAAAGCAAACACGGGACATGGTCCTCGTGCAAAAGTATGCAATAGGGATATGGGAATAATAAGATAATGGCCTGTCACGTCGAGAAAATTCGATAGGCAAATAGAGAGTATCACATGAGCATATATCGTAGTCAAGTCGACTATTCCTAGTTTCATTTTTATTACACACGCTTTATTAAGGTGGGAATACTCACCACTATACTACAACTACTAGAAATTTGAAACAGACTAGATCATAAAATGAAATGTAGTGAGTCTTTTATACCCAGATCCTCAAGGGTTCTACAACCTAAGTCCAAGAAATGATGTATTTGAATGTTTTCTTTAAATTCCCTCGGGATTTTCGGATAACCACCTAATCATTCCCTCTTAATGACATTCAAACATTCATCCTGAGACTTGGTTGTGCTTTGTGTTCATCTTTCATACAAATTCTACATTTCATTCAGACTAGTCTTATCCAAATTATTATTATCGGGCTTGCCTCCGGTGGCGCTTTTGTTTAACGTCGTTTGCTCGACTAAAGTAGTATTTACAAGTTATCAACCAAAATCGAGAACTTAAGAAGATCAAAAGCTTAAGAAAAATTAACAATCACGAGAACCAAAGAAATTAAATTGTCTAGAAAGCGTTACCTCGTTTGGCTCTCGATGCCATATCCTCCCAACCAGAGAATCTTCTTTTATCGAATTTATCGAACCATCTTCTTTGCTATTCCATAAAGTTCATCCATTGGGAGTACACAAATCGGACCATGAAAATTCATCCTCACAGAGTGGACGAATGTAGTAATCCGGGACCGATATATTAACTATTACCAACTCTCCCAGTGGCTTTACTAAAGATGGCCAATCAATCTCTCGCTCCTCTAACTCTGTCATCTCCAAATCTTGCACTTTTCTTCGCAAAGCCCGAATTATCAACCTTATTCTCAACTTTGAACTTCTTCGGTGATAACCTCATCATCATTCCTAACCACCTCACATGTCTCTGCTCTTTCACATACCTCACTAATTCAATCAATTGCCCCACCTTGTCTTGAAGATTTCTTATAGCGAGTCGATGACTTACCTTGAACTCCTGCATGTCCAACGATCGCTCTTCCAAGATCTGGTTCAATCGTTCTAGTTGCTCTATTTGACTGCCGGTGAATTCTTCTTGTGGCATGGGGCGCATCGATCATATTGACTTTGATTCATCGGAGGTGAGTAGTAGTCCTCTTGCCATTCCGGACAATCGATCGGATGGTGAATATGGTTAAAGCTATCAACGTCTTTGAGTATGAACACTTGTAATCCCGATAAGCATTAGGGTTCGGGTAACCTCTCGTAATGGTGTGGCTCATGCTTTCGAATAACCATAATTACGGTCCTGGTATGCACTAGAGGCACGATAATTCCATGAACCTTGGTTATTCTGCACATTGATATTGAGGCTCGATACCTGAACCGTTGTTGATAAGGTTGGTAGGGGTATTGTTGTTCAGCTGAGTAGTTTTGATTGAAAAATCCATCCATTTAAGCTCAATCTGCAAGATCTCAGAAAACAACAATAAAACAATAAAAATTTTCTTTTTTTTTTTCGTTTTTTTTCGTAAACACACGATATTTAGACCCCTCAAAAAGTTATGGTTGCCGAAGGCCCTAATCCCAAGTTTTAGCCAGACTTACAAGATATCACCCTCCGAAGAGGCTAAGTACCAAAGTCGTATTCAAACCGAGTTCGGACAATATCACTTCAAGCATCCATAGCTCTTTGTCGACATCTAAATAAAACAAGAAAATAAAAACCTAGGCCCAAGCCTTCGGTTCACTTACAAGATATCACAACAATATCACACATTTCCCGGCACGGCGCCAATTTTGATGAGCTAAAATTTACCCCTCAAAAATACATTTATAGAAACTCATAATGTGGGTAAACTAACTCTCTGGCAGGCGGAGTACCGTGTCGATTGCTAGGATAGCTACAGTGAGTGCGAGGTCGTCCCAAGAGAAATGTGGTTGTGAATACCAAAGTGAGCGTAAAACTTAGTCTAGGCGGTCAAAGTTTAGGTGGAGTGTTATACTAAAAATAGAAAAGAAAGAAAATTAAACTACTTGGTTTTAAAAGACATAGCCGAACCATGATCAAAATAGTTAATTTCAACCCCACGGATAGACAAAAGCGGAAGTGTGCAAATGAACTCTCACACTCAATCTCACGGGTGCGTGCTCTAATTACGATGCTAAAATCAACAACTCTCCTTCAACATCCTATGTGAGGTTAACTAATTCTCCCTTTAGAAAACCGATTAATCTAACATGATTAAGTCTTTGTGAGGCGCTCTGTTTCCCGAGAAAAACCTCGTTAAAAACAAGTCCGAAATTACTCGGTCGGCGTTACTACCCCGATACTCATCAACGTACTACACGAACATCTTAACGAGAATGTGTCAAAGCGATAAAACGAAGCTTTACCTAATCCATGGTCTTCCCGAAATACTCCGTGAAACAACTTGTCATCGTTGGCTCAAGAACCACCCGGCACTTCATAGTTCAACCCCGGGTCTAACACTAAACTACACTAATCTAAACTACCACATTCGAATTATTATGTTGATAATAATACATCGATGGCCAGCTGGCCTGAATTCACGACCTAAAACACGGTATGTTTTACCTCCCGATTTTAGAACCCTTTTTCCCACACCACTCTATCTGAACAACTCTTCAAGAGTGATGTGTGTGATATTTGACCTAGGTTGTCAATCTAGCCCAAATCTGTTATAACAAGTTCTAAGGCGTGAAATATGCGAGATATAACAATAAAAAGCACTACACACTCCTATTTCATTTTCCAAGGGTTGATTTCACCAAATTTTACATGATTCGACTATGTGACTTACTTTAGCTATTCATAACAACGGAAATAACAACGAAATAAAAATATATATATATCTAAATACATACATATATATATAAATACTAGTATATAGATATATATGCGTATATATAGATATATATAAATATATACATAAAAAGAAACAAAACGAAAGAAAACAAAACAGAAATAAAATAACTACAGCTATATAGATATACGTATAGATATATATATAGATATATATAGATATAGATATATATATAGTATACGTATATATATATATATATTTATACTAATTGCATAAAAGTAAAAGAAAGCAATAAAAACGGAAATGAAATTATATTAAAATGATAACTAGTCGGGTTATTACACCGACATTATAACGACATATATATCTAATTTAGGCCCCCAAAACATAATTAAAAGAAAGGAAAGAAGAGAGGGATGGGAAGAAGGGGCATCGATCACTCAGCATCTGCTCTCATATATATATAGGCAAAGTGTGAGGCCGGACGGTCCTGAAATGAGCGGACCGGTCCTGAATCATGATTACTCCACATGCCGTAATCATAACCCATGTGCAGGCGATTTACAAACTAATGATTATATAAGTTATATATAATCAATAATTGTATATTAAACTTCTAAAATTCATATCTTGAGTTGTAGACCTCCAAAAATCATGATTTAAACGTCATTAGAAAGCTCTCGGAAAACTCTACAACTTTCATGAAGGATACTTCTTCATAAAACGCCTTTTTGATGGGCCATTCCCATTACGTGTCGTTTTCGAGATTTTCACTGATACGAATCGATTAGCCACTTGACCATAACTTGAGTTGTAGAACTCCAATTTATGTGATCCAAAGTGCGTTGGAAAGCTTATGTGAAGATCTACAACTTTCATTAAGATGTCATCCCCTTCTTCTAACCCTCTAAACACCTCTTTTAGGGCTCAAAACATGTCGTTACGTAGGATTTTGGTCTACTTATAATCCTGCAATAAACCACCAAAATACCAAACGTAAATCCGACACGACACTCCGGTTACTAAACCGGTACAAAAACTAATAAAAACTTATAAAAACACGATATTTTATAAAATAGTCACGACTTATATATTTTTATGAAATCTAGGAATTAATGACTCAAATTGATATAAAGGTGCTCAAAATGATATTAAAAACGGGGTGAAATGTTATGAAAATAACAGTGAATTTTTCCGTCATCAAGCATCCATCTCAAACACTCTCCTCAACGCAACACCGAATGCTTTTATATTACCCTTCACATATTCCATATCCTTATAGTCATCCCCCACCAGACAATCATACACTCTAATATTCCAGTCGGGAATAGACACTTGGACAACAGCCCAGTGACCAGGATATATGGCCCAGGGCATGTACGCCACTGTGTTTTTATCCCATTGCTTGACGCACTGAATCGCATGATCTGGAATCTCCGTTGTGTCAGGCGTCTTTCCCTGATCTATATGACCCTGGACGCAAAATAAGGAGAAACCAGAGAAGGCAATGGCCATATGCGGTTCAAAGCATTCTAGATATGTTTCCCTTTGGCGTCGTATAAGGTCCAGGAATGCATCGATATGCTGTAGGCAAGCAAAAACAAGTTAGAGATAATGAAATCAGACATATGACTATTTCAGATATATGAAAATGAAGTCACAAGAATATACTTCTCGGTCTAACTCTCTATACTTCTCCTGGAGACGTTTGAACCATGCCTTGTCCTCCCAATCTGACATTTTGAATCCAAATACGAGGCCCGTTGGATTCTCTATTGGGGGTGGATTTTCTTGTTCGTACCAGGAGATAAATTTGTTTTCCAACTCTTGCAGAAATTTTTTCAACGCTGTCCATCTAGGAGCACCTGGCAGACTGACTATGTGCGACCCATCAGTTAATTATCGTGGTTGGTTAGTAGTCTGACGGGTTGTCAATCTTCTGTCAGTTGTATCATCCGCCTTTCGTTTCCCCAATTGAATATCAGTTGGACCAACAACTAAACAATATTCAATACATTATCGAGTTATATAGTTTTTCACAATGTAATTTCTAGTTTCAAAATTAAAAATCTACAAACTTACTAAAATCGATCCCACGCTCCACGACCGATGCCTGGCTGGTGGCGGTACCTGCCCCTGTCGTAGCCTCGGGAGTATCTATACCAAATATAATCGAGATAATCAATTAACAACAATAATAAAATAAGATTTTTAATGTTAATAATATAAAAATGAATACACATTAACTTCCTATAAACAATATGGGATTCGAGTTAGATAGTTTTTCACAATGTAATTTCTAGTTTCAAAATTAAAAATCTACAAACTTACTAAAATCGATCCCACACTCCACAACCGATGCCTGTCTGGTGGCGTACCTGCCCCTGTCTTAGCCTCGGGAGTGTCTATACCAAATATAATCGAGATAATCAATTAACGACAGTAATAAAATAAGATTTTTAATGTTAATAATAAATCAATATACATTAACTTCTTATAAACAATATGAGATTCGAGTTAGATAGTTTTTCATAATGTAATATCTAGGTTCAAAATGAAAAATCAAATAACTTACCAAATATAAGCGGCTTTGACTTGTGTCGATGAGCGGCCCCCGTCAGAGCCTCGGGAGTATCTATACCAAATATAATCGAGATCATCAATTAACGATAACAAACAATAAAATACCTATGTTAATTATACAAATTACCTATTAGATCGTCGGGGTTGAAGTCTTGCGGAGGCGGACTATCATCGGAGGCAGCTTGTCCATCAAAATGAACATGCTCGGGTGTGGTGAATCCAACAGCCTCGGCGGTCTGCATGGGAGGTGTTTGTTGATCAGGCCTCTCCTGATTCTGAGCGGGTTCTGTATCGTGGCCTTGAGGTGTATCAGTCTCGTGGCTAGCTTGTGGGATTGAAGAACCACACTGAGAGACTTGTGGCTGTGTGCTAGACTGGGATTGGGATGAATGATTACCACCCTATTAATAATTCAGATTCATGTGTTAACAATATAAATACGGCTGTCAAATTCATATGTGCAAGATAATTTATACCTGTCTAGCTGCCTGGAGTTCCACCCATTTGACAAATTTTGAATGCCCAGCTCTAAAAAATCCCAACTCAGCCTTAACTTCAGCTAACCCACACGTCGTTTCACTTAACTGAGCCTTCACATCTCTTAGCTCGGATTTAGTCTTTTGAAGCTCGGTATTTGCATCTCTTAACTCAAAGTTGGTTTTTTCCAACTCAGTCTTCATAACACTCAACTCCGAGTTAGTTTTATCCAACTATTGTTGGATGATTTGAGTAATTCATCGGCCTCGGTGCACGACATACATTTAGGGTTATAGTGCCATCGCCTTGCAGGTTCGCGGAGGTAGACGCATAATCTGTATGCCTAGACTGGCTACGTCGAGCGTCCTCTTCATAAATTTTGGGACGCTCACGTTCTATGGCAGGACCAGAGGCACGGGACGGTGTGTTTCTGACGGGAAGGACCGGTGGTGTGTTTCTAACGGGAGGGGCCAGTAATTGACGAGGTACAACCATAACATCCGCCGCCGGCAACCCTAGTGAAATTTTGTAATCCCTATCTTCGGGGGTTCTCAGAAAATCATCGGGCATTCCTTCCTGAATACATGAAAAACACGATTTTAGATACATTATATTTAAAATGTTGATTGATAAAAATGAAAATACGATACTAACCGATACATCAAACTGTGTGGATGCCAGTCTACCGGAATACACCCCGCTGTTCGAAAACCTCCACCTCAGCATGCTAGGACGATCGTTCTCATGTCCCTCTCTCAAAATTTCGAATCTCCCATTCAGAGCGATGGATGGAATGGCATGAAAAGCCCACACATGTAAGGCATATAGACAACCGGATATCGTTGGCTGAAGCGCATTCTCATCACTTTTCGGCCCAAGTAACTGTAAGTGTTGTACTTGTTTACGCCAGTTCCACAAAAGTTGTTAAACATATACTCCCCCCACGGATAAGTTCTAACCCGTTCTAGGTCCTCGATGATAAAAATATATGATTCGGCATTACAGTTCCAGGGTCTTGTCCGATTAATAAGCCATAAATAACATACACTAAAGCCATCCGATATACGGTTTCAATGTCGCATTGCCTTGTCCTCATCGCTGCTAAGATTTTTGCCATCGTTACCGTCCCGGCGCACTTTCTTAGTTCACAAGGCTCCTCAAAACACCTTGAGACTGGTTGAATCTGAAGGTTTGCATCTCCAAATCTATACCCCATTGTCATTGCAAACTCTCTTTTGCCGAACTTCACTCTATTCTCGCCAATCTTAAAATGAAGTTCATCGTCGCGGTCGGGATAAACTATTTGGAAATACAAGAATGCTATTAGCCGCCCTTTGAACGCCCAGTTATCACGATACCAAGTAATAAATTGACCAAACACTGATTCTTCCAGTCTAGTTAACAAGGTACGATCATTGCCGTCAGGATACAACACCAACTCGGATTGTAGTTTTTCATAGATTTTTCTTTCCGAATGGAACCTCAATTTGGTATCAAACACCTTATCACGCGGATGAATATATTCTCCGTGTGTCCCAAATGTGGAAAGCTGCGAGTGATTATAAATACACATGATTATTTAATTGTAAAAATATATTGCAAATACATATATATATATATATATATATATATATATATATATATATATATATATACACATACACACACACACATCAGATACTTTATACATCAGATACTATATATATACATATATATTGTAACATTGAAAAAAATAAGAAATTTACACCAGATACTATATACATCAGATATATATATATATATATATATATATATATATATATATATATATAATATATATATATATATAATATTATATATATACACACCACACACACAAACATGCACATATATATATACACTGTATATATATATATATATATATATATATATATATATATATATATATATATATATGTGTGTGTTATATTTTCCGTAAGTAGTTGTTAAAAAAATTTTTATATTTTTTAGTTGACAAAATGATTTAAAGGGTAATATGTATAGTATATATATATATATATATATAGTATATATATATATATATATATATATATATATATATATATATATATATACATATATATATATAAAGTAAATAAGATTGTTTCCAGAAAATAGTAAATATGATTTGTATTTATTTACTTTATATACATACATACACACACACACACACACACACATATATATATATATATATATATATATATATATATATATATATATATAAATAAGTAAATAATTGTTTCAAAAATAGTAAATAAGATTTATATATATATATATTTATATATATATATATATAAATAAATAAATTATATATATAAATATATTTAAATAAATAAATAAATAAATATATATATATATATATATATATATATATATATATATATATATATATATATATATATATATATATATATATATATATATAACGAAATGTCTTATCATCTGTTTTTATTTTTCGGAACATCGTTGTTTTGTGTTGTGTTGTGTTGTAACGTTAGGGGGGGTAAGAGAAGAAGATAATATTGTTTTAATCAACGTCATAGAATACTTGATGATGACGAAGGAGACCGGATGCCGGACGGAGCCGGTAGAACAAAACTTATATTTTCAATCTAACGGGTGCCTCACTTCCGGCTGAGGATTTACCAGGCTGCTAGAGACAGGAAAAGATGCTCTGTTGAGCAGACCTAATGAAATTTTCTACGAGCTACCTACCAGGAGCCCCAATACAAAGTCTGGAGATTAGGCATGACACAGCGGATCAGAAGGAATCGAAAACACCCTAGGGAAATCATGCAATTCTAAGAACCACATCAGGCCGAGGCGTACCATGGAATTCAGTTCGAGATATTCGTTCTTGTATTTTCAAACAACATTAATTTGTCGTTTGTTTCAATTTTTTAAATCACATTCTTGGTACCGATAATTTCAAGGGCATTTATACTGAAGGCATTTATACTCCCTGTGATCAGTCCTACTCATTGACAAATTTAAATAATTAGCAATACTACTATCATAGAATCTTACAGTATACTATAAAAAATTACACTTGATTATCAAATAAAAAATTATAACACTATCATACATATTCTTACACTATCATAAATTACTTCTAAATACCCCATCATACATTTAATCATACCATACATGAATTGAATTCAAACCCAACAATAAAATAACACACTATTGAACATGAAACATAATGTTCTCTAAATTATACATGAATTTTTGAATTTTACATGAACATCGATAAACCATAAAACCTAGGCTATTAATTACATATTACTGATGTTCATACATATCCATTCGAATTCTAAGATTCATACATATCATTTCGATTTCTAAAAGCACTTCATCATACATACATATAATCATACAATATATGAATTTTAATCTAAACCCTAAACCCTATAACACCGTTGAATCCCAATCGAACAAATAACATGATATTCATGGTGACATAAACCGTAAAAATCCTGTCACAATAAAATAACAAAATTTAATAGGATTAGCCCCATTAATTTGAATCAAATAACAAAATCAAATAGGATATGAATTCAAATCATATGTATGATTACCCAACAAAATCAAATAACAAAAATAAATAACGAAATCAAAAACGGAATTGGAAGAGGCTGTAAAAAATAAAAAATCATAAACACTTACATTAGGTGCTTCTAAGCTCTGAGAAGACGAAAGATTAGCCATTGAAATCGTCCAAAATTTCTCTTAGAAATGGAAGGATTGAAATGCTCCGTAAATCGTCCAAATTCGGCTGTTTTACTGCGTTTTTCAGAGGTTTAGTTGAAACGGCTGTGAAATGAGGAAGAAGGCCTGATAAGGGTTTAAAAATGGACGAATCCGTCCAAAATGGATGTTTCGTCCAAATTTGGACGGTGCGCCCACTGTTTGGACGAAGAGATCAAATGATACCGTCCAAATTGGGACGGTTTTAGTGTTTTGGACAAAATGGACGGAATCCGTCCAACATTTGGACGCATCGTCCAAAAATGGACGGAATTCTTACCAATTTGGACGGTGCGTCCGAATTTTGGACGGATTCGTCTATTTTGTCCATTGGATGGATTGGGCGAAATGTATCCAAATATGGACGGTTTTGACTGTATTTGGACAATTTCCTTCAAATTTGGATGGTGAACCTGAAAAAAAATATCAGTAACTGTTTGACTTAAAAATAAATGTCAGAAGTTACAGTGACATGATTTTCCAATTTCTCCCCTTTACTTTAGCCGATTTTTAGGACGAATTTGCATTTTTTTTCATGACTTTTTGCACTGTCAGCACCACATGAATGCAATGTCTTGCCAAAATTGATTTTTCCTCAAATTCATTTTCTTCCGGCACCTTGAGGCCTGAAATTTAAAAGAAAACAAAAATTCCAAGTTACACGACTGAAATTGCAATCAAGAAAAACATGACTAAAACGCTATTTATGTCAAGTGGATTGATTATCCTTTCTTTTTTTTCTTGTCAAAATCTAAACCCTGAGCTTTTTTTTAACTCTGTCTAGAAATTTCTCTGTCAACGTTGACTTCTTGCGGTTCAATACGTGCAGTCGACTACCGGTGGCTTCACGATATTCGGTTGGTTGGTTGATCGTATTCTCATAAACACAATCTTTTTATTGAGCTCTCACTCGTGTTCTTCGTGCTCGGGAAGACCATCACCACCAGATAAGCTAATATTGTACTATTCGAGTAATTGTGTATTAATGGCTGCTCTTCTTTTATCAAAGAGCAGCTAACTAATTAGATTCTGCAACTACTAATACTTATGTAATAATGTAGTGAAACTGAAACAACACAAACCCCCCTCCCCCCTCCCCCCTCCCCACACACACATTTGTGTTATATGTGTGTGAACTTGGTGATCAAAGGGTGATTTGGGTAATTATGATTTTGTTTAATGTGTAATTTCATGGTGATTAATGCTCCTTTTTTTTAATGGAGCTTGATAATCCAATAATAGACTTGATATTTGTCACCTTATACATTGTAATAGACATTTTCAAGTGAATTTTTTGGTTACTTTACCTTAGTATGTGGTAATTTCTTATGGGAAATATGTATTAGATTAGAGAACTTCGGTTTTCCTGTGGTGAAATGAAATAATAGTGCTTGCGGTAACTACTTATGGGAAATATGTATTCAAGTGCTCTAACAAACACAAAATCATTCTATGACAACGTGATTACACCCCAAAATTTTTATGCACTTAATGATGACAGTTGTTAAAGGTATCACACCAAACATATTCTTGACGTACCATAATGACATTTAAAATCTAAAAAGTCGAATCTTGACCTTAGATTTGACTTCTCAAAGGTCAAATATGCACATTTAACCTCTGAAATGTCAAACATATGGTCTTGGTGTGGTGCCAAAGTAGGTTTATAATTCCTTTAACAATGCTCTTGAATAATTTGTCCGTGACACTTTTACTTCCGGACTATTAATTAATCATTCAAAGAGGTCGTAATCAGAAACGTAGCCAAGTGCAGGGCTTAGGGGCTAAGCCCATCCAATTGTTATTTTTAATACACCAAAAACTTATATAATCTGGTACAACACAGTCATTTATATTAATAGAGCCCACCCGACCATAAATAGATAGTCCACTAGCCCATCCAAAGATGAATTCCTGGCTCAGTCATTGGTCGTAATTAGTTTGACATTAATAAACAACTCAATCATATGTATATTGTTTGAGACTAATCTTTAAAGGCATTGTCGGGCACCAACGATGAAGACATCTCTTAAAAAAGTTTGTTGTATCCATAAAAACTCGAACTTGAGACCTTTTTGACTGGATAGTTATATATATATATATATATATATATATATATATATATATATATATATATATATATATATATATATATATATATATATATATATACTTACTACTCTATTTATAAATATTCATAAATGAAAAAAAAAATTAGTCACCCTAAAAAATGAAAAAAAAATTGTTGATAATGTTATACTGTTTCTTTGACTAAAATGTCATACTGTTTGTGATGACACTCTAAATGGTACCAATATTTATACCCATATGCACCCCGAATTCTGCTCAAGAGAGGATAGATAGGCTCGTTATTGCTTAGAATATGTGTTAAATGCTATGTGAGTGTTTCCAGGATCGTAATTCTGCATCTATGCTATTTTCCCCGAGGTTTTGGTATTGTTTCATCTCGTTTTGTGTATTTTATAGGATGTACCGAATCTGGAGCATTGAGAAACGGATCCTGGACCAAAAGGAATGCATTAAGGGCGAGTGATTGAAGTCCAAGAAGAAGCCTGCTGAATAAAAAGAAGAGTAGAAGGCCCGGTAACCCGAGGTTTAGTCCCGGTAAACCGGTGACTTATTCAACACGAAATTCATTCGCCGCATTATCTAAGTTGGTTAGGGTTTTAGAGATTCTTAAGTCGGCTATTGTATCTATATAAATCCGCATACAATTCATATGATTGATACATCTTGAATAACTTTTGATTAGTATTACAAATACATTATATATTATGCAATAAAGTTTTCTTGAGCCTTGGAGAGTTGTTTTTGGTTTCCTCCTTGGAGAGTTGTTTTTGGTTTCCTCCCTTCTTCCATCATCTCTAGCTTGAGTAGATCGAGCTAGATCTCCATTGTTGAAGGTATGAAGCTTTGAACGTTCCTTTATCGTCTTCAACATGGTAGATCTGTTCGTATTATGTGTTTTACTTAATCTGCATGTTTAACAACCTCATAATTTACTTATTTTAATCTTACTGAGCAATGTAGATCCAGAAATTAGGAAAAGCCGCTCCCGGTAAACCGTCGGTCTATACCGGTTTACCGAGGCATATTTTAGAAAACCTAAACTGGGATTCACTACAGCCACGTTGATCGGTAGTAATAATTAAAACGGGTAATAGGTCTGGCCAATCTAGTATTCGTAATTCGTAAATTAACATGAAGGACCGCAAGTGAAGTGTTAATTAGGACATAGTCTTGATGGACCCTAGGAACGTGTTGGTCAGTGTTGACAGCTGTCTAGATGGGTTAGCGGTATGAGGTAACTCTCAACATCTGCAGTTCTAGTTCTTTATGCGTATGGGCTATTACGGACCAATTAAGGAGGGTAGCTTGCGTATAGATTGTCTACTGCCATTGTCGGAGTAGATATGAGTTGTAATTGCACCTATAGCTGATAAATATGATAAAACACTCACGATTAATCTAAGGAAATTATGTGGGGAAGTAAACATAACGATTAGCTAATCCAAGTTAGTAGATCGGTGAGGAGAGGGAGAGGTATACCATGTTTGTTTTCTTTCTATGTTATTGTTGGTCAATGACCGCCTATATGTTGCTCCTTAATTAGGTTAGAATCATTTATATGTATAAGTTGCATTGACTCTGTGTGATCGACCTTGACTCGCATTTACTATACTACGATGTACCTAGTATTCTTGATAGTAATATCGACGTTAGTGACTTACACGCGATCAAGATTTTTGGCGCCGTTTCCGGGGACTATGGCCAATTTCTATATATAAACGTTTTAATTCTAATTAAAAAGTCGTTTTTATTTTATTTTGGGTCTTGAGTCGTTCTGTATCAATCCTGCACATGTTAAACTGTCAAAATTAGAAAATTCAGGGCCGGTATCCCGAAGGTAACCTCCGAGTTACCGAGGCCTGGAAAATCGATTTACGAGCAGCCTCTGTTATTCTCGTGTTATTCCTGTTGATTTTAGTTAGTAGGTCCGCAATGGATTGGGATCACACCCACCGAAGCGGAAGTTGCTAACCTTTTCTTTGTTTTATTTTGTCTTTTTGCAGATTGATCAGAACACTTCAGAAATTTGATCGACTCAGAGTTGAAAAAGCACACACAAGTCGAACAATATGCCTAGTACAATCTTGAACATCACACCAATTTCCATGTATCCCGGAACCGAAGCACGAGAGCATTATGAAGCGGTAAAGCAACGGTTAGAATAAGAGGAGAAAATGATCAAGAAAGAGCCTGAAGATGACCTTAAGGAGTACATCACATATCTTCTAGGTGAGTTTCCTTGCGAATTAATAGATATATCATCTTCAGATTATGACTCGGATGATCCTGAAGAGGATCCCGAAATGATGTTTTCTGAGCCTGAAGATCACCCAGACTCAGACACCGTGGTGAAGTTAGGAGACCCTGACACGTTCAGACTCCCAATTTCCGTTAATGGAATATCCGTAGGATTAGGTCTCTGCGACTCTGGCTCGAGTTGCAATATTCTTCTCTTTTCCCTCTGTCAAAAGATAAAACTTCCGGTTGTGATGAATCAAACCAGGACCATGACCTTCGTAGACAGAACCAGAGATATGCCTGCTGTTGGTTTGCTTAGAAAGTGCACAATTAAGGCAGGAGGATTCACGTATCCTATCGACTTTACGGTCATAGACGTACCGAAAGATCCTAGTGCCCCAGTTCTTTTAGGACGACCTTTCCTAGCGATGAGCAAGGTGGTTATGGATTTTGATAATGGGGAGATCACATTAAGAATGAATAATAATGCTGTATCTTTTGGGATCCTAGAACCCCTAGAAAACCGACCGGAGAGTTGTAAGATGACGTATGCTTCGAGGAAGGTAGAGATCTTGGAGATTGAGGGGCTTAAGAATAAAGAGGTTGTCATAGAAACCGTTGAGCAGGAGTTTTTAAGATTAATGCTGAGAGAGAAATAAGATTAGGACCACGACAAGATGCTCACGGAAGCTAGTCCTTCCGGGTTGCGTAGTGAACGAGTCGAGCTAAAAGTGGAAAATGTGGAGTCCTTGAGTTTAAAATCTAAATCTCGACGCAGAGGTAGACCTAGCACGCAAGCTAAAAGGGAGAGGCATGCTAGGAAGAGAGCTCACAAAGGTTCTTTGAAAGTGCAAACCTCTGGAGCGAAAGTTTGGCGAGTGAAGGCTCCAACCCTTGATTGATCGGAGATCTGAAGAAAGTCGAGCTGGCGACTATAAACTCAGAACTATCTCTTCAAACCCTTAGGTAGTTTAGGATTGAATAAAAGTAGCCGGATGAAGGGACGATCTTTTTTTCATCCTACCACAAACTTAATTAGGCTTGAAACCGATTGGTTGTGGAAAGGTTTTTTTTACCTCGTTACGGATTCTAGTGAATTAGGTTAGGTTTTGAGTTGGAAGCAACAAGTGGAAGAGTAAAGGGTAGTCAATTTGAGGTCAGAACTGAGCAAAAAAGGTTGAGTAAGAAGTGCAGAGAAGGCAGATAGAAAAATTTGGGGAAAAATACCCCCGGTTTCTTGAGGGTAACCTCCGGGTTACCGAGGATTGATTTTTGGATTTCTGAACGTCAGTGCATAAAGCTAAATTTTTAGAGACACGTGGAGGACACACGTTGCACCAGATACGGTCAGTCAGCAGAAACCGTCCCCTTTTCCCCTCTTTTCAAAATTTTCATCCTTTCCCACACTCCACCATAACTCCACCTCAATCCCATCAATCACCTCCTCAATTCCCTCACCCTAATAACTTCTCTACCCATTATCCCACTAAACCATCCACATTCATTCCATTCTTCCTATTTAAACCACCCCTTCATCACCATTATCATCATTCTTATCATTCCGTCTTTTTCATTCAACAAACTTCTTCCATTCCTTCTTTCTTTCTGAAATTCGACAACCATCACCACCAAATCACCACCAAACCACCACCTTAACCGAACCAAATTCCTTCCATTTCCAAACCCTAAACACCATTTTCTAACCCTGTTGCTGAGTTGTATTGCTGCTGCTACGGTGAAGTACTGCAATTTCTTCTTCTTCCCTTATCAGAGGAACAGTCCAGAAAGAAATTAAGAAAAGTTCAGGCCAGTAAACCGAACCTTACCTCCGGTTTACCGAGGGTTCTTTTTCAGAAAAAGCTTTTGTATCATGTTCTATACTCATTCAGGATGGGACCTAAGCGTCAAAGGTCAACTGTTCGTCCCAGTGGATATCAGACAATGTATGAAGATGCCAATCCCTTGATAGACGGGGTTGCGTAATTCCATTCTTTAGCTATTTACAAGTCGTTCCGAGGACATTGGAATGCAAGACCAGTGGCTCGAGAATGAGGGGTAGATTTGGATGAGTTCGGGATGATATTTCCGGGTGCCCTACAAGCACAAGACTTATTGGACATGGTTGAGGCACCGGCAAGATTCAACGCCACGGTGGTAAGAGAGTTTTATGCATATGTTTCGCATAACCCCGGATCCACATTTGCTATGGTTCACGGTGTTAAGGTTGATTTTTCGATTGAGCGGATCAACGCTCATTTTGGGGTTAGACATCCACCGGTGTTTCGGATGAGTACACATCCTCGAGCAACATTGCCGATTTCGAGAGGATGGATATGGTTGCTGATTTCTTAGGGGTGCAATGGAAGCGCAATCCTGCAGGAACCCCCACCATCTTCCTAGAGAATGAGCTATCTTAGGACCGGAAGATGGTCAATCAATTTGTCTGTGCTCGCCTTCTTCCGATGAAGCACACTGTTTCTGTCACCACTTCGAGGGCAGAGTTAATGTTATATCTAGTGACGGGTGCCTCAATCAACATCGGTCTGTTGATGCATAGCCGTATCCATGAGCTTGCCGCCTCTTCTGAGCGAGAGCTGCTACCTTACGGGCTGATGATTGATATGATTACTCTAGAGGCCGAGGTTAAGATGCTTGTGAGTGATAATTAGGAAGATCCTGAGCCTCAGCTCAGTTCACAGTCAGTTTTGAGAGTTCAAAGATGGGTTAGAACAGAGAGAGAGCGTACTCCGGTGCTTGGTGCACCGAGAACTTAGAGAGCCTTGCTTGAGGAGCACTCGCGAGAGATTGCGAGTCTGCATCGCAAGATGGATCGGATTATTGACTTTGTAGGAGTTCCGCCTGCTACCCCGCCACCTAGGACTGCCCCACATCGTAGAGCATCATCTTCAGCCGCCGCCGCCTCAAGTTCTGCACCACCTCCTGGTTTTGAGCCAAGGGACGACTGGGAGGGTGATTCCGATGAGGACTAGCTTTTAGTTCTTTTTATTGTTGTTTACCATTTTTCTTATTTTTATATTATTTTCCTTTCCTACTTAGTTGATGTAGCAGAATATATTTTATATAATGATTTTTTCGGCTTAAACTGTTTTGGAGATTATTTGCTTTCTTTTACTGCCGCATTTTTGTTATACAGTTTGTTGTCACCACTATTCTTCTTGGTTTTTCTTGAGAGACATAGCGCAGATTCTTCATGGACTACTTACATGAGCCCGATGGATTATATGATGATCCGATTCTTCTTTGGTTCCGCCCTTAACAGAAGTTAAGTTCCTTTTCTTTTTCATTTCTCATCTTACACATTAGGGACAATGTTTTGATTAAGTGGGGGTAAGGAATGTCACTTAGCTTTTTAGCATTATATTCCATGAATTGCGTGATTGTCTTGATTCTCTTTGATGCACGATTCACCACTTAGACTTTGATTCATTTCGATAGAATTTCAAAAATTTAGAATATCTTTGATCTTTTCGAGTTAATTGACTTCATCTTTGTTTTACTTTGCACGAGTAAGAGAAAGTGTCCACTTTTGAAGTAGTGGCCTATTAAGCACATATTTTGTTATGAGCCACCACTTTAAGCACGTATAACTCACTTCCCTTAGTGTGTAGTCGATAGCATATTGCTTTGACTAGAGTTGACCCTGGCTTTATCAATAATCATGTTTCATTTACGCTTAGAAAGACAAAGGAATTTCGGATTCGGTAGTTTATCATGAGTGGGGCCGTGAGGATAGTTAAATCAATGAGAGTTCACCCGCCAAGAAAGAGAAGTGCATTGTAATATATACATCTATATTCTCTTTGGAAATATCTTAGTCGATGGAGCGTAAGACACACAACTTTTGCATAGACCGATAAACGTAAGCCTAAGAGTAATATATGCTAGGTTCTCGATCCGCCTTGCCAGCTCAATTAATTAATAAATATCATGTTTGAGACTGGTCAGTTCGACTACGGGTTGACATAATGTGAGATTATCTGCATTTCTGAGCGGTTGTGAAAGTTATTGTACACACACATTGGCTCATGACATGAATAGTGTTTAATATGTTACTGATGGATACGAGTGGCCTGATTTTGATCTTGGCTTAGTAAGGCATAGTTGTTTTTAATTAACTTGTGCATTGATCACGGGTGTTGTTTTCTTTTCGCCTTTTTGCTCGGGATGATCAAAAGCTAAGTGGGGGGTAGTTGATGACACTCTAAATGGTACCAATATTTATACCCATATGCACCCCGAATTCTGACCAAGAGAGGATAGATAGGCTCTTTATTGCTTAGAATATATGTTAAATTCTATGTGAGTGTTTCCAGGATCGTAATTCTGCATTTATGCTATTTTCCCCAAGGTTTTGGTATTGTTTCGTCTCGTTTTATGTATTTTATAGGATGTACCAAATCTGGAGCATTGGAGAATGGATCTGGACCAAAAAGAATGCATTGGGCTGAGTGATTGAAGTCCAAGAAGAAGCGTACTGAAAAAAAAGAAGAGTAGAAGGCCCGGTAACCCGAGGGTTAGGCCCGGTAAACCGGTGACTTATTCAACACAAAATTCATTCTGCCACATTATCTAAGTCGGTTTGGGTTTTAGAGAGTCTTAAGTCGGCTATTGTATCTGTATAAAGCCGCTCATACAATTCATATGATTGATACATCTTGAATAACTTTTGATTAGTATTACAAATACATTATATATTATGCAATAAAGTTTTCTTGAGCCTTGGAGAGTTGTTTTTGGTTTCCTCCCTTCTTCCATCATCTCTAGCTTGAGTAGATCGAGCTAGATCTCCATTGTTGAAGGTATGAAGCTTTGAATGTTCTTTTATCGTTTTCAATATGGTAGATCTATTTGTATTTATGTGTTTTACTTAATCTGCATGTTTAACAACCCCATAATTTACTTATTTTAATCGTACTGAGCAATGTAGATCCGAAATTAGAAAAGCCCCAATAAACCAAATGGTCTATACCGGTTTACCGAGGCATATTTTAGAAAACCTAAACTAGGATTCACTATAGCTACGTTGATCGGCAGTAATAATTAAAACGGGTAATAGGTCTGGCCAATCTAGTATTCGTAATTCGTAAATTAACATGAAGGACCGCAAGTGAAGTGTTAATTAGGACTTTGTCTTGATGGACCCTATGAACATGCAGGTCAGTGTCGACAGTTGTCTAGGCGGGTTAGCGGTATGAGGTAACTCTCAATATCGGCAGTTCTAGTTCTTTATGCGTGTGGGCTATTACGGACCAATTATGGGTAGCTTGCGTATAGATTGTCTACTGCCATTGTCGGAGTAGATAGGAGTAGGAATTGCACCCGTAGCTGATAAATATGATAAAACGCTCACGATTAATCCAAGGAAATTATGTGGGGAAGTAAACATAACGATTAGCTAATCCAAGTTAGTAGATCGGTGAGGAGAGGGAGAGGTATAGCATGTTTGTTTTCTTTCTATTTTATTGTTGGTCAATGACCGCCTATATGTTGCTCCTTAATTTGGTTAGAATCGTTTATATGTATAAGTTACGTTGTCTCTGTGGGATCGACTTTGACTCGCATTTACTATACTACGATGTACCTAGTATTCTTGCTAGTAATATCGACGTTAGTGACTTACATGCGATCAGTTTGAATAGATGATCATTATATATTTGATCATATAATAAATTTATTTAATGAATGTATAGAGAGAATGAGTTTATTAACGTATAGATCTATCTATTTACATACATATCACCGGCCCCACAGAACATAGCTCAATGATATAAGAGCAGAGATGTTGTATTAACTATCTTGCATTTGAGTTGGGGTATGAAATTCAATTCCTTGAATTGATTTCTATTAGCAGAAAGGGTAGTGCAACATTCATTATCACTTAGTTACAACTGGTAATAGAACATGTTTTTGCACCATTAATTATAACGAGTCTATATCAAGATCAATAAGTCATACATATATCATGATCAATGTTGTTGTAAGAATGTTGTGTTACCTGTTATGATTGATAGTTGTGCATTTGGCATAAACAATATAAAAGCATCGTTTATGTCATAAAGTGATTCTGAAATTTGTTACGCTCCGTTAAATCAAATTTCAAGATCTGTCTGTCAACATTTTTCTTAAAGGTAAACCATTACATGTAGAGACGTCTTAACAATTGCACACCAATATTGGTCATCATTGATAGTTGTGCATTTGGCATAAAAAATATAAAAGCACCGTTAATGTCATAAAGTGATTTTGAAATTTGTTACGCCCCGTTAAATCAAATTTCAAGATCTGTCGTCTGTCAACATTTTTTTAAAGGCAAACCGTTACATGTAGAGACGTCTTAACAATTGCACATCAATAATTGTCATCATCAGTGGCGGACCCATAAATTTTTTCCAGTGGAGTCAAATTCAAAAAAAGGTCAAAAAAATGCAGAGCAAAGTTTTGAACCAATGACCACAAGGACAACAACAATACTTCTAACTAGTTTACAATAGAATTTGTCTGAAATAATGTACATACACATTCTTTAATATTATTAGAGGGGTATTTTTGTAAATTCGCATGAAAATTTGAGTAGGGCCATTCCCCCCTCACCCGCGTGGGTTCGCCCCTGGTCATCAATAAGTGGTCAAAAGAAGAAACTTTGCCTAAAAACTAAAATATGCGGTGAGTGAAAGAAGTTTGCGTGCATTAGGGTTTTCACCTAGCTAGCCAGGGGATTTGAAGGTAAAAACTATGCGTACAATTAATCCCTTGTTTGTTTTGGGTTGGGGTTGGGATTTTTTTTATATCAAATCTTCAATTATTTCTTACAATTCTCTCACCAATCAATCTTCAACTACAAATAAAAAAGGGGGCAATTGTCCAAAAGGACACATATTAGACATAATTAGACAAATATGACATATTTAAATCTTAATTGGTTATAAGGACATAAAATTAGTACATATACCAAACTACCTTTTTTCTTTTCTTTTCCTGGACTCAAAAATATTTTTTCCCCGGTGACCACCTCGATGCATTGACCACCGCGATGTAGTGAAAACCCCCGATGCAGTGGGCACCCCCAATGTAGAGACACTGCGATGCAATGACTACCCCTGATGTATAGACACCGCAATGCAGAGACGCCGCGATGTAGAGACACCTCAATGAAGTGACACCACGATGCATTAAAAAGCATGATGTAGTGACACCGTGATGCACTGACAACCGCGATGCAGTGACCATCCTGATGCAGTAACCACCTCCGATGCAGTGAACATCATGATGCATTGACCACCGTGATGTAATGACCATCCCCGATCTATTGACCACCGTGATATAGTGGCCACCCCGATGTGGAGACACCGCGATGCAGTGACCACCCCCGATGTACCGACACCGTGATGCAGTAACACCAGAATGAAGTGACACCACGATGCAGTGACCATCCCGATGCAGTGACCACCTCCGATGAAGTGACCATCGCGATGCATTGACCACCACAATTCATTGACCACCCCCGATCCATTGACCACCGCGATGCATTGGCCACCCGGATGCAGAGACACCACGATGCAGTGACCACCCCCGATGCAGTGACCACCCTCGATGTAGAGACGTCGCGATGTTGAGAAACCGCGATGCAGAGACACTGGGATTAAGTGACACCGTGATGCAGTGACCATCCCAATGCAGTGACCACCTCCGATGCAGTGACCATCATGTTGCATTGACCGACCCTGATCCATTGACCACCGCGATGCATGGCCATCCCGATCAAAGGCCACCCCGATCTTGAGACACGTTGATGCGTGATGTCCCGATCACGAGACACAACTGCGATGTAGTGACACCGCGATGAAGTGACCATCTCGATGCAGTGACCACCTCCGATGTAGTGACCATCACGATGCATTGACCACTGCGATGCATTTACCACCTCGATCCATTGACCACTACGATGCAGTGGGCACCCCAATGCAGTGGCCACCCCCGATGCAAAGACACCGCGATGCAGAGACACCGGGATGAAGTGACACCACGATGCAGTGACACCGCGTTGCATTGACCACCCCCGATGCATCGCGGTGTCACTTCATCACGGTATCTCTTTAGCGTGCAAAAAAAAAATCCTTTTTTTAGCGTCCAGAGAAAAAAAAAATCTAATTAGGGGTAGTTTGGTCTATGTACTAATTTTATGTCCTTATAACCAATTAAGATTTAAGTGTGTTCTTAAGTGCCTAATTAAGTACTCAAACTAGTTCTTATATACAAATACCTATTAAAAAATATTAAATCATCTATCACCATTTCACTTTATCTACTTTATTACATTTTTAACATTATTTAATTAATTATACTACCTTATTTCGATTTCTCTCACCAACCGTTTCCTTATCTACACAAATTTAAAAAAACATTTGAACTTTCTAATCATCATTTTAATCATATTTATCATATTTTACTATCCACTAGTATATAAAAAACCAAAAAAAAAACCAACCCAAAATAAACGGTTAGTGTACAAATATTGCTGTCAATTACCATAATCCATAAATTTCAAACAATATGCCAAGTTAAAACATACACCACAACAAATGAGACATATTAATTAAATTAAAAAATGAACACTCTACATTTTCTTTATAATTTCTTTATTTTGTTATTAAAAATATAAAAACACCCTTAATGTCAAAAAGTGATTTTGAAAATTGTTACGCCCCGCTAAATTAAATTTCAAGATCTGTCTGTCTACTTTTTTTTAAAGGTAAACCGTTACATGTAGAGACGTCTCAACAATTGCACACCAATATTGGTCATCATTAAGTGGTCAAAAGAAGAAACATTGCCTACAATATGGGGTGAGCTACGTTTGAAAGAAGTTTAAATGTAGAGACATCTCAACAATCACTACAAGAAAACTTGTTTACAGGGACAAACTTTAAAGGGACGACATTGTCGTCCCTGGAAAAAGCTTTATTGGGACGACATTGTCGTCCCTTTAAATGAATTAAAAATGGTCAACCTTTTTGGCGGATTTTTTTGGAGGGAAACTTTAAAGGGACGACAATGTCGTCCTAATAAATTAAATAATAACCCCACCGTGCCAGCTTGGAATTCCACGTGGCGGAGATTGGATTTCCAGGGGCGTTGTTGTCCCTTTAAACCATTTCCGATGATATGAAAAATATTTAGATTTTTTGTTTTAGATGACATGTCGTCCCTTTAAAGGAAATAAATTATTTCCAGAAAAGAATATGTGATATGAAACAATAATAAATTTCTTTGGTTTTTAGGGACGACAAGGAAATTAATTTTTTTTAACATAAGACGTTGTGTGTTCTTATTTGAAGGGACGACTATGTCGTCCCTTTAAATAAAAACAATTTTTTTTTAATAAACATATTCTAATAAGCATTGCGTTAAAATATAAAATACATTATTTTTTATAAAAATTCCTTTATCAAACGATAATATATTGGTGATTTTGATAGTACTCTCTACTATAGATTCTCAGTTCCTTATCGAGCGATTGATTTGAATCTCGGGGTTCGTTAACGAGCGATTGAACTCAATCCAAAGATTCGTTATCGATTAAGTGATTTCAAATCGATATCTTTCTTTACAGATCATTCTGATAGTACTCTCTACTATAGATATTCAGTTCGTTATCGAGCGATTGATTTGAATCTCGGGGTTCGTTAACGAGCGATTGATCTCAATCCAGAGATCCGATATCGATTAAGATATTTCAAACCGATATTTTTCCTTACAGATCATTCTGAAAGTACTATCTACTATAGATCGTCAGTTCGCTATCGAGTGATTGATTTGAATCTCTGGGTTTGTTAACGAGCGATTGATCTCAATCCCGAGATCCGTAATCGATTAAGCGATTTCAACCCGATATCTTTCTTTATAGATCATTATGATAGTACTATCTACTATAGATCGTCAGTTTGTTATCGAGCGATTGATTTGAATCTCGGGGTTCGTTAACGAGCGATTGATCTCAATCCCGAGATCCGAAATCGATTAAGTGATTTCAACCCAATATCTTTCATTATAGATCATTCTGATAGTACTATCTACAATAGATCGTCAGTTCGCTATGGAATGATTGATTTGAATCTCGGGGTTCGTTAACGAGCGATTGATCTCAATCCCGAGATCTGAAATCGATTAAGATATTTCAAACCGATATCTTTCCTTACAGATCATTCTGAAAGTACTATCTACTATAGATCATCATTTTGCTATCGACCGATTGATTTGAATCTCGGGGTTCGTTAACGAGCGATTGATGATGGTCAATTTACACCGTTAATTATCTATTTATTATACCCGATTCTATCTTAAATGGGCTTTAAGTGGTTAATAATCAGTTGTCTCATGCATAAATTACACCCAAACCGAGTTACGACTCGTTATTATGTAATTAGCCATTTTATTATATTATTTGATATTACAAGCCTTGTTTTATGTCTTATTTATAGAGGGCTGATTCGGAAGCAACATAGCTGGACTTCGGAGTGGATAAAAGCACCAAGACGGACCAGGAACGGACCAGGCGAAGCGAAAAAAGGCCCAGGCAAATCATCAGGCTCCCTGGCAGCGAGCCCTGCTCTGGCTGCCAGCGAGTTGGCTAAATTGCCCCTGCCTCTTCAGACGCGTTTTAGGCTCCGTTAGGGTTTAGGAAACGTGATTTAGGTCGGTTGACGGCTATTCTAAGTCGGTTTACAGCCTATATAAATTCCCTTTCATTAGTCAATTTGTACATCGACTCATAACACAATTTATAAGTTTTTCAGTGCAGTTTTAGTACAGATTTCCAGCAGTAATTATGTGAGTTATTTGTATTCACTTGTTCTTTCTTATATGTTGTAATTAATCCCCCCAATTATTGTTTATCGTTTGAGATTGTTCATTCTTAGTTAGATGATGTAGATCTAGGATTGCGACGTGAGGCGGTGGAGATTCCTCGTCTATAAGGGTCCACACGCCCCACGCCTATATCGTATGACCTATATATGACTTTGCTTAGATAGACAATCGTGTTTTTAGTAGATCTATATAATTGCTGTATGAATCTCTATTTTATCCGTTACGTATATTGAAACACTAAGATTTAGGTTTTCGCCGCGTCAATCTAGCCACGTCTTTATGGTGTGATTGTCCACCTAGAATATCTTGTCTTAGTAGGTATGGCTATGGCTACGTTGCTCGTCTGTTTTAATTAAAACGTGTAGTTAGGAAATACCAATATAGTGCTCCTAGGTCGGCTCATGAATTGATCTTCCGGGACTTTCAGCAAGATCTAGATCTGTGTTATATTTAGGAATTGCGCGCATCTAATTATACGTAATTCGGAGATTAACATGAGACCTACGAAGTTAGTGTTAATGGAACGGAGACTGATGCGATCACTTAGGAAGTACGCCTAACCACAGGAATGTTGCCTAGGTAAGGAATACGGTTAACATCGGCATCCCTAGTTTTGTAAGCGTGCGAGTTATATGAAATGGAGGCCTACGAAGTGAAGTCACGTAATATAGCACAGTGATCTAGATAGCCTAACCGGAGCTAGATCTTGTTTAAGGGATGACTCTCGTAGCCAATATAAGAGAAATACGAATCGGGTTAATAGTTGTGAAGTATTGTTTAATTATATAGTTCACTAATTCCAAACGATAACATAATAATTGGGGAGGTCAATTACTTGTATGTCTATGTGTTGTGTCGAGTCGTGTCCTTTATCTTTTCTTGTCATTTGTTGGTCATAGACCGCTTCTGTGTTCTTGGCATGATTAATTAGTTGTTTATATATAAAATGATTCACAATTGGTTCTCTGTGGGATCGACCTTGATTCTCTATAGCTATACTACGATGGACCTAGTCCTCTTGCTAGTTATGGTGATCGAGTATTTTATTATCACTTGACTGATCACGTCAATCAGTGATTGATCTCAATCCCGAGATCCGTAATCGATTAAGTGATTTCAACCCGATATCTTTCTTTATAGACCATTCTGATAGTACTATCTACTATAGATCGTCAGTTGGGCTATGAAATGATTGATTTGAATCTCGAGGTTCGTTAACGAGCGATTGATCTCAATCCCTAGATCCGTAATTGATTAAGTGATTTCAACCCGATATCTTTCTTTATAGATCATTCTGATAGTACTATCTACTATAAATCGTTAGTTTGCTAGTCGAGCGATTGATTTGAATCTCGAGGTTTGTTAACGAGCGATTGATCTCAATCCCGAGATCCAAAATCGATTAAGTGATTTCAACCCAATATCTTTCTTTATAGATCATTCTGATAGTACTATCTACTATAGATCATCAGTTCGCTATGGAACGATTGATTTGAATCTTGGGGTTCGTTAACGAGCGATTGATCTCAATCCCGAGATCCGAAATCGATTAAGAGATTTCAAACCGATATCTTTCCTTATAGATCATTCTGAAAGTACTATCTACTATAGATCGTTATTTCACTATCGAGCGATTGATTTGAATCTCGGGGTTCGTTAACGAGCGATTGATCTCAATCCCGAGATCCGAAATCAATTAAGTGATTTCAACCCGATATCTTTCCTTACAGATCATTCTGAAAGTACTATCTACTATAGATCATCATTTCGCTATCGAGCGATTGATTTGAATCTCGGGGTTTGTTAACGAGCGATTGATCTTAATCCCGAGATCCAAAATCGATTAAGTGATTTCAAACCGATATCTTTCCTTACAGATCATTCGATCTACTATCTACTAGTACTATACTATATCTACCGAACATGTGCGTATCGAAAGGTTCGATCAACCTTAGTTTAGCAAGGTTCGCTATAAAACATGTTCGATTGATTTGAAAATATACAATAGTTCGAGCGAACGTGTTCGAGATCGGCCCGAGACGACTAATATCAAATACCTAACGCTCGATTAACCCAATCGAACTCGAATCGAGCTTTTTAGCGATTGATTTACAGCCCTACTATCTACTATAGATCGTCAGTTCATTATAAAGCGATTGATTTGAATCTTGAGGTTCGTTAACGAGCGATTGATCTCAATCCCAAGATCCGAAATCGATTAAGTGATTTCAACCCAATATCTTTCTTTATAGATCATTCTGATAGTACTATCTACTATAGATCGTCAGTTCGTTATGGAACGATTGATTTGAATCTCGGGGTTTGTTAACAAGCGATGGATTTCAATCCCGAGATCCGAAATCGATTAAGAGATTTCAAATCGATATCTTTCCTTACAGATCATTCTGAAAGTACTATCTACTATAGATTTTCATTTTGCTATCGAGCTATAGATTTGAATCTCGGGGTTCGTTAACGAGCGATTGATCTTAATCCCGAGATCCGTAATCGATTAAGTGATTTCAACCCGATATCTTTCTTTATAGATAATTCTGATAGTACTATATACTATAGATCGTCAGTTCGCTATGAAACGATTGATTTGAATCTCGGGGTTCTTTAACGAGTGATTGATCTCAATCCCGAGATCCGTAATCGATTAAGTGATTTCAACCCGATACCTTTCTTTATAAATCATTCTGATTGTACTATCTACTATAGATCGTCAGTTTGCTATCGAGTGATTGATTTGAATTTCTGGGTTTGTTAACGAGCGATTGATCTCAATCCCGAGATCCGTAATCGATTAAGTGATTTCAACCCGATATCTTTCTTTATAGATCATTCTGATAGTACTATCTACTATAGATCATCAGTTCGCTATGGAACGATTGATTTGAATCTCGGGGTTCGTTAACGAGCGATGGATCTCAATCCCGAGATCCAAAATCGATTAAGTGATTTCAAACCGATATCTTTCCTTACAGATCATTCTGATAGTACTATCTACTATAGATCGTCAGTTCATTATAAATTGATTGATTTGAATCTCGGGGTTCGTTAATGAGCGATTGATCTCAATTCCGAGATCCGTTATCGATTATGTGATTTCAAACCTTTTTATATAATTTTATTAATTTATATAATATGTAATTTATATAATTATATTGAGTAGTGATTTCAAACCCGGGGCTCGTTAATTAGTCGATTAATGATTTCAAACCCGAGGATCGTTAGTTAAAAAAAAAATTACTTTAATGGTACGACAATGTCGTCCCAAAACAGAGTTGTCATCCCAATAAACTGTAAAACCTAAACTAAAATCGGGCAGCCTCCTTTCTCCTTCTTCATTTCAACATTTCTAAACAGCTAGCCTCCTTCAGCCTCCGCCGCACCGGAGAAAGCTTGACTAGCTGGACTACTTCTCCACCTCCCCTCCGGCCAGGTGACTTTTGCGCCACCACCACCTCCACTTCAATTTCCTTTATTCTTCTCTTTCAATTTTTGAGTTCTCCGGCGATTTCAAGCTTAATCCGGTGATTTGAAGCACAAATCCGGCGAATTGAAGCACCATTTTCTCTATTTGAAGCACCAAAATGTATGTAATCCTCTAAGCTTTCCATTTTTATTATTATTTTTTTTTTTTGCATTTTTTTTTTCGTTTTTTGTTTTCCGTTTTGGCATTGAGGCATATGGTTTGGTATCGTGTAGTGAACTGTTGCAATTTTGGGTTGTATTGTATATATGGCTTAGCTTCATTTTTTGAATTGAGATTGAAATTTGGCTTAGATTTGTTTTTCCATTGATTTTAGTTTAAAAACGAGTAGTGTAGTGATAATTTTTTAGTGTGTGTGTAGTGAATGGTGAATGGTGTGTAGTGAGTGTAGTGTAGTTGATAGTGTATGAGTATGGTGTAGGTAAGCATTTTTTCATGTATATGTTCATGTTGAGATTGATTGAGGCTTGATGGTGAGATTGATGCTTATGGTGAGATTTATTGGTGTAGAAGGACTTGGTTATAAATTTGGTATTGTTCGATTATAGTAAACTTTGGTATTGTTGATTTGGTATTGTAGTTTTGAGAAGTTGGGAAATTTTTTGTTGGTAGTAATGAAATTGTCCATATTGATGGTTTTATCGTGCATAAGGGTGCTGTTCCTACCCAAAATGGTACTGAAAATGGCTCTGTTTCAGAGACCATTGTTATTGAAAATATTGATCACACTTAGAGTGAAAGTGTTTTAAGTGTTAAAAGGGAAAAAAGATAGTCTCTTTAACATCTGGTCTTTGTTTCCTTGTTCGAAACATCTTAGTGTATAAAGTGTGTGGTTGACTAGTATATGTGTGTGATTGACTTGAAATTTTATTTCATCAAGTAGTAGTGTATTAAGTAGTGTATGAATCTTGGCCATGTGTATGTGTTGGAAAACTGTTGAAGAACATGATGATATGTCTAGCATGATGATGAATATAAACTAGTTTTGTCTAACATTGAAGAACTATGAGTGGTAAGTGCTAAAGACTTAGTTTTAGGAAATAGTATTAGTTTTTAATGGAAAAACGTGTACTATATTAAGTGAGATACTAACTTTTTCTTGTTCCTTAATGAAAAAAGTATACTAATGAAACTAAGTATACCATATTAGTATGAGAACATCCCTTGAAATGGTATTAACACCTAACACATATGGAACTAGACATGACTTTGTGCCTTATGTGAGATACTAACTTTTTCTTGTGCCTTAATGAAAAAAAGTATACTAATGAAACTAAGTATACTATATTAGTATGAGAACATCCCTTGAAATGGTGTTAACACCTAAAACATATGGAACTAGACATGACCTTGTGCCTTAAGTGAGATACTAACTTTTTCTTGTGCCTTAATGAAAAAAAGTATACTAATGAAAGTAAGTATACTATATTAGTGTGAGACCATCCCTTGAAATGGTATTAACACCTAACACATATGGAACTAGACATGACCTTGTCCTTAAGTGAGATACTAACTTTTTCTTGTGCCTTAATGAAAAAAAGTATACTAATGAAACTAAGTATACTATATTAGTATGAGAACATCCCTTGAAATGGTGTTAACACCTAACACATATGGAACTAGACATGACCTTGTGCCTTAAGTGAGATACTAACTTTTTCTTGTGCCTTAATGAAAAAAGTATACTAATGAAACTAAGTATACTATATTAGTATGAGAACATCCCTTGAAATGTTATTAACACCTAACATATATGGAACTAGACATGACCTTGTGCCTTAAGTGAGATACTAACCTTTTCTTGTGCCTTAATGAAAAAAAGTATACTAATGAAACTAAGTATACTATATTAGTATGAGAACATCCCTTGAAATGGTATTAACACCTAACACATATGGTATGTCAAGTTATTGTGTATCAGTGATTTCAAATGGAACTAGACAAGTCATGGTTGTATACTGACAGAATGAAACCCGAGTTTGTTAAAGGGTTAAGTGAATTCAATGAATACGCACGGAAATTTCTTAACGATGAAGGTAAGATTTGTTGCCCATGCAAAAAGTGTTTCAACATTGGTTTCGAAACTTTGGAGGACGTGTATGATAACTGTTTCTTTTGGGGATGGGCAGCTGGGTATACAACATGGTTTCACCACGGTGAAGACAGTGTATCCCGTAAACGTGCACGAACAACTCAATTGGTAGTAGAATCCGGAGATGAAATGGCTCCAGTTATAAATGATTTCCTTGGTAGAGCTTCGAAAAAGAAGTTTCTGAGACATGAGGAGGATGACAACATTGATGAACTCCTCTCCAAATTGCACGAACATGTTTATCCGGGATGCAAAAGCTCATCCGTCTTGAAGTTCTTAGCGGATTTAATGCATATAAAAGTGTTGTATAAGTGGCCAAATGAAAGCTTCGACGTTCTTTTAGCGAAACTGAAAGAAGTTTTGCCGGAAGGGTCAAATTTAGGCAAAAACTCTTCTGAACAAATTGGGTTTGGGGTATGAAAAGATCGATGCTTGCTTGTACAACTGTTGCATTTACTATAAGGAGACTGATGACTTACAATCATGTCCAGTGTGCAAAACGAGCCGGTATAAGGAGTCTAAAGGAAAAAAGGTAGCTCAGAAAGTGCTACGTTATTTTCCGTTAAAGCATCGTTTGAGACGTTTGTATGCTTCCCGTCACACAGCTCAGGTAATGTCATGGCATAAGATGGGGCGTTCTACAGATGAGGATGTGATGAGGCATCCAACCGATGGTAAATAATGGAAAGAATTCGATGAGCAACACCCGGACTTCGCTATCGAACCTAAAAATGTACGTCTCAGTCTGGCTACAAATGGTTTTTGCCCGTTTGGTACTACGAGTCAAACATACAGCATGTGGCTTGTTCTAACACAAGTGTTGAATCCAGCACCATGGGTTTGCAACAATGAACCGTATAAACACATGTGTTTACTTATCCCATGACCAGAAGCCCTATGCAAGGACTTGGATTTTTATTTAAGGCCATTGATTGATGAGTTGGAAGAATTGTGGTCACAAGGGGTAGTTGTGCTTGATGCTGCTACAAATACTACCTTCAGAATGCGAGTTGCAGTTATGTTTACGGTGAACGATTTTCCCGTTCGTAGTTATCTCTCAGGTTGGACTGGTCAAGGATATAAAGCATGTCTAACTTGCAACAATGATACACCTTCGGTACGGTCAGAGAGTAAGACTGGATACGTCGGACATCATAGATGGCTGCGGGTGGACCACCCGATGCGAAAGAATAATGGGTTTAACGGTAAAATTGAAACATTAAGCCCTCCAGTTGAGAAAACCACGGAGGAAATTCTTCAACAAATTAGTAACCTACCCAAATGTTTGCCGGGGAAACACAAAGAGTATGGTGGTAAAACTTATAAGCGTCCAGAATCTTGTTTGAGTTGGAATTAAAACACCATACTAAATAGATTGCCTTATTGGATGCCGAAAAAACTCAAGTACAATCTAGATGTTATGCACATTGACAAGAATATGTGTGATAGCTTATTGTCTATGGTATTGAATATTGATGGTAAGACCAAAGACACTATCAAGGCACATAAGGATCTAGCAAACATGAAAGTGAGAAAGGAACTACATGTGATTAAACAAGGCAATAAGACCTTAAAACCACGTGCCTTGTTCACGTTGACACCAGAAGATCGGACAAAATTCTATGATTTCTTAACAAATGTTCGGTTTCCCAATGGTTTTGCAGGAAACATAAGAAAGAATTTGACTGGTAAAGTCAAATTTAGCGGGCTAAAATCTCATGATTTTCATATCATACTATAGAGACTTTTACTAGTTGGGGTACGAAAATTCGTGAAAAAGGAAAATCCTAATACTATCATTGAATTAAGCAATTTTTTCAGATTGATTTGCGCGCACACGTTGAGGGTTAGTGATTTAGAGAATGCAAAAGAGAAGGTTTTCAAAATCTTGTGTAAACTAGAAACGATATTCCCACCGGCATTCTTTGATATTTTGATACATGTGATAATGCACTTGCCTGAAGAAGCGATTAGGGGTGGACCTGTTCAATTGAGATGGATGTATCCGATTGAACATTTTATAGGTAAGTTAAAGAGGTATATTAGAAATCGGGCCAGGCCGGAAGGATCCATCGCAGAGGCATACGTGGCTAACGAGACCTTGATGTTTTGCTCATTGTATATTTCGGGAAATGAGACAAAGTTCAATAGGCCCGAAAGGAACTGGGTTGAGAACGAAGATACAATCAAGAACCATATATCAGTATTCAAGACTCATTTTCGATCAATCGGATCGATGAAATTCTTGACATTCAATACTACTTTGAGAGAGAAAATTCAGTGGTATGTGTTGCAAAATTGCCATGAGATCGATGAATACCTTGTGTAAGTGAGCAATCCAAACATAATTCTTTTGTTTTTTTATAATTCCATTAAAGCTAACTAGTCTTCTACATATGGAGCAGTGAACATCGTACAAAACTGTCAAGTTATTGCAGAAACAGAACCTGGACAAAGTGCACCGTCAAGAATTTACTGATTGGTTTAATTATAAGGTACAAAATAAATCTTCATACACATATTGTGCACTTTTATGAGCGTTACATAAATACTTATGTATGGTACATTATGCAGATGATTGTATTGAGTAAACATAACCCATCAGACTTGAATGACCAATTGTTAGCACTTTCCGCTGGATCTTTTTCAACGGTCAAATCTTATCAGAGTTGTGTGATGAACGGTGTGAGATTCAATGCATAAAAACGGGATCGCACACGCACAACTCAAAATAGTGGGGTTGCTGTCAAAGGGACCGAAGGCACTACATGGTATGGAGTCTTAGAAGACATATATGTCGTAAGCTATCCAAATGATAACACTGTTGTTCTTTTCAAAAGTACATGGTTCGATTCTAGTCCAGCTAAGAAAGGTGTCTGTGTATATAAGAATACAACAAGTATACGCACTACAAACACCTGGTACGAACATGATCCATTCATTCTTGCTTCACAAGCAGAACAAGTGTTCTACATAGATGATTTGTATAACGGACGTGACTGGAAAGTTGTTGAGCATTTTCAACACCGTCATATCGTAGACGCACCAAATATTAATGGTGATGTGGTTTGTTGATGATTTGGTAATCGACGAAACAACCCACGGAAATTTCCGACTTGTTGTTGAACTGCCACCGATGGAACCGTTCTACATGAGTGCAAATGATGTAGAAACAGATGTTGATGAAAACAATGAAAATGATCTCGATCAAAATGAAAATGATGATAATAACGATTATGCTTCAACGGATTGCGATGATGATAATAACTGTGTAGATGATGACATATACGACTCGATCCCACCAATCTATGCAAGTGATGATGAATGATGCTATAAATTTAATATTCTTTTAGTAAGTTCATTCAAATATACTTGAATTAAAAATTATATAATACTAGTGCTTTACTTATACTGCAGCAACATAAATGTGTTCTTTATATCAATTTTTTATTATATTTAAATACTTGATTATATAGGTGAATGGTTTGCACGGGATCGGCAGGTGGTTCTCAACCACCACACGAGCATCCATTTAGGCTACCGGGCCAATGCGAGGACGATAATTAATTAACTTTCATTTTTTTTCTAGTATGATTATTCTTATTTCGTTGAATTAACTTGACACTAATACTACATATCATATAGCAGATAATGAGTATGAGGAATTGATACCATCACCTCCATCCCCGAAAAAGAAGCAGGGTGAACGTGGACCTGCAAAAGGTTTCACCGTCCAAGCCCTCAAGAGAAAGTTAAGGGGCTTGATTCCTCTTATATGGGATCCTAGATTTCCCAAAGTTCAAAAGGTATTGGGAAGATACGCAAAGGATTTTGAGTCTGAGACAGGGAAAGTAGAGAGGTCCCATGTTCCCTGTTACGTCCCGACCTGGCGAAAGGTGGAAAACCGACTTAAACAATTAAATTAGGAAGAACTTCGGGTACTTAGCTAATCAAATTGTTAACACTTTCAAATTGTAATTTTCATTATATTAATTTAGAAACCAATCGTTTCATTTCTTGTGTTTTCAGTCATCGTTCCAACCCCTTGAGTCTATTCACCGCGATGCCGTGCTGAAAAGCGCCAGTACTTCATTTAGAAAATGGAAGGCTAGACTAAGAGAGGATGTAGATGAACACAACAACAAGGGGTTGCCAGGGCCTTGTCCCCGACCCAGGGATGTGTTTTCACAACAACAATGGGAAGTGTTTCTCCGCCACCTTAGTAGTGCTGCTTTTAAGGTAAAGCTTTTATTCCATTACACGTGTTACGTAGATTCGATTATTATTACTTGTTACTGCTTATATATTATACAAAAGTACTATTTTTTTTGCAGAAAAGATCTGATCAGAATAAGAAGAATCACGCCGGGAGTAAATATGTAGGCCGCCAAGGACGAACGCCTATGGCCGTAGTTCGATGGGATAGGTTAAGAAGGGTAAGTATTAGGAAATAAATCCCTATCACTTCATTTTTTTGGATTTTCATAACTAATACTTTCGTTTTTTTCAATGGTAATGTGAGTCTGAGTGAAGATCCTACATGGCAAGATCCTATCCATGTATGGGCGAGCAAGCATAAGAATGCCGACAGTTCGTTTCTGAACAGTGATGCGGAGGCTGCTTACGTATGTGATATAAATTGTATATATTTCAATTCAATACGTTCACATTTTCCTTTTCCTTATCTTAACTGCCAACGATATATGTTGTGTTTAGAGAGAGGCTTGAGGATTGGCGTACTATGATTGCACCAGTCGACCGATGACTTTTTGAAGATGAGGAGGCAATCTTTCGAGGCGCGCCCAGGGACTAAGCGAGATTATTTGATTGGCTTTGGCCCTACGCAATCTTCCTCCATATCCAATTCATCACAATCGGCCCAGTCTTCAGCATCGTCATCTTCTTACCACCAAGGATGCAATATGCAGATTGAAGAACTTAGAAAGTCTCATGATCGAGATGGTGAAGTTAACCAAAAACAAGAGAAGAAACAAAAAACAGTGGGCTCTTCTCAAATTGTTGCTTTGACTAATCTTAAGGCTAAAGAACCGGAAATAGAGGTTAGCTCATCATCTTCCGATGAAGATGAAGACGATTCTGAAGATGATTCTCAAGTTGATCTTGATGATGATGCGTAGACATTGTAGAGGAAACTATTCTTACTTTTAGAAACATTGTACAACTTTGTATTTTACGTAACATTTTTTGTTTATGCATTTTTTTTGTTATGAATCCCCGTTTATAAACACATCTGTTATTAATTTTGGAAAAAACAGGATTGGATTGATTTAATAGAATGGGAGGCCATGCAAAAACAAAAAAAATATTTTTTAAAAAAAAAATATTTATAGGGCCGACATGTCGTCCCTTTAAATGTATATCTGGAAATTTTATAAAATTAATTTTTACCAAAATATATTTTAAGGGACGACAAATGTCGTCCCTTTAAATGATTTATATAAAAATTTTGCTTTTTCGTATTAAATTTTATTATGAAAATTAAATATATAATCTTTATGGGACGACATTGTTGTCCCAAAAAACTTGTTTATTAAAATAAATAATTTTTTTCGTATTAAATTTTATTATGAAAATTTAATATATAATCTTCTAAGGGACGACATTGTCGTCCCAAAACACATTTTTATAAATTTTTTTCCCCTCGATAATAAAATTTTTGAAAATTAAATAAATCATGTTTATAGGGACGATAATGTCGTCCCTTCAAATCATGCCATGTCAGCACGTTGAATTTTCTTAGAAAATTTCATGCCACGTCAGCATTCTTTTAAATGAACGATTTTGTCGTCCCTTCAAATATGTCAGTTGTTTAAAGGGACAAAGCGGAATGGACGGCTTTATAGGGACGACGTGTCGTCCCTTTAAACAATTATTGAGACGACAATGACCTTAAAGGGACGACAAAATATCGTCCCTTCTAACCTGTTTTCTTGTAGTGAATTGCACTCCAATATTGGTCATAATTAAGTGGTCAAAAGAAGAAACTGTGCCTAAAATATTGGGTGAGCTACTTTTGAAAGAAGTTTGCATGCATGAGGGTTTTTAGCTAGCTCGCTAGCTAAGGGTATTGAAGGTAAAACCTTTGCGTACAATTATACTCTTCTAGTGTACCAATATGGCTGTCAAATACTTATATATAGAATCGATAGTTTTCAAACAATATGCCAAGTTAAAACATATACCACAAGCAGGGGCGGCTTCAGGATTTTAATGATACGAGTTGAAAATTTGTCATATTTATAAATTATAATTACTAAGCATAGTTTTATTTATTATAGTTCGATACGGGTCAATAGGGATTGATATATAAAAATAAGCGAGTTAGTTTCAAATATAAATATGTACCTAAAAGAAAAATCTACTGTAATATCTTTTTTTTAAGCGGGTCGGCTGACCTATTTCTTTGAGGTGCGGCCGCCCCTGACCACAAGAAAGAATACTCTGCATTTTCTTTGTAGTGAAAAAGGAATACTTTCACTGCACTCTGCAAGATCCAGAAGAAGGGTTCAAATAATATATTTATAATGGAACATAACAACGGTGAATTAGCATTTATATTTGACATTTTAGGTATGTAAATCTCCCTTCCTGTTTACATACGTGAACACATATGTACACATATTAATATATTTATTTTTTCTCTAATTTATAATATTGTATCACTAATTTTGATATTTGGTGCATGAAATATTATATCAGTCCACGTTATTCTAGCTCCAGTGTAAGTATCATACATGCTCATCGATGTTAAATTGTATTATTTCAATGTCTTATGAGTTATTTAATTATTTCAAGTTTTACAACAATAATATGTATGATATATTTTATGCAAAAAACGAACATTTTACCACATAATCAAGTATAATCTTCTGCTGGCTATCCATCAATGTCGTATATTGTAGCGCTTTTCAGTGCTACTCTGTTGATATACTACACCTTTTTAATGGAATATGCTGTGTTCCTCCTATTCATGATTAATATTTTTAGGGGGTGCCATTCGATTGGTTTACCTTTTCATCTATATTCTTTCAAATAATATCTCTATTTTAATGGAATATCTCCACAATGATTTGGCCATTATATTTGGGGAAATTTGAAAAATACCTTTTTTTTTCCTTTCAAAATTAGTATTAAAAATACACGCACAAAAAATAAAAAACGGAGCCCCTATCCCCCTGCCTTAAGATGGGTGATATCGCCCATAAACCGCTCTCCCAAACGTCCAAGATGAGCGGTTACGCTCTTGATGATGGGCAAAATCGCCTATAAATCGCCCAAGTTAAAAAATACAGATTTTTTTCACTTTGAAACAGATTTATTGTATTCTTTCAATTAAACTCGTTATTTTGATATTTATACACCAATTGTCGTGCGTTTTTTGTCCAACACAAGTGTGAATAACATTATTCGTCGTGACCGCAACATTATTCTATTACTTATAATAGTAGTGGTATTCTCACAACAAAACCGTTACAATAAGTTACATTTTAATCAATGATGTTAAATTGTATTATTTCAAATTCTTATGAGTTATTTAATTATTTTCAGTTTTACACCTTAAATATGTATGATATATTTTATGCTGATGGACATTTTACCACATTATCAAGAATAAATCTTCTGCTGGCTATCCATCACTGCCGTATATCATAGCGCTTTTCAGTGCTACTCTCTTAATATATTACGCCGTTTTAAAGGAATATGCTGTGGTCCTCTTGTTCATGATTAATGTTTTTGGGGGTGCCATTCAATTAGTTTACCTTTTCATCTATATTCTTTATGCCCCAACCCGGACTAAGGTAACATTTATTTATTGTTTTTTGAGTTTTCAATTCCATAAAATTATTATTACAATTGCTCTTTGACACAATAAATATCACAACCTGATATGTTAATGATATTATATATTAATGATGTGGCAGCTAGACCTCTCTAAGAACGGAGGTATACTTATAGCCTAGGGGGCTAAGCCTACTTGTCAACCCACACAATAATCTAAATATAGTTCATAAAACCATCTTAAATCAAAATCCTGGCTCTGTCTTTAGACCATTATGAAAATAAATGCCACAACATGACATGTTCACTGTCAAATTTTGTTGTGACATTTGTTATGTCAAATGATTGTGACGGTATACGTGTGATATGGTTTTGGGACCTTTTGGTAAATATTTGATATGACACATTATGGGATGTATCACTGTGACATCATGTTGTGACATATGTTGTATTAAAGTAGTTGTAACAGTAGTATAACCACAATCAGTTTTATATATATATATATATATATATATATATATATATATATATGGATTATAGAAGAAAAAAGATATGAACTAAAACATTTGATAACTTTGCAGATTGTCACTGACGGTCTAATGTTATTAATAAACATCGGAACTTTGGTGCAATTTCGCTATTTACCTGCTATTTGCTAAAGACAATATCCGAATTCCGGTGGTCGGATGGATATGTGCTACCACCAATGTCGCTGTTTTTGCTTCTCCACTAAGTAGCTTGGTAACATTTCTCATATTGTTTTCTTCTACGATACGACATTATTATTAACACAACACTGAATCTATCAAGACAATAAACTTCGGGTCCTAAATTCAACTCTGAACATATTGAATTTACTGTGGTGTCCCGGGATTAGATTCGATGTAAAGCCGACAACAATATTCTCTTTTCTCCTATACATTAAAAGAAGAAATGCTATTACCATAACATAAATTATCACAACGAATGATACAACACATTACATCACTAATATTGATAGAACTTATATGATAATCAATAAGGTTTACACAAAAATCAATGATGTGAAAGTGTTTTGTCATTTATTATGATAATTTTATTAAAATCATATTACTACACTATTAAAATCACTTATCTTCTACTACACTATTAAAATCACTTATCTTCTAGTAAATATTTTATGAAGAAAATAATAAGATATTTTGTATGCTTATCTCACATTATTTTATATTACCCATGCAGGTTCCGAGTGTGGTGGGAATCTTATTTGGGATAGTTCAAATGATATTTTATTTCATATATAGGAATGCAAAACAAGTGGAGAATATATAGAGGTGAAAATATTGATGCACCACGTAGCTTGGCTCAAGTGGTAAGTGACTTGAGAATGCCTAGGGAGGTCACCAGTTTGATTCTCCTCTGAGGCGTCATGTTGAAATAGCTCTTGGCCAGACTTACCCCTGAGTAAGAGTCGGAATCTGCAGCACGATACGGGTCGAACTTCGGATTAGTCGGACCAGTGGGTTCTGGATACCGGGGCTTTAAGCTAAAAAAAAATAAAATATTGATGCTGATAATACACCAACCAGTGGTGAGGGAGAGTCCCGTGTGAGTTTATAAGAAGGGAGACAACAGTTGTAAGTATCTTATTTATTATTATTATTTTTATTTTCTGGAAAATTATGCTTGGAGCAGGGTTTGAACCTAAGACCTCCTGCTTTGATACCACGTTGAATTATTATCTTTCCCAAAAGCTTAAGCTGATGGGGAGATAGATAATTAACATTATATCTCAATACAAAAGCGGATATCAAACGACGAGAATCGTCAATAATGCTGATTGAAGAGAGATCTTCCAAATAAGACAGAAGTCTATTATGGATAGTGAGTGAATCGCCTTCGAATACCACCCTAAAAAACACCTAGATAAAGCATAGAAAGGTTGTGATAATTATGCATTTTTATTTTTGTATAAAAACTTTTAAAAAGATTCGTGCACCTAAATGTTTTTGACAACTTCTTCCATTTGTTTTTTTAAAGGGTAATGATAGATCTACTCCCTCAAGCCTACACCATTTTTACTCCCAACACAATCTTGTGGATGTGATTTTTTCAATTTTTTTAAATTTATTTTACAAGTGAAAAACAT
The DNA here is from genome assembly GCA_026214975.1 of Gentiana macrophylla. Lineage (NCBI taxonomy): Eukaryota > Viridiplantae > Streptophyta > Magnoliopsida > Gentianales > Gentianaceae > Gentiana > Gentiana macrophylla. Next base: position 81,283,331 of record CM047809.1, on the reverse strand, counting down.
GTGGTGAGATGATGATGGTGTAAAAATGGTGTAGACTTAAGGGAGTAGCTCTATCACTCCCCTTTTTTAAATTATCACTTCCTTTCATTTGCTGTCCATCACATTAACTCTACTCCATTGATATAGGAAAATAATTAACATACAAATCAACTCCAAATAACATAGAGACGATGTCTTTTAAGAGATATTCGGTCCCATATAATTGTCACAAAGACAAACTATTGAAAATTTATCTCATGATACAATGAAGTATGCTTGAAACAAGACTCGTTTTATTAAGATGATGACTCGTTGATCAAATTGAAGGCACTTGAATATTATGAATTGGTGATATTTTTCTGAATGAAATTTCTTGTTTGTGGTCAATGCTTTTTATTGGCGAATGTGTCTTGTCCGAAATGGTACAATTTGTTGCGAAATGTTGCATAGACAACAAACACCGCTGATTGTAGATAGATTATGATACTTATTCATTTTTATTTTTGTATAAAAACTTTTAAAAAGATTGTGTTTTCGTGCACCTAAATGTTTTTGACAACTTCTTCCATTTGTTTTTTTTAATTAACCCTTCCTTTCATTTGTTGTCCATCACATTAACTCTACTCCATTTATATAGGAAAATTAACATACAAATAAACTCCAAATCACCGTCGAGATGATGTCTTTGAAGAGATATTTGGTCCCATATAATTGTCACAAAGATAAATTATGAAAAATTATCTCATGATACAATGAAGCATGCTTGAAACAATGACTCGTTTTATTACGACGATGACTCGTTTGATCAAATTGAAGGCACTTGGATATTATGAACTGGTGATATTTTTCTGAATGAAATTTCTTGTTTGTAGTGAATGCATTTTATTGGTGAAATGCATGTGTCTCGTCCGAAATGGTACAAGCTTTTGCGAAAAGTTGCATAGACAACAAACATCACTGATTGTAGTGCTTTTTCGGCTTCATAGAGCTATGTATCTTTGGTTGGTTTCATTTAGCTCTATTGCGAGTTGATCCCTTTTGTTGCACCTATTTGAACAATAACTTGATTGCAAAGGTTCATCTCCTCCGCATGGTTGGACGGAGTTTGCATGACTGGTATTCTCAGCTTTTTTTTATTTTGTTGTGATTTTCGGGAAGGATGATTAACTCTATTCACAATATTTCTCCGAAGGCTATAAATTGAGACCCTTATTCCTACGCCAAATGACGATACCGGAAATCGACAGTAGTTAAATTGGATCTTAATGCAGAAAATCGGCTTTGTGAGGATAACTCATTTACTTGAACGATTAACGTGGTTCTGATTTATGGGGATGCTCATCCTTTTATAGACACTCCTTATGGAGGAGTTAAGTACAACCATTGAAGTCGTGGTCAATGACTGAGCTGTTATGAGTTCAGTAATTATGGTGTAATAATGACTTGTATGCGTGAATCATGGAACTGTTACGAGATAATGAGTTAAAGTCATGTTGACTGTGTAATTGTTGTATGAGTTCGTTAATGACTTATTTTACAGTGTAAGGACGGAAGGGAATGCTAAGTGAAGTCTGCTGATGAACTCAGCAGACCATATGAAGACTCAGCAGACTGCTAACAGTTTAGTGTAGAAAACGGTTATTCAGTTATAGTTTGTTGTAACTATTTGTAACTTACTCTTAACTGATTCATGAGGTGTATGAAGCTATAAATGCCCCATGACCAGCTACATTGTAACTTAACTTGTTGATTTTGGTTCATCAATAATAATTCCGCATTTGCTTTTACTTTCTGTTTTTAATCCTACAAACTTCCACATGGTATCAGAGCAAAAATTTGAGAATTTCTGAATGTTTTCCTGCGTTTTCTCAAAGTGGTAGGGAGTCTGGCCGTCATGGCGTTATGTTCTGAAGTCATGGCAAGAGCTTCGCAGGCCGCTCCCACACCGACCCTAAGTGGTAGGGAGTCTGGCCGTCACACTGCTGAATGAGTTAGCAGACCAGCCAGACACAGGGTAAGCTGCGGCTGAGGCATCTAATAAAGAGCATGCTTCTGTTAGTTAGGCACATGAACCACCACGATTGAGAAGATCCACACGGATAAAAAAATCACCAACCTTTTATCAAATGGGTGCTCATATAGTTCAACAGTCCTCACACCTACTGAGTGAGGTCATGAATCTGGAAAAAAATTTCATCAGAATATGCCAGATTCATTAATGCCATTGATGCTGTTAAAGAACCCAAGACCTACAATCAAGCTATTAAGCATGATGAATGGAAAGAAGCAATGCAAAAAGAGATACAAAAGACTAACACCTGGGAAGTAGTTTATCTACCCCCAGGCAAGAAGCCTATTGGGTGCAAATGGGTATACGGAATCAAGTGTTATCCTGATGGTTCAGTGGAGAGATACAAGGCCGACTAGTAGAAAAAGGCTACAGTCAAACTTATGGCATGTGTTATAAAGAAACCTTTTCCCCTGTTGTCAAAATTACTTCAGTCAGGGATTTACTTGCAACTGTAACAGCACATAATTGACATCTACATCAGATGGATGTTACCACTGCTTTCCTACATGGAGATCTACATGAAGAATTATACATGCAGCTGCCCCTAGGCTGTGCAGCAACCAAACAAAATCAAGTTTGCAGATTAACAAAATCCTTGTATGGACTAAAGCAAGCCAGCAGACAATGGAATTGCAAACTAACTGAATCTTTGGAAGCCCAAGGATTTATTCAGTCCAAAAATGACCATTTTTATTAACTAAAGGGCCAGAGCAATCTTTTATTGCTTTTTCGGCATATGTAGATGACATATTTACAGCAAGTCCTAATGAGCTGAGCAATTGATTTAGAAAGTCAAGGATGCCCTACATCAGCAGTTCACCATTAAAGATATTGGACAATTAAGATATTTCCAAGGTATTAAGGCTATTAGAATTCCTGCAGGCATATCGATTTCTCAAAGAAATTACACACTAAACCTCCTAGAAGAATATGAATTTCTGGGGGCTAAACCTGCTAAGACACCTATGGAGTCCAAGCAGACTTTACAGCATGGTGATTCACCACTTTTGGAAGATAACACTGCATAATGATCACTAGTAGGTAAACTAATCTACCTCACTTGCTCATAATCGTGTATTTCACGAAAGAACGAAGCATATTGAGATTTACTGTCATGTTGTGATAGAAAAAGTCAAATATGGACTTGTCAAACTTCTTCCCGTCAACACAAAAGGCCAAGTAGCTGACATTCTCATTAAGGCCTTAGATGCACCTATTTTCTCCTATGTGCTAGACAATTTTGAAATTTCAAAGATATTCCTGAGTTCCAGTAGCTGAAGGGAATGCTGAGTGCAAGTTGTTCATGTACTACTCTCAGCTTGAGGGGGGTTTTACAATATTAGGGCTGAAGTGAATGCTGAGTGCAGTCTGCTGATGAACTCAGCAGAAACCCCATGAAGACTCAACAATCTGCTGAACATTTTAGTGTAGAAAACAGTTATTCAATTATAGTTTGTTGTAACCGTTTGTAACTTACTCTTAACTGATTCATGAGGTGTATGAAGCTATAAATACACCATGATAAGCTACATTGTAACTTAACTTGTTGATTTTGGTTCATCAAGAATAATTCTTTATTTTCTTTTACTTTCTGTTTGTAATTCTACAAACCTCAACAACTTATACCGAGTTGCGAGTCTTAGACCTAGGTGAACCTGCACAATGTCTGTGGTACGAGCTGGTGATTATCGTGCTTCCAACTGATCATATATATGAGACACAATATGACATACATCATGTGTAACATCCCGACTTTTCAGAAAAGGGTAAAAGAGTCTTTTAACAAATTCAGGTTTTTCGGGTTATTTAATTAAACGATTTGAAGTATATTTATATATATATATTTTGTTATATAAGAGAGAAAAACCAGATTTTTTGTTAAGCAAGGGTGTTTTAGTAAAAAGGGGTTTATTTTGGAAGTGGGTATTTAAGGTTAACCTAACACTAATCTCCTAAACCTAATTAGAAATCAGTTTTCACGCTTTCCCCTCTCTCTCTGCAAATGAGAAAGAAAAGGAGAGACTAGAAGAGTTCTTCAACCATCAAAGGAAGGGTTGATCGCTTTTCCGAGCAAATTCAAGAGTTGGAATCGCCGTGTAGGCGCCGCTTTTGCCTTCGGTTTGGTTGTGTTGCAGACTTTTCTCCGAGTTTGATCTCGTTGGTGGCTGCATTTAGGTAAGGAGAACTACCCCTATGATCTCAATTGTCTTTTATAAGGTTTAGATGTTTTTGTAAAGTGTTTTGGTGCTAGAGATGAGTTGTTGGGTTGAGCATTGATCATAAGTGCTATGGTATGTCTAGATGTAGTTTTCGGTGTTTTTACGTGTTGTTCTTGCCGATGTTTGGTTTGGAAACGATCCGAAATCGCATGATGATGATTCTAGGGTTTGGGTCGAACCAGTGGACGGGCGCCTGGTTCACTGGGCGGGCGTCTGCTGGAGTACATTTCGACGAGCGCCTGGCCTCTCTCGACGGGCGCCTGAAGTGTTGTTTACTTTCGTGATTGAAATCGCTTTTAGGTGGACGGGCGTCTGGTATTGAGGGCGGGCGCCCAGCTTTGGACGGGCGCCCAAGTAAGGTTCGAGACGGGCGCCCAGGGTCTTAAACGGGCGTCTAGCTTGTTTTGTCCTTCTTTCTTTGTTGGTTGTCGCTCAGCCTTATAAGCATGATTTATCTTTATGAAACCTTTATATATGATATGTTAATATGGTATAAACGTAGACAAGCCTGAATTGAGCTTCGATTCGCTCGCTTAAAACACCGAATGTACTCTTAAAGGGAGTTGAAGTTCGGATCTGCCGGAAGATCATGATAGGCTTGTGCTTTGATGAATTAGGATTCATCAATGTCTCGTAATATGTGCTAGGACTTGTCCGTGTCTAGTGGTCTAGGAAGAGAGTAGTATGTGTGAGGGAGATTATTTGAAAACACTTAGGTCAAGGCTAGTTGATAACTTAATAAACAACGTATGTGACTAGTAAAAGATTAAACAACATGTCTCTCTTGGCTAGGCACCAAAGCTAAATCGCGATGCATGTGCTACCTCAAGGTGGAAGAACTTCGTGAGTCAAAAGACCCTAAGTAATCTTGAGGACTCACGAGGTGTGCGTGCTATCGGAGTCTACCTTTTCTAGACTTTGTGGGTATTGGTGTGATCCACTAATATGTTGCAAAGAGAGTGTTCCCAAGGTGGAAGAACTCAGAGGTCAAAGACCCTAAGTACATAGGACTCTGGCGAGGGGATGCCAGTAGTGCCCTTGAGTGCGGTTGTAACATAGATAGGTTAAGCTAAAACAGCTTAGTCACAACATGTTGATGAGCATGAAGTGAACCCTAGATTGAGTCGGTCTCACTTAAATAACTAATTAAATAATTATCTTTTCTTTATAAACTATAGTTGTTATCATAGCTTCTCTTTTCTTCTGAGTACGTTGTACTTACCTCGAATGCATATTTTTCTATGTGTTTTGGGGTGAGAAGACGAACAGGTTGATCAGGTTAGCCTTGAGCTCGTCGAGGAGTTCAATGACGTTTTGATGGCGTTGAAGTCACTCTGATGTTTTCCTTCACTTTTCTCTTTAAAGGTTGTACGGTTTATCTTGTAGATTCTCTTATAAGCTTGTTGTACTTTTATTTCAAGTTTGTGAGACTAGTCTGCTATCGTTCTTTTGAGGCATCGTACGTTGTAAGTTTTATATCGTTGTTGTAAGCTTTTTCCTTTTTTTTTTTTTACCCCTAGATGGTTTGTATTCTATTCTAGTAGCATTTATGTTTTATACCCGAGTCTTTTGGGGCTTCCGTTGCTTTATTTTTGATACGACGACGTAGAGGCTGGCGTATAATTTTAGATTTATTTAACGTTATACGCGCCGAACGTTCTCTTCCGGATAAGGGCTCGGTATCTGGGAGCGGGGCGTTACAGTTGGTATCAGAGAGAAGCGTTCCTTGCTTTTCTAGGCTTCCCTTCCTTAAGATAAGACCTTTAAGACTGCTTAGTAACCATTCTGACTTCTTTGATCTTTCAGAATTGCAGGAATTCATAGAAGTTTCTTTGCTGACCTAAACTTTTGTTTTTAAGATAAGGTATCTTAGATCTTTTAGAACCTTTCTGACTTCTTTTGTTTTTGGTGGCAAATCGTAAAACTAAGAATCTTTAGACCTTGGTCAAGTTTCACTAGGACCAGGTGAAGAGTCTTCCTAGGCAAAGGTTAGTTAGAGTTCCAAGCTCACATCCTTTATGTGATGCCTCTAATGTTCCTTCTAGGATCTTTAGCAGAACCCTTCTCTTCTTTTGGAGCTTCTAGACTTTTCTCCTTTTGCTCTTTTCTTGGAGGATTTAAAGTTTTCTTATTGCGACCTTTTGATTCAATCATTACCTTGATTTTGTATTTTGGTGTTATGCAAAACGAGTAAAACAACTTTGTTCACGTCTCTATATGTCTTTTAATATTACTTCTGATGTTTCAAAAATTCTATAAATTTGCAGTCACTTAGGAAATTGCCTTATCTACATTTTCTATTTTGGCATCAACTTAGTTTTCAATATGGATTGTTCATAAAATGTTTAACAAGGAGGAGTACTCTGTTCAGAAAATTCTGCAGCGGTACTCTTACTTATGAGTCTGTTTTGAATAAGCTAAACATCTTCAAATGACTTGAATTTTTGATATGTTGTAGAAAACTCTCTGATCTGCAATTTTGTTTTGGAGTCAAGTGCTAATTCTTTCTAGTTTGAGTTCAATCTGCAAATTAATGCAGATTTTAAATTTCTGAAAGTTTTGACAGCTTGCGCAGATGACTAAAATAATTATTTTTAACCAACTTATGCTTTTCCATAAATTCTGAATTTTGTGTAGCATATGTAAAGCTTGTATACCTACAACTTTTCTTTTTACATCTTGTTCAAAATTAATTTGGGTTACTTTGTGCAAGTCAATCATTTCATGGTTGATGTGTGTACTTAAACTCTTAAAACCCTTTTAAGTACTTGTTCATGAAAGGCCATACAACATTCTTTCACCTTGGAAGTTTAGGTGTGGGGTAGTATGTGTTGGGAAGGCTTTGAAGCATAAGACCCTAACTTACTTGTTATCCAAAATAAGAAGTTTAGTGAGTAGATATTAAGTGTTGTAGATTTAATACCCTTTTGTGACAAGAAACACTTACATGGTGACTTTCCAATCCCATGTTTTCTTTAACGAGGTACTTTTTATAATCATTTGGATTCACACTTAGTTACCTCTAATTTCAAATGTTTTTCCCTTGCATACTATTTGTGACCAATGTGGTAGCCGGATCATCCGTTTGAAACTTTTGAACTCGGTAAGAGTTCTTCCATGGCTAAGTTTTATTTTTCAAGTGTGCGCATACTTTGATGTTTTTTTATGAAGATGTTTTCATAGTGTCAAATGCTTGATTTAAAGGAAATGAGTTTCTCATCCTTTGAACTATTTGAATCGGCAATCTGCATACCCTTTCATTGCATCATGTTTAGCAAATTCGGGTCAATACACTTTTACATCCTAGTGATTACCTTCAATGCATCCCATACACGATGTTTTGGTGCGAAAACTTTTGTTTAAAGACTCAACTCTTTTATTAGAATTTTATACATTTCAAAACAGTGGAAAGATCAAACTTTCTCAAAACATCCATTTTAATTACATAATCCTTTGTCTTCCGGTAAGAATACGTGAACAACCATTCCTTACCAAAGTGTTATTTAGTAACTCCGGACTACTTTAAAAAAATTTATATACATGTGTTCAAAAGTTCTATCGATAATTACTTTCAAGATAATGCATCTTTTTTACTCCCTATGAAATTTTTGTCTTTGAATAAGCGAGTAGTTGAACCTCCTTTACAACTCATGCACGTCTTTTAAAGCTACGTTTGATAAAGGATTTTAGCATGCAACTTATTTTGTTAAGAGTTTTCCTCGACAAAGAAAATTTTTTACTACAGTGTTTAAGTTGTTTTGTTTTATTCTAAACCTTCTTTCTTCAAATTGGAAGAAATGACTTTCTGATTTTTTTTATTTTAAGAACAAAGGGTTGTCCTTGTCCTTTGAACACTTTCCCCTTCAATTCAAAACCTTTTAACAAAATCACAATAGTCCTTATTGTGTGAATCTTTGAACGACACAAAAACATGCACTATTCGAAACTCTTGTGTTTTCCTTACTCAGTCGTCACTTATGATTTCTTCACGAAGCACTTCTCCGGTTTACCTTTATCTTTGAACCTTTGGAGAAGATGTTTCCCCTCTTTCAAAAATAATATTTTAACTGCAACGGTTGTTGAAAGAAATAGATTATGCATTTTCTGAATTCTTTTGCTTTCTTTTCCACGTTATCATTCATGACCTCTTTCGCAACATTTCACCAATTTACTTGGATTCTCAGCATGAAATCTTTCGAAAGAATATTATTCGTCTTCAAATTTTTATATATATTTATTATATGTATATGTACATATTTGAATAATATTTGAGACTTCTTCCACTTCTAGACCTTTCTATTGAACTCTTTAATAGCAAGTTTGTCTTTCTTTTGCATTCAATCATACCACTAACTTCAAGAGAAAGGAAAATGTTCCAACTGGATTTTGTAGAATGACCTCTGTTTGTGATAAATGTCTCGGTCGAGTACTTTTGTTTTTAGTGACTTATCACAAGTACCCTCATATAGGCAAATTTTATATATCATCCATTTTGCATTATCTAAACAAATGTTTTATTATATGCATGTGAACCAAGTTCAATCCGTCTTCATTTTGTGTTATACATCTCAAGATTTTCCTATTTGCTATCTCCTTAGTAGTTTCAAATTTTCAAAATATTTGCATAACCATTCTTACCTTCCTTCCGGAATCAAAGTGAGGACAAGTTTAAAACTTTGTTTCTTATAGATGTGTTGTTTAAAAATAAACTCTTTCACAACTCCAATATTCTCATTGGACTATAAAATTATGGTTCTTTGATAAACTCACTTTGTCGAAAGTCGTTTTCTTGTCTATAGGAAAGCCTTATAAGGTTGGTAGAAGATGTTTATATGGTTACCTTTTGGAGACTAGTAAAGATTGAAGTTTGTCTATGGTTTGGGTGTGTTATAGATGGTTTAGTCTTGAATTGATAACAAGGCGGAATTGAAGTTCTTTAAGTAAATAGTTAGTTTCTTGAGGGTAAGGCGAATGTATAGATCGAGTAACTTTTGTGTAAGTCCGAAACTTCGTAAGGGTGATGAATGGACAAAGAACCCGGAAGAATACTACATGTTAACTAGAGGATTGGCATGACTTTTGGGACAAAGTGTTATAGGAGGAGTTTAAGAAGTTAGGTTAGTAGAGTTGAGCATAAGGTAGATGAAAGATGTGAATAAGATAGAATGGTGCTTGGGTCCAAGTGCAAGATTAGTTGTGTGGAAAATCTCAAGTCTTGTCGATGAAATTACTAAGGTTCAAATCAGTTGGAGATAACATTGGTGTGTTTTTGAAAGTGAACTAGAAGGCACGCAAACCGGTATCTAAGTTGAGAGGGTGTTGGTTCTGGCAAGTTTTGAGGACGAAACTTCTTTAAGGGGGAAGAATGTAACATCCTCGACTTTTCGAAAAAGGGTAAAAGAGTCTTTTAACAAATTCGAGTTTTTCGGGTTATTTAATTAAACGATTTGAAGTATATTTATATATATATATATTTTTGTTATATAAGAGAGAAAACCAGATTTTTGTTAAGCAAGGGTGTTTTAGTAAAAGGGGTTTATTTTGGAAGTGGGTATTTAAGGTTAACTTAACACTAATCTCCTAAACCTAATTAGAAATCGGTTTTCACGTTTCCCTCCTCTCTGCGCAAATGAGAAAGAAAAGGAGAGACTAGAAGAGTTCTTCAACCATCAAAGGAAGGGTTGATCGTTTTTCCGAGCAAATTCAAGAGTTGGAATCGCCGTGTGTAGGGCGTTTTGCCTTCGGTTTGGTTGTGTTGCAGCAGCTTTTCTCTGAGTTTTGATCTAGTTGGTGGCTGCATTTAGGTAAGGAGAACTACCCCTATGATCTCAATTGTCTTTTATAAGGTTTAGATGTTTTTGTAAAGTGTTTTGGTGCTAGAGAGATGAGTTGTTGGGTTGAGCATTGATCATAAGTGCTATGGTATGTCTAGATGTAGTTTTCAGTGTTTTTCTGTGTTGTTCTTGCTGATGTTTGGTTTGGAAACGATCTGGAAATCGCATGATGATGATTCTAGGGTTTGGGTCGAACCCAGGTGGACGGGCGTCTGGTTCACTGGACGGGCGTCTGCCTGGAGTACATTTCGGACGAGCGTCTGGCCTCTCTGGACGGGCGTCTGAAGTGTTGTTTTACTTTCAAGATTGAAACTGTTTTAGGTGGACGGGCGTCTGGGTATTGAGGACGGGCGCGCCCAGCCTTTGACGGGAAGCGTCAGTAAGGTTCGCGGGCGTCCCAGGGTCTTAAACGGGCGTCTAGCTTGTTTTGTCCTTCTTTCTTTGTTGGTTGTCGTTCAGCCTTATAAGCATGATTTATCTTTATGAAACCTTTATATATGATATGTTAATATGGTATAAACGTAGACAAGCCTGAATTGAGCTTCTGATTCGTTCAGTTAAAACACCGAATGTACTCTTAAAGGGAGTTGAAGTTCGGATCCGTCGGAAGATCATGATAGGCTTGTGCTTTGATGAATTAGGATTCATCAATGTCTCTGTATGTGCTAGGACTTGTCCGTGTCTAGTGGTCTAGGAAGAGAGTAGTATGTGTGAGGGAGATTATTTGAAAACACTTAGGCTGGCTAGTTGATAACTTAATAAACAACGTATGTGACTAGTAAAAGATTAAACAACATGTCTCTCTTGGCTAGGCACCAGGCTAAATCGCGATGCATGTGCTACCTCTGAAGGTGGAAGAACTTCGTAGGTCAAAAGACCCTAAGTACGGAGGGACTCTGCTGAGGTGTGCGTGCTATCGGAGTCTACCTTTTCTAGACTTCGTGGGTATTGGTGTGATCCACTAATATGTTGCAAAAGAGTGTTCCCAAGGTGGAAGAACTCTGTAGGTCAAAGACCCTAAGTACAGAGGGACTCTGCTGAGGGGATGCGCGTAGTGCCCTTGAGTGCGGTTGTAACATAGATAGGTTAAGCTAGAAACAGTTAGTCACAACATGTTGATGAGCATGAAGTGAACCCTAGATTGAGTCGGTCTCACTTAAATAACTAATTAAATAATTATCTTTTCTTTATAAACTATAGTTGTTATCATAGCTTCTCTTTCTTACTGAGTACGTTGTACTTACCTCGAATGCATATTTTTCTATGTGTTTGGGGGGGGAGAAGACGAACAGGTTGATCGGGTTAGCCTTGAGCTCGTCGAGGAGTTCAATGACGTTTTGATGGCGTTGAAGTCACTCTGATGTTTTCCTTCACTTTTCTCTTTAAAGGTTGTACGGTTTATCTTGTAGATTCTCTTATAAGCTTGTTGTACTTTTATTTCAAGTTTGTGAGACTAGTCTGGTATCGTTCTTTTGAGGCATCGTACGTTGTAAGTTTTATATCGTTGTTGTAAGCTTTTTCCTTTTTTTTTTTACCCCTAGATGGTTTGTATTCTATTCTAAGAAAGCATTTATGTTTTATACCCGAGTCTTTTGGGGCTTCCGTTGCTTTATTTTTGATACGACGACGCGAGGGTGGCGTATAATTTTAGATTTATTTAACGTTATACGCGCCGAACGCTTCTCTTCCTGGATAAGCAACGATATCCTGAATGGGCGTTACATCATGTCGATGTATTATGAGCGTCTTGCACTTCGTTATTGCCTCTTTATCGAGGTCAGAGTATGCCAAAGGCCTGATGTGTTGTAGAATTCATTAGGCCTGCTTTACTTCAAAGACCCAAATCAAGTATTTGACCGTTACGTATATGAGATCGAGTTATTCATGTCATATACCATCATAAATTAATTTCTTAAAAGGTTGGAAAGATAATTTAAAACGTGTAAACTTTAATTAACCATAAACATTACGTGGCCGTTCTGCCTATGTCTGCACATGGAAAAGACTACATTCATAGAAATTGTTCATAAAAACGTCACAGAAAAGTGATCTGGATCTTATATTATTTTCATGTCAAGACAAATCGAAAAAGACAAAAAAAAAAAAAAAAAATAGATAGGATCACACTTCGGTAAACTTTCGGAAATTATTTTCTGTGAACAGCTTTTCCGGTCTGCACATTCACTGGTGAAAAGAACTGCTCAATAGTGTCTGTCTTCATGCAGCTACTTACAATAATAATAATAATAATAATAATAATAATAACAACATCACCTCAAGAAAAAAACACCATCCGAGCTTGTTGAATCTACAGCTGGAATTGTATGAATCAAACGGTGATAGATGACAAGAATTAAATATAAAATCAATTAAAATTTCCATCATTATAATATTTACATCAACTACACATAATGATACATACATATATCATAATAATATATATATATATGTATACGTGTATAAATATATATGTGCTTTATTATTATATATTAGTATATATGAGTTATTTCAAAATAAATAAATATATAGAAGTTTTCTCGCTACTAGTCGAGTCAAGTATTTCATTACTTGAATATTGTATCAACCGAGTATTGTTCATTTAAACATCAAGTCAAGTCGTTTTTGAGTTCGAGCAGATTTTATACAATGTCAAGCTGAGTTTTGGCTCGAGTCGATCTCGAGCTATTAATGAGTAGCTTGACTCACTTACCACTTTAGTTGTAATGCCCGCACAACAAACAATAGGTCAATATTATACGTTAGTGACCATATAGTCGTGTTCTTATTTTCTTTTCGTTTACAAAAGTTCATGTACTATATAGTAACATAATTCAAAATGTATTATATTTCATTGATTTAACACATCATAAGGAGTACAATATATATAATGTTCGGTGTCTTTTTTAATTTTAATTTTTTTGAAAGATGATAAAAGGATTACAAGTTTTTGCCATCCATGGCCTCCTCACTCCTTAAGATGTCATCAATGTGCTACCCCACCACCTTAAAACCCTGGTCCGAAAAACCCTGTGTTGGGAAAAATCAGGTGTCAGGGAAAGAGTATGGGCCTCACACATTGACAAAAAACAGCCCAAAACAGGAAAAATTCAAAACTGTAACATATAAGCATGTACATCCTTTAAATGAAAAGAGAATGCAATGCACCCTATTCTTCAAACTAAGCTGCTGTATATCTTCAGTCAATCCTGCTTCTTGTGGTAGCTTTTGTTGTGAGAGAGAATAAACTCCTTTGATATTAGCCTTCCAAGCTATGATCCACTGCAATTTAGGAGCCATATACCCTTCCAGGATGTCGGAATCTCTGTGAATCCTGGATCTGACATAGACAAAAACACTTGTTTTTCTCATATAGAAGAAAATAATGAAGCAAAAGATGATGGAAATATCAAAAATACAACCTGGTTTGCACCCTTCATGAAGTAAATTCTGAAGGGTGCTTCCAAGAGAAATAGCCATTTGTAAAAGCATCTCCATCATTTATATCTGTTGTGAGGCATCTGCAGCAAATCTTCATGAAGGATGAGTCTCAGGGCTTTATCAACACCATTCCTGCTTATGATTCTGGATTGCTGTGTGGTACTAGTCTGTTTGGCCAGAAAATCTGCAGCCATGTTCCCTTCTCTATAAATGTGCTTAATCTGGAATTGATACTGCTGTATCACGGCAGTCATCTGGGTAATAACATCAATGTGCTGCCAAGGAGCCTGAGCAGTACCATGAACTATATCAACAAGCTGCTTTGAATCACATTCAATAACCACTTTGTTAAGATGCAGGTCAATACAATGAGATATGCCAGCTTTTTGGGCTCTCATCTCTGCTTCAAAATTAGTAGCAATCCCATAGGCCTGTGTACCTGCTAGGACAATACTGCTGTACTCATCTCTAATGATAAAACCTCCTCCAGCAAAGCCCGGGTTATGGAGTGAAGACCCATCAGTATTGAGCTTATAGAAAGAATGAGGAGGAGCCTGCCATTTGATGGCTATGGCAACCTTTGTAGGTTTTGGAGCAAGGTGTTTTAGAAGCCCAGAGTCTATAAGAATCTTATCCCCCTTGCTCTTCTGAGTAATATTCATATTCTGACAAATAAACTGCAGATCAGCTATGCTATTCTTGATGAGCAAATTAGTCCCCATATCCACATCATGCAATGCATTGCATCTACTCTTCCAAAGACCCCAGAAGATAAGAGAGGGTAAAAGCGGGATAACCTTCCCAAGAGCTCCCTTGATGGGTGTATTCCACCAAGCTTGTTGAACTTCTAGCACTATGAAAGCAGCAGGGGAGAACTGGAGAGCCTTTTGAAAAAACCCCCAAACTGATTGTGCTCTGGAGCAGGCCCAGAAGCCATGATTAATTGTATCCTCTTGATAACAGTGAGGACATTTAAAAGGCCCATAAATCCCCATTTTAATAAGCTGATCAGCAAATGGCATAAGATCATTACAGATTTTCCAGTGCAGTATGGAGATCTTAAGTGAAATATATGGTTTCCAAATTTCTCCTAGCTCATATAAAGAACCTCTTTTAGCTCTGATCACTTCATATGATGAGGAAACAGAAAAGCAACCTGAACTGACTGGAGTCCAGACCCATTTACCAACAGGTTCAGTCAAATAGATCATATGTTGATCCTTATACTCTTGAACAGGACCTAGGAGTTTCCAAGCATATAGCTTATATTGGGGATAGGACCCTGTCATTACTTTTTTGGCCCACAAGCCCTGTTAGTGATGAATCTTCCACCATAATTTACAGGCTAGTGCAGCCTGGAATGCTATGATGCTTCTGATTCCAAGGCCATTTTCAGTAGTAGGGAAACATATTTTGTCCCAGCTTCTCCAATGCCTCCTCTTATGCTGCTCACTGTCATTCCATAGAAAGTTTGCCATGATTTGCTCCAGTTTATACACTATAGAAATAGGAAGCTTCATAGCAGACATAATATTTATAGGTATTGATGAAAGAACATGCTTGATAAGAACAATCTTACCCCCTGGAGATAAATATTTTTTATACCACTTGTTGAGTTTAGCTTCAATTTCTCAATAATACATGATAAATACCGTCAAAAATAATATTTAAACTAATATTTAAACGAAATAAGATTTATGCTAAATTATCTTCAACACGCCCACACAATCCCGTGGGAAGAGAGTGGACACAGAGATTGGTCTTGAGAGAACTAAAGCGAGGCTGACCCAATGGTTTGTTGAGGATATCGGCTAATTGATCCTTTGAGGAGATAAAAGAGATGCCGAGTTTACGATTTACAACTAATTCATGAACATGGTGGAAGTCGATATCTATTTGCTTCGTATGCGAGCATGAAACACATGATTGTGAGCAAGGTAGGTGGCGCCAATATTATCACACCAAAGAGTAGGCAGAAAAGATAATGAAACCTGCATCTGACGAAGAAGACTACAAAGCCACAGAAGTTCTGTGGCGGTGTTAGAAAGAGTCTTATATTCGGCCTCAGTGCTACTATTTGAAACGGTCAAGTGCTGGTTACTACGCCAACTAATGAGATTGACGATATTGGATCTCGCCTATGAATAAATCCGGACCGTTTAATCTAAGGTAATATGAACGAGGGATGGTTTTTTGGGTGATTTTAGACTGAGCTTGGGTATCTCCCAAGTTGCCTACGTATCTTGTTATGTTTCAGGAATCAAGTCTCTGTAGTTCCTTAGAGGTTGTTTATATATGGGATGACTCATCCCTTTCCTTGCCCTGCAAAGAATTATATTATTATTATTATTTCCCTAAGGATTAATACATGTAAATCCCTATAATTTAGGGATAATTATGGATATATTTAAATGACAAGATCAATGTCATTATATCATCAGATTCTTTCCATGTTTATCTGGTATTATTAAGCATATGTGCCAAATACGAATAAGGAAGGCTCTGGCCGACCTGCGTCGAGCCCCCCGGGCCATCTCGACATGTGGTGGAAAGTTAAGAAGGGCTGAGATGACCTCCCACCTAGGGTTCGTCCGCTTTCTTAGTTAAACTCTAGGTGTACTGGCCTTTATTAGCTATTAATTCTCT
The DNA here is from genome assembly GCA_026214975.1 of Gentiana macrophylla. NCBI lineage: Eukaryota > Viridiplantae > Streptophyta > Magnoliopsida > Gentianales > Gentianaceae > Gentiana > Gentiana macrophylla. The sequence continues at coordinate 81,267,144 of CM047809.1, read as the reverse complement.
GTCTTCAATTAATGGTTAGTCAATATAAAGATGACATGTGGTTAGAGCTAGTCCGAACCTCGTCATAAGCCCCCCAGATCTGACTGAACTAATTGTTGTGAGGTCGGATCTGTTAAAGGTGTTGTTCGGACACTGTCATATAGACTTGTAGAATTTTACAATGACCTACTTTGCTAGGCGGAATAGTTATTATTATGACGCTGTCATTTGTGCCCTTGTCTTTTGAGGTGGAACGGTTTTTAAGAGTTAGTCCGCCCTATGGAGCTCAGCTTTGCAAACGTACTGAGCCTGACATCCAGTGCTCTGAATTTCTGTCTTGTCGTGCGGACTTGCTTTCTGAGGAGTCCGACCTGTGGAGCTCGGTGTGAGTTTATCTGTGAATTAACTTTTTCCTGCAAACTTAATGAGCCTGGCCTACAAAGCTCTGAAATTTGGATCCGTCGTGTGGGTTATTACTCGAGTCTATCCTGCGGACTAATTTTATGACTAGTCCGACCTGCAGAGCTCGGTTTGAGTTCGGCTACGAACTAAGTATGTTTGGTCTACAAACTTTACGAATTTCTGAGTTAGAGAGCTCATACTTTTGTCCGTCCTGCTGACAGGACGAGTTTGTCCTGCAAACTTGGCGAGCCCTATCTGCGGAGCTCAATTTGATGAGTTTGACCTGTAAACTTTGTTGAGTCCGACCAGCGGAGTTCTGAAAGTTGAAGTCTGTCTAGCAGACTTAAACAAACTTTTCGGGTCCGGCCTGCGGAGCTGAATCTTTCGAGTCTGACCTGAAAGAATAGCTTGGAGCTCATGATGCTGAGCTCCAGCAGACCAAGACTCGGTATACCGCCGGGTGTCATGCTGCATTTGACAAATATACTGAGGAGAACTCTGAGCTGGGGCAAGCCTTAGCTAAACTCCGGGCCGAGAGGGATGTATTGGAAGCCTCTATTCCTGCTTAGATGCTCAAGCCATTCATGAGTACAAGTCCTTTAGACACATTTCTGAGGCTTTGAAGGCCTTACTAGGTCCAGTTATGCAGCATGGCTATACTTCTGCAGCCGATGAGGCCAAAGAGCATTGTGCCGACCTGGTTGTTCCCGACATTCCCTATTACCGTACGATGTACAAGGTAGGTGCGGGCAAGATCTATGATGACCGGCTAAAAAAGTTTAAGGAAGGCGAGGACATTGGAGTTAAGTATAACAAACTCCGTCCTGCCCCTCAGAGTGTTGAACCGGCTCCTTCATCAGAGCAGCAGAATCCTGCTGCTGAAAGGTGAACTCTGTGTTGTATTCTTTTTAAAGTAACTTTTGAAAAACTTGTGCGTTTTCCCTATGTTTGTGGTGCTCTGCCCACTGTACTTTTATTAGGCACTTCTAGTTTGAGTTTTGTTTTGAGTTGGAGTACTTACTTACCTGGTACCCTTTGCCTCCCCCCCAGTATGACATGCATTACTCACTGTATTGGATGACATACTTTATTTTTGATTGCAAGATTTGTTTACATTTTGTCATTTGATGATGGCCTGACCTGTGGACTTGGGAATTTTATCCTTTGCAAACTTTCCGAGTCTGACCTGCAGTACTCAGTTCGAAATTTAGCCTGACCTGCAGACTTAGGAAGTTTGTCCTTCGCAAACTTTGTGAGTCTGACCTGCAGTACTCAGTTCAAAATTTAGCCTGACCTGTAAACTTGGGAAGTTTGTCCTTTGCAAACTTTCTGAGTATGACCTGTAGTACTCAGTTCAAAATTTAGCCTGACCTGCAGACTTGGGAAGTTTGTCCTTTGCAAACTTTCTGAGTCTGACCTGCAGTACTCAGTTCGAAATTTAGCCTGATGGGAAGTCTGTCCTTTGCAAACTTTCTGAGTCTGACCTGCAGTACTCAGTTCGAAATTTAGCCGGACCTGCAGACTTGGGAAGTTTGTCCTTTGCAAAATTTCTGAGTCTGACCTGTAGTACTCAGTTCAAAATTTAGCCTGACCTGCAGACTTGGGAAGTTGTGCTGAGCCCGACCTGCGAAGCTCATTTAGTTCGTCCTACGAATTTTATTCGGTTGTCCTTTGCAAACTTGATCAAAGCCATCACGTATAATGGAAAATATATTTTCTATTGAAATAACATGAGTGTGACAACACCGAGTAGCAAAATTGAAACTGAAAAAACAAAGCAATTTTAAAAAAGTTTGGAACCTGTCCTAGACGCGTATTTGTAGAGGTTGTTGGCATGCCAACTTCGTGGAATGATCCTACCATTATGGAGAGCTTGTATCTGGAGAGCTGAAGAGCTCGTATCTGGATAGCCGAAGAGCTTGTATCTAGAGAGCTGAAGAGCTCGTATCTGGAAAGCTGAAGAGCTCATACTTGAAGAGCTGAAGAGCTTGTATGTGGAGAGCTGAAAAGCTCGTATATAAAGGATTCGCTCGAGAGGAGCTCCAAATATGATGCCGAGTGGAGCTCGGTTTTATAAAATATTTACTCGAGGAGAGCTCCAAATATGATGCCGAGCCGAGCTCGGTCTTCTAGAATATTTGATCGAGGTGAACTCCGAAAATGATGCCGAGCCGATTCGGTCTTGTAGAAGATTTACTCGAGGAGAGCTCCAAATATGATGCCGAGCCAAGCTCAGTCTTATAGAAGATTTGCTTGAGGAGAGCACCAAATATGATGCCGAGCCGAGCTCGGTCTTATAGAAGATTCGCTCTAGGGAGTGCTCCAAATATGATGCCGAGCCGAGCTTGGTCTTATATAAGATTTGCTCAAGAGAGCTCCAAATATGATGCCGAGCCGAGCTCGGTCTTGTAGAAGATTTGCTCGAGGATAGCTCCAAATATGATGCTGAGCCGAGCTTGGTCTTATAGAAGATTCACTCAAGAGAGCTCCAACTATGATGCTGAACCGAGCTCGGTCTTATGATGTACTGATAAGAAAAGCTCATCCCGCCATGCTTGGTAGGGGGAGTTCCAAAATAAGATAGCTCGACCCGCCATGTTCGGTAGGGTGAGTTTCAAGGTAAGATAGGTCATTTAAGTTGTAAAAACGGGAATAAATTTCAATGAGGGCTCATACCTGGCAGCTTGTAATGAGAGAGCTCACTGATAGAGAGCTTGTAATTAGAGAGCTCATTTAGAGAGCTCATGCTGGAGATATTGAGAGCTCAGCTCAGACTTTGGAGAGCTTGAGAGCTCATCCATGAGCCCGACCTGCAGAGCTCATATGAAACCGTCTATCCTGCAGACTTAAAGAGTTTGTCCTTTGTATCTTTCTGGGGACGATCAGGCTTGTAAACGGACTCCGAATGGCATGAAATTTGGAGGACTTGTTTGTCCCTCCTTATTCTTTAATATGAACGATAGAATTCTTATTCCAAGATTCAATCTTTGGAAATAAGCCCTCGATCTGACAGCTGTGTCTGTTTCGTTTTTTATGATACAATAGAAACTTTTCGGTGACGATCGGGGTATTGAAAACAGACTCTGATCGGCAAAATATTTGGAGGACTTGTTTGACCCCCCTTCTTCTTTAATCTGAACAGTGGAATTATTATTCCAACGGTTCAATCTCCGGAAATAAGCCCTTGATCTGACAGCTGTGTCTGCTGCGTTTTTGGTGATACATCAGCAAATCTTTGGTGACGATCGGGCATCGAAAAGGACTCTGATAGGCACAAGATTTTGAGGGCTTGTTCGGACCTCCATTTTATTTAATCGGAACGGTGGAATTTGTATTCCAACGGTTCAATCTCTAGAAATAAGCCCTCGATCTGACAGCTGTGTCTGCTGCATTTTTTGTGATACAACAGCAACATTATCGCGACTATCGGTCTTGTAAACGGACTCCGATCGGCACAAAATTTTGAGGACTTGTTCATCCCTCCTTCTTTGTCAATATGAATGGTGGAATTATCTTTCCAACGGTGTAATCTTTGGCAATAAGCCTCTGATTTTACTGCGTTTTTGGTGATACAGCAGCAAATTTCTTGCAATGATCAGACATGTGAACGGACTCCAATCGGCATGAAATTTGGAGGGCTTGTTCGTCTCTCCTTCTTCTTCAATCTGAATGGTGGAATTTGTGTTCCAACTGTTGAAACTCCGGAAATAAGTCGTCGATTTGACTGCGTTTTTGGCATGTTTTTGCCATAAACTTAATCACAAACACACTCGATCCATTACCGATAGAAGGCCCTCTTTCTAGTGCCAATTGATGATGTTGGATTTCTTTTATGAATAAATCTGGACCGTTTAATCTAGGATAATATGAACGAGAGATGTTTTTTTTTTGGTGATTTTAGACTGAGGTTGGGTATCTCCCAAGTTGCCTACGTATCCTGTTATGTTTCAGGAATCAAGTCTCCGTAGTTCCTTAGGGATTGTTTATATAGGGAGTGACTCATCCCTTTCCTTGCCCTGCAAGTAATTATATTATTATTATTATTATTATTATTATTATTATTATTATTATTATTTCCCCTAAGGATTAATACATATAAATCCCTATAATTTAGGGATAATTATGGATATATTTAAATGACAAGATCAATGTCATTATATCATCGGATTCTTTCCATGTTTATCTGGTATTATTAAGCATGTGTGCAAAATACGAATAAGGAAGTCTCTTGCTGACCTGCGTCGAGCCCCCCGGGCCATCTCGTCCTGTACTGTATTATCCGACCTCCACTCTTACCGAGGCAACTTGCGGTGGTAAGTTAAGAATGGCCGAGATGACCTCCCATCTGGGGTTCATCCGCTTTCTTAGTTAAACTCTAGGTCTACTAGCCTGTATTAGCTATTAATTCTCTGTCTTCAATTAATGGTTAGTCAATATAAAGATGACACGTGGCGAGTGTTAGTCCGACCCTCGTCAGAGATTATCACCAAGGAAGACACAATAAACCCCAATAGAATGGCGGTTATCACTGTTAGCAGCCCAATCAGAGTCAGAATAATTCCGGAGCGAAATAGGCGACCGGCGGTAGAAGAAGAGACCATCAGAGATAGTGTGCTTAAGATACCGAAGAATACGTTTAACTACAACCTAGCGAGCTTCGGTAGGAGCATGCGTATACTTACTAACCTCGTGCACATCGAACGCAATATCAGGCCAAGAGAAACTGAGATACTGTAGACCGCCAACAACAGTGCGGTGAAGGAAGGATTGGCGCATGAGGCCCGTCGTCAAGTGTAAGATGGGTGGAGGCTGACATAGGTGTCTGACTTAGCTTGGCCTTATCCAGAGAGGCACGCTGCAGAAGCTGAAAGATATACTTGCGCTGAGTGAGAAACAGGCCATCGGAGGTAGGAAGCACCTTAATGCCAAGAAAATAGGTCAGAGAACCAAGGTCCTTAATCGGAAAGGGCCAACCAAGATAAGAAATAACCTGTTCAACAAGAGAGGACGACGAGCCAGTAATAACAATATCATCCACATAAATCATAATATAACCACGAGCACCATCACGAGAATAAATATATAAGGAGGTGTCAGCTTTAGAGCCAACAAACCCAAACTAAGTCAACACATCAGTGAAGCGAGAGAATGAAGCACGTGGGGCCTGATGGAGGCCATAAAGACTGCGGCGAAGACGGCAGACATGATCAGGATAATCAGGGTGAACAAACCCCTGCGGCTGTTGCATAAACACAGGCTCAGATAAATGACCATGGAGAAAAGCATTCTGAATATCCACCTGTCGAAGAGACCAACCCTGCGAAACAGCAAGAGAAAAAAAGACGAACATTGATCGCTTTGAGTCAGAAAAATTGTGGAATAAAATATTTTTGCTTGGTGACTCCATATGGAGTGAAGTGACCGAAATAGTAATCCCAACCACATACTAGTAGTTTATACTCATGATATAAACTGTGTGGTTCAACTGAGTCCTCCCGTCACATCACTTCATGTCTATATGGAGTCCCAAGCAAAAAATTCCCCCAAAGAATACATGACAAGTCCAATGAGTTGTACTTGTCCGTAATATTAAAATCAATACATATTAGTATTATTCAAACGGCATCAAATTATTTTCTCTGTCATCTGCATCCGGTGGCACTGATAATTGAAACATCAGTTTCAGCTTCTAGGGAGTTTTGCAGATGAAGTATAAATAGTCTTTTCACTTTCCATAACCCCAGACTTGGTCTCTAGTACTTTAAGTACCCATAGAACATGTTTCTCTTTATTTCCTAATTCTCAAAGACTTACCAACTATTCAAGTACTAGATTCATTCTTGGCACTCTATAGTAGCATTTTCATAAGCACAACAGAGACTAGTAGCAGCCATCAAGATACATCAAGGAGTAGCATCATTGGTAAGGTTTTAATTTAGTTTTGATAAGGTTGATCAAGCTATGTGTTAATATCACACATGAAGAAACATGTATACCTTCTTGACATGTTTCCTATACCTTTTGAATAACCTCAAATTTGTACTTAGAGGTGGTGAAAAATAGGATCTTAGATCAAGCATTGAAAGCCAAAGAGGCAAGACTTTTGCATCCAATGATCTAAGTTATAAAATTCACTTTTTTATTAGTAATAAAGATGGAAATTTATATTACATAATTATGTGTATAGGTTGGAGGGAATCTCAACCTTAAGAGTCAATTATTTCAGCAATATACCAAAGTCATTATCTAGGTTAGTAGTGAGGAAAGTGATCTTAATCACTCCATAGATGCAAATCGTATCAACGAGAACGAAGAACTAGGGTTTCGTATGGAAGAGAAAACGACGAAATAGAATTTTGTGGTTTTATTATTTTCAGTAATATTTTCTTAAAGGTACAAGAATAATAAATGCAGCTATTTATACATATACTATTTACAGACCCAAAAATACATAGATATAATAATAAATACATCTAAGAAGCTAATGTACTCAACACCCATCAAGATGGATGCGGGGAGCAATAAATGACCTTGAGGTGAAAGCACTGTAGCTGATTGGAATAATGGTCCATCTAACGGCCTGATGAAGATGTCGGCCAATTGATGTAGTGTGGAGATGGGAATAAGCTTCACAAGGCCATCTTGAATCTTCTCACGAATGAGGTGGCAATCAATCTCTATGTGTTTCGTTCTTTCGTGGAAACCAGGCTATGGGCCAGTTATATGGCACTAGCGTTATCAATATGTAATCAAACAGGTGTAGGAAACTATACATGGAAATTAGTACCCAAGAAAAAGAGCCATTGTAACTCACAGATGGCTAAAGCCAACGCCCTATATTCTGCCTCGGTGGAACTACGGGAAACGGTAGAATGTTTTTTTTTGACTTTCAAGACACCAAGGCACTACCAATAAGCTTACAGTAACCAGTGACGCTACGCTGAGTGTCTTTGCAAGCACTCTAATCGGAATCCTCATATCCAGATAACACAGTAGAATTATGGGCTGGGTAAACTGACCCATCCCCTCCAGCCTTGATGTAACTCAAAACTTGCAGTGCAACGTGAAAATGGTGTACCGTGGGTGCGTCTAAGAATTGGCTTAGCTGTTGTGTGACGTAAGAGATATCAGGATGAGTTATAGTGAGGAAAAGAAGCTTACCAACAAGACTGCGATACATGGTGTTGTCTGATAATAAAGCTGAATCCACGTGATACAAAGAGTGTTTTGACTTCTATGGACTCAAACAAGCGAGCCGTCAATGGAATCATAAATTGACCATGGCCTTTCAAAACTTACAATATCGGCATATCGAAGTGCTCCAGCAGATTGAGTGCGTATTTCCATTGAGAGATCACAATGCCGGAAGCTGATCTGAAATTTCCAGGCCAAGAAAAAATTTCAAAGTCCTCAAAATTTTGATTTTGAGCAGCTTATGTAAATGGGTCTTGAGCTCAGTAATAAAAGGCATGCGATTTCCAGCTAAAACGATGTCATCCACATAGGCCTAAGAAATGAGAAAGTTCCATTCAACCCTTTTTATGAACATACTGTGATCGTACTTGGACTGCCAATATTGTAAGCTTTGAAAGGCCATGGTCAATTTATGATTCCATTGACGGCTCGCTTGTTTGAGTCCATAGAAGGACTTCCGTAGTCTACAGACTTGATTAGGTTGACTGGTTTGGAAGCCCTCATGTAGACCTCTTCATCAAGGTCACCATGGAGGAATGCGTTATTCACGTCCAATTGGTGTAGGATCCAACCCTTGGATGATGCTAATGCTAGAAGACTACGAATGGTTGTAACATATCCTCATAGTCAATCCCTTGCGTTTGTGTGTACCCCTTTGCCACCAATTGGGCTTTATACAGTTCTAGTGACCCATCTGAGTTGTATTTTGCCTTTAGACCCACTTACATCCGATGGGCCTCTTTCCCTTTGGCAGCTCCATAATTTCCCATGTCCTAGTGGACTCCAAATCATCAATTTCCTTTCTCATAGCCTATATCCATTCTAGACTGACAACAGCCTGATTATACATCTGGGGTTCAGGGATTTTATCAAGAGTAGCCGTGAAAGCAAAATGTGCTGGGGAGGATTGAGTGTAACTAATGGCAGAATCAAGAGTGTGAGGAGAAAGACGCTTTTGTGTGTGTGCACATACATAATCTTGGAGATAAGTGAGAGGACGATGTGTCCTGCTTGGTCTAAGTTCAGGTTGTTGTATAGGTGCTGAAGTGTATTCTTCTTGATGTGTTGGTGAGAATGGACATGAAGTATGTGTCTGATGTGTGTCATGATCAGGATCAAGATCTTCAGGTGGTGATGTGATCAAGGTGTCAATGTAGATCAGTGGTAAAACATGGCGTAGGCAGATTACTAGCATAATCCTGGCTGCTTCAACATCTCCTCTAATTTCAGTAGTTCCGACCATAGTGGAAAATTCCATTCTAACATGGGCAGATGATATGACCACCTGTAGCTCAATGAGGGCTGGTCTGCCCAAGGATGTTTTAGGCCGAAGTCCCCCTCACCGCTACATAATTGACCACCAAGGTTCTGCACTTGTTGCCTTTTTCGAAGGTGGTGTTCAAACGTATCACACCTAGGGGTTGTACAGACGTCCACGTAAATCCAAACAATGGATTATCATGGGGTTGTACAGACGTCCACGTAAATCCAAACAATGGAGTATCCTCTGGAATGACATCCCTTTCTTTCAACTTCAGTGACTGGAAGACATTTGGATACAAAATGTTTACGGCTCTCCCGTGTCGACGCATATTCATTTAACCAAATGACTTTGCACAACTGCTTCAATGGCACGTCCTTCATTACTTTTCAATAGAGGGATTGGGTCCTATGGCACATAAGAGATATTTTAAGAGAGCTTTACCTCCTTTGAAGCTCAGCCAATGGTAGGAACAAATCTGCATGTTAATCCAGCTTAACCAGTCAGAAGGTTACGACCTTCAACAATGGTTAGAACAAATCCTTCCAATTAAAGGTTGTTGTCAGCTTGATCGTTCTTGGGATACCGTCCTGACATCGTTTATCCCTGCCTTGTCTGTTTCGGTCGCCATTCCCAGATCACTTATAGGCTCTACAACAGTGCTGGCGACCACCTTCAAATTGATCGGTAACTTGACTTTTTTTTTCTAGCCTCAATCAAGCTATTGATCTATACCTTGAGCTGGAGGTAGTCTTCAATATCATGACCAATATCCATGTGATATATACAGTAAGAACTACTATTTATCTTCTTACCAGGATTTTTCATGGGGGTGGAGGCCTTAGTAGACCTTTGTTTTCTATTATTGACAAGATTTGGGTCTTAGATTAATTGAGGGGAATGAGGTCCCACCTATTTTGTACAACACCCCTCTTCCCCAGCCAATCTTTGACTTGAGGACCTATCCGGTCCTAGACAACTTTTCTCTAACCATAACGGTCATCATTGTGATCTTTTCTGTCCCTTTTTTTGGTCTCTCTCTTAACAAGATTTGCCTTTTCTCTCTAGCAGTGTCTAAAGACCACTTTAAGGCATTCTTCCAAGGTTTTGGAGAGCTTACAATTGAGTTTAGGCCATATGGTCTTCAACCCTCAAATTATCCTAACCTCGTCTGTAAACCAACGCAGTATTCTAGTGCCGTCTCTTTTCCCCGCTTCTTGATTTTGAGGAGGTGGATAGTGTTCCTCTCGAATGGCCGAGCTGAAATAAAAGATATATTGATTTGCTGAGCCATCTTAGCGAAACCATGAATGGAATGCTGATGAAGTATTTTAAACCATTCTCGGACCCTTCCTGTCAGGTATCCTAGAAATTCCTTGCATTTCTTCTCATCTGGGGAACAATACATGATCATATATTGTATGCACTGACGCATATAATCATATAGATCTTTATTCCTTTAATAGGACTCCATTTTCGGCATCTTGAGTCCCTCCGGCCTGAGGAAATATTTAATATCAATTGAAAAATTAGATGTAAGATAGGATTCCTGCCTTCCTCTCCTTAAGAGTTGGTTTACCTCATATTGGGATGCATAATGTAGCCTCTAGTGAATGGAGCTCTTTTCCGCCCCTGTATGTGTTGAAATAGTGTCCTAAACCCAATCGGATTAGACCGGATCTGACCGGGTCGGATCATTTCTACTATTTATTTATGATTATACATATATATTAAATGGTTTTTCTGTTTTCATATATTTGTTCTTTTAAAGAACCAGTTATAAATTGTTCTATGATAACGTCCTTAGTATTAAACTGGGATAGAGAAACTATGATAGGCGATTATGGTTGATGAGATCTCTAATCACTTTAATAAGTTTGATACTTAAATGTCTCTAGGCTTATGTACTATTAAACATGCATTGATAGTACAAACAGGCTAGCACGTATTAGATGTCTTCTGTCTTTAAGGGCATAGATAGATCTCGTCTATCAAAGTGTAGAGACCCTTGGACTGTACGGGGACGTGTATTAGAGAATGGGTACGTTAGACTGAACCACTTACACTGTTAAGTGTCACACTATGTGACGGTTGTGTAATTATCCTTAGGACCGGAGTCTACATGGCATCAAGGTGTGGATTGTCATGCTTTGACATTATTGAAGTTTCCCCTAGCCACGGGGCGATCATGTGGTAGTGATCGGGTGGGATATTGAAGCATACAGAGTATACATGTTTGGTCGTCCGGGAATCGCGTACCCTATCAGTAGGGTGAATATCCGAAAGGGCCTTCTTATACGGAATGTCTTACTCTCGTGAATCTTTGCAAAGTGGAAGTAAATGAGTTACTTTGAGAGAGAGCATGATATCCAGATTATAAGATATGGTCGTTGATGCTTGACACTCGACGTTCTACCGTATGGATATCATTATAACGATAAGATTCTATTTACACGGTAACTGTTTCACATGAAAGGTAGTAGTCATTGCATTTACTCTTCCGATGATTGGGGGTCACGGTGTGTTGCTAGACGCTATCCCGTGATCGTTAGGCATGAAGGGCATTTTCGTAATTTGCACTTTGTGTCTACGACCAACATATTCGGAAGCCTATCGGGTCACACACATAAGAACATCTAGCCGGATGCGGTTATAGCGATAACCAAATAAGGAAAGTTTTATCTCGACTATAAAGTGTTATAGTGATAAATTAATATGGTGGTATTTATTTATTATGAATAAATATAATACAAGATATTAATTATGTTGATTAATTAAATATATATATATATATTATATATGTGGCCAAAAATTTGTGTGTGTATGACACACGTGAATTTGGCTAACCAATTGATCATGAAAATTAAATATATGTGTATTGATATATACATGTGACTCCATCTTTTGGTGTATTAAGATACACTTGGATTGTGCAATTTAATTAATGACATTACCATAATATTAATATTAGAGAGAGAGAAAAGGCCGGTCTAGCAACCGGATTTTTCTAGTAGCAATCCCTGATGGGATTCCGGCGGGCTGTTCGTGTGGATCACCAGTAGAGGCCGAACGCTTGGGCGGTTCCGTGCATCGCTACTCTCCTTAGACGGTCAAAGCATCAATCTTTTAGTTCAAACAAGGTAACCTCCGTCTACTACTTATTTGTTTATTGCTTAATGAAGTCGTTCCTGGTTAAAAGGAAATAAAATTTTTAATTCCGCTGCGTTCCTGCGTAGATTTCCTAACAGAATGTTGGCCGTCTGCTTTGCTTAAGGTAGCCACTCTCTGAGGGGGCTCTTATGGAATTGGAGCCCTGTTACATGAGCGTATGGAAGGTTTGGTTTCATAGGGCCTTTTCTCCTCTTGACCTGCTCTAATTGTACAACAAATTGTTCTGGCAGGCTATTCAGCAGTTGTTGAACCACTTCAAGCTGTTGATGGGCAATATCTGTCTACCAATAATCTAGCTTGATGACAAAAGTTCCTTCTCCATCCTGTGCACCGATGGGTGCCTCTGCATTTTTCTAAACAATCTGGTTTGCGTCTTGCTCATTTTCCCTAAGGGTGACCTGCATGGGGACATTTTATATGGTACTGCCCGTATCTTGTGCATGTATCTCCTGGGTGGAATACTCAGCATTAGACTTACGAGTTTTGTCCTTTGGTGGCATGGTTGATTTCTTAACCATAATTCTTCACAGTGGGTGAAGATTTCAGGCACTCCTTCTCGTTCCAATTGACATGCATGAAATTGTCCAATGGAAATCTAATCATTGATGCTGTTGCATGAGCTTCGAGAGATGATAAACGGCTAGGAATGTTTGGAATTGTTGAAAAGGTGTCCTAAACCAAATCGGGTTGAAGCGGATCCGACCGGGTCGGGTCATTCACAGTATGTTTTAGTGCATGTAATAACTTTATTATGATTAATAAAAACACTTTTGTTATTATATATTGTTTATCTTCGTGTTATTGAATGTGTATATATATAGTAACGTCCATATTATCAAACTGTGATAAAAAAACCATGATAGTGATTATGGTTGATGAGATCTCTAATCACTTTAATAAGTTTGATGATTAAATGTCTCTAGTCGTATGTACTGTCAAATGAGATAATGATAGTATGATTAGACTAGCACGTATTTGATGTTTTCTATCTTATTGAAGATAAGGATACATCTCATCTATCGAAGTGTAGAGACACTTGGATTGTACGTGGACGTGTATTAGAGAATGTGTACGTTAGACTGACCCACTTACATTAAGTGTCACAATATGTGGTAGATGTGTAATTATCCTGAGACCGGAGTCTTCATGGCATCACGGTGTGGATTGTCATGCTTTGACACTATTGAGGTTTCCCCTAGCCACGGGACGATCATGCGGTAGTGCTTGGGTGTGATATTGAAGCATGTGGAGTATACATGTTTGGTCGTCCGAGAATCGCGTATCCTATGATTGGAAGTGAATATCTGAAATGGACTTCTTATAAGGAATGTCTAGCTCTCGAATATATTTGCAAAGTGGGAGTAAATGTGTTATTTCGAGAGAGCATGATATCCAGATTATAAGATACGATCGTTAATGTACTGACACTCAAGATACGATCGTATGGATATTATTACAGCGATAGGATTCTATTTGCATGGTAACTGTTTCACATGAAAGGTAGTAGTCATTTCTTTTGACTCTTCCGATGATTGGGGGTCACAGTGTGTTGCTAGACGCTATGATCGTTAGGTATGAAGGGAATTTTCGTAATGTGCACTTTGTGTCTACGGCCAACATATTCGGAAGCTTATCGTGTCACACACATAAGAACATCGAGTCGGATTAAAATGAGGTTATAGTTGATGACCAAATAAAGAAAGTTTTATCTCAATACTATATGGTGGTATTTATTTATTATGAATAAATTAAATACAAGATATTAATTATATTAATTAGAGAATAATCCGGATGCCAATATTTGGCATAAAGGGGCGTAGAAGCTAAGTTAATTAATACACTTGGATTGTGCAATTAAATTAATAAGATTATCATAATATTAATATTGGATATTAATTGATTTTTGGAAAATAAAATTATGGTAATAAGATAAAGATATTCAATATAAGATATTGTCAATATCTTAGTTTTATTTAATATAAGATATTATAATAAAAGAGATAAATCAATCAAAGCGATTTTCCTTATTTTATTAGGAAAATGTTTTTCTCTTTCATCTATCTTCTAGGAAGCTTCTCCTAATCAGATTAGAAGGCAATGGGGCGCCACTTTGACCTATTTAAGAAAGAGGTTGGCTAGCACTTTTGTACATCACAACTCCAAGAGCTAATTATTTTTGAGAAAAATAGAGAGCTTCTAGTAGAGAGTTTTGGAGAGAGAAAAAGGCCGGTCTAGCAACCGGATTTTTCTGATAGCAATCGAAGGAGGATTCCGGCAAGGAGTTCGTGTGGATATCGATAGAGGCCGGACGCGTGGACGGCTTGCACACAGTACTACTCTCTTTGAGGGTCAAAGTGTCGATCTTATAGATCATCCAAGGTATATACCGTCAAACTACTTAACGTGTTTATTGTGTTAAACGAAGTCGATCTTGGGATCGGAAAACAAAATTTTAAATTCCGCTGCGTTAAACTAGTGATTTCCTAACAGTGGTATCAGAGCCAACTTTGAGTTTAAGCAATAAGCACTAATTAAATTGCTTAGTAATTAATCGATAGATGCAAGATCTAGATTCGCGACACGATAAAACAAAAAAAGGATATTCGATGGGGGGCTCAGCCGATCGGCGGCGGCCCCCACCACCGCGGCAACCGCCGGCGGCATCGGCGCCCCTAGGGCTGCTGGCGTGGGCCGCTACTGTCAAGGGGTTGATCGATTTGATTTTTCGTTTTGTGATATTTATTGTGCATTGATATCTCCTTTGTTTAGTTGTGTCATTGGCTAACCAATGTTTCAAATAGTTTGGGCTATTGGGATGCGACATGGCATTAAAATAATTATGGTCTTTCCAAACTTTGTTTGGAATAGGCCTAGAACCTTTCCGAATATTTGATTTGGGAAAATGCCTAGGCTTAGGTCCTTTTCAAAATTTTGATTTTGGAAAAGGGCCGGACAGTCAACCTATTTTGTTTGGAAAGATGCCTTTTGGTTTAGGAAATTAAAGGCATTAAGAACCAAAAGGAAAGGAAACAAAATAGACATTTTATTTTAATTTTAATTTTGAATAGTTCAAAATTAATAAAATTGAAATTAGAATCGATTTAAAATTAACTGTTAATTTTATTTTCGATTAACTAATTCTATTAATTAAAAGTTAATTAATTATTTGATGTGATAAAATAAGACGCATAAGTAGTTAAATTCTAATTTGATTTTTTTTCATAAGATATAATTGTATGGACTAGATGTGTAGATATAATATAATTATATGGACTCCGATTGATCATGGACTCGACCAATATGATAGATGGGAGTGATTTACTTTATGTTGGTTTTTTAAATTGTCCTAGGCCGTTATGAAGAACGTGACCTAGTTTACTTTTACATTTTTCTCATTCCCGTTAGCTCCCCCGTGTGTGGTGGGTGTAATTATTTATTAGATAAATTTATTATGTCACGAGAATGGAGCAAGAAGACGAAGACCAAAGGAAGATAAAGAACCCATTGGCGTACAACAATAAAGATCCTATTGACGGTTGTAGCTACCCTTAGATTGTGACCCGCGGTTTCGTCAGTTTGTATTAGAAACCGCAACTAGGAAAAGTCCATGATCATACCGGTTATTTTTGTGTGCGGAATGTTGTGTCTGTTTTACTTTATACGATATCGTAGTAATATGCACGTAATAGATGATACCGTAATTAAATATAATCAATCAAGTGAAGTAATTTAAAATTACTCTTACCTCAAAAGAATCAAGTCGAGAATGCCTCCCCATATTATAACGACGGTGAAGAGCACTTGTTCGGATCCAACTCATCAGCCAAAGCAGGGGGTTGACCTACCTCGGGTATATCATCGTTATCCAGATATGATTGTAAGAGATCTCACGAATATTAGGGCTATGACTTGACTAAGAATTCTCTCGGCCACTAGCCAAAGCAGGGTCATTTGGATTTTAGAGGCAAGGGTTTGACTATTTCATAAGATGAAAATTTTCAAAGAGTTGACTAGTCAAACAACAAGAGTCGTATAAGATACGATCGACAAAGAGTTGTCTACCTATTGGACTATTTTCAGCCCATCAACCAAAGTAGGGGGTCGAGGTAGTTTAATGGGATCTTGTCCACTAAAGGAACAAATTTTTCTTGAAAGCCTATTGTGAGTAATTGGCTAGTGGGAGCAAAACCTCATAAAATTTTAAGTGCAAATTTTTGGTTTTGAATACATGAACTTTTACTTATTCTATCTTTATTTATTGTTGTAGAAAATGTCAAACAAATTGAACCTTCATTTTATCATCGACAATAAGCTTGACAAAACCAACTTTCTCGACTGGGAAAGAAACCTCAGAATCGTTTTGAGGCACGAGAAGATTGGCTATGTCTTGGACGAACCCATGCTGTAGAAGCCCGCTGAGGGCGCGGCTGCAGATACTGTCGAGAAGTACAACAAACACTGTTCTGACAGTACCGATGCTACATGTATCATGCTTGCTCTATGACACCTGAACTGCAGAAACATCATGAGTCTATGGACGCCTACATGATCATTGGTCACCTGAAGGAGCTCTATGCTTCTTAGTCTCGCACTGAGAGGTACAAGGTCATGAAGGCCTTATTTGGTTGTAAGATGGCATCTGGGACTGTTGTGGGGTCACACGTGCTTAAGATGATCGGGTACATAGAGAGGCTTGCGAAGCTGGGCCACAAGTTGGAACACGAATAGAGTATTTACTTAATTATGCAATCTCTACCTGATTCATACTCGTAGTTTGTGATTAACTATCACATGAACAAGATAGATTGCTCCCTTGCGGAGTTATTGAACATGTTGAAAACTGCTAAGGGCACTATGGGAAATGGAAAGCAAGTGTTGCTTGTCACTTCAAACAAGGGCAAGGCAAAAGCCCAAAAGAAGTCCAAGAAGGGAAAGGCTGCACCTAAGCCAACACCTAAGATAGTCAAAGACATATCCAAGGATGCTTGCTTCCATTGCAGTGAGACCGGACATTGGAGGAGAAACTGCAAAGGCTTCTTGACCAAGAAGAGGCATACTGATGCTTCAACTTCAGGTATGTTTATGATTGAGATCAATATTGCTTCTTCTAAGTCTAACTATTGGGTATTAGATACTGGTTGTGGTTCTCATATTTGTACGAATATGCAGGCACTAAGAAGAACTAGAGAACCGAGGAAAGGAGAGGTGGACCTACGCGTTGGAAATGAAGCAAGTGTTGTTGCACTAGCCATAGGAGTTTATTTTCTTTCATTGCCCAATGGGCTAGTACTAGAACTCAATAACTGTTATTTTGTTCCTGCTCTTACGGAGAGCATTATTTCTATTTCCGCATTAGATGTTAAAGGATTTTCTTTTACGTTTAAGAATAAATGTTGTTCTTTTTCACGTGATGGAATATTTTATGGTACTGGCATACTTAGCAATGGTCTCTACAGATTAGATATGAATGTTGATGTACTTAATATAAACAACAAGAAAGCCAAAAAAATTACTAGAATGAATCCTGCTTATGGCATTGCAGACTTGTCCATATAAATAAGAATCGCATTTCTAAACTCCATAAAGATGGATTATTGTATCACTTCGATCACGAATCGTTTGATACATGCGAAGCTTGTTTACTTGGCATGATGACAAATTCACCTTTTAATGGCAAAGAGATAATATCCAATGAATTACTTGAGCTCATACATACCGATGTGTGCGGCCCAATGTCAATTCAAGTCAAATGAGGATACTCTTATTTTATCACCTTTACTGATAACTATTCATGCTATGGTTATGTATACTTAATGAAGTATAAGTCTGAGGCCTTTGAAAAGTTCAAAGAATTCAGAAGTGAAGTTGAGAAACAACTAGGTAAAGAAATCAAAACACTTCGATCCAATCGGGGTGGAGAATACCTAGATGGAGAGTTTCAAGGTTACTTAAAGGAGAATGGGATTCTACCTGAATGGACCCCTCCCAGGACGCCACAGATGAATGGCGTGTCTGAAAGGAGGAACCGCACCTTGTTGGACATGGTGCGATCTATGAGGAGCTATGCAGTTCTACCAAATTCATTTTGGGGGTATGCTCTAGAAACCGCATCCTATACACTTCACCGAGTTCCATCAAAGACGGTAGAATCTACGCCATATGAGGTATGGACTAAGAAGAAACCGAGTCTAGGTCATCTTAAACCTTGGGGTTTTCCGACTTACGTGAAGCAGATGATGCCTGACAAATTAGAACCTAGATATGACAAATGTCTGTTTGTGGGTTATCCTAGGGAAACCAAAGGGTACCAATTTTACCACCCTGAGGAACAAAAGGTGTTTGTTTCTGGGACTGGCCACTTTCTGGAGAAAGATTTTATTCTGGATATGGCCAGTGGGAGTAAGATTGAATGCATTTTCGTATGCAACATTCAACTAGAGGTTTCCTACCCAACCCCTTACGGAATGATTCTCTCAAATCTTCGGATATAGAGAAAATGGGATAAGTTCTCTTTTGGATAGAGAATGTCAGATTATTAAAAGTCAACTGTAATTGAATCTTGGATTCGAGCATTGGACATCAGTATAGTGCATCCTCAAACACCTTTAGAGAACGAGGAGTCATATGCTTGTGTATTCGGGTGCAAACTTGAGTGTTGTTGAGTACACTAATTCTGATTATTAGTTGGATTAAGGATGATCGTGAATCGATCTCAGGCTCAGTGTTTACTCATTATGATGGAGCTACAGTCTGGAGCAATCCAGCACTGCCAATTTGAATTTGTTAATCGAATACATAGCAGCTTTCGAGCAGCTAAAGAGGCAGTGTGTCTTGAGAAGTTATTTGTTGGATCGGGAAGTGATTCCAGGTCTCGATGAGCTGATACCATTTTACTGTGGAAACAGTTGAGAGGTAGCTCATGCATTGGATCTTCGCAATCACAAGAGGTCAAAAGCATATTGAAAGTAAGTACCACCTGGTCAGACAGATCGTGCAGAGATGCGACATTTTGGTCCTAAAGATCGCCTCGAGCCAACAACCTAGCTGATCAATTTACCAAGTCGCGTGGCATCTATTGTCACTGATAAGCGCTAAGCGGGTATAAAATTGGAAGATATGTCTCATCTGCTTTAGAGCAAGTGGGAGAATGTTGTGGATAGAAAGAATAAGGGCGTGGTGCTTTAAAAACAATTGTTGCTTGTCTTTACGGGCAAGTGGGAGATTGTTAGATGTAGTGCCTGAAATGCAATTGTTGCTTGTCCTTACGGGCAAGTGGGAGATTGTTGGAAGTAGCGCCCGAAAGACAATTTATGTAATTGTTTTTATAATTAATAAATGATAGATTTATTCTCATCTTATTATTTGCTTCATGCTTGTATGTAATACACCGCTGAAACCCCCAAGTCGTAGCATTGTGGAATGTAAAACGTCAGCAATGACGAATTGTAAAATGAATATTCGATAGAATTATTCGGGATCCTTCTTTCATTGATCTATAAAATGAAGAAGTTCTTGCATTTGTAAGATATCATGTTTTCAACTTAGCATTTTCACAACCCTTTTCTTAGCTTTCAATTATGGTTTGTGAGTAAACCTCATATAGTGAAGATATAGATATTGTATGGTTTTATAAAACCAAGTTTGTATGTTTGTATTTTAATTATCAATGAAATAAATCTTTTTATCTTCTTGGTTATATTCTGCAAAAGCGTCTTGGAATTAAGGGTTATCTGAGAACCTGAAGTAACTGTTGCGACACAGGGAGAGTACCGCCAGGCAGGAGGCCGTAAGGGAAAGTGCCCATCGTTGTTGTTATTGGTACTAATAACACTTAGGACAAAGAAGCTTTGAAAGGTATAATCAAGAACGAGTTATCCTGTCTTTATTTCTGCATAATTATTATATACATCCATAAAATACCAAGGATTTATAAAATAGCCATGACAATTTTCTATATTCTTACTATAATTTTAAACTTTGAAACACCCATTTTTCCGTCGTTCATTTTATATTCTGCTTATAAACTCCGAAACTGACGTTTTAGAACTTCTTGAAACACAAGTTTGTATGTTTGTATTTTAATTATCAATGAAATAAATCTTTTTAAATCTTCTTGGTTATATTCTGCAAAAGTGTCTTGGAATTAAGGGTTATCTGAGAACCTGAAGTAACTGTTGCGACACAGGGAGAGTACCGCCAGGCAGGAGGCCGTAAGGGAAAGTGCCCATCGTTGTTGTTATTGGTGGTGATAACACTTAGGACAAAGAAGCTTTGAAATGTATAATCAAGAACGAGTTATTCTGTCTTTATTTCTGCATAATTATTATATACATCCATAAAATACCAAGGGTTTATAAATTGCGATGACAATTTTCTATATTCTTACTACTCCCTCCGTCCCATTTTGTTTGAGACATTTGACTTTTCAACCGCTTACGAAACGTCTAATTAATCCTTCGAATTTCATCAAATGATCTAATACTTTTTACATTTATATACTTTAAGTTTCACTTTATCATAACCCTAATAATATTACATCAATTAACGAAATTCCAAGGATTAATTAGACTTTTCGTAAGCGGCTGAAATAGTGAAATGTCCCAAACAAAATTGGACGGAGGGAGTATAATTTTAAACTTTGAAACACCCCTTTTTCCGCCGTTCATTTTATAATCCGCTTATAAACTCCGAAACTGACGTTTTAGAAATTGGTATCGGAGCCTTGTTAAGGTTCTACAGTAAATATTTCCATTATGGAAAAAGATCCGTTGGATCTAGATCATGATTCTGATAAAGAATCAGAAAATGAGTCTCAACTCATATTTAATGAATCTTCTTCTGGATTCAATGCTCAAATAATGATTCAACAAGAATTATTATCTAAAATAAAAGCTTCTAAATTAGAGTTTAAGAAAGAAAAAATATTTAGGATGCCTAGCTTTGTAAGCAACGTCTTTAGAAGAGAAAACAAAATATTATATTTTGTTAGTACTCAAGAACTTCATGTAGACATTAAGGATGTCTCAGGAGAAGTATATTTACCTCTTATTACAAAACAAGAGATAAATAGAAATCTTCTTAAGATTAAAGAAGAACACATATCTAAAATTAGTATGGTTCATCTAGGTGCCATAAAGATTTTAATAAAATCTGAATTTTAAGAAGGTATTAATACACCTATCAAACTAGAATTAATCGACAATAGGATTAATGACAGAAAAGATTGTGTACTAGGTGCAGCCAAAGGTAACCTAGCTTACAATAAATTTATGTTTGTAGTATATCCTAAGTTTGGACTTAGTATACACAGTAAAAATCTAGATAAAGCTTTATCTCTCATACATCACTTCGAATGAGAAGGTCTGATAAATGAAGGTGATAAACCTTTTAGTGTAACTTATTTAATAATTTATGCCTTAACTTATAGTCATCACAACATTGACTATAGAAAAACAGAATACATCAAATTAGATGATGTTTTCTCGGAAATAGAAACTATAAAAGAAAAGAACTTTTCTAATATAGATTCCAACACAGACTCTTGGGCAATAGATATTGCTAAAGGGAAATCAATATTAGGAGAAACACCTAATATATCGAGCAAAAGGTTTTCTATTGGAGAAACCTCAGCACGAAGGAGCTTTGTTAAAACTCTTATTGCAAGAAATAACTTGCTTAACAAGTCTGAATACATGAGATCAGATACTAACCTACTCTTATCAATCTCAGAGAGAGTAGATAATGCTACCCAAACGCATAAAAAGCTTTGTGGATAAAATGGAAACTAAAGTTTTAGAAACCAAGGAAAACTCTTGGGTTCTTGTGAAACAACCCATGTGTTATCAAACACTTTGGGCAAACGAAAGAATTAAACTTCTTAGTAAAATAAGTAGATTCCAGAAAGATATTTATTTAAGAGAAATATCTGGAAAGCCTTTAAAGATATCCCGATCTTTAAAACAAACATACTAATTTTGAATCGAGATATCAATTCAAATAATATGGATAAAGATTCAATCTTTAAAAAAGAAAAAATTCTTAAGGAAACAAAACCCTTAGGAAAGAGACCTATTACGGTAGTACTAGTAACCTGGATTACCAGTAAAAGACCTATCTCTCTTATGAAAAGAGTTTTAAGTCACGCAAACAAAAGTGGATTTCAAGAAGAAATCTATCTACGAGAAATTTCTGGAAATAAGAAATTCTCCAAATCTTAAAAATATGTCTACACCACATATCCTTAAGAAAGGACAAGTATTAAGGTTAAAATCCTTAAATAGAGATACGAACACTAAGCATTGGTTCTCTATTAATGAAGTTAGTATAAAAGCAATACAACATTTAGGCAATAATCTAAATGAAGTATCTGCACGAATACTACTAGGACTTTACAAACTGCTATCCTTTTTTGGATTAAGCAAAGATCCTAGTCAAGATTTATCGAATAATCCTACCATTTGGAATAGATTTTCCAATCTTTTTGATAGGGGGATTATTATGATAATCTAGACTCATTACGAGAAAATAATCAGGAATTATTAATTCTGATAGAAAAAACCAACACAGAAATAAGAACTCTGGGTTGTAAAATCGATAGACTTGCCGATCAAGAAGTTCAAATTCTTAGCTGTAAAGTTGACAAACTTGAGAAATACCTCAAGATAATACTAGGCCAATAAAATGGCAAGTATGATAACTATTAATGAGACGGTTAAACTTCTTCACCAAGAAATTAAGGTCATATTAAACAGTTAAAAGATATCCAAGATAAGATATCAAGAAATGCTACTAGAATAGAATTAGACTATATAGCAGCAAAAGTTATAAAATAAGTAAAAGAGGAAATCAATAAGTTTTCCTGTATTACAGTAGACCCTGCTTCTACTTCTGCTTTTCTAGAAGATGGAAAGTATAGTTATCCCAATCATAATGTGGGAAATGAAGAGCTTGGTTGAAGCGCTGATCCAAATGCTTTAAGTTGGCCTTTTAAATGAGCCTAAGTCAAAAACTAGAAGAATACTTCTGGAATAATCTAGAAAAAGATGATTTCATTCTAGATGGACAGAATACTTCAACCTTAGATGAAGTAGTCAAATTAATGATAGATCTAAGAGGTTAGTAGAAAGACGATCCCCTTATTTGTTCATCCTAGAAACTGATCAATCCGCGGAGTTCGTATTGGTTATGAACTAATTAAACACTAGTGGGTTAATGGTAAATAATGATGAGATGTATTGAAGAAGGTTTACGGAAATAATCCCGCTTCATTATGGATAGTCTATGTAGGGTTAGTTTATATGTAATGTAATATTATATCAATGGACACTTATCGATTCGACTCGACGTTTTGAGAATAATTCATATCTATAATTGATAGAGTTCAGTTTCGGATTTATGGTGGCGTAATTCTAGAATTAATAAGTTGAGTAGAAATATTCTGTTCGATGAATATTTTATTCAATTTATTGTAGCTACTGGTTATAGGTCCATGGTCCCCGGGTTGGCTCCTAAAACGCGAGTGTTTTCTCGTTGTATGGAACCTCGAGAATTAATTAAATAGTTGGTCTATTTAATGAATATGCAATATTATTTATTGGTAAATAATATGTAAAATAGAAAAGACACTTGCTATTAAGATAATGACTTATATATGGTGCCCCATGTGGATAAATTTAGGAAGAGAAATTTTCCTAGATTATGTCACATGTGTAATTAATTAATTATCTATTTGTTGGATAATTAAATGGAAAAATAAGAGATTGATTTTTTGGGAATTATCTCTTATCTTTTGGCAAAAATATATTTTCCTTATGGGAATAGGTAATTGTGGTGTGAAAAGGATAACTATCTTGATTAGTTATTTTCCTATATAAATAGAGTTCCTCCTAGCACAATAACATCACAAATTGGTGCCACACATCAATTAAAAGGATGAAAAATTAGTTTCTTGCCTTAGTCATTAAGAGAAGAAAACCTAGGTTTTTCTTGTGCATATTCGAGGAGGTTCTACGGCGAGGATCGACGTCCACTAGTCGTCGCTAGGAGATACAATCAGGAAGACTACGGCTTCTCCTTTTGGTTGACTATTTCTTCCTTCCGTTGAGGTAAATATTCAACCTTCTCATAGTTAGATTAATTGCTTATGCGAATCGAATCGTGGTAAAATCGTATACGAATTTATTCGTAGCTTCCACTGTGCAAGATCGAGTGTCTCGATCGGTGCTGTGAATCAGATCTGAAGATCTAAATTTGGATCAAATCCGGATTCGGGTTTCTGTATTTCCAGCACTTAGTGCTTTATGTAGACAACATATTACTCATAGGGAATGATGTGCCTATGTTACAGTCAGTCAAAGTTTGGTTTTCTGGGAACTTGTCAATGAAGGACTTGGGTGAAGCAGCCTATATTTTAGGAATCAAGATCTATAAAGATAGATCTAAGAGGTTGCTTGGTCTGTCACAATCCACATATATAGACAAGATGTTGAAGAGATTCAGCATGGAGCAGTCCAAGAGAGGATTGCTGCCCATGTCACATGATGTCTATCTCTCAAAGGAAATGTCTCCTAAGATAGAGAAGGAAAGGGCGCAAATGAGTAGGATCCCTTATGCCTCGGCTATTGGGTCCATCATGTACGCCATGTTGTGCACTAGACCATATGTCTCGTTCCCTCTTAGTATGACTAGTAGGTTCCAGTCAAATCCAGGTGATGATCACTGGATTGCAGTCAAGAATATTCACAAGTACATGAGACGTACTAGGGATATGTTCCTGGTTTTCGGGAATGATGATTTAGTATGACGAGGTTACACAGATGCCAGTTTTCAAACTGACAAGGATGACTTGAAGTCACAGTCTGAATTTGTTTTCACGCTTAACGGCGGAGCAGTGAGCTGGAAGAGTTCCAAGCAAGAGACTACTGCAGACTCTACAACGGAAGTTGAATACATCACGGGCTCGGAGGCGTCAAAGGAAGCAGTTTGGATGAAGAAGTTCATTATTGAACTTGGTGTGGTGCCCTCTATTGAAGGTCTAGTGCCACTGTACTGTGATAACAATGGGACAATTGCTCAGTCAAAGGAACAAAGGTCTCATCAGAAGTCCAAACATGTGCTTTGATTAGAGAGATAGTTGATAGAGGAGATGTAAAGATAGAGAAAGTCCACACGGATGATAACATAGCTGATCCGTTAACCAAGGCACTGTCACAGGCAAAGCATGAGAAACAAGTTCAAATGCACGGGCTTAGGCATATAGGTGATTGGCTTTAGGCCAAGTGGGAGATTGTCGAAAAGGTGTCCTAAACCCAATCGGGTTGAACCGGATCCGACCGGGTCGGGTCATTCACAGTCTGTTTTAGTTCATGTAATAACTTTATTATGATTAATAAAAGCACTTTTGTTATATATATTGTTTATCTTCGTGTTATTGAATGTTTATATATAGTAACTTCCCTAGTACCAAACTGTGTTAGAGAAACCATGATAGTGATTATGGTTGATGAGATCTTTAATCACTTCAATAAGTTTGATGCTTAAATGTCTCTTGTCGTATGTACTGTCAAATGGGACATTGATAGTATGATTAGACTAGCACGTATTGGATGTCTTCTATCTTATTGAAGATAGGGATAGATCTCGTCTATCGAAGTGTAGAGACACTTGGACTGTACGTGGACGTGTATTAGAGAATGCATACGTTAGACTGCCCACTTACATTAGGTGTCGCAATATGTGGCAGTTGTGTAATTATCCTGAGACCGGAGTCTTCATGGCATCACGGTGTGGATTGTCATGCTCTGACACTATTGAGGTTTCTCCTAGCCACGGGGCGATCATTGATGAGAGTCAACTCGACTCTGTTTTCCTATGTGTTTTATACCCTGTTTCGACTCGTTTTACTTAATTCTGGACACTTTTGGCACGTATTGCACTGTTTCGATGTTTACGAGATCCGGACATATAATCCGAGATTCTCGATCTTTTTCGGTGTATTTATTATACTCTCGGTCACCCTAGTGTCCAGTAGGGGTTATATGTTGTTTTTTTTGGTGTTTTTCAGGAACTAGGTGTACGAGATATCCGGAAAATGCGCTTCGGAGCTTCGGAATGGTGAAAGTCCACTTTTGGGAAGAAAGGTTGATAGCCACCGCCTATACATCACAGGCCGTGGCCTATGAACAACAGAGAGTGTCCCAAATCGACTATGTTCATAGGCCGGCACCCATAAACTATAGGCCGTGGCTTATAAGATGCTGGGAGCTATGGAAATCTGCTGCCTGCCATAGGCCGCGACCTATGAATCACAGGCCACCGCCTACGAACTGATTTTCCCATTTTACCCTTCTAAACACTATGAATAGCCCCCCTTTGCAATTAGGTCATATATAAATCGTTTTTTTTAGCTCTTTTTCTGCACTTTTATTCATCTTCTTAGCTTAGATTGGATTTTTAGCTTAGATTAGTTTTATGTTGTTGTAATCCGAAGAACAGTGCTGCTAGGTATTGCAATTTCAATTTGGATTTCATTTTTCTTCCGGTGTTCTTCGTATCGATTTTCGATAATTTTCTTAATCTTAATTTTTTGCTTTCAATCTTGACTCTTGTTAGCTTTAATATTAATTTCTTGTTATTTTGTTGTTATAATGAGTAGCTAATCCGTTTTACAGTCGAGTTATGTGAAGATCTTCGAAATCGAACCATAATTTTTTCGAGAGGTGTTTTTGATGTTTTGATTGTTGATTCTCGATGTTACCGTAGTTCTAGAACTTATGATTGATCACGGTTGTTGAATTCATCACTTGATAATCGTATTTCACGTATCATCTTTATAAATGTATTTTGCGAGAGGATACGGGAACCGGGGTTCTAGGATCACCCTCTAAAACCGGCTGAGTTGTTCAGATTTGGTTTCGTGTGTGAGGTTTGTATCGACTTTGTTGAGCATTTCATTGAACGTAGACCGTGTTAGGTTAGTTAAATCCGGCCAGCGGACTGTTGAACCTGACATAGGAGGGTAGATTATTGAAATATTGTCTACTCTCGGAATGAGGAAACGACACCTTTCGAGTGACATCGAGAACGTTTATGTCAGTCAAAAACACTTCCGGATTTAGTGAGGGTTTGTGAGTATTAGATTGGATTATAGCTCGGCTATCGCTTTATTTTCACAGTTTAATCTCTTTTATTTTGTGCATATTAGTGTGTAGAACCGGTGATATGACAAATCACCATCTTTAGTAGTTGTGTTGGCCTGAACTAGGAACGATACTGGCTTTGATACTTAACCAGATTCCCTATGGGATGCAACCTTGCTCGCCATTTATAGTACAACCGACTCGGTACCCTGCCGGTTAGAGTTGGCTTACTGTAAAACGGCCATCAATCATGCGGTAGTGCTTGGGGTGTGATATTGAAGCATGCGGAGTATACATGTTTGGTCGTCCGGGAATCGCGTATCCTATGATTGAGAGTGAATATCCGAAATGGCCTTTTTATAAGGAATGTCTAGCTCTCGAGCAAAATGGGAGTAAATGTGTTATTCCGAGAGAGCATGATATCCAGATTATAAGATACGATCGTTAATGTATTGACACTCAAGATACGAGATATTATTACAGCGATATGATTTTATTTGCACGGTAACTGTTTCACATGAAAGATAGTAGTCATTTCTTTTGACTCTTCTGATGATTGGGGGTCATGGTGTGTTGCTAGACGCTATCCCGTGATAGTTAGGTATGAAGGGCATTTTCGTAATTTGTATTTTGTGTCTACGGCCAACATATTCGGAAGCCTATCGGGTCACACACATAAGAACATCGAGTCGGATTAAAATGCTGTTATAGTTGATGACCAAATAAGGAAAGTTTTATCTCAATACTATAAATGTTATAGTGGTAAATAATATGGTGGTATTTATTTATTATCAATAAATTAAATACAAGATATTAATTATATTAATTAAAGAATATTCCGGATGCCAATATTTGGCATAAAGGGGTGCAGAAGCTAAGTGTATACACTTGGATTGTGCATTTGAATTAATAAGATTACCATAATATTAATATTGGATATTAATTAATTTTTGGAAAATAGAATTATGGTAATAAGATAGAGATATTCAATATAAGATATTTCCAATATGTTAGTTTTATTTAATATAAGATATTATAATAAAATAGATAAATCAATGAAAGTGAATTTCTTTATTTTATTAGGATTTTTTTTATTTCATCTTTCTTCTAGGAAGCTTCTCCTAATTAGATTAGGAGTGTTGAAATAGTGTCCTAAACCCAATCGGGTTGGACCGGATCTGACCGGGTCGGATATTTTCTACTATTTCTTTATGTTTATACATATATTAAATGCCTTTTCAGTTGTCATATATTTGTTCTTTTAAAGAACCAATTATGAATTGTTATATGATAACGTCCTCAGTATTAAACTGTGATAGAGAAACCATGATAGGAGATTATGGTTGATGAGATCTCTAATTACTTTAATAAGTTTGATGCTTAAATGTCTCTAGGCTGATGTACTATTAAACAGGGCATTGATAGTGCAAACAAACTAGCACGTATTGGATGGCTTCTGTCTTTAAGGGCTGGGATAGATCTCGTCTATCGAAGTGTAGAGACACTTGGACTGTACGTGGACGTGTATTAGAGAATGTGTACATTTGACCAACCCACTTACAGTGTTAAGTGTCACACTATGTAGCGGTTGTGTAATTATCCATAGGACCGGAGTCTACATGGCATCACGGTGTGGATTGTCATGCTATGGCACTATTGAGGTTTACCCTAGCCATGGGGCGATCATGCGGTTGTGATTGGGTGTGATACTGAAGCATGCGGAGTATACATGTATGGTGTTCCGTAAATCGCGTACCCTATCAATAGGGGTGAATATCCGAAAGGACCTTCTTATAAGGAATGTCTTACTCACGTGAATCATTGTAAAGTGGGAGTAAATGAGTTACTTCAAGAGAGCATGATATCCAGATTATAAGATAAGGTCGTTGACGTTTGACACTCGACAAACGACCGTATGGATATTATTATAGCGATATGATTCTATTTACACGGTAACTGTTTCACATGAAAGGTAGTAGTCATTGCATTTGAATTTTCTGATGATTGGGAGTCACGGTGTGTTTCTAGACGCTATCCCGTGATTGTTGGGTATGAAGGGCATTTTCGTAATTTTCACTTTGTGCCTATGGCCAACATATTCGGAAGCCCACCGGGTCACACACATATGAATATCGAGTCGGATTAAAATGCGGTTATAGTTGATTACCAAATAAGGAACGTTTATCTCGTACTATAAAGGTTATAGTGGTAAATTAATATGGTGGTATTTATTTATTATGAATAAATATAATACTAGATTTTAATTGTGTTGATTAATTAAATATAAACATAGTGTATGTGTAGGTCGAAAATAATTATATATGTGATATACATGTATTTTGCAAATTAATTAATCATAGTATTATATTAATTAAAGAAAATCTCAATTCCTAAATTAGTGGGAATGGGACGCCATTTTTAAAAGTATTGGATACATTTGAGTTGTGCAATTTAATTAATAAGATTACCATAATATTAATTTTAGATATTAATTGATTTTGAAAAAATAGATTTATGGTAATAAGATAAATATAGTCAATATAAGATATTGACAATATATTGGAAATATTTAATATAAGATATTGAATATTAATGAGATAAATCAATCAAAGAGATTTTCCTTATTTTATTAGGAAAAGGTTTCTCTCGCATCTATCTACTATAAGCTAATCCCAATCAGATTGAGAATTATAGAGGGGCACCCCATGCCTTATTTATTGGAGGCTTGGCTAGCTCTTTTGTATAACACAATTCCAAGAGCTAATTGTTCTTGTGATAATAGAGAGCTTCTTCTGGAGAGATTCAGAGAGAGAGAACAGGTCTAGCAACTGGATTTTTCTAGTAGCAATCCAATGGTGGATTTCGGCAGGTTATTCGTGTGGACTGGCGGTAGAGGCCAAACGCTTGGGCGGATCCGTGCATCGCTACTCTCCTTAGACGGTCAAAGCGTTGATCTTTTAGATCAACCAAGGTAACCCCCGTCTACTGTCTTATTATGTTTGTTTCTTAAATGAAGTCGATCCTGGTTAAAAGGAAATAAATTTTTGAATTCTGCTGCGTTCCTGCGTAGATTTCCTAACAGTGGTATCAGAGCGAGTTTCGAGCTTAAGCAATAAGTATGTTAATTTGCGTAGATAATATTATCGTTTAAATCAAGTAATTAAAAGATGAAATATTTTTGATTCACAAAAGTGATACACAAAAAGAAAAAAAAGGTCGGCCATGGTGCTGCTTGGCCAATCGGCGGCACCACCACCACCGTGTGATCACCGGCAGCGGCGGCCTCCGGGCTGGCGGCGGCTGCTGGCGTGATGCGGTGATTCCCGTTTTTTTTGTGTTTTGTGTATTTTGTGTTTCTATATGGTTCATAGTTGTATTTAATACCTCATTTGATTAGTTGTGTCATATGTGGCTAACTAATGGTTCAAATAGTTTGGGCCATTGGGATGTGGCATTAAAATAAAAATGGCCTTTCCAAACTTTGTTAGGAATAGGCTAGACCCTTTC
The DNA here is from genome assembly GCA_026214975.1 of Gentiana macrophylla. NCBI lineage: Eukaryota > Viridiplantae > Streptophyta > Magnoliopsida > Gentianales > Gentianaceae > Gentiana > Gentiana macrophylla. The sequence continues at coordinate 81,236,493 of CM047809.1, read as the reverse complement.
CAAATATTTGATATGGGAAAAGGCCTACGCCTAGGCCTATGCCACTTTCAAAATTTTGATTTTGAAAAGTGGCCAGGCATATCAACCAAAATATTGGTCATTCCAAATTTTGTTTGGAATAGGCCTAGGCCCTTTTCAAAATGTCGGATTTTGGAAAAAGCCTAGGCCTAGGCCCCTTTCAAAATTTTGATTTTGGAAAGGGGTCCAAGGTAGATGCCTTTTGGTTTACGAAACCAAAGGCACCGCTTTTGGTTATGAATCAAAAGGAAAGAAACAAAAGAGACTTAATTTTAATTTTGATTTATTTTTAGAATAGTTCTAGTTAATTAAAATTAAAATTAAAATCGTTTAAAATTAATCGTTAATTTTATTTCGATTAAAATCATTTAATTAATTAAATATTAATTAGTTAACTCATTGGATAAAATTATTTAATAGATTAAACGTTAATCGATTAATTAAGACGCAAGTTGTTAGTTTTTAATTTTATCTTTTTCATAAGATGTTATTGTATGGATTAGATATAGTAGATATAATATGATTATATGGACCCCGATTGATCATGGACTCGACCGATATGATAGATGTGAATGATTTAATTTTTCTGTTGGTTTAAAAATTGTCTTAGGCCTTTATGAAGAACGTGACCTAGTTTATTTTCTGTATTTATCTCATTCCCGTTAGCTCCCCCCGTATGCGACGGGTGTGTTTATTTTATTTGATAAAATTTATGTAACAAGAATGGAGCGAAAGATGAAGACCAAAGAAAGAAGAAAAATAAAGATCTCATTGGAGTATGGAGCATTAAAGATCCTATTGATGGTTGCAGCTACCTTTAGATTGTGACTTGCGGTTTCGTCAATTTGTATTCGAAACCGCACCTAGGAAAAGTCCATGATCATACCAGTTACTTTACGCATTTATTAATTTATTTTGTGCTTGTATTTATTTTATATGATACGATATATGCATAACTAGGCATGATCTAGATAAATGCGTAGGATGTACGTTTATAGAGATAGATATACATGATGAGACCATAATTAAATTAATTAAGAGAATTATTTCAAAATTAATTAAGTGAACTAAATTACATAAATACTTCCACAACAAAAATCAAGCCGAAATAGTCTCCTAATATTAACGACGGTGAAGATCCCTTGTTCGGATCCAACTGATCGACCACCGCCGGGAGTTGACCTACCTCGGGTATATCGTCGTTATGAGATATGATCGCAAGAGATCTCGTGAATATTGTGTTATGACTTGTCTAGAGTCTTTCGGTGATTGGCCACCGTCAGGGTCGTCTGACTTTAGAGACAAAGAGTTGACTAGTCAACCAATGAGAATTACATAGTGATGTGATTGGTAAAGAGTTACCTACCTTTCGAAATTATCTTGATTGATCGACCACCGCCGGGAATCAAGTAACTATATTGGATCTTAGCCACTAAAGAATTTTGAAAATTCTTGAAAGTCAATTGGGAGTAGTTGACTAGTAGGAGCAAAATCATAAACCATTAGACCATTTTTGATTTTGCGTGTATAAACAACAACACTCTTTTAACTTCATTTTTTATGTTGTAGTCTTAGCAAACTTTAGATTTATGTTTTATTCTCGATTAGTAAAACCAAATTATGACTGTTACCTATTGAGAAACGTTCTCAAATATAGTTAAGTAATTTTAATCCTTTTAAATAAGCAATGACACGAGCAACCCCATTATAGTAGTTTGAGACAATGAGACTACATAATTGATGCAGTGCTATAAGACTTTAATTATTAATGAGAACGGAAGCTCATGATATGGTTAAATCACTTGAATTAAGTTTCAACGAATTAATCATATATTGGATACGATCCAATATGATCATTCTGCCATACGATGACAATTAATTCAAACGTTGGATAAGAATGACCACGTTGAATTTTGGAAAGGTTGTTGATAAGCGGATTTTCTAAGTCCGGTCGATCAAGTAAAAACTCGAAACCTTAGCAAAATCTACTTTCTAACCGGCAATGGACCGGGTCGATTGCAGGATAGTGCTTGAGGAGTCCGAGATCGAACCCACAGAGATTGGTTGTGAATACCACAGCTTGACTTAGCACTTCGATTCGTGTCAAACAGATAGATATGAAGTTATACTATTGTATAAAAGAAAGATTACACTACTCGGAATTCTAAACAATTAAAAGAGGTATGGCCGAACTACGTTTCAGCGGATTACTTTACCCTCAGAAAGATTGCCCCGGGAATGTGCTTTACTCTACCTTACCGTCTAACGATAACTCATAGGACAAACCCCGTATTGGAACTGGACTTGATGACTAGGGCGTCAATCTAGTACACGGGTAGGTGTCAGACTACCTTTCAAGCCCAAAACTTCTACGGTCCCGAAACCCCGTTCCCACACGTCGCCGCAACATACATTTATAAGCTAAGTGTATGAAATGGTGAACTAGGTGATCAATCTAGCTCAAAAAATGATTCAAACAAGTTTCGAGATACGGATCATTAATTAGAACGTTTATTTACGCACTACACTACTTCCCGGTTCATCAATCTAACGGAGTTTCACCCGCTTTCACATAGTTCAACCATACGAGGAATCTAGCTACTCATAATCGATTCTAAGCAATAAAAACGGAAGAAAAACATCACAATAACAATAGAATAACAAAAGAACATACTTACTTTACTCAACTTGAAGGAGGTGCCAAATGTGCTTACAAAAGATCGAATTTTTGCCAAGTGAAAAGTTACGGATCGAAGCTAAAAGTTAGTAGATCAAAGAGAGGATTGAATGAGGATTCTAATGATATATAACACTTAGTCTAACTCTAAAAGACCAAGAAAATCGCCCAAAATCTCCAAAACTATCTAATATTATCGCCCCTTCTTTTTCTTCTTGGCTGCTGTGAGAAAATGAGCAGCCTTATATAGAAAGACTTCTGTCCGTCCGGATGTCCTCAATGTCCGGCCGGACTGTTCTTGATTCTCCAGGTGTCCGGACGGATGCATAGATGTCCGTCCGGATGACATGCTCTTGTCCGTCCGGATGCTTTCTCTGTCCGTCCGGATGCTTCTCTGTCCGTCCGGACGGGTTCTTCATCAAAGTTTTCCCAAAAACCAGTGAGTTAGCCGTCCGGATGAGGGATTTGTGTCCGTCCGGACAGCATTTTGCAGCCAAAATCTTCACTTTTTCACCTTCAACCTCCGTGTTTCGCCTCGGGCACGTCTAAACTTCATACTTCTCGCCTTTCGGGCTCTCGAGACACCTTAGTCCTGCATCCATATGAAAACAACACGAAAACGCATAACCCCGCAAACTACGGGTGCTCGGGAAAAACGAGTATAAAATGCTAAAATAAGGTCGAGTTTACGGAAAACCGACAGTCACTCGCCATGCAATAAATCCTCATTTAATACTCAAGATAGGGTCTAAACTCACCCGAAACATACCAAAAATGTGATAATCGTGGGCTGAACTGTACAGAAATGTACTGTAAAGTTGGTTCCTATCACTTCCCCACACTTAGCCTTTACTCGTCCTCGAGTAAATTAGGCGTTCAAACAATACCAAGGAATCAACTTTACGGTACATGCATGCATTTCAAAATATCGAGGTGAAAAGAACTTAGTTAAGTGAATGTATTACTTTGACTCTACTAGATCATGACACGGAGTGAGTATGTGTTGAATGACGACGACTTACACTTAATACGATTTCGGGCTTGGAATACCGGACAAATGACTTTACACAATCCTGCCCTTCCTAGAATCTCCACTAATCGGGACTAACCAAGGTTAAACACGGTCCAGCAGGACTTGAATGGTTATAACGTTAGGCTAGGGTAGATTCGGTTAATCGAAAAGAGTAATTTGGGAAACTGGAGAAAAGGAGTACGAGTGAACATAATCCAAACATGTACCACGTCTTCTTTGCTATACAAACCATCCAAACTCCTTTTTGATCATTTTCAACACTTTGGGAACTATAGGACACTAAAATACCCGAACTCATTACCAAACTCGACTATGTTTCAAGTGTCGTGAAGTGAGCTCGAATACTTAGTACCTATCTGACTATCCCAACCCTAACATCATCATTGCTTTAAGCTCATTGCCTTTTTCAACCCTTTATTTCTATATACAAAACAATTATTTGATTTGATTTGATTTTTTTTTTTTGAAGTGAAAACCGAGCATCCAAATTTCACCGAGCTCCTCCTCTCCTTATAGCTCTAAAAAACGAGAGGAAACAACAACCCGACTCAAAAACAACATCTCTCACCCCACACTTGCCTTGGCAAGTGTGGTTTAACAAGAGACTATGTCCACTCGTAGGGTCAAATGAAGGAATGTGACCAAAATAAGGCTCAAGGGTAGGTTTCGACTAAGTAACGAACGGCTATAAACCGAATGGTGGTCGGACCATTCTATCAAGGTTTGAGAGGGCTACGAAGGTCAAACATTCGGCTCAGCTTATTTGGCTAAAGTAGGGTAAAAAAGAATGCCAAAACTGTCATCCCGTGTTCCTACCAAGGCTAATCCTTCTATTTCGCCTCGAAACTAGGGGTACAGGTGTGTAAAGTTATCGTGATAAGCAAAACGTCATCAAACGTGTACTAAAAAATGTTCCGTATCATGACAATATAGACTCACCGTGAGAGACATTCACAAAACTAAAGACCTTTCACCACTCAATTGTGAACAAAGATGCATATAACGTGGTGTTAAAATCTTGGAAAATTTTGAAAACGGCCTAAAAATCGACTCGAAACGAGTAAAACCAAGTTTATCACATAACGGCATAATTCTTTTAAGAGCAGCGAATAAGCTAAGTCGCTCTCCCCTTTTAAGTGAAGCACCGTCCTCGGTGTGTGAACGAGAAGGAAAAAGAAAGACTTAGCTTATGAGCCCGGAAAAACGGCGCGATCAAGTCCCGTAACGGTCGTGAAAGTAGTCCATCCCGAATCCCTAGTCATTGAAAAAAAAACATCCAAGAAATACGTGCTCGGGCCATGGTCCGCGTGCCAAAGCATATAATATGGGGAGAATCCGGGGGTGATAAAAATAAACGACCTCGTCACGTCAGAAAACTTGAACAAGTATGTCACAAAGATAGTCAAATATGATTCAAACATACAATAACAACCAATCACGTGCTCAACATAAAATCTTAACCCAAATCAAATCCAAGGCAAGTCACAGAAAGCATGAAAAGATGAAAAACCAGTGATATATCCGGACGGATGGGTATGTTTGTCCGTCCGGACAAGTGAATGCCAAGATCATTGTAAAAACCAAAGATCCATCCGGACGGATGGGTGTGTGTGTCCGTCCGGACAAGGATAAAAATAGAGGAAAAGTGAATTTTAAGCATGAAGGCCCCTCGGGATCATCCGGATTCAATCCTCAACACCAAAACACAGCAAAACAAATTCAAAACCAGCAAAAACACATGAAATGATGGGTTGCCTCCCACCGAGCGCCTTTGTTTTATGTCGTTGGCTCGACATAGTGACACCAAAACGGACACAAACCATAAAAGACTCAAAACAACAATTCAATTATTTCATTTCAAACAAGTATCATCAAAACCATCAACCAAAATCCGAAATCAAAAAGATCAACAACTCAAGAAGAATACAAATAGCAAGCATCATGAAAACCGAGTTCGTTAGAAACTTACCTCTCATAGTCCTCGATGCAACCTCCTCCCAACTCGGGAATCCTCTTCTGTCAAAACCTCTCATCATCTTCTTCTTGGAATCACCCCACCACCGTGGTCTTTCCTCTCTATCACCTCTACGTGTGTCTTTCACCCGGGACCCTTCGAACTTAACCTCGTAGAACTCATCCGCACAGAATGGAAGGGAGTAATAATCCGGGACCGGTATATCAAAGATGACCAATCTATCCGGGGGTGTCAACATAATGGGCTCATCCACATGACCTCGAACCACTAGCGAGCTAGGCGGCAGAATGAGCTGTCCCATCTTCTTCTCCGTTTCTAATCCCACCGGATCGACGACCTCAAATAAATCTATCGCACCTCTCGTCAAGGTGTCATGATGGTCATCGTCGGGATGTGGTATGATAGACAACAGTTCCATCTCCCTTACTTTACAATCATGGGTATCCTCTATGTCCCAGAGCATGGCAATACCAAAAGCTTCCGGCTCACCCAAAACTAAGGTAGGCTCCATTACAAGTGGCTTGACATCCTCATAAAAATTCTCCACCGACTCGAATGGTACATCATCAACTAATGGAGTGATGGGCGATCCCATATCAATCTCTTGCATCTCAATCTCTGGCTCAGAAATCTCCTCATAGAAAGCCGATTTATCAACCTCACTCTCCACCTGAACCTCTTCACTGACGACTTTCTCTGGCCCTATTTCCATCATGAGTTCTCTCTAACAAATAGCTAACTCCCTTTTCCTAGCTTCCAACTCAGTTTGCATCACGGATTCTACCAAAACATCATCATTTTTCAGCTCACTATTCGGGAGTTCACTCAGGAGGACTTGGAAACTCATATAATCAAATACTACAATGGGGGGTGGCGGTGATAAAGCCAACTCAATCACTGAATCCTCCGGGACGAGCACCTCATTATAGCAACTTGACTCGTCAATATCACTGTCTACCCGGACCGTTTGTGTGCAAGACATTTCATTTTGATCCGGCATCCGGGCCGTCATGAGAGACACGATATCCTGAGACATCCGACATAGCCTGTATCTCATATGGGGCCAATCTTCATTGGCTAGGCAGGTCCTATACTTCCCGTTGGAAAACTTGTCTTGCATCTCCCCAGCCCGGTTCAAAGCATCCTCGGCCTCTTTATATAACACGAGCATCCGGTTCAACCAATCGATCAATTGATGTGCCGACACTTCCTCATCCATAGCCATAGAAACCCTTTCCATCAGCTCCTGAATAACACCTACTCCTCGTTCCTCTTCGGCATAGGCAAGGTCAATCTGCTGTAAGTGCTGATTTTGAGAGCTCCAATTCCAAGGGTTGTTCGAGTCATAATTCTGATTATTCCCTTGTCCTTGATTTGGGCTCCAATTGTAGTCATCTTGGCTTTGATTGCCTCCCGCTTTCCCGGTTGATTCTCGGTTCCAATTTCCCCAAAATTCTGCTCTATTATAGTTCCCTCATCATATCGATAATCGTCGTCCATTCCACATCCCATGGACGCACTCGCTTCTTGGTCATAAGGTTGATAATACTGATTTTGACCAAGCTCAGGTGCCCAAGGTTGGTAGGTGGATTTTTCTTCATAAAAGTTGTATTTTTGAGAGTATCCACCCATTTATGCTCAATCTGCAAAATCACAGAAAACAACACGAAAACAATCATAGTGCCTCGTCACCACCACCTCATCAATAGGTGGTGTGGCACTTCAGCTGCAAGTCAAAACAAAGCAACAAGAAAACAATAAAAACGACCTAAGCCCAAGCTTTCGGTCAACTTTTGTGATATCAAAGCATTGCCAATCCCCGGCAACGGCGCCAACTTGATAAGCGGATTTTCTAAGTCCGGTCGATCAAGTAAAAACTCGAAACCTTAGCAAAATCTACTTTCTAACCGGCGGTGGACGGGTCGATTGCGAGATAGTGCTTGAGGAGTCCGAGTCGAACCCACAGAGATTGGTTTTGAATACCACAGTTGACTTAGCACTCAGTTCAGGTCAAACAGATAGATATGAAGTTATACTATTGTATAACAGAAAGATTACACTACTCGGAATTCCAAACAATTAAAAGAGGTATGGCCGAAATACATTTCAGCGGATTACTTTACCCTCAGAAAGATTGCCCCGGGAATGTGCTTTACTCTACCTTACCGTCTAACGATAACTCATAGGACAAACCCCGTATTGGAACTGGACTTGATGACTAGGGCGTCAATCTAGTACACGGGTAGGTGTCAGACTACCTTTCAAGCCCAAAACTTCTACGGTCCCGAAACCCCGTTCCCACACGTCGCCGTAACATACATTTATAAGCTAAGTGTGTGCAATGGTGAACTAGGTGATCAATCTAGCTCAAAAAACGATTCAAACAAGTTTCGAGATACGGATCATTAATTAGAACGTTTATTTACGCACTACACTACTTCCCGGTTCATCAATCTAACGGAGTTTCACCCGCTTTCACATAGTTCAACCATACGAGGAATCTAGCTACTCATAATCGATTCTAAGCAATAAAAACGGAAGAAAAACATCACAACAACAATAGAATAACAAAAGAACATACTTACTTTACTCAACTTGAAGGAGGTGCCAAATGTGCTTACAAAAGATCGAATTTTTGCCAAGTGAAAAGTTACGGATCGAAGCTAAAAGTTAGTAGATCAAAGAGAGGATTGAATGAGGATTCTAATGATATATAACACTTAGTCTAACTCTAAAAGACGAAGAAAATCGCCCAAAATCTCCAAAACTATCTAATATTATCGCCCCTTCTTTTTCTACTTGGCTGCTGTGAGAAAATGAGCAGCCTTATATAGAAAGACTTCTGTCCGTCCGGATGTCCTCAATGTCCGGCCGGACTGTTCTTGATTCTCCAGGTGTCCGGACGGATGCATAGATGTCCTTCCGGATGACATGCTCTTGTCCGTCCGGATGCTTTCTCTGTCCGTCCGGATGCTTCTCTGTCCGTCCGGATGTTGATTCTGTCCGTCCGGACGGGTTCTTCATCAAAGTTTTCCCAAAAACCAGTGAGTTAGCCGTCCGGATGAGGGATTTGTGTCCGTCCGGACAACATTTTGCAGCCAAAATCTTCACTTTTTCACCTTCAACCTCCGTGTTTCGCCTCGGGCACGTCTAAACTTCATACTTTTCGCCTTTCGGGCTCTCGAGACACCCTAGTCCTGCATCCATATGAAAACAACACGAAAACGCATAACCCCACAAACTACGGGTGCTGGGGAAAAATGAGTATAAAATGCTAAAATAAGGTCGAGTTTACGGAAAACCGACAGTCACTCGCCATGCAATAAATCCTCATTTAATACTCAAGATAGGGTCTAAACTCACCCGAAACATACCAGAAATGTGATAATCGTGGGCTGAACTGTACAGAAATGTACTGTAAAGTTGGTTCCTATCAGTTGTTTTCAAAATTCTAAGATTTAAGTATCGACTTATTTCTTTTATCATTGCTTAAAGGTTAATTAAATAGTCAATGTCTTGAATACGATTCAAAAGGTTAAATAAATTATTTAATAAACTTTAGATTTTCTTTATGAAAGGAAATTAAAGACATAGCTCTTGTGATCCTTCTTAAGTCTTATGAAGACTAAATTAAGAATTATTTACAAGTGCCTAAGGGATTAAAAAGAAAGTTAGGGCATGTGCTTAAATAGAGAACTTATTGAAGTTTCTATTCTATGCAAGTGAGTTGAGATAAATCTATCTAATTTAAAATCGACTCTAAGACATATGATATCTTACGAGTGTGATTAAATTAGAAAGATAAAATACAGATGTGGAAGGTGAAGCAAACGTTGAAACACTTACCATATTCTGGATCTAGTAAACTGATAAGGGAACTAAATAAATGTTATTATGTTCCGGTTCTTTTGAAGAACATACTTTCAGTTATTTGTTAGGATTTAGTAGAGATATTCAATTGTAAAGAATAAATGTTATTCCAATAAAGTTGAAAGGTCACTGAATCTAACATGCTAGATTGATGTTACTATATAGTTGATATATGTGATGAAATCTCAACTAAATATTTGTATGGCTATTATCCTTGACGTTTGTGGTTGTTCTAGATGTCGACTCTCTGGAAGAGAAACGTATAATCAAATGTCATTCAGATGATGTCTGAACCACGTGATTATGAATCATGTGGGTGATACGTATCTTATCTAAAAATGACTAAATACCCTTTTATGAAAAGGTTATGAAATCTAGAAAATTGACTAGAGCCTAAACATATTGATGTTTGTTGGCTTATGACAATTTATACCATAAATAATTGTGTATCTCTCTCTTGGACTATTTTTAGAAATAGCTGAATGTACTTATTGAAGTACAATAATTTGGAAAGCCCGAAAATTTCAAGTTAGCACGAATATGAGATTGATAAACTACTAAGGAATTAATCTTCAATTGGATTGAAGTAATTAATACCTAAAGGATGTTTCAGAAGTTGTCTGAAAGGAATAAGATTCCTCCTTAAAGGATACCATTTTTGGGATACGCAATTAGATTGTGTTCCTAAAATGGAAACAACACTTTATATGATAAAGGTGCGACGCAAGCCATGCGAAGTATCCCTTACCCGTTTCGGGATAGTGCCCTTATACTTAACCAAGCCAAAGAATAAAGGTTGAATAAATTCCATATTAGATACGGAAGGGGATAATGTCGAATCTATCTTAACCGATGATTTGAAGTTGTCATAGGCAAAGTGAAAAAGGCTTGGAGCCTAGTACGACATATGCAACTTTGTGAAATATCTTAGCAAGTACGCTAAATATTATCTACTCGTCCGCGGAGCAAAAGGTGTTTGTCTCCAAACATGATGTCTTCTGGAAGAAGTGTTACTTCCAAGAGAAAAGTGGGAGTAAATTAGATCTCAAAAGAGTTTGAGAACCATAAAGACATATTCAACCATAGGAACGCGATCAGACGCTGCATAACGATGAGGTGTAGAACACTGCTCGGTGCACACAAAATTTTTGTAACTATGTGGATAACCTTAAGCCTGAAAAGGCTACTGGTATGTTCATATTGAAGAAGGAATATCTCACAACTTATGAAGGAATGTTTGAAAGGCTAGATTGAGAGATATGGCCAGGAGCCATAATATCTGAATTAGATTCCATCACTGACAACCGGGTTATGAACCTAGTCTGTCTTACCTAGAGGGAACGTCCCTAAAAGGCTGACATGGATAGTAATATGATTACCATAAGGCCAAAGTGACGGCTGAAGGATACGGGGTGTAAACCTTGTAATTATCTTTATGCTGCCAGTTGAGCCCAGTTCTATTTAGACTATGCATGTTATAACTTCGTATCATGTCTATATGATAGTGTTGAAGACGTTGGGAAAAAAGCCCGATGTTGATAGACGATAACATGATATGTGAGCCCACGAGATCCATTTATGGAATCAAACAAGTTTCTCTAGACAATTTCTTTGTTTGATAATCAAAGGAGTTTGATTTAGTCAAAAGAAAGATATGCCCTATGTGCAATATGGATAGTGGGAGTGTGTTATGATTTTTGAGTAAGGTATTGGATATTTCTCGAGAATTGTCACCCCATGTCACAGTCAATTAGTGTTTGGTAGTTCAAGGTCTTTACGAAAGCACTTGGATTGGCAGTTCTTATTTTTGGAAATAAGAATCTATAGTGATAGATTTAACTTCTATTAGATTATAGTTTACCTATATAGATGTGATGATAAAAGAGTTTAGCATAGATCGCGACAGGGGATACTGCTAGCCGGTGTTCTAAAGATCTATCTATGTTAGGACGTTAGTCCTAAAGATAAGGTGAAAGATGATGCTTATGGAAGATTTCCTTTGATGATGCGATAGGAACCATCATAAAAGTAATGCCAGATGTTCATAGTCCATGAACCGTCATGAGCAAGTATGAAAGTAAATCTGGTGAATGTCGAGAATATCCTTAAACAAGTTAAGGATGGTTTCCTAGTTTATTGAAACTTGGATATAAATAAACGTAGATGTACAGACGTGTATCCTGAGTCTTATGAAGGCGAGAAGGAGCTACAGTTTAGGTTTGCAATCACTTTAATTAAGTGATACAGTGAGCTGGAAATGTTCTGGGCTATGGGTCACTGTAAATTCTACAACTTAGCCAAAACACAGTAGTGCCTTAGAGGCGCAGCAGGAGCAGGACATGGATCTAAGAAAGTTCATTCCTGAGCCTTGTACCGTTCTTCCACCTTTTCTATATATCTGATATAGTAAGTGGATTCATTGCTTAAAGCAAGGACCAGGGTCTCGTCGTAGATTCATGTGTGTGTTGAGGTGGTTCCTTTGACTTGGTCATTTGGAACATGATTTGAAAATAGTCTGAGTCCCCACGGATAGTGATCTGTTTACGGCTAGGGCTGGTTGCGAGTACTGCATGAGATTCTTGTGTTTCAACTTGGTCTTGTGTGTCTGAGTGATTGGTTTTGGGTCAAGTGGGAGATTGTTGAAATAGTGTCCTAAACCCAAACGTGTTGGACCGGATCCGACCGGGTCGGATCATTTCTACTAATTTTTTATGTTTATACATATATTAAATGGCTTTTCAGTTGTCATTTATTTGTTATTTTAAGGAACCAATTATGAATTGATATGATAACGTCCTCAGTATTAAATTGTGATAGAGAAACCATGAAAGCCGATTATGGTTGATGAGATCTCTAATCACTTTAATAAGTCTGATACTTAAATGTCTCTAGGCTGATGTAGTATTAAACAGGGCATTGATAGTGCAAACAAACTAGCACGTATTGGATGTCTTCTGTCTTTAAGGGCAGGGATAAATCTCGTCTATCAAAGTGTAGAGACACTTGGACTGTACCTAGAAGTATTAGAGAATGCGTACGTTAGTCTGACCCACTTACATTGTTAAGTGTCACACTATGTGGCGGTTGTGTATTTATCTTTAGGACCGAAGTCTACAGGGTATCACGGTGTGGATTGTCATGCTCTGACACTATTGAGGTTTCCCCTAGCCATGGGGCGATCATGCGATAGTGATTGGGTATGATACTGAAGCATGCGGAGTATACATGTATGGTCGTCCGGAAATCACATACCCTATCAGTAAGGGTGATTATCTGAAAGGGCCTTCTTATAAGGAATGTCTTACTCTCGTAAATCTTTGCAAAGTGGGAGTAAATGAGTTACTTCAAGAGAGCATGATATCCAGATTATAAGATATGGTCGTTGACATTTGACACTCGACCAACGACCGTATGGATATTATTACAGCGATATGATTCTATTTACACGGTAACTGTTTCACATGAAAGGTAGTAGTCATTGCATTTGACTATTCTGATAATTGGGGATCACGGTGTTTTGCTAGATGCTATCCCGTGATCGTTAGGTATGAAAGGCATTTTTGTAATTTGCACTTTCTGCCTACGACCAACATATTCGGAAGCCTATCGGGTCACACACATATGAACATCGAGTCGTATTAAAATGCGGTTATAGTTGATGACCAAATAAGGAAAGTTTATCTCGTACTATAAAGGGTATAGTGGTAAATTAATATGGTGGTATTTATTTATTATGAATAAATATAATACAAGATATTAATTGTGTTGATTAATTAAATATACACATAATGTATGTGTAGGTAAAAAATATGCATATATGTGATATACATGTATTTTGCAAATTAATTAATCATAGTATTATATTAATTAAAGAAAATCTCAATTCCCAAATTAGTGGGAATGGGACGCCATTTTTAAAAGTATTGGATACATTTGAGTTGTGCAATTTAATTAATAAGATTACCATAATATTAATATTAGTTATTAATTGATTTTGAAAAATAGATTTATGGTAATAAAATAAATATAGTCAATATAAGATATTGACAATATATTGGAAATATTTAATATAAGATATTGAATATTTATGAGATAAATCAATCAAAGAGATTTTCCTTATTTTATTAGGAAAATGTTTTCACTCTCATCGATTTACTAGAAGCTAATCCCATCAGATTGGGAATTATAGAATTGCGCCCCGTGCCATATTTATAGGAGGCTTGGCTAGCTTTTTTGTACAACACAATTCCAAGAGCTAATAGTTCTTGTGAAAATAGAGAGCTTCTTCTGGAGTGATTTAGAGAGTGAGAAAAGGCCGGTCTAGCAACCAGATTTTTCTAGTAGCAATCCAATGGTGTATTCGGCGGGTTGTTCATGTGGACTGGCGGTAGAGGCCGAACGCTTGGGCGGCTCCGTGCATCACTACTCTCCTTAGACGGTCAAAGCATCGATCTTTTAGATCAACCAAGGTAATCACCGTCTACTGTCTTGTTATGTTTGTTGCTTAAACGAAGTCGATCCTGGTTAAAAGGAAATAAAATTTTGAATTCCGCTGCGTTCCCGCGTAGATTTCCTAACAAGGAGGCAATGAGGCGCCACTTTCACCTATATAATAAAGGGGTTGGATAGCTCTTTTGTACATCACTGCTAGAGCTAACTGTTCTGGAGAAAAACAGAGAGCTTCTAGTAGAGAGTTTTAGGGAGAGAATAAGGCCGGTCTAGCAACCGGATTTTTCTGATAGCAATCCAAGGAGGATTCCGGCAAGGAGTTCGTGTGGATATCGATAGAGGCCGGACGCGTGGATGGCTTGGGCACAATACTACTCTCATTGACGGTCAAAGCGTTGATCTTATGGATCAGCCAATGATACCGTCAAACTACTTAACGTGTTTACTGTGTTAAACGAAGTCGATCTTGGGATCGGAAACCAAAATTTTAAATTCCGCTGCGTTAAACTAGGGATATTCTAATAGGAATGTGCCTCTAAAATGAATAAGTTGTTACGGGTCCCAAATTTCTTCCTTCAGGAAAACCCTCTCCTAGTGAAAATTGACGAGGCACAAAATCCTCCAAGGGAGATCCAGTCGTTGGTGCTGTCGAGTGCGCTTTGAGATATGATCAATGGCTAAGAATGTCTACAATATGACTATAGAACAAACAAGTCGTTAAGGGTCCCTGAGTTCTTTCTCCGGAAAACCCTCCCATGCTCAAGTTAGTGACATGATAGTACAATGGAGTATAAAGTAATTTTCAGAGAGCAAGTATCATAAGAGATCACATACCCTGCATGTGAGGGAGTTGATCCCTTTATATATGTTTCCATGATGAAGGTGGTGGTCCGATCGATGGTGATGGATTGTCAGAAAGATTAACTAGGTTGTGGTGGATTGATGCCCAATGGAAGTGAAGCTAATGATGCTTAGGACAGAGGGAGACCTGCGTAATATCTGACGTTAGAGACCGGTAGTGTCCTGCTCCACATCGGCCTTTCCTTGTATGAGTGTACCCTGTGCTGTTTTGATGATGATAATCTCCTTCTAGAAGATATTCCTTGTCATGAACAGTGAGTTGGGGCCATATTGGCCTTGATGCTAATTCCAATCTTAGAACACTTAGCGAATAATGAAGCAATATGATAGTTGAGTATAAGATCAGCCTATACATTAATTGATGTGGACTTAATGACTTATGCTTGTAGCTCTGGAAGATGAGTGTCACGTGTATTGCGACCGATCTCACCCATGTCACTTACCATGAATATGAGGGAGTTGATCCATTTATATTGGTTACCAATGTGGATATGGTGATCAAATTGGTGGTGATGGCATGAACACAGAGCTTATACAACCTTGTTGTGGATTGACACCCAATGGATATGAAGCTAATGACGTATGTGACAAAGGAGGACCTGCGTCGTGTTTGACGTTTGAAACCGTTAGCGTCCTGTACCACGTTGGCCTTTCTTTGCATGTGAACGATCTGCACTATTTTGATGATAATAATAATCTTTTCATGGGAGAAAATGCCTTGTGAGAAGCGAGTTGTGGAAGTTCGGCCTTAATGTTAATGCCGATCTCCAAACACTTAGCGAATAATAAAGCGATGTGATGGTTTAAAAATAGCTTGGCCCATACATTTATGTGTACTTTTTCTCGTAGCTCTGTTAGACGAGTGCCACGTGTATGGTGACCGATCTCACCCATGTCAACATGCATTACTCAATACAAATATTTTTAGTATGCTTATCATTATTTTCAAACTAACCTAGCAGTAAACTCTTGGAAGTTTTCTCAGTGGTTTCTTTAGTTCCCTCTTGATGTTTAGACACTAATTATGGGCATTCATGCTCATTCCTTTCGTTGATATGTTTTCAGGTAGGATTCAGAATATTGGGAAGGTGATGAAGCATTGACTGACCCTCTACTCTAGCTAGATATTAGAGAAGATGTTAGACTCACGTATTCTTAAAAGAGAGAGCTTTGATCCGGATCTTCTGCAACGGAGTGTTCGTGGGAGCATGTTACCTATTTTCAGAAAAGTGAATTGTCAGTGATGAAATTTCAATATATAGATCCTATCCGCGTCATTATTGACTTGTGCGTAATATTATTGTCATTATTAATATTATTATGATTTTTAGTTTTTGACTTTCCTGTAGAAGGCTTCATGATTTGAAATTTTGGTTTTGGAAAGCGCCGAACGGTTAGGATTTGGGTAATTAAGTGAAATCTGGGTCAGGTCGTTTCAATGTGATCTTTATTTTTGAATTTATGTGTCAGTTTATAGAGTACAAATGCAAAAGTTTTAAGATCAAGCGCTTACCGTTCTACTAAAACCAATTGGTATTAGTAAAGGCGCTGATATATTTCTTTATACATTCAAGGGTGTGGGAATCTCTCCCAACACGCCCCTCAAGTGTGGGAAATCTGTCCCAACACTTGCACAATATTTTATTCAAAAGTGTGGGAAATCTCTCCCCCCTCAAGTGTGGGCAATCTGTCCCAACACTTACACAATTTTTTTCAAATAATGTTCACGTCAGAGTTCAATCTCATGACATCTAGCTTTGATACCATGCTAAACAAGCTAAAATTCAGTCAATCTATTTCGTATATCATTCAGAATATAGAGTTACGATATTTATAGGTCAGCCTAAAGGCTCTTAAACCATTACTAATCACAATAAATAATAATACATAATACATCTGATAATATCGTAATATCAAAATGCATCCGATAAATATCGGAATATCGTGATTTTCAAATCATATCTGAGCAAATGTTTTCAGATGAAGGATCTAGGGGCGCTCAAATATTTCCTTGGCATCGAGGTCGCGAGGAACACAAACGGGATTCTCTTGAATAAGAGGAAATATGCACTAGATATTATACATGAGGCCGGCTTGCTTGGGAGGAAACCTGCCGATTTTCCCATCGAACATAATCATAAGTTGGCGCTTGAGACCGGACCTTTGTTGACTGATCCGGCATTGTACCGACATCTTATTGGCCGGCTTATCTATCTCGGGGTTACCCAACCCGATTTGGCATATTCGGTTCATGTCTAATCTCAGTTTATGCAGGCACCTCGGGTTGAACTTTAGGAGGCCACCTTACGACTAGTTCGTTATTTGAAGCACCCTGGGCAAGGTATTCTGCAGCGCTCTGATAGTTCCCTTCTCCTAGAGGGATGGTGTTGTTGGAAAGGTGTCTTAAACCCAATCGGGTTGGACCGGATCCGACTGGGTCGGATCGTTTACTGTCTATTTAGTTCATGTAATAACTTTATTATGATTAATAAAAGCACTTATGTTATTATATATATTGTTTATCTTCATATTATTTGTTGTATATATATAGTAACGTCCCTAGTATCAAACTTTGATAGAGAAACCATGATAGTGATTATGGTTGATGAGATCTCTAATCACTCTAACAAGTTTGGTACTTAAATGTCTCTAGTCTTATGTACTGTCAAATGGGACATTGATAGTATAACCAGACTAGCATGTATTGGATGTCTTCTATCTTATAGATTGTAGGGATAGATATCTTCTATCGAAGTGTATAGACACTTGAACTGTACGTGGACGTGTATTAGAGAATGCGTACGTTAGACTGACCCACTTACATTAAGTGTCACACTATGTGGCGGTTGTGTAATTATCCTTTAGACTGGAGTCTTCATGGCATCACGGTGTGGATTGTCATGCTTTTACACTATTGAGGTTTCCCAAGCCATGGGCGATCATGCGGTAGTGATTGTGTATGATATTGAAGCATGCGGAGTATACATGATTGGTCGTCCGGGAATCGCGTATCCTATGATTGGGATCGAATATCCGAAATAGCCTTCTTATAAGGAATGTCTAGCTCTCGAGAATCTTTGCAAAGTGGGAGTAGATGTGTTATTCCGAGAGAGCATGATATCCAGATTATAAGATACGATCGTTAATGTATTGACACTCGAGATACGATCGTATGGATATTATTACAGCGGTAGGATTGTAAGTTACACGGTAACTGTTTCACATGCTAGTCCGATGATTGAGGATCACGGTGTGTTGCTAGACGCATGATCGTTAGTCATGAAGGGCATTTTCATAATTTGCACTTTGTGTCTACGGCCAACATATTCGGAAGCCTATCGGGTCACACGCATATGAACATCGAGTCGGATTAAAATGCGGTTATAGTTGATAACCAAATAAGGAAAGTTTATCTCTATACTATAAAGGTTATAGTGGTAAATTAATATGGTGGTATTTATTTATTATGAATAAATAAAATATAAGATATTAATTATATATAAATTATATTAATTAAAGAATATTCTGGATGCCAATTAATTGGCTTATGGGGCGCCACATTGAAGTGTACAAGATACACTTGGATTGTGCACTTTAATTAATAAGATTACCATAATATTAATATTGGATATTAATTGATTTTGGAAAAATAGATTTATGGTAATAAGATAAATATAATCAATGTAGGATAATGGCAATATTTAGATTTTATTTAATATAATATATTGTAATAAAAGATATAAATCAATCTAGGAGATTTTTCTTATTTTATTGGGAAAAATTTTCTTCTCCTCCACACAATATGGGGCGCCACTTTTGACTATAAATAAGTGGTGGGTGTTAAGCTCTTTAGTACATCACAATTACAAGAGCTAATAGTTCTTGTGTAAAATAGAGAGCATCCTATAGTGAGTTTGGGAGAGAGGAAAAAAGCCGGTCTAGCAACCGGAGTTTTCCAATAGCAATCCAAGGAGGATTCCGGCGAGGAGTTCGTGTGGATTACCGATAGAGGCTGGACGCGTGAACGGCTTGCGCACTTTACTACTCTTCATTGACGGTCAAAGCGACGATCTTATAGATCATCAAAGGTATATTCCGTCAAACTACTTAATGTGTTTATTGCATTAAACGAATAACGATCTAAAAAAGGAAATCAAATTTTAAATTCTGCTGCGTTAAACTAGTCATTTCCTTACAGTGGTATCAAAGCCAGACTTCGAGCTTAAGGAATAAGCACAATTTAATTGCGTAGTAATTAATCGATAGATGCAAGATTTAAATCATGAGACAGTTAAAACAAAAAAAAGGGAACGATTGGGGGGACTCGGCCGACTGGCGGCGGGCCCCCCATCTGTGGCAGCGGCGGCGGTGGCTCTAGGGCTGCCGTCGTCAGTTGTCCTCTTCAAATGGGGAGATCGACCCTTTTCGTTTTGTGATATTTATTGTGCATAGATATCTCGTTTGTTTAGTTGTGTCATATGGCCAACCAATAGTTCAAATAGTTTGGGCCATTGGGAAATCATAGTCGCATATTAACCAAAATATTGGCCTTTCCAAATTTTGATTTGGAATAGGCCTAGGCCCTTTTCAAATATTTGATTTGTAAAAGGCCTAGGTGTAAGCCACTTGCAAAATTTTGATTTTGGAAAGTGGCCAGGCCTAAACAAAAACCAATTGGCATTTTCAAATATTTGATTTGGAATAGGCCTAGGCCCTTTTCAAATATTTGATTTGTAAAAGGCCTAGGCCTATGCCACTTCCAAAATTTTGATTTTGGAAAGTGGCCAGGCCTAAACCAATTTGGTTTAGGAAGATGCCTTTTGGTTTAGGAAACCAAATGCATCCCTTTCGATTAAGAATCAAAAGGAAATGAAACAAATTGGAGAACTTATAATTTTAATTTTATTTTGAATAGTTCAAATTTAATAAAATTGAAATTAAAATCGATTTAAAATTAAATGTTAATTTTATTTTCGATTAAGTCATATAATTAATTAAAATTTATTTAAATATTTGGTGTGATAAAATAAGACGAATAAGTAGTTAAAATTAGATTTTGATCTTTTTCATAATTATAATTGTATGGATTAGATATGTGGATATAATGTGATTATATGGATCCCGATAGATCATGGACTCGACCAATAGGATAAATGGGAATGTTTTCTTTATGTTGGTTTTTGAAAAATTGTCCTAGGTCGTTATAAAGAACGTGACCTAGTTTACTTTTTGCATTTATCACATTCCCGTTAGCTCCCCCCGTGTGCGGCGGGTGTTATTATTTATTAGATAGATTATTATGTAACAAGAATAGAGCAAGAAGATGAAGACCAAAGAGAGATAAAGAACCCATTGGCGTACATCAATAAAGATCCTATTGGCGGTTGCAGATACCCTTAGTTTGTGACCCGCGGTTTCGTCAGTTTGTATTCGAAACCGTACCTAGGAAAAGTCCATGATCATACCGGTTATTTTGTGCGTGGAATGTTGTGTATGTTTTACTTTATATGATATAGTAGTAATATACACATAGTAGATGAGACCATAATTAAACGAAATTAATTAAGTGAATTAATTTAAAATTATTCCCACATCAAAAATCAAGTTGTAATTGCCTCCCCATATTATAACGACGGTGAAGAGCCCTTGTTCGGACCCAACTCACCAGCCAAAGCGGGGTTTGACATACCTCGGGTATATTGTCGTTATCGAGATATGATCGTAAGAGATCTCACGAATATTGGGGTTAAGACTGGACTAAGAATTCTCTCGGCCACCAGCCAAAGCGGGGTCGTTTGGATTTTAGAGGCAAGGGTTTGACTATTTTCATAAGATGAAAAATTGTCAAAGAGTTGACTAGTCAAACAACAAGTGTCATATAAGATATGATCGACAAAGTGTTGTCCACCTGTTAAATTATTTTCGGCCCATCAGCCAAAGTTAGGGGTCGAGGTAGTTTGATGGGATCTTGCCCACTAAAGAAAAAATTATTTTCTTGAAAGACAAATTGGGAATAGTTGGCTAGTAGGAGTAAAACCTTACAAAATTTTAAGTGCAAATTTAGGGTTTTAATACATGAGCTTTTACTTATTCTATCTTTATTTATTGTTGTAGAAAAATGTCAAACAAATTGAACCTTCGTTTTATCATCGACAATAAGCTTGACGAAACTAATTTTCTCGATTGGGAAAGAAACCTCAAAATCGTTTTGAGGCACGAGAAGATTAGCTATGTCTTGGACGAGGCCCTACCGGAAAAGCCCGTTGAGGGTTCGGCTGTAGATGCTGTCGAGAAGTATAACAAGCAATGTTCTGACAGTACTAATGCTACATGTATCATGCTTGCTTCTATGACACCTGAACTGCAGAAACATCATGAGTCTATGGATGCCTACTCAATCATGGTTCACCTAAAGGAGCTCTATGCCTCTCAGTCTTGCACTGAGAGGTACGAGGTCTCGAAGGCCCTATTTAGTGGTAAGATGGCATCTGGACTGCTGTGAGGTCACACGTTCTTAAAATTATCGGGTACATAGAGAGGCTTGGGAAGCTGGGCCATAAGTTGGAATGAGAATTGAGTATTGACTTGATTCTTCAATCTCTACCTGATTCATTCTCGCAGTTCGTGATGAATTATCACATGAACAAGATAGATTGCTCCCTTGCGGAGTTATTGAACATGTTGAAAACTGCTGAGGGCACTATGGGGAAGGGAAAGCAAGTGTTGCTGGTCACTTCAAGCAAGGGCAAGGCCAAAGCCCAAAAAAAGTCCAAGAAGGCGAAGGCTGCATCTAAGCCAACGCCTAAGATAGCAAAAGACAAATCCAAGGATTCTTGCTTCCATTGCGGTGAGACCGGACAATGGAGGAGAAACTGCAAAGTCTTCTTGAGTACTAAGAAGAAGCATTCTGATGCTTCGACTTCAGGTATATTTATGATTGAGATCAATATTGCTTCTTCTAAGTCTAACCACTGGGTATTAGATACTGGTTGTGGTTCTCATATTTGTACGCATATGCAGGCACTAAGAAGAACTAGAGAGTTAAGGAAAGGAGAGGTGGACCTACACGCTAGGAATAGAGAAAGTGTTGCTTCACTAGCCGTAGGAGTTTATTTTCTTTCGTTGCCCAGTGGGCTAGTACTTAAACTTAATAACTGTTATTTTGTTCCTGCTTTTACGAAGAGTATTATTTCTATTTCCGCATTAGATGTTGATGGATTTTCATTTACGTTTGAGAATAAATGTTGTTCTTTTTCACGTGATTGAATCTCTTATGGTACTGGCATACTTAGCAATGCTCTCTACATATTATATATGAATGTTGACGTACTTAATATAAATAACAAGAAAGCCAAGACAAATGACTGGAATGAATCCTACTTATGGCATTGTAGACTTGGCCATATAAATAAGAATCGCATTTCCAAACTCCATAAAGATGGAATGCTGGATCAATTCGATTACGAATCGTTTGACACATGCGAAGCTTGTTTACTTGGCAAGATGACAAAGTCACCTTTTAGTGGAAAATGGATAGGATCCAATGAGTTACTTGAGCTCAAACATACTGATGTATGCGGCCCAATATCAATTCAAGCCAAATGAGGATACTCTTATTTTATCACTTTCACTGATGACCATTCTCGTTATGGTTATATATACTTAATGAAGTATAAGTCTGAGGCCTTTGAAAAGTTCAAGGAATTCAGAAGTGAAGTGGAGAAACAACTAGGTAAAGAAATCAAAACACTTCGATCTGATCGAGGCGGAGAATACCTAGATGGGGAGTTTCAAGACTATTTGAAGGAGAATGGGATTCTACCTGAATGGACCCCTCCCAGGACGCCTCAGATGAATGGCGTGTTTGAGAGAAGGAACCGCACCTTGTTAGACATGGTGCGATCTATGATGAGCTATGCAGTTCTCCCGAAATCATTTTCAGGGTATGCTCCAGAAACCGCATCCTATACACTGAACCGAGTTCCATCAAAGATGGTTGATTCTACGCCATACGAGGTATGGACTAAGAGGAAACCGAGCCTAGGTCATCTAAAACCTTGGGGTTGTCCGACTTACGTGAAGCGGATGATGCCTGACAAATTAGAGCCCAGATCTGACAATTGTCTATTTGTGGGATATCCTAGGGAAACCAAAGGGTACCAATTTTACCATCCTGAGGAACAAAAGGTGTTTGTTGCCAGGACTGGCCACTTTCTAGAGAAAGAATTTATTCTGGATAGGATCAGTGGGAGTAAGATTGATCTTTACGAAATTCGAGAACCACTTACGGATAACAGTCAGTTGATGAAAGTAGAGGAGACACCACATACAGATGTGATGCCAACCCCTACCGTGAACACACTAGCACATCGAAGATCCTCCAGGGAACGCCGTGAACCCAAAAGGTACACTGGTGTGTATCTCATGGAAGATAAGGACCAGAGAACTTATGAGGAAGTGCTATTAAGGCATGCCAAAGAGAAATGGCTAGAAGCCATGAATTCTGAAATGGAATCCATGAAAGACAACCAAGTTGGGAACTAAGTTGATCCACCTGAAGGAATAGTTCCCATAGGGTGCAAATAGGTCTTTATGAGAAAGACCGACATGGACGGTAACGTGACTACCTACAAAGCTAGGCTAGTGGCAAAAGGTTATAAACAAAGACAATGAGTTGACTATGACGAAACCTTTTCGCCTGTTGCCATGTTAAAATCCACTAGAATTTTGCTCGCTATTGCAGCATACCATGATTACGAAATCTGACAGATGGATGTGAAAACAACTTTCCTTAACGGGAACCTGTCTGAGGAAGTGTATATGACACAATCTGAGGGTTTCACAACCAATGACGCCAGGATGGTGTGTAGACTGCAGAGATCCATTTATGGATTAAAGCAAGCTTCTCAGAGTTGGAATCTTTGCTTTGATGATATAATCAAACAGTTTGATTACATCAAGAACGAAGATGAGCCCTGTGTTTACAAGAAGGTTAGTGGGAGCGCCATTGTGTTCTTAGTGCTTTATGTAGGCGACATATTGCTCATAGGGAATGATGTGCCTATGTTACAATCGGTCAAAACTTGGTTATACAAGAACTTCTCAATGAAGGACTTGTGTGATGCAGCCTATATTCTAGGAATAAAGATCTATAAAGATAGGTCTAAAAGGTTGCTTGGTCTGTTGCAATCCACCTATATAGACAAGATGCTGAAAAGATTCAGCATGGAGCAGTCCAAGAAAGGATTGCTGCCCATGTCACATGGGGTCTACTTATCAAAAGGAATGAGTCCTAAGATAGAGGAGGATAGGGCACAAATGAGTAAGATCCCTTATGCTTAGGCAATCAGGTCTATCATGTATGCCATGTTGTGCACTAGACCAGATGTCTCATACCCTTTTAGTATGACTAGTAGGTACCAGTCTAATCCAGGTGATGGTCACTGGATTGCTGTCAAGAATATCCTCAAGTACTTAAGGCGTACTAGGGATATGTTCCTGGTTTTCGGGAATGATGATTTTATGTTATGAGGTTACACAGATGCCAGTTTCCAAACAGACAAGGATGACTTTAAGTCACAGTCTGGATTTGTTTTCACGCTTAACGGCGGAGCAGTGAGCTGGAAGAGTTCCAAGCATGAGACTACTGCAGACTCTACAACGGAAGCCTATACATAGCAACCTCGGAGGCGGCAAAAGAAGCAGTTTGGATGAAGAAGTTCATTACTGAACTTGGTGTGGTTCCCTCCATTGATGGTCCAGTGCCTCTGTACTGTGATAACAATGGGGAGATATCTCAGTCAAAGGAACCAAGGTCTCATCAGAAGTCAAAGCATGTGCTACAGCGCTATCACTTGATTAGAGTGATAGTTGATAGAGGAGATGTAAAGATAGAGAAAGTCCACACGGATGATAACATAGCTGATCCGTTAACCAAGGCATTGTCTCAAGCAAAGCATAAGAAACATGTTCACTTGCACGGGCTTAGGCATATGGGTGATTGGCTTTAGGCCAAGTGGGAGATTGTTGGAAAGGTGTCCTAAACCCAATCGGGTTGGACCGGATCCGACCGGGTCGGGTCGTGTACAGTCTATTTAGTTCATGTAATAACTTTATTATGATTAATAAAAGCACTTATTTTATTATATATATTGTTTATCTTCATATTATTTGTTGTATATATATAGTAACGTCCCTACTATCTGATATGGTCAGAAATATCAATTTTGCGGTATATGGATTTTGAGGCGGTTATCTAGCTGATAGTGGGTGATGTTGGGTATACAACACACTGCCCGCCTGTGTGCGTTCGACCCATTGAGCTGTGAAGGTGTGGTATAAGGAAATAAAGTAGCATCTTTACTAACACCAATTGGTTTTAGTACAACGGTAAACACTTGATCCTAAAAACTGGTAGCAGAGCAGGTCATGGGTTCGAATCCCGGTAACAGCATTCTGTGTTAAACCACGGTTGAGTGGGTAGCAGGTGCTGGGGGGGGAGATTGTTGGGTATACAAAACTCTGCCCGCCTGTGTGCGTTCGACCCATGGCGCTGTGAAGGTGTGGTATAAGGAAATAAAGTAGCACCTTTACTAACACTAATTGGTTTTAGTACAACGGTAAGCGCTTGATCCTAAAAACAATTGTTGGTCCCTTGAAAAGGCTTTGGTTAAGTTTAGAGGGGGGGTGGGGGTGAATAAACTTAACACATAAAACATTTGGAGTTAACAAACTAAGCAAGTTCATGAGCCTCACCGATGCTTTCGATGAATCTCTTGACCACTCAGATGAGTCTGGATAGCTCGATGAGTCTTTTATTTGCTTATTTTACTGAATTTGTTGCAGCGGAATATATTCAAGTTAAGACTTATTATTTGTTGTTAAAATATGATACCAAGTATTAGATACTCAATAGTGTAAGTGTGTGATTCATTTGCTAGTTTCAGTAGGTTGATGTGCTAAATATACTAAATGCAGAATGTAAATGCAGAAAGTAAGCAGGCAATTTTTATAGTGGTTCCAGGTGGTGTAATCCTGTCAGTCCACTCTTCTCCTGTGATGTTGGAGGTAATTCACTAGAGATCTTTGAGGTTGTAGTTACAAAAATCCCTAAGTTGTCTGTCCTTCACCAATAACTATGGCTTCACAAACTGAACACTTGGAACAGGTAGGATTGTTGTTCCCAAGTCTTCCACTGGTCCTTGAAGGGTAGGATTGCCTCTTCACCAGATCCACCACAAACAACAGTTCTTGACACCTAAGTGCTTCTCTGTCTTCAGCAGGTTTCTTATGAAAGAAAGTTTGAATCAAGTAAGTGATTCAAACTTATCAAAGACTTGATCGAAATGAAATGATCGTGACTTGGAATCTTCAAGTGTGTATACTTGATGTAACTTGATAGCAGGTTACACTTGAAGAATTTACTAGATCAGTATCTTTAAGTTCAATAACGTCAGCAGGGTAATTTCTTGATAAGAATCTGTTGGCTCAAGATTGATTATTGTTTTTCTTCAAAATTCATCATCTGTTTCTATATCAGGGGTCTTCTATTTATAGGTGAGAATCCTTGTGACTTGTGTTTGAAATTCAAAACATAGCCGTTTCAGATTTGTCCCCATCTTGACTTGCATTCTATCCTCAGTACATATAATCGACATTGTCGATTTACTTTTGATGATTTTGGTATCGCCCACCTTTTGACTTGTAACCATTGGATAACGCTCTGAATCTTTCCAACGTCCCCTTAATCTTAACCATTGATTTGTTGACAAAATCAAGAGTTGTTATCTGTCCTTATCCTTGTAATATTCCAATGTAACCTTTGATTAAATCGAAATATACATTCAGCAGGTTCCTGTGTAATGTAAGTCTGCTGAAATGCTTGTCAGCCAACTGACTGAAGTTTGTTGTGTTTATAAAACACTTCAGCCGACTGCCTTTTATCTTTTATCCAACTTTTAATTGTGAAGTTAGATTACACTAATTAGAACATAACTAAGTTCCAATCACCACTTAACTTATAGAACTTAGACCTTGTACACAAGGTATATGTAATCAGTTTAGGTCATCACAGGTTTCCCTAAATTCCGATTCCATATCCTTGACTTAAAACACTAAGTTTTATCTCTTAGCCATCAATAACTGAGTTTGAGCCCTCACCTTCGCCTCTTGATGTTCCTAAGCTAGTCTATCGACCCGGTGCCTTATCGACCTGAGCAGTCTGGCGATGAAAGTCAGCTGACCTATTACAGTGTTTGTTTGATCAAACCTATACAAAGATCAAACTCTAATAACCCTATACATTTAATCTAGACAACTTTTTGCCTTTGCTCTTTAACAGCTAGTCTGGCACTCATCACTAAAACTCAAAATATGTCCAACAGGTGATTTCTCCGGTGAGTAACGGTGGAGCTCAAGAAAGATGATGGTTCTTTTTGGATCAAGAGGAGGAGAATGGTGTTTTTACTATGAGCTATGCCTGAAAGGCTGCCTACGTACCCTTTTTTAGGGTCAAGCCAATGTGTAGTTCTTAGAAGAAAATCCGAGAGCCTTGTAATGGAGGTGAAGGTGATACTTATAGAGGCATGGAGCTGGCAGTTAGTGAGGGCAAGACAAGCTGGCAGCTGGTGAGGACAAGACAAATTTGTCACCGGCGAGGGCAGATACATTGGCCGAGAAGGGACAATGGCCGAGAGCGGGGCAGCTAGCGGTATGTGAGATGGACAGAGAGCAGAGAGTCCTAGCGGACTCGGAGAGCCCACGACGGGCAGAAAGTCCCGGTGGACTCAGAGAGCCCACGACGGGCAGAGAGTCCCGGCGGACTCGTGGAGCCCACGACAGGCAGAGAGCCCAGGCGGACACAGAGAGCCCACGACGGGCAGAGATTCCAGGTGGACTTAGAGAGCCCACGAGGGGCAGAGAGTCCAGGCGGACTCAGAGAGCCCACGATGGTCAGAGAGTAGAGAGCCCCGGCAGACTTAGAGAGCTCATGATGGGCAGAGAGTCCAGGCGGAATCGGAGAGCCCACGACGGGCAGAGAGTCCAAGCGGACTCAGAGAGCTCACGACGGCAGAGAGTCCAAGCGGACTTAGAGAGCCCATGACGGGCAGAGAGTAAAAAGCCCTGGCGGGCAAAGAGTCCAGGCAGACTCGGAGAGCCCACGATAGGCAGAGAGTCCCGGGCAAGAAGGGCCCCAGAATGCCGAGCAGAGGTCGGACTTAGAGCTTCGTACCGAGCTAGTCGTTAGCCGTTGCCTTGGCCAATGTTGATTTTGGTATATTAATGGCCCCCTACTCCTTGAGCTCTTCACTGTACAGTTGTTCTCGGTGAATTTTATGATTTATATTGCAATATTTCATAACAATAATCCCCGTGTTTTAGTAATTTTTATAGAAAATTACGTATTAAATGAATAAATTGAAGGAATGGTTTTAGAGTTATAAAAAGTGTAAAACGTGTCAATTACGTGCTTAAAATGATGGTTTTATGTTGTTTTGAGTTGTGTTACACTTTGGTATGCTTTCAATGATTTGCAGGTGTTAAATGCGACTGAAAAAAGAGGATTTGAAGTGTTTAATCGTGCTTTGAAGAATAAAGAGATAGAGATGAATTTGGAAGAAAAAGGGACTGGACGAGCGTCCAGAAATCTTGAACTAGCGTCCAGTGTGGACGGACGTCTGAATATATGGACGGGCATCCAGGAGAAACTTTTACATTCAGGATTGACAGATTTTCAGTGAACTGGTGTCCAAATTAATGAAGGACGGGCGTCTGACATGACTCGGCCCGATTCGAAGAATTTTGTGAAGACTGGACGGGCGTTCAACCCTCTGGACGGGCGTCCGGGTGTCGACTTAACCCTAGCCGCCTCAGTTTTCTATAAATAGGCATGTTATTTCAACCCTAAAACAGAGAACACACAGCCGCATATTCCACCCTTGGAGGAGCCGCACCAAACCCTAGGAGATTATGAGTTTCTTCCCTTCAACCATGTCTTGGATCATCACAAGGATGCAAGGCTAAGCAATTCGCAGTAGAACAACATGAGGATATCACATCAACATCACCACAACCATGGATTGTTAGGTTATTCTTATTTATGATTCGAATATTGTATTTTATTTATCGATTGATATTCTGGATTGATTGTTAAGTGTTTTGTTAGATAGGAATATCAATGAAACCATATGTTGATTTGAATTTGTATGGAGATATAATTCAACAATAGAACCTCTTCAATCGATACAATTAATAATAATTTGAGGAATCGTTTGTTGTCAATTGGGTTGTATAATTTGGGAACAAATTAATGATCTTGTGATGTATGTTTAATTGTTTTGCTTGGAAAAGAAAACAAAACCCTAGAAATTGAGTTAAAGGAATTTAATCGATTTTGAGATTGATCAAACCAATAAAATCGTTTTCGGATCATAAAATGGTTGTGTGTTTGTTGTGTGGTTGATTCTGGTTGTTCTGCTGTTCTTTTAACTATTTGATAAACCAATTCGTTCGTGTTAATTATACGATTAGTTATTTTCAGAACTTTAGTTATTGTTTTCTGCATATTTTTTTTGTTCCAGCTCGATATTAGACGCCCGTCCACCCTAAGTGGACGCCCGTCCAGTTCTGAGTTTTTCTGTTTTCTGCCATTTCAGCCATTGTTCTTAGTTTCTGTTTTATAATTAACGTCGGCCTTAGTTTTAGGTAATAATTAGTGACACAATCGATTTAATAACTGTACTGTAATCCGATAATTATTCAATTCCCTTAGGACGACTCGGTAACACCCTATACTACGAACCTTATACTTGGGGTGTTCCGATAAAATAAATTTAAAACTAGTTTTATCGAACAAGTTTTTGGCGCCATTGCCGGGGAATCGGTAACGGTTGTCGGATTCTTCATAGTGTAGTTTTCTGAGTCGACAATATTTTGGCCATAACTTTCGGCTCGAGTGTCCGTTTGGCGCGCAGGACTCCAATTCGGAAAGCTCGTTCCGATGCCGACGACGTGGTGAACGGCCTTAGGCCGTCTGACACCGTTTTCAGGTCAAAATCCACTGTTTTCCCTTCCATTTTAGCCCAAGAAGATTTCAACACGTTTTTTTTCACCGTCATAGTGTTTTTCTTTTTTTTTTTTTAAAGTTTTTCATAGGTAGGTTTCCTTTCCTATTTCTGTTTCTATAGCTTTTCTAAATTAATATAAAAAAAATTAATTAAAAATTTAGCAGATCAGACGAGCGTCTGGAACATCAAACGGCCGTCCGGTTATCTCTTCAGGAGGACGTCCGTCCAAAACCACGGACGCCCGTCTGCGTCCTCTTTCTTATTCTATTTCATTCTATTCTGTTCTTTCCTTTTCTTTCCTTCTCTTAACCCTTGCTTACAAGGTTAAAACTCTTTCGTCAACCTGACCTATCGTCAGTGTTGACTTTTCTGTTTTGCTCCCCTGGTTTATGCAAACCAGGAGCAAAAAGGGACCGCTATTATACTGTCCTGAACCTGAACGGGACATTGTCAAGAGAAGACTTTTCCCAAATCCTGACAACATGAGCGAACACGGTTCTAGGGATGACGAACCGGAGAACCAAGGGAATAATAACCAAAATCCTCCTGGCATGGATCCCGCTCAATTAAACGCAATTCTGATGCAAATGTTGCAAAACCAGCAACAGCAGCAAGCCTGGATAAACCAGAAAATGCAACAACAACCTCATGCACCTGTTGCACATCCACCAAGAATCGAATGTTCAACAAAGAATGAATGCTTCAGGCGGCCGCACAAATCTTGTCTTGACTAGACCTTTATGCGCCATATCTTGATCAAGACTTCTTGGAAGGGCATAGACCAATTCGGCCTCCGGAGATGGGAGGAATGCATTTTGATTTAAAGAATGGAGTTGTGGGGATGGTCCAAAATAGTTCATTCCATGGAACTGCTTCAGAAGACCCACGTGACTTCTTGTCTACTTTTGTGCAAATATGTGAAGCGGGTCACTACCCTGGCGTTCCTTCAGAAGTGGTTAAATTGAAGCTCTTCCCGTTTGCTTTGAAGGGAGAGGCAAATCGATGGTTTAAGTCCTTACCCCATCACTCTCTTCATAACTGGGCTGATGTTAAAAGAGCCTTTGCTCTAAAATTCGTTTCACCTGGAACTATAATGGACCGTAAACGAGATATAGCTACTTTCGAGCAATTAGAAGGAGAGTGTGGGAAAGGCCTGGGAGAGGTTGAATTTGTTAATGAGGAAATGCCCTAACCATGGATACAATCGACATGGACTTCTAGAATTATTCTATCAGGGTGTTACTCAACCCAATAGAGATTACTTAGATTCCACAGCTCATGATCGTTTTTAGGAGGAGGAGATGATGATCTGCTTCTGAGTAGCGAGAAACAATAGCTAAGAATAACATGTGGGCTACTCAAAAGAAGACCCATGTTAGTGGAAGCAAAAGGAGGTCATTAAAGTAACTCGGAGACAAAACGCTAGTTGCTCAAATGGAAATAATGAACAAACAACTAGCCAACATGCAAATGAAGCAGCAAGAAGGGCCAGCGGATGTGAATTACTCGGGCATGCAGGCCGGGAATATGATGAATGAGGAAGTGCAGGCCTTGGAGAACCAGAATCAACCTTTCAGAGGCTTCAGTCAAAATTCAGGTCAATCGAGCTACACTCAAAACCGTAACTATTCGGGAAACCCGCGGAATAGTTATTATACACCGCCTGGTGCATCCAATAACCAAAGACCCCAAGGTAACTGGGCTCAACCGCAAAATCAATAGCCCACCTATGTCTCTCAGAAGAAATTTGATAAGCTAGTAGACATGGTGAAAACACTAGCCACCGGTCAAAAAACGATGGAGAGACAGATAGGTCAGATGGCTGATCAACAGGCGAGCAGACCTCCAGGAAGACTGCCTAGTTATACAGATAAAAACCCTAAGGCAGATGTCAGTGCTTGTAATGCCATCACACCGCAATGGAATTATGGACAAGAGGAGAAGTTGAATGCAGTCACCCTCAGAAGTGGTAAGACAACTGAACCCGAAAAGTTATCGGGAAACGAGTAGCCCCTCCTGACGCCATGAGTTCAGGAGGGGGCAATCAGGAATTAAATTCCAAAGCAAGCAACAGTGAGAAAGAGCTGAATGATGATGATTCTTCAGGGGATAGTGACGAGGATGTTGAGAAGAGAAGTCAGGCAGCTGAACCCCTGACTAAAAAGAAAACTGAGAAGTTTGTCAGATGGAAGGATAAGAAGGACGAAGCCATTAAAAGTCAAACTATAATCAATCATTCGAAAACCCTTCCTTATCCGCAAGGAAAAGAGAGAGTATCTTAAACTCTGACAAACAGTATGACGGAGTGAGAAAGATGCTTAGAGATACTATGGTGACTATGCCACTTGCTGAGGTATTAACTAAGATGCCTAAGTGCTTTAAGTATCTTAAGGATGCCTGTGGAAGTAAGAAGAAGCTAAAGGGATTGGCAGAAGAGGTGCTAAAAGAAGAATGTTCAACGGTTTCACAAAGCGTTGCAATCAAGCGAGGTGACCCGGACGACCTTCAATATCTTGCATGATTGAAGGCGCCGCGTCCATAATGTCTTATGCGACTCGGGGCCTCTGCATCGGTGTGATGCCATTGAACGTCTGTAAGAATCTCGGGTTGGACAAAAGGCTAAAGGCGCCCCGCCTCTCTTCGGGTGGACCGATCTAGCCGTATGGCGGTGGTTGTGTTAACAACGTCCTTATCCATGTTAAACATTTAGTTTTTCCAACTGACTGGGTCATACTGGATTACCCATCTGACAAGGAGATGCCCCTGATTCTGGGACGGCCTTTCTTAAATACTTCTGCCTCCACCATTGACTTCCAAACTGGCCAAGTCACTCTGAGGATAGAGGACACTTCCGTCACCCTCGAGCAAGGAAACCGTTCTGCGAAGCCCCAACCCAGGAGACTTCATTCATTGAAGCAATCTATGGAGATGAATCCGACCCTGAGGAAGAGCTCACGGAGATAGGAGCCTGGATGTTATAAATCAACAACTTGCGCACACTGAGCCTAAGAGTGAACGGAAAATCTGGGACGTTCCAGGGATGAGCAGCAATGAGTTGAAGGAGCTCAACCAGGCAGACTTTAACCTGGCAGAGGAGGAAGTTTTAATGGGTAGTTGGGACGAAATAGATTTCTAGAGAGAAACTGCTCATTGGGATTTGGATGATTGGGAGCAGCTTGCAGAAGAACTTGAAGAAGAAGAACTAAAGAAGATGGTTAAGCATAATAAAGAAAAAACGGAAGCTGACAAGAAGATTCCTCTAGATGATGTCATTCAATACCTTTCTGGGGTTACACCTCAGGAAGATGAGGTGTTTTTCAATCAACCGGTCCAAGCTCACAAGGAAACAGGTGGTCCCTTAAAATCTAGTATAGCTACTTTCGAGCAGCCACCTGCTGACTTAGAGTTGAAACCACTTCCGCAGCACCTAAAATACATCTTCCTTAAAGACGGTGATAAACTGCCTTTGATCATCTCGCCTAAACTTGAGCCGGAGCAAGCGAGCGAATTAATCAAAGTGCTTGAGAAACATATCCTCGCGTTCGGATGGCGGTGGGCGATATCGGAGAATCGGCCAGGCGTGTGCATGCATAAGATTCGAACGGAGGAAGGAGCGAAAAAGGTCGACAACCTCAAAGGAGGCTGAATCCGCATATCACGAGGTTGTCAAAAGGAGATTATCAAATGGCTTGACATGGGAATTATTTATGCCATAGGCGATAGTGAGTGGGTCACCTACTCAAGTTGTGCCAAAGAAGGAGGCATTCTTGTGGAAAAGAACGCGAAAAGGGAAGAAGTTGCCTTACGCCTTGTGATCAAGCTATAGAGTTTGTATTGATTATCGCAGGTTAAATGAAGTCACTGCTAAGGATCATTTCCCCTTGCCCTTCATTGACCAACTTCTAGAAAGATGTTGGGGAGATTTTGCATCATTAAACAAAAGAAAATTTATAAACCCTAACTACCATGCAAAACTAACTCCTAACCGGCCGAATACCGGGTAATTGATAGTAGAGCGAAGTGAGTAAGGGGTCGATCCACTGGGAATTGGGATGTTGAATCTAATTTCACTAATTCCTTTCAATTGTTACTTAGGAAAAACGAATAAACGAAAGAACAAATAAAATAAACGAAAGAGCAATTAAAATAAATCTAACCTCGAAATAAAATAACACAACCTAAACTAAACTAAAGATACATGGGATGATTTTGCATCATTAAACAAAAGAAAATTTATAAACCCTAACTACCATGCAAAACTAACTCCTAACCGGCCGAATACCGGGTAATTGATAGTAGAGCGAAGTGAGTAAGGGGTCGATCCACTGGGAATTGGGATGTTGAATCTAATTTCACTAATTCCTTTCAATTGTTACTTAGGAAAAACGAATAAACGAAAGAACAAATAAAATAAACGAAAGAGCAATTAAAATAAATCTAACCTCAAAATAAAATAACACAACCTAAACTAAACTAAAGATACATGGGATCAAACAAAGATTGCACAAACCAAGTGATTTCAATCCTAGTTCATCTCATGATTTTAATTCAAATTGTGGTTTCACCTTTACACGAGACACAAACCCCTAATCTCTTAGTGAATCTGTATTCTCAAGCTATGAAATCCTACTCTCGTAGTGAATTCAATTTATCAATCTCTCATCTTCCGAATGTTGAGATCGATTTACCAAACAAAACGACGGGTGTAGATTCAAGTTACTCTCGTATAATCGAATCTAACAACCTAGGAATCTAACCAATTAATTTGTCACATAATCAACGGCTAAAAACCCTATCTTTCTATGATGATCTAACGTTACTCAACTTCCGTATGTTGTAACTATCAATCGTAAACGATCTCCCGATTCAATTCACACATAACATCATAATCATAAAAAGATACAAAATAAATTAAAGATCATGAAAATAAACTAGAGATTGAATAAATTAAAAAGAGATTAAACTCACAAGGTTTGGTACATGATTGAATCCATGAATCGAAAACGGAAGAAAAACGACATCCTAATCTAACCCGGATCACCCGAACACAAGGCTCGGGTGACCGGCCTTGAAACTCTCAAGTTGCCGCTGCTGCTGTGAGAATTGCGGCTGAATGAATTGTGTGAATTATTGGATATCCCCAAATAGGGTTGCATGCGGCTTATATATATATATATATATGCAAAAGAGAGGCGGCTGAGGCAATATGGCGGTGGCGGCTGTAATTAAATCCTTTTCCAATTAGGATTTGGAGTATGTCGGCTGAATATTATGGATTTAGGAATGAAACTTCTAAAATTCATATCTTGAGTTGTAGAACTCCAAAAATTATGATCCGAATGTCATAAAAAAGCTCTCGGAAAACTCTACAACTTTCATTAAGGACTCTTCTTCAGAAAACGCCTTTTTGATTAGCCCGTCGTATTCCGAGTATATTTCGGGATTTTCCACTAGTTTCAGCAACAGCATCCAAACTTGTAACGCTCATATCTCGGGGCTCATAAGTCGGAATGAAGTGATTCAAAATCCTGTAGAATCCTCTCTTCAAGGCCTACAAATCTTCTCTTGAGGTCGAGAGTCAAATCAGTGTATATCATATCAAGAACTGCATCGGAAGTTCGGCTGCTTGAAAGCTTCATTCCAAGCTTTATCTCCATCTTCCTTCCATTTCACTTCTCTTCCATGCAAAACCACATCATTTAATCCTCTTGCATGCCAAAATATGTATCTATAACATAGGAAAATATACCAAAGCGTAACACAATCCCAAAATAACATAAAATCACAATTTAAGCACATAAATCGTTACATTTTGCAATTAACCTATTAAAACACTATTTACTCAATTAATCGATTATAGGATCGATTTCTATGAAAAACATCCATATACGGGGGAAATTGATGTAAAATATATCATTAAAAACACTACAAATTGACCCTGAACAAAAGACTGAGTGGTCATAAGTATTATTGTTTCCTCGATGGATATTCTGGTTATTTCCAGATAGCCATCGACCCTAATGACCAGGAAAAGACTATGTTTATGTGTCCATCAGGCACTTTTGCCTTTCGCAGAATGCCATTCGGCTTATGCAATGCACCCGCGACTTTTCAACGGTGCATGTTGGCCATTTTTGATGGACTAGTGGAGAAATGTATGGAAGTCTTCATGGATGACTTCTCAGTCTATGGAGACAGCTTTGATGAAATCTTAAAGAACCTAGACATGGTGCTCCAACATTGTGTTGAGAAAAATCTGGTGCTTAACTGGGAGAAATGCCATTTTCTAGTCGAAGAAGGGATTGTTTTGGGACACAAGGTGTCCAAAGGATGGTATTCAGGTGGATAAGGCTAAGGTAGAAGCCATTGAGAGAATGTCGTACCCGAAGACAAAAAGGAGGTGCGAGGATTTCGGGACATGTGGGCTTATCGGCATTTCATTAAAGATTTTCCGACGATAGCAAAGCCGTTATCCAACTCAACAAAGAGGAAGTGGAGTTCTTGTTTGATGATGGGTGTAAGAGAGCTTTTAATAGCCTAAAGGATAAGCTAACCAAGGCCCCCATTTTAATCGGGCCCGACCGACTAAACCTTTTGAACAAATGTGCGATGCCTCTAACTACGCAGATGGGCGCAGATTAGGCGGAGAGATTGACAAAAAGTTCAGCCGATTTACTATGCTAGCCGCACTTTGAACCCACTCAATGCAATTACGCCACTACCGAGAAGGAATTCTTGGCGATCGTTTTGCTATTGACAAATTCGAGGTTATCTTTATGGTCCAAAGTGGTGGTGTGGGCAGATCACACAAAGACTACGCTACCTTATGGAAAAAGCAGACGCTAAACCAAGGTTACTCAGGTGGATCCTGATACTACAGGAATTTGACCTTGAAATTAAGGACAAGAAAGGTAGTGATAATGTTGTAGCTGACCACTTATCTCGCCTAGTGAATGAGGGTGGCGAAGTCCCTAAGGAGATAGGCATTGACTTTCCAACTGAGCACTTAATGAAGTTTTGAGGCCGTGAGGCCGTGGTATCTTGATTACGTCAACTACTTAGCAGGTGGGCATTTAGAAGAAATGACGTATCAGGAAAAGAAGAAATTTTTCAGCGACTTAAAATATCTCGTATGGGAGGATCCTTATCTGTTTAAAGTCTGCAAAGACGGGTTTCTTAGAAGGTGTGTTCCGGAGCATGAACAATTGGATATCTTGGAGCAATGTCATAGTGGTCCTCTGGTGGGCACTACGGAGCACCTAAGACAGTCACAAAAATTCTTCAAGCTGGTTTTTACTGGCCTACTCTGTTTAAAGATGTTGAAGCCTTTTGCAAAGGCTGTGATAGATGCCAAAGAGTAGGGAGACTCAGTAATAGGATGGAGATGACTTTGAGGCCTATCTTGGAATGTGAGGTTTTTGACGTCTGGGGCATTGATTTTATGGGACCGTTCCCATCATCATGCTCTAACAAATATATTCTGGTCTGTGTAGACTATGTTTCCAAATGGGTAGAGGCCATAGCCACCCAAACCAATGATCACAAAGTTGTAAAGAAATTCTTGCAAAAGAATATCTTTACTAGATTTGGTCGCCCTGAGCCCTTATCGGTGATGAAGGTTCGCATTTACTGTAATGCACCATTGGATAAAATTCTTGAGCGCTATGGTGTCAAGCATAGAATTGGTACACCATACCACCCCAAACCAAAGGCCAAGTCGAGGTGAGCAAATGTAAGTCTAAAGCGGATTTTAGAAAAACGGTAAATTCAAATAGATCCAACTGAGTCTCAAGTTGGACGACGCACTTTGGGCTTATCGCGATCGCGTTTAAGACCCCTATGGGTACGCTCACCATTCCAAATGGTCTATGGAAAAGCTTTCCATCTACCAATCAGCCGAGCACGAGCTTCTTGGGCTATTAAATTCTTAAACTTCGATAGCCAACTCGTGGGGAGAAAAGATTACTCGCAACTACATGAGCTCGATGAATTCGGACTCGGGGCCTCACGAGCCAAGGCGAGCAAGGAGAGAACGAAGGCGCTCCACGATGCAAAGATAAAAGATAGAGATTTCAAGGTAGGAGAGATGGCTTTGCTTTACAACACCGATTACATCCGCTTGTTTGGCAAGCTTAAGTCCGATGGTCCGGACCCTTTGAAATTGTCGGCGCATCCGGGTGGAGCGGTTTCCTTGAAAGTGGTACAGCGGTCAACCTTTTAAAGTGAACGGTCATAGATTGAAAAAGTATTTTGGACAGCCTTCGAAGCACACAAGTCCTCAGACTTTCAAAAGTTGGTTGACATGACTGATGTGCTGATTTGTGATGAGATCCCGTCCGACTTCTTTACTTCGGATGATGACATTATTGCCCTTAACCTTAAAGATGCTTCTACCACGCCGCATGCACCTATCAGTAAGCTAGTGCCACAATTAAGCAACAACACGAAGAAGAGAGTCAGTGCTATCTTGCGAGTTAAGTTCAAACACTTAGTAGAACACTTGACTTGTTGCTGTTGCGGCCACACCCCTGTCCTTCATTCTGATTCCGATGAAGAGGTGGCCCTGATCAAACCGAAGTGGCCCGATCCGGGTTGACTTTGCTGAATCTTTCAAGCTAATGACATAAAAGAAGCACTCCTAGGAGGCAACCTAGTCTTTTAAGTTACTTTTTAGTTAAGTTTTAGGGCATTAGGAATAAAACCGTGGTGATTGGTGTGCTGGTTGTCCTTGTCCTATTTGTGAATGCTTTATTTGCCCATCTCTGTGTGCATTCATGTTTACTCATTTACCTCTTGTACCCCGAGATTATATGCTATGTCGAGTATTGCAGATACTTTTGAGCGGTTTTTTCCAGCGATTCCTTCAGTGTTGTCTGTTCTTGTTACAAGTTGCAACGGTACATTAATGTTCCAGCCCGACAACCACTTTGCAACCAGCTAAGTATTCTTTTCTTTTATTTGCACATTCTGAGGACATAATGTGATTTAAGTGTGGGGGGTGTCTACATGTTTTCATGTTATATTCATTGGAAAATGAGTAAATGTGTGGATTTCATGCCAAATTTAAAATATTTTTTGTGAGTTACGAGCATATGATTGAAACAAAAAGGCTCGCTAGTTGTAGTTACTTGACGATGATTGTCTGTAACTTCTGTGAGATAACTATAGCATGTTTTTACTAATACGAGATAGTATTCATTTCATACTCACGCAAGCCTTTGAAATTGAAGCGAAGTTTCTTTAAACTTGATCCATTCACGATCCTAGTGGTTTATCCTAGAGAGACTTGTGCTTAATAGTAACAGTAAACGTAACACCTAAATTTTGAACGTGTACTGTGAATATCTGAAGGTTTGAATGTGATAGGAAGGATATAATTTAAGGTTTGAATACCAATCTAAGATGAATTATATATATATTTATGTCGGATGTAGCTGCCGATGATTTGAGTGTGATAGGGCATTATCACGAAATGTCCTATACCACTATGAGGCTCAATAGCTCCCGACTGCCTGATGATAGTAGTCCAGCTAGGGTGTTATCACGAAACATCCTATTGCTGGGAATGAGGGCATATGCTATTGTGGTATTAAGTGAATTTTAAAAGAAAATTAGCAAATGGCAATGTGGAAAGTTAGTAAATTTGGTAGGAACCGTAGTTATCTTCTGACTATCCCCAGTATAAGCCGAATGATATGTTGTAGGGATTTTCCTACTGAGTGCGCAGAAAGACTTTGTGTGGAACGATTACTGCCTATACCTAGGAAAGTCATTAGGATTGTTTGAAAGGATATTTGTTTGAGAGGATTGTGAAGATTGAAAAGGGCTTGACACACACACACCGAATCTATCTCTATGTTGGTATTACTTGCTATAGTTGTTGTATCTTTTGTTACGTGAGTTAGGGATCTATGTGGATTACATGTACAGTGAGCCAGTTTTGATTGTTTTGTTCGGGACGAACAAAAAGCTAAGTCTGGGGGAGTTGTTCTCGGTGAATTTTATGATTTATATTGCAATATTTCATAACAATAATCCCCGTGTTTTAGTAATTTTTATAGAAAATTACGTATTAAATGAATAAATTGAAGGATTGGTTTTAGAGTTATAAAAAGTGTAAAACGTGCCAATTACGTGCTTAAAATGATGTTTTTATGTTGGTTTGAGTTGTTTTACACTTTGGTATGCTTTCAATGATTTGCAGGTGTTAAATGCGACTGAAAAAAGAGGATTTGAAGTGTTTAATCGTGCTTTGAAGAATAAAGAGATAGAGATGAATTTGGAAGAAAAAGGGACTGGACGAGCGTCCAGAAATCTTGAACTAGCGTCCAGTGTGGACGGACGTCTGAATATATGGACGGGCGTCCAGGAGAAACTTTTACATTCAGGATTGACAGATTTTGATGAATCAAGGCGTCCAAATTAATGAAGGACGGGCGTCTGACATGACTCGGCCCGATTCGAAGAATTTTGTGAAGACTGGACGGGCGTTCAACCCTCTGGACGGGCGTCCGGGTGTCGACTTAACCCTAGCCGCCTCAGTTTTCTATAAACAGGCGTGTTATTTCAACCCTAAAATAGAGAACACACAGCCGCATATTCCACCCTTGGAGGAGCCGCACCAAACCCTAGGAGATTATGAGTTTCTTCCCTTCAACCATGTCTTGGATCATCACAAGGATGCAAGGCTAAGCAATTCGCAGTAGAACAACAGGAGGATATCACATCACATCACCACAACCATGGATTGTTAGGTTATTCTTATTTATGATTCGAATATTGTATTTTATTTATCGATTGATATTCTGGATTGATTGTTAAGTGTTTTGTTAGATAGAAATATCAATGAAACCATATGTTGATTTGAATTTGTATGGAGATATAATTCAACAATAGAACCTCTTCAATCGATACAATTAATAATAATTTGAGGAATCGTTTGTTGTCAATTGGGTTGTATGATTTGGGAACAAATTAATGATCTTGTGCTGTATGTTTAATTGTTTTGCTTGGAAAAGAAAACAAAACCCTAGAAATTGAGTTAAAGGAATTTAATCGATTTTGAGATTGATCAAACCAATAAAATCGTTTTCGGAGCATAAAATGGTTGTGTGATTGTTGTGTGGTTGATTCTGGTTGTTCTGCTGTTCTTTTAACTATTTGATAAACCAATTCGTTCGTGTTAATTATACGATTAGTTATTTTCAGAACTTTAGTTATTGTTTTCTGCATATTTTTTTGTTCCAGCTCGATATTAGACGCCCGTCCACCCTAAGTGGACGCCCGTCCAGTTCTGAGTTTTTCTGTTTTCTGCCATTTCAGCCATTGTTCTTAGTTTCTGTTTTATAATTAACGTCGGCCTTAGTTTTAGGTAATAATTAGTGACACAATCGATTTAATAACTGTACTGTAATCTGATAATTATTCGATTCCCTTAGGACGACTCGGTAACACCCTATACTACGAACCTTATACTTGGGGTGTTCCGATAAAATAAATTTAAAACTAGTTTTATCGAACAACAGGTGAGAATCATGGAGTAAAGTTGTAGACGACTTAATGCGTAGTTCGCCGAGACGGCTGTTTGTAGAGTGATAGAAGATCCGCTTGGATGTGAGCAGAAATATTACGCCGAGCTCGAGTCAGGCTTACAGAAGACGCTCGAGTGCGAGCTCCAAATATGATGCCGAGCTGGAGTCGGGCTTTCAGAAGAGACGCTCGAGGGCGAGCTCCAAATATGATGCCGAGCTGGAGTCAGGTTTACAGAAGAGATGCTCGAGGGCGAGCTCCAAATATGATGCCGAGCTGGAGTCGTGCTTACAGAAGAGACGCTCGAGAGGGAGCTCCAAATATGATGCCAAGCTAAAGTCGGGCGTACAGAAGAAACGCTCGAGTACGAGCTCCAAATATGATGCCGAGCTGAAGTCGGGATTACAGAAGAGACGCTCGAGGGTAAGCTCCAAATATGATGCCGATATGGAGTCGGGCTTATAGTGCTGTGCTATGAAGCGTACGAGCTTAGGTGCTGATAAGGTTTATCGGGCTTGGTCGCCGATAACGCTCTATCGGGCTTAGACGCCGACAACGCTCTGTCGGGCATAATCACCGACAACGATCTGTTGGGCTTGGCTCAGAGTTGATGTTTGGGTTAAAAATTACTGACAATATACTATTCATTGTAGCGAACAGGCTTAGTCGCCGACAATGCTCTGTCGGGCTTAGTCGCCGACAACGCTCTGTCGGGCTTAGAGTGCCGATAATGCTCTATCGGGCTTAGAGTGCCGAGGTGAGGTCAAACTTAGAGCTTGCCGGCTGAGGTCGGACTTAGAGCTTGCCGAGCTGAGGTTAGACTTAGAGCTGGCCGAGCTGAGGTCGGACTTAGAGCTTGCCGGCTGAGGTCGGACTTAGAGCTTGTTGAGCTGAGGTCGGACTTAGTGCTTGCCGGATGAGGTCGGTCGCTCAACATATACGGTGCCGGCCGGTGAAGCCTCAACCCGAAATTCGACGGAACCCATGCGATGTAACCCCAAATGGTTTCAAACAACACAAGGAGAGGCAATCCCCTTTATATGTAAAAGTTGAGTTGATAAAACACGTACCCCATCCTGGAAATTATGAAGGACTCGTGTGCGAGTTTTGAAGATGACGCTTGAAGGTGTTTTTCAAGTTGAGATAATTTTGACAGAAAAAGAGTAACGATCCATAAAACCAGTGATCCTCGCACCGAGTTTGCTGCTAAGAGGCCGAAAATGATGATTTCTAGGTTGTACAACCCAGAAAATCAAATATTTTGTTGATTTTGAAGTTGAAGATGAAGGAAAGATCCCACCGGTGACGCCGTGAAAACGGATTTCGCGGTGGTGCGGACTACCGGAGTAGGCCTTTCTTGACGATTGTTCCCGGTAACGGAGCCAACTGATATGGTCAGAAATATCAGGTTTGCGGTATATGGATTTTAATGCGGATATCTAGCTGGTAGTGGGTGATTTCTCCGGTGAGTAGCGGTGGAGCTCAAGAAAGACGATGGTTCTTTTTGGAGCAATAGGAGGAGGATGGTGTTTTTACTATGAGCTGTGCCTGAAAGGCTGCCTACGTACCTTTTTTTAGGGATCAAGCCAATGCATAGTTCTTATAAGAAAATCCGAGAGCCTTGTAATGGAGGTGAAGGTGATACTTATAGAGGCATGGTCTTTGGCAAATGGCGAGGGCAAGACAAATTGGCACCGTGGTGAGAGAAAGACAAACACACCGGTGGTGTGGCAGGATGTTGGTAGAGAACATGATAGCTGGCAGAGAGCAGGACAATTGGTAGACTGTGAGATGGACAGAGAGCAGAGAGTAGAGAGTCCCGGTAGACTCGGGGAGCCCACAACAGGCAGAGAGTCCAGGCGGACTCGGAGAGCCCACGACGGGCAGAGAGTCCAGGCGGACTCGGGAACCCACGACGGGCAGAGATTCCAAGCAGACTCAGAGAGCCCACGATGGGCAGAGAGTCCAGGAGGACTCAGAGAGCCCACGACGGGCAGAGAGTAGAGAGCCCCAGCGGACTCAGAGAGCCCATGACGGGTAGAGAGTCTAGGTGGACTCGGAGAGCATACGACGGGTAGAGAGTCCAATCGGACTCAGAGAGCCCATGACGGGCATAGAGTCCAGGCAGACTCGGAGAGCCTACGACGGGTAGAGAGCCCACGACGGGTAGAGAGTCCAGGTGGAGTCAGAGATCCCACGACGGGCATAGAGTATAGAGCCCCGGCGGGTAGAGAGTCCAGGTGGACTCAGAGAGCCCACGATGTGCAGAGAGTCCTAGGGAAGCAGGCCCCTAGAATGCCGAACGAAGGTCAGACTTAGAGCTTCGTACCGAGCTAGTTGTTAGCCGTTGCCTTGGCCAATGTTGATTTTGGTATATCAGTATCAAACTGTGATAGAGAAACCATGATAGTGATTATGGTGGATGAGATCTCTAATCACTCTAACAAGTTTGGTACTTAAATGTCTTTAGTCTTATGTACTGTCAAATGGGATATTGATAGTATAACCAGACTAGCACGCATTGGATGTCTTCTATCTTATAAAAGGTAGGGATATATCTCATCTATCAAAGTGTAGAGACACTTGGACTGTACGTGGACGTGTATTAGAGAATGCGTACATTAGACTGACCCATTTACATTAAGTGTCACACTATGTGGCGGTTGTGTAATTATCCCTTAGACCAGAGTCTTCATGGCATCACGGTGTGGATTGTCATGCTTTGACACTATTGAGGTTTCCCCTAGCCACGGGGTGATCATGCGGTAGTGATTGGGTATGATATTGAAGCATGTGGAGTATACATGATTGGTCGTCCGGGAATCGCGTATCCTATGATTGGGATCGAATATCCGAAATGGCCTTCTTATAAGGAATGTCTAGCTCTCGAGAATCTTTGCAAAGTGGGAGTAAATGTGTTATTCCGAGAGAGCATGATATCCAGATTATAAGATACGATCGTTAATGTATTGACACCCGAGATAGGATCGTATGGATATTATTACAGCGATAGGATTGTAAGTTACACGGTAACTGTTTCACATGAAAGGTAGTAGTCATTGCTTTTGACTCTTCCGATGATTGGGGGTCACGATGTGTTGCTAGACGTTATCCCGTGATCGTTAGGCATGAAGGGCTTTTTCGTAATTTGCACTTTGTGTCTACGGCCAACATATTCAGAAGCCTATCGGGTCACACATATGAACATCGAGTCGGATTAAAATGCGGTTATAGTTGATAACCAAATAAGGAAAGTTTATCTCTAGACTATAAATATTATAGTGGTAATTTAATATGGTGAAATTTATTTATTATGAATAAATAAAATAGAAGATATTAATTATATATAAATTATATTAATTAAAGAATATTGGCATATGGGGCGCCACATTGAAGTGTACAAGATACACTTGGATTGTGCACTTTAATTAATAAGATTACCATAATATTAATATTGGATATTAATTGATTTTGGAAAAATAGATT
Organism: Gentiana macrophylla; assembly: GCA_026214975.1. Taxonomy (NCBI): domain Eukaryota; kingdom Viridiplantae; phylum Streptophyta; class Magnoliopsida; order Gentianales; family Gentianaceae; genus Gentiana; species Gentiana macrophylla. Next base: position 81,191,530 of record CM047809.1, on the reverse strand, counting down.
TATGATAATAAGATAAATATAATCAATATAGGATATTGGCAATATTTAGATTTTATTTAATATAAGATATTATAATAAAAGAGATAAATCAATCTATGAGATTTTCCTTATTTTATTGGAAAAATGTTTTCTTCTCCTCCACACAATATATGGAGCCACTTTTGACTATAAATAAGAGGTGGGTGTCAAGCTCTTTAGTACATCACAATTGCAAGAGCTAATAGTTATTGTGTAAAATAGAGAGCATCCTATAGTGAGTTTGGGAGAGAGGAAAAATGCCGGTCTAGCAACCGGAGTATTCCAATAGCACTCAGAGGAGGATTCCGGCGAGGAGTTCGTGTGGATTATCGATAGAGGCCGGACACGTGGACGGCTTGCGCACTGTACTACGCTTCATTGACAGTCAAAGCGACGATCTTATAGATCATCAAAGGTATATTCCGTCAAACTACTTAACGTGTTTATTGCATTAAACGAAGAACGATCTAGAAAAGGAAATCAAATTTTAAATTCCGCTGCGTTAAACTAGTAATTTCCTAACAGGTGTGACTCTGATTGGGCGAGTTGCCCCCTTACTCGGCGATCCTTGAGTGGTTGGTTCATGTTCCTGGTCTTTCTCCTATCTCATGGAAGTCCAAGAAACAGACCACGGTGTCTCGATCCTCTATTGAAGCCGAATATCGGTCAATGGCTTCTCTGACGTGTGAATTGAAATGGCAGAAGCAATTACTTGACGGCCTTGGAGTTCGGCACCCTCTTGGGATTCGACTTTTCTGTGACAGTCAGTTTGTTTTATATATTGCACATAACCCGGTTTTTCATGAACGTACGAAGCATATTGAGACCGACTGTCACTTCGTACATGATGCCGTCACGGATGGTTTGATTCTTCCTTCCTATGTTCCTACCAAGCAACAGTTGACAGATATTTTTACCAAGGCTTTGGGACGACCTCAGTTCGAGTTTTTATTGCGCAAGTTGGGCGTTCGGGACCTTTACGCTCCCACTTGAGAGGGTATTATGATATTACGTATTATCAGATGTATTATGTATTATTTTTATTTATTGTGATTAGTAAGGGTAGTGACGTAATTGTGATTAGACTTGGGAGCCCTGAGGTTGGGGCTGGGATCCTCTGTCCAAATATTGTGTCTAATTTGTCTGCCTAAGTCAATACGGTGTCGTTTTGTATCCAATTGTCAGATTAAAAAAAAAAAAAAACTGTAAAGTACCGTCGTCTTCTTCACTCTTCCTTCTCCATACAAACTCTATTTCTCATTTTCTTCTCTACAAATAATCCATCCAAACATTCAATTTTTCTTTCGCAAACTCCAAATGCATCAAATGAACCAACATTCAACTTCTTAAATGATCAAACATCTTCTCAGGAGCAAAAAATCATACCCAAATGAACAACTAATTTTAAAACAATGAAAACAAAAATCAACAAAATAGAATCGATTTCGCACCTTGTATCATTTTTTTTTATCAGAAACAACTATTTTGTTTTCACAAGAATCCGGGACTGCAACTATCAATTTGTATGAAACCCATCAATTTCTGCAACTATCTCAATCCTTGTAAGAAACTCATCAATAATATAAGGATAAGAAGATAAATTCCGGCATCAGTGAAAGACTTTGCAAAAAGAAAAATGAAGTTTTGGATGGATTACTTTGAATGAAATGAGAAATGGAGAAAAAAAAATAGGGTCTTTCAAAATAGAGAAATGGAGTTTTCTGAATCTCAGAATAGGGTCTTTCGAAAAGACAAAAAAATAAAAAAGAGAATGGGGTACAAAACGACGTCGTATTAAATTAGACAGGCAAATTAGACACAATGTTTGGACAGAGGATCCCACCCCCTGAGGTTGGCCAAAAAATGTTATAATTATGTATTCTGAATGATATACGAATAGATTGACTGAATTTTAGCATAAAGGGGGTTTTTTTTTTGTCAGTTTCAAGAGGAGGTCGGAATAGGATTAGAGGGAAAAAACTTAAATGTGCTTTATTTTATTGTTTCTCTTACAAAAGTGATAGATTCACATATCAAAACACACAAGACCCACCGAGTGTTAAATCATGTGGGCAACAAATTTTCTTTTAAGGCAAAAGTGAAAAGCATCATGTGGCTGTAAACAAGTTTCATGGGGACAAAAGCAAGCACCGATCGGTGCCTAAATACTTTTGATTTCTTTTAACGGTGAAAAAAAAATAGGCCGCAGTGTATCAGTGTGTATAACGCATAAAGTTAGATAAAAAATGGTCTGGAACACATCCACACCACTTTGGCTACTATCTGCAACGACATGTTGACGTACTGAATAACTACTATGTCAATAGCCATCTATTGCTAATGTAAAGAATAAAGATCAGAGCTGACAGCTGTGTTTAGATTATTGGCTACAATAGATTAAGAGACACCTCATATGATAGATAATATCTAAGACTAGATTCTTGTATGGGGATGTGTGAGTAGTTATAACTACCTTGGTGATATAAGGGTGTAATAGCTCATCATTCTGATTATCAAATGAATTAACTCTGAAATACTTTTCTTCTCTTAGTATCGGAGCGACAGGTACGGCGGAACCATCGCCACCGCGGTCCATTTCTTCCACCAAAGTCGGAGGTGAAGGAAGCTCAATTGGGTTCATCACAGGCAGCAACATGTTAGCTCAGTTAACTACACCAACAATCGTTACTGGCATTCCCATTTCCAGACCTCCAATTCCATCATCAGCTCAGTTCTACACCAGTTGCTCATTCCTTACTTTCACCGGAGCTCACATGTTCCAAACCGGATCTTCTCTTTCAGGTTTGAATCTTATAACTACGTTTCCTTGAGTACCTCATTCCTCCCTGTTGAATCAATCAGAAAGCATAACTCCAGCTTTCCGATCTACTAGTCCCACCTTTCCGTTTAACACCTTGAACCCAGTCCCATTTACTGGTCACTTGAGTCAACCCATTACAGTAAAAATAACCAGAGAAAACTACCTATTGTGGAGGTATACTGTGTTGCCTGTTATCAAATGTTATAAGCTCGATGGGTACTTATTTGGACTAAACCTCGACCTCCAGAGATCCCTGATCTTCCTACAAACCCAGTTGTTGCAGAATGGGACTCTTGATTCTCTACTCACAGGTTGGCTACTTGGATCGATGACAGAGCAAGCCTTAACCGAGGTGGTTGGTTGCTCCACCTCCCATGAAATCTGGTCTACCCTTGAAGTGTTGTTCAATAATCAGTCAAAATCGAGGATGTTGGAGTATAAGAGTGCACTTACAAAATCTAAAAAGGGGTCAAAATCCATGGTAGATTGTAGAGAAATGAAATATGGAAATCAGGAAGAAAATATTTTATTATTGATTAATTGATAGAGGCTACAGACTCCTTTATTTATACTAAGGGAAGGAGGACTCCTCCCTATTTCAACTTCCTATAAATACTACCTTCTATAAATAGACTCCTACTACGATCAAATTCTTAGAGCAGCCGCCTCTCACACCCTAGGTAATTTAAATAACAGGAATGTCATTCTTACCCTTATTATTACAATAATGTACTAACACATAAATATAGAATAAATGGCATGAATCTCTACACTCCCCCTCAAGTTAAGCATGTAGATTCAACATGTTTAACTTGCTTATAAACCCATCAAATCCAGGCTTTAGCAAAGCTTTGGTCAACCCATCTGCAACCTGTTGTGCTGAGGGCAAGAAAGGCATGCAGATCACTCCATCATCCAATTTTTCTCTAATAAAGTGCCTGTCAATTTCTATATGCTTGGTCATGTCATGCTATACAGGATCATTAGCAATATCAATGGCAGCTTTATTGTCACAGTAAAGCTTCATAGGTAGTTTTACAGGCATTGATAAGTCCTCTAAAACTCTTTTAATCCATAATTATTCACATACTCCAAGTTCCATGGCCTTGAATTCAGATTCACCACCCCTTGTTTTTTTCTTCTCCAAGTTACTAGATTGCCCCAGACAAAGCTACAATACCCAGATATGGATCTTCTTTCAACAGACCCTGCCCAATCAGCATCTGTGTATACTTCAATGCTCATGCTTGTGTCTTTTCTGAACCATAGACCTTCACCAACTGTTCCTTTTAAGTACCTCAGTATTCTGAACACAACTTCCATATGTGGTTCACAAGGAGCATGCATGAACTGGCTTACAACACCTTCTGCATAGGATATGTCAGGTCTTGTATGGGCCAAGTATATCAGTCTCCCTACAAGTCTCTGATATTTTCCCTTGTTTACAGGGACTTGATCTTTTTTTTCCCAGAGTTTGATGTTGGCTTCCATAGGAGTGCTGTGGCTGGTTTGCAATCACTCATCCCTGTTTCTTCAATAAGGTCTAGTATGTATTTTCTCGGACATACTACCAATCCTTTGTCTGATCTGGCAACCTCCATTCCTATGAAGTATCTTAAACTTCCTAGTTCTTTTATCTCAAACTCCCTGACCAGGCTCTTCTTAGTTAGATTGATCCCTGTCATATCATCCCTAGTGAGGATGATGTCATCTACATAGACTACTAGCACTGTCATCTTGCCATTTTCTGATCTTTTGGTGAAAAGGTTATGATCTGATTGACCCTGCTTGAATTCTTCTTTCTTCAGAAATTTCATAAATCTCTCAAACCATGCTCTTGGACTTTGTTTCAGCCAATATAGAGCCTTTTTCAGCTTGCATACTTTACCATTGTCTTTGCCAGAAAACCCAGGAGGCATATCCATGTAAACTTCTTCCTTTAGATTTCCATGTAGGAAAGCATTTTTTACATCCAGCTGTTCCAAGGGCCAATCCAAGTTCACAGCTATAGACAAAATTATCCTCACAGTATTAAGCTTAGCTACTGGTGAGAAAGTTTTTGAATAATCTATCCCATAAGTTTGAGTGTACCCTTTGGCTACCAACCTTGCTTTGTACCTCTGTATGGACCCATATGAATTGTATTTCATAGTGAAAATCCATTTACACCCCACTGTGGTCTTCCCAGCAGGTAGGCTAGCTGCTTCCCATGTGCCATTCTTTTCAAGAGCACTAATTTCTTCATACACAACAGCCTTCCATTCTGGATGGGACAAGGCTTTATGGATGGTTTTAAGGATTTGGATATTGGATAGGCTAGTAGTAAAGGCTTGATACTATGGGGAGAGTTTATTATAGGTGACATACCTACTTAGAGGATAGAGGGGGTGTTTGGTACATTCTCTTATTGGTTTTCTCAAGGCAATTGGGAGATCAGACTGATTTGAGTGATCAGGTGGTTCTGACATACCCTGAGATGGTGATTCTAAGTGAATATGCCTGTCAGATTCAAAATCAGATGATAAAGAATTTGGAGCATTACCTGTCTCTGGGCTCTGTTCAAGAGTTGCACATAAGGATGGAGGTTGCTCAGTGCTTGGATGACGAGCTTTCTCTTTGAGTTGTATACCTTTCCTGGAATAAGTCCTTCCTAGAAATTTTTGTATTCTAGTCTTCGGACTAGGACTAGCTGATTTATTCCCCTGATCAGGTGTATTCACCTCAGTAGGATTATCTGCAGTCTGATCCCTTAATTCCCTATCTTGATAGTAATAATCATGATGTGGAGAGGTGTTGTCAGGTTCATTAATCAAAAATTGTGAAAAATCTTGTTGTGAAAAATCATGTTCCTTAAAATTCTCCCCCTGAACATGAGTTTTGAAAACATTTTACCTTCAAAAAAGGACACATCACTGCTGACATACACTTTCTGTGTTTGTGGATCAAAACATTTATACCCTTTTTGTGTTGGGGAATTCTCGACAAACACACATTTTCTAGCTCTGTGATCCAATTTCCCGTGGTGATGAATATGTGTGAAGGCAGTGCATCCAAAAACTTTGAGGGACATGTCTTGAATTATTCTAGTGTTGGGGTAAAACACTTTTAACTGGCTGACAGGGGTTTGGTACTTCAAAAAACATGAAGGGAGCCTGTTTATCAAATATATGGCAGTTAGAACTGCCTCTCCCCATAGATATTTAGGGCTGTTAGAGGTTATCATAAGAGCCCTAAAAATTTCTAGAATATGTCTGTTTTCCCTCTCTGCCACCCTATTTTGTTGGGGTGTGTCAGGACAGGAGCTTTGGTGGACAATGCCATGTTTGAGGAAGAAAGGCACAAGGATAGAATTGAAATATTCTGTCCATTGTCACTTCGGAAAACTTCTATTTTTGAGTAAAACTGTGTCAAAATCATTTCGTAAAATTCAATGAAAACTTGTTTAGCTTCAGATTTGTGTTTTAATAGATAAACCCAAGAGATCCTAGTGTGGTCATCAATGAAAGTAATGAACCGTCTTTTCCCTTGTGTACTCTTCCTTGCAGGCCCCCAAATGTCACTATGAATTATAGTGAATGGCTTTGTTGGCTTGTAAGGTTGAGGCGGGAAAGATGATCTTGTGTGTTTAGATAATTCACATATTTCACATTTAAACAAGGATGGATCTTTATTGATGAAAAAATTTGGAAACAGTTTCTTTAAATAGCAAAAACTAGGGTGGCCAAGTCTATAATGCCACAACATGATATTATTCCTATCAATAAAAGTAGACTGAAGGCAAACATTTTCAGAATTCTTCTTATTCCAAGATTCTTCTTCCTCAAAGAGATATAGGCCTCCCATCATCGTAGCACTGCCAATCTCCATCCCCTTGTGAGTATTCTGCATTTTACACCCATTGTCAGAAAACACAACATTACAGTTAGCATCTGAAGTGAGTTTACTGACAGACATAAGATTACAGGACATGGATGGTAAATGTAGGACATTATGGAGGGTTAAGGTAGGGGAGATAGTGATGGATCATTTTCCTGCTATGGCAGACAAAGATTGCGTGTGAGACCGGGAGCCAAGATGGCCTTGGGTAGAAAGCAATACTTAATTCAGTGAAATTGTAGGATATAAAAGCATTTAACAATCCTAGGGATCCATCTGCTATCTTAACTTTATGATTTCCAGCACAGGATTTATAAGTTGAAAAAAAGATGTGAATAGCTTGTCATATGGTCTGTTGCTCCTGAGTCAATGACCCAAAAGGAGGACTGGCTGACACCAAGAAATGATAAGGAAGAACAAGTACCTTTTTCTACTAAGGAGCATGAAGAGTCACCTTTGTTATGAATGGTTTGGGCTTGAATCAGTTTGGTCAGCTGATCCAGTTGTTCTTGAGAGAATAGCTGCTGTGTATTAGAACTAGTACCTTGATCAGATGATACCTGATTAGTCTACCTTGCCTCTGAGCTTCCTGTTCCTCCACCCCTAGGCTTCTAGTTTGAAGGTTTACCATGTATTACCCAACAATTATCCTTGGTGTGACCTGATTTCTTGCAATGGTCACACCATGTCTTTGGTTTCCTTCCTTTCTGATCATTCCTATTAGCCACCAATGCAGAACTTTCTGTCCTAACTGAATTTCCAGATGAAGGCCCCCTGTGCATCACTCTCCTTCTGGATTCTTCCCTCCTAACCTCAGCAAAAACCTCACTTAGTGAATGTAGGGGAGATTTTCCTAGTATCCTTCCCCTAACCTCATCCAGATCCAGATCTAGACCTGCCAAGAAGGTATAAACCCTCTCATTCTCTTCCCTTTTTTGTGCCTTTACTCCATCTCCAGTACATTCCCAGGAATTGTCATAGGACAGATCCAATTCTTGCCATAATCCCTGCAATTCAGTGTAATAGAGAGTGACTTCTCTGTTGTCTTGCTTGCAAGCCCAGATTTTAGTCTTAAGTTCATAGATTTGGGATGTATTCTCCATATCAAAATACTTATCTTTGACCATCTTCCATATGTCTTAGGCTGTTGGCAGGAACATGTGAGGCTTTGTTACAAATTTCTCCAAGGAGTTGATCAACCATGCTCTCACCATTGAGTCCTCAGATCTCCATGTTGCAGATTTGGGATCTCCTGCAGCCGGTTTGACCATTCTCCAGTCAAGTATCCTAATTTTCCTCTACCATCAATGGCCAATGTCATGGTTTGTGACAATTCTAGGTAATTTTTTCCATTCAGCCTCTGTGTTGTTAGCAGAATGGAGGAAGATGAATTGCTGGAGTCATGTCCAGTGGATTGATCATCTCTTGGTATGGATGATCCAGTAGTATTGGATGATGCAGTCGATGCTGTGCTTCCAGTCATGGTTGCGCGTAGATACATGTATATGCGCTGATCATAAGACCTGCTCTGATACCATGTAGAGAAATGAAATATGGATATCAGGAAGAAAGTATTTTATTATTGATTAATTGTTAGAGGTTACAGACACCTTTATTTATACTAAGGGAAGGAGGACGACTCCCTATTTCAACTTCCTGTAAATACTACCTTCTATAAATAGACTCCTACTACGATCAAATTCTTAGAGCAGCCGCCTCTCACACCCTAGGTAATTTAAATAGCAGGAATGACATTCTTACCCTTATTATTACAATAATGTACTAACACATAAATATAGAATAAATGGCATGAATCTCTACATAGATTATTTGGCTACCATGAAATACTATAGTGACAATTTAATTGCAGCAGGGTACCCCATTTCGAAGTCTGAATTAATTTTGGCTAAACTAGCTGGACTGGACAAGGATTATGCAGCTGCTATTGTAAACTTAACAGCTAGAGTTGGATCATTGTCCTGGCAAGAAGGCCAATCACAATTAATTACTCATGAAAGGCTCTTAGCTAGGTTAATCACTCAGCACAAAACACTGCTATGAATCCCACTGTTCACATTGCTAGCTACAATGGTGGTCCTGGATCAGGGAGATCAGGCCCTAGACTAACAGGATCAGGTTAGAACTCATATAGAGGCAGAAGTGGAGGCTCAAGAGAAGGAAGAAATAGAGGAGGCAGAACTGGTGGTAGGAACTCAGGAAGTGCCAAAGTTCAATGCCAACTTTGTGGAAAAAATGGACACACTGTTGCTATCTGTTGGCACAGGTTTGAGACAGACTTTCAATCAGTAGAGTCCACTAATACATCAAGACCAAACCAGCCATCAACTTATATGGCCACCCCTAGCTCTGTTGCAGATCATGCTTGGTACTTAGACAGTAGCAACAAATCATGTTACTTCTGACCTGGGTAATCTAAACCAGAGTACTGCTTACTATGGTAGTGATACACTAACAGTAGGGAATGGTGAACATTTATACATTGAGCACACTGGTCATACTATCCTACACACACATTGGTCCCTTGTATTTGAACACTGTTCTTTATGTCCTACAAATTACCAGAAATTTTCTTAGTCTTTAAAAATTAGTGTCCATAATGATGTGTTTGTTGAATTTACTGACAATCTTTGTTTTGTTAAGGACAAGGTAACAAAGAGACCAATTCTCAAAGGGAAAATCAAGGATGGGCTTTATCAGATACTGCCTCTGGACAGTGAGTCAACCGAGATCTCCCTTCAATCCAAGCCTAGCCAACTCAAGTCTTCTGTTGTTTTTCTGAGTCAAGTGTCTGTCAAGTCTGGAAATGTCTAGTCCCTAGATGTTCTTGATCTTAATAAAGATCCTAATATATGGTATATGAGGTTAGGTCACCCCTCCAGTAGAGTTCTGAGTCAAATCCTAAATGATTGTAATGCTGTTATAAATGAAAAACTTATGTTTTGTGATGCTTGTCAATTTGGGAAATCTCATGCCTTACCTCATTTAAGTTATGTTTCTCATGCTGCTTCCTTATTAGATTTAGTGCATACTGATCTCTGGGGGTCTGCCCTAGTCAAATCTATAGAGGGATATCTATACTACATTCCTTTCATAGATGATCATACCAGGTTCACATAGATTTTCCATTAAAGGCCAAGTCTGAAGCTCTTTTTGTGTTTACTCAGTTTAAAACCCTTGTTGAAACTCAGTTCAGTACAAAAATCAAATGTGTTCAGTCTGACTGGGGGGTGAGTACAGAAACTTTGAATCCTACTTAAAACAATATGGCATTGTCTTTAGACACTCTTGCCCTCATGACATGCTCAAAATGGAAGAGCTGAGGGAAAGCATAGACATATCATAGAGTTAGGATTGACTATGTTAGCTCTAGCATCCATGCCTCTTAGTTTTTTGTGGCACAGCTTCCAGGCCTCTGTGTCCATCATTAATTGCCTTCCTACACCTTTTTTGAGCCAAAGTTCACCTTATGAATGTCTCTTTGGTAAGAAACCTGATTACACTACCTTTAAAGTGTTTGGTTGTGCAGCATATCCCTATTAGACCATTTCAAACCACTAAATTTCAGTGTCATACCTCCCAATGTGTTAATTTAGGCCTTAGTCCTCATCATAAATGTAATGCCCTACTCCCGACCCCAAGGTCCACTGGGGTCATTCTAGGAGGGGTTGCGAAGCTCTCGCCGTGACTTCAATAACTAGACAATAAATCCCATAAAAACAAACTAAATCCACAAAATAATCCGCAAATAATTTTGTAATTAATCATTAACTATTTCCATTGAAAAGAAAATACTTACACTAGTTCCTTAAAAAGAATGACACCATCCATGACGTCAATTTTTATTTATCATCGGTCTCGATCAATATTATCTCCTATACTCTTCATTCCCCTAGATCATTAACCTGTATTTATATTTATAGAAAGAAAAACAAAACAAAACAAAAAGATAAACAATGAAAACGAGGCGTCAGCAAAATGCTGGTATGAGCCACGTGTGCAAGTGCTATATATATATATATATATATATATATATATATATATTAAACTTCTTAAATGCAGCAGAAGTCCTTTGTAATTATGCAAAAACGAGTTAGTAACAATTTTTGAACTAATAATTGAGCAAGAATAATAAAAACAAATTTTATAAGGTATATTATGCAGGAGCTTATAAGAAAACATGTTTGTTCATTCATTAGCATCAGTTTTGACCGAGCCGATGAGTCAAGTACCGCCCTAACACCATTTGTACCCAGGGATTTCAACCGCACTTCACGAGAACTAGCCATGCCTGACAACTCCGGCCGATTGTCAGGGAAATGGAATCAACCTTCGCCGTGCAAACCTCCTACACGGTTCCAGCCAATCCTATCCATGCCCTAGGACCCACGAACCAACCGTCAGCCCTTGCTTTCCCGGCTGTAGCATGAATCTTCGGGGAAAATGTGTCGTCCCCACTCTGACGAGTGAGTACTCTAGCTACTGTCGGAAAGACTTCGAGTCAAGAGACCCCGAGACCGGTGACTAGCCGTTCTCCTGAAGCATAACTCTAACCCCCCCCTTAGCCACTAGAGCTTTGACACTTTCGTCATGAGCGAAATGAAATGAGCAAGTATTATCCGTCAATTCCAAGTATCGCTTTATTTATTTATAAAACGCCAATTACAAAAAATCAAGTCGTTTAATTTTAATGAAATCATTTGAAAATGACTTTCGAGTTTAAAAGATCATTCGATATATATACATAAAATATTTGAAAATAAAATAAAACACATTTTTGACTTTATATCAAAATAAAAGACTCACATTCAAGTCGATGCTAATAATTTTTTCTCTAACGTCCAATTATGTCTCATTGTATCCTTGACCATGTCCTCATGTTCCAGTTATACTAATATCCACTACTTAAACTATTTATTTGAAACCCGACTTGCCCTGCTGACGTTTTAACAAATGGTTCCATTACATCTTAGCTTTCGCGGCCCACTCGATCATTAATCCCTCGACATCGTTAATTCTCTTAGTCCGTCTCCACTACGAACCGCCCTCTATCTCTCCCATCGACCGATTGCGAAGAAATTGCACAACAGTGGCTAGGTTCACCAGCTAGGGTGTCGCTTAAAGGTCGGTGTGCAGCAAATTCTCTTAAGAAACACCACCGATATGGCATGGTGGTTGTGATGTTGCTTAGGAAAATAATCTGCTTGTTTTCCATGGATTTGTCGTAGTAACGGAGGAGGAACAATGACACTTATGGTTATTTATGCAGGGGTTATAGTTGATGGTGTAAAGCTGGGCTTAAAAAAGGTCATGACAAGCGGCTATGGTGGCCTTTCCGGCGATGAGAGAATTGACATATTATGCTGACAGTGGAGACAAAAGAATTGACGGGAATATCAATGATATTGCGAGGAAACTTTGTATTTATATTAAGTGAGAGACAAGTGATTAATATATATAGAAACCGACTAGCCTAATATTGCGGTAACCGAAAATGGTGTAAAGAGTAACATTCAATTCAACAATTAGGATACCCATTTCGGTTTGAATTGAGCTGCCACTGTGTATATGTATGTATGTATATATATATATATATATATATATATATATATATATATATATATATATATATTTAGTTACGACCTGTAATCATTCCATTGTATACTGTAATATTCCGATTTTCGGAAAAAGGCAGACGTGTCATTTTACGAAAACGAAATATTATTATTTCCTATCTTTTGTGGGAGTTAAGTATTTAATAGAGTATGTATATATATTTTTGAATTTTATATGTATATATTTAAGGGAAATCTGGTTATTTGGTAATTAAAGGACAATTAAGGAAAAAAGGGGTTTATGAGAAATTAGTATTTAAGGAAAATTAACACACAATAATCCCATAACCTAGACTCGAATCGTAAAATCGAGCCACACCTCTTCTCTGCAAACTTTGGGAGGAGAAAGGGGCTAGAGGAGTTCTTCAAGTAATCAAGCAAAGCTTGACCGCTTGCGATCGTAGTAGAGAATTGGAACCGCTGTGAGGAGCACATCGCTTGGATATCAGTGGGAAGGAAGTGCAGCCGTTTTCAGAGGCTTTTGAATTTGGTTGTGGCTGCAATTAGGTAAGAAACTCTTCCTATGATCTCGGTTATGATTCGTAAAGTTTAGATTATGCTTTTGAGACGTGTAGATGCTAGTAAAAGATGTGTTTTTCGTTGATCAAGGATCCTAGGTAATCTTGGGATGATTAGATATGTTTTCTACATTTTACTGTGTTGAAAACGAGGTTAATTAGGTTAGAAACGATTCAGAAATCGAGTTGCGAAGATTTTAGCATTTTGGGAAAAAACCTAGGCAGACGGGCGTCTGCAATAGGCGGACGGGCGTTGTTAGGAACGTTCTATTATGTTTTGATGATGGCCATACTAGCTGTTATAGAAAGCCTGAAATAAGTTAGAATTCTCTGTATAAGTCTTTACTTAGAGTCTGACATGTTGTATAAGTTGAGTCAGACAAGTATTGTACTAGTTGGTAGGACGGCAAAGTAAAAAGATATTCGGCAGAGTGAAGCCACCAAGCACCAAAGAGAGAAGCAATGAAGACATTAATGGTCTGACTTATAACCAAGGAAGTCTGTGATGACCTTGGATAAGTCCAAGTTACACTTTAAGTGATAAAACTTAATGTTCAAATATGGTGTACACTAATCTCACCCCAATCAAGGATCGATTGAAGTACAAAGATTCTCCTTAAATCAAGCAAAGAAGAAAACAGTGAATCGACAAAGTAAACTGACTTTCGGCTGAGTAAAGACAAAACGGTGAAGGAAGATCTAAATCGGCTAAGTCAGAAGGATCACTCGACCGTTCTGAAAATGGCGAAGTAACACTTACCAGATCAGATTTAATATACGTTGAAGATTCAGAAGATCATGCATTAAATGCACAATCAATAGAGGATCAATCAAGGACGGATCTTCTGCTATACGTTTGAAGAAAGAATCCGATCACTGAAATCAAGGAGAATGCAATTAAGGGGGAATCAAGAATAAAATCAATGATTATTCCCTCATTAATATAGCCAACGGACGGAATTTCAAATCAAGGTTATTCAAGGCTATAAATAGAAGGCATTGATGACAAAGAAGAACAACGATCCGATAAGAAAAATCAAGCGAAAACTCACAATTTGAAAAGCCTTCTCTCCGAACTTACAAGGATACATCTAGTGATCAACTCGGATATCGAGCTACAAAGTCATATTCAAAGATCGAGATTGATCAAGCAAGTGTGTGAAACACATTCACATCAAATCAAAGCAAGCGAATCGTAGGCAATGAGAAGGAGTTGAATCTGTGATAGCTGTTGAAGGATTTTGATCTCAAGGAGCAGCAAAAGAGACTGAATCACTGAAGCTGTTGCAGTCAAGGAGTGAAAGTCTTGTAGATTGTGAAGCTTGGGAAGCCAAGGACAATCATACTATTGTATCTGTGAAAACAATAGTGAATTCCTCCGATCATCACAGGAGAAGAGTGGATTAAGGGATTACACCACCCTGAACCACTATAAGCCTTGTGTCAATTTACTTTCTGCAATTTATTTTATAGCATTTATTTAAATTGCCTAGATCATAACTTATATCTGTGATTGTCAAAACTGATTTGAAAACAACAGAGTAAGAAGGGACTTATCTGCTGCCCAAAAGCTTTTAAACAAAAGAAAAGTTTTTGAAACTCCACTATAGTCATTCACCCCCTCCGACTATAGTTTCACCTTCTCTCTGGGACCAACAATTGGTATCGGAGCAAAGTTCCTAGTATCGTAACCTGCTCGAGATCTAATTTACGTAACAAGGAGATCACACATTTTCAAAGTAGTTTTCAAATCTAAGTTTTCTATACGTTTACATTTATATCTTCACTTGCACTTATAGATTCCTCAAACTTTTTGTCAAAAGTACCTGTTTTTAATGTTAATAATTTTGATGAATATAAAATAAGAATGATATCTCATCTTGCAGCAACTCATGAAGAGATGCTGGATGTAATTAATGATGGACCAATCATAATCACTACTGTGGTAGGCACCGGAGCAGATCAAGGGAAGGAAATCGATAAACCTAAAAAGGATTGGATCAAGGATGACAGGAGAAGAGCAAATCTGGATTTTGTTGCAAAAGACATGATTTTGAAGACCCTAGATAGCAACATGTTCATGAGAATCAAAGACTGCAAAACAGCAAAGGAGATGTGGGACAAGCTAGCATTGATAAATGAAGGATCTCAAGGCGCTTTAAGAAAACAAATTATCTCAAGGCAAAACAGAAATTTGAGAACTTCAAAATGAAGGCTGGTGAATTCATTGATCAAATGGACAATATATTCTCAAGCAATATCGCTGACTCACAAAATGACTTGGACACACATATCCCCAGAAAGAAGTATGCTTGAAGATTTTGAGAGGCTTACGAAAAGATGAAAGATCATAACATCGATGAATCGAGGAAGAACAAATCTTGCAAACACGACACTCGACCTCGATGTCCCAATTAAAAGCTCATGAATTCGAATTGAACGGTGAAGATGGTGCTCCGGCAGAGACAAAAAATCACTGCACTGGTTGCACCCCAGCAAAGTAACTTTGCCGATTGTATCAGCAGAGAGACACAAGAACTCAAAGAACATGTAGCTTTATTAGTCAAACATTTTGACAGGTTTAGCAAAAAGAAGACATTCAAGGGAAACTCATCATCAAACAAGAGGTCAAGCTCAAACAAAGACATGAAGAAAAAAGATGATGAATACAAATGCTTCAACTGCAACAAGAAAGGTCACTTCAAGGCTGATTGTCCTGAAGAAAATGACAAAGATGATGAAAAGAAGAAATACAAAGCATTTGAAAAGAGGAAAACCAAGAAGGCACTAAAGGCTGAATCCAGTAGTGAAAAGATTGAAGAATCATCTGATAATGACTCAGATGACAGTGATGAAGAAGATAGCTCAGAAAATGAAAAAGCATGCTTATGTCTCATGACCAAAGAATTAAATGAAGATGAAGGTGACAGCTCAGACACTGATTTATGTCTAATGACCAAAGAATCAAATGAAACTGAGGTATCATCTAGCCCTTACTCTTCATTTAATGCATCCACTTCTGACACTGCACAATCTTCTGCTCTCCCATTAGATACAGCAGACCTAGTCCAAATTCTCATGACTAAATTTGATGAAATTGAAATGAATCATGAAATTCTGGAAAAGGAATGCAATGATCTAAGAAAAGAGAATAGGAGATTAAAGAAAGAACTGGATAAAGCAAAAGCTGAATTAACCAGTAAGGAGACCTACTTAAATGATCAACAAAAAGCAGATGATCATACATCTGTTATTGACAGATCAGTTAAGAAAATCTCCCACCGGTAAAGGTAACCACTTTGCCACTAAATGCACCACCACAAACCCTCAAAAGGTTTGGATCCGAGATCTGGTCTTGGCTACAACAGTCAGGATGAAAATAGAAACAATGGTCAACACAATTCTAAATTCAGGACCATCAATGGACCAAAATTTAGAAAGGGACATACCATAGTTCCAACAAATCATCCTGCTCCGGTAAAGTCAAAACCTAGTGCAGCGAAACAGCAGACTAAATCCTCATTCCAATCAAGCAAAAACAAAAACCTTCTGAAAGGAAAAGGCAGACTTTATCCTTCAGAGGATGATTGGAATGTTGCACCTCCAAAATACAAGAAGAAACCATTGAGTGATATGCATCATGTGTTTAAGAAAAATCAATCTAGATATGTTCCTAAACACTTGAAGCAACACAGGTTTCTTACTGCATATTGGAAAGTGAAGAGGGATGTACATGTACCAAAAGGCAGAGAAATGTATCAGAATATCTTCAGTAAAAATATCAGAAGCTATTATGCCATGCCTTATACATATGAAGTTGATGACTTCAACTATCCAAAAAGAAGAACTTTTGGATATACACTTGGTATGAGGCATGATCGCTATGATATGGACCCAAACAGTGTTGGGTACCTAAACTTAATTAATTTGTTTTGTAGGATGTCTGGTACATAGACAGTGGATGTTCCAGACACATGACAGGAAACAAGAAATGGCTCACTGACTTCAAAGCTTTTAATGGACCCAAAGTCACATTTGGAGGTAAATAAAACCCTGGCAAGATTAAGGGGGAAGGCATAATACTCAAGAACAATCTGAAGATTCAAATGTGGCATATGTCAAGGGACTTAATTTCAATCTGATGAGCATCAGTCAATTCTGTGATAAAGGCTACAATGTGCACTTTAACAAAGAAGGATGTAAAGTGATTCACAGCCAAACCAACACAATAGTTCTTGCAGGTAGAAGACAAGACAACATGTATGTGGTGGACTGGAGAACAGCCAAGGCAGAAACATGTCTGCTTGTCAAAAATAAACAATCAACAAGCTGGATTTGGCATAGAAGATTAAATCACCTGAATTTCAAGACCATCAACAAATTATCAAAGAACAAATTAGTTGAACGACTGCCAGAGATCATATTCAAAAAGGAAAGCCTATGTGATGCATGTCAGAAAGGGAAACAAATCAAAAGTTCATTCAAGTCAAAGCCTTATCAATCTACAACCAGAGTTCTACATCTGTTACACATGGACCTGTTTGGACCAGTCACACCAGTAAGTGTAAGTGGTAAGAAATACACCCTAGTAGTGGTGGATGACTTCTCAAAGTACACCTGGACCATTTTCATGAACAAGAAGAAAGAAACACTCAAAAGTCGCCAGATTTGGCCGAGAAGACTCCAAAATGAAAAGGAACTAAAATCATCAAGATCGATCGATAGAGGCACCGAATTTCTAAATGAAATTATCGTAACCTCTTCGTGAAGAAAATGGAGTACTACATCAATTATCTGCAGCAGGAACTCCACAACAAAATGGTGTAGCAGAAAGAAGAAACAGAACTTTCAAAGAAGTAGTTAGAACAGTGATTGCTGAAGCATGCTTGCCAAAGAGATTTTGGGCTGAAGCTGCAAACACAGCATGCCATACACAAAACAGATCAATCATCAACAAATATCATGGAAAGACTCCATATGAAATATGGAATGGTAGAAAACCTAATATCTCATATTTTCATATGTTTGGATCGAAATGTTTTGTCTTGAACAGGAACCAATTGCATACCTTTGATGAAAAGGCTGATGAAGCAATCTTTATGGGATACTCAAACACCAGCAAAGCATTCAGAGTACTTAACAAAAGAACATTGGTGATTGAAGAATCAATACATGTAGTTTTTGATGAACCAAATACAAATGGTGAAGATCTTCAAGATCAAGAAAAGGAAGCAGCACAAAGGGAAATCTATACAAGTGCAACCATACCAGCTTCTATCCTAAATCATCATTTTGAAAATCAAGAGGAGCCACATATATACACAATGATCAAGCACCGTAACTTGAAGTTCATACCCATAATGAAGTCAGTAGAAGCACCAAGTGAAGAACAACTTCAACTTCGATCTAAATTCGCTAAGAGATCATCCCGAAGAACAAGTCATTGGAGATGTTCACACAGAGTTAGAACCGTAAGACAACCTGAGCACATGCTAACATGCTTTCTATCACAAGTGGAACCCAAGACCATAGATGATGCAATCCAAGATGCAGATTGGATCATATCCATGCAAGAAGAACTAAATGAATTTGAAAGAAATGAAGTCTCAGGAACTTGTTGATGCACTGGATATAACCAACATCATTGGAGCAAAATGGGTATTCGTGAACAAGATGGATGAGCAAGGAACTGTTGTCGTAAAACAAAGCAAGACTAGTTGCGAAAGGCTATTCTCAAGCAGAAGGAATAGATTATGATGAAACATTTGCACCAGTAGCAAGATTTGAGGCAATCAGACTCTTTCTAGCTTTTGCTGCATACAAAGATTTCAAAGTCTATCAAATGGATGTCAAGAGTGCATTTCTAAATGGACTTTTGGAAGAAGAAGTATATGTGGAACAACCTCCTGGATTTCAAATCAAAGGAAAAGAAGACAAAGTATACAAAGTCAAGAAGGCCCTTTATGGACTCAAACAGGCACCAAGAGCCTGGTATGAAACACTATCACAATTTCTGATCAAGAATGGATTGAACAAAGGAACTATAGACAAGAATCTATTCAAAGTAGAGGAAGGAACAAGTACATTGTTAGTACAAATCTATGTTGATGATATCATCTTTGGATCAGAGGATGAAAAGCTATGTGAGAAATTTGCAAACCTGATGAAGAGCAAATTTCAGATGAGCATGATGGGAGAATTAAATTATTTCCTTGGCCTTCAAGTTAAGCAAATGAAGGATGGTATTTTCATTAGTCAAGCCAAGTACACAAGAGATTTAATACACAAGTATGGGATGGATACAAGTGGCACAGCAGACACACCAATGTGTGCAAGAGTCATACTTGGAAAAGATGAAACAGGAAAGGATGTTGATCAGAAAATGTATAGAGGAATCATTGGATCCTTACTATACTTAACTGCAAGTAGACCTTATATAGCATTTGCAGTAGGAGTATGTGCAAGATTTCAAGCTCAACCAAAGGAATCACATCTTCTAGCAGCCAAGAGAATAATCAAATACCTGAAAAACACTATCAATGTAGGTATTTGGTATCCAAAAGATGGAGGATTTAAATTGTTATCATATTCAGACTCTGACTATGCTGGATGCAAAATAGATAGAAAAAGAACCTCTGGAACATGTCAAATGCTAGGCACCAGACTAGTCTCTTGGTTCAGTAAAAAGCAAAACTCTATATCTACATCAACAAATGGAAGCAAATATATAGCAAAGCCAGTAGTTGTTGTACACAAGTACTGGGATCGGAGACAACGACTAAGGGATTATGGAGTGGAAGAGAAAACAATTCCAATCATGTGTGATAATACAAGTGCAATATCTATTACTTGAAAATCCAAAGTTGCATTCAAGAACAAAGCACATTGATGTGAGACATCATTTTATCGTAGATCATGTTGAAAAGGAGAGATGTCATCCTAAAATACATACCCACCGAAGATCAATTGGTGACATCTTCACTAAACCACTCAGTTATGAAAGATTCAAAGATGTTGAGAACTGAGTTAGGAATGATTGAAATTGACTAAGTACCAAAGAGCGGCTAACTGGAGTAATCGGCTAAGTGACTTCATCAACTAGTTCAACCTTTGCCGTTACAGGAGATGTAGCAGTAAGGCAATCGTATCCAAATGTGTTAACTTAATCGATTGTTAGAACGGTTAAATGGAGCACTTCGAGAGAAGAATTCTCTACATCGGCTAAGTGACCAGCCAAGGCACTTCACCGAATTAAAGACTTGGACAAATTAAAGTGTGAACAAAATCAATTTTTAATACACGTGGAGAATAAGGAAATTATGGAAGATTACACACGTGGAGATCAACTTATGATCATGGAGGTAACCATATTCTTTTTAAATTATGAACGCCTCGATTCCTGGGCTCTATCATTACTTACCTCAAACCACTATCGCGATTTACATACACAAAATCACGCCATTATGTCATAAAATCCTTCCACATTCAAACAACGTTCACACTACTCAAAATCACCCTATATAAACGATACTTAGAGATTTTCAGAAATATTTACACCTTCTTGCAAATTACAAACCCTATTTTTGATTTTCACTGAAAACTTGAAGAACTCCTCTCTATACACCAATTAAATATCAATGGCTTCATCTTCCACAATCTCTCCCATCGAAAAGTACTACGAAAAATCAATCATCACCGGTTCATTTTTCAAACGAACACTATCTCGCGTTTTGTGATAATGATGCAAAAGCTCAACGCTTGGTTGATCATTGCTCCAATTTGGGGTGATGACCTTCCTAAACCCCCCAATCACCGGAATCGCTATGATAATCTAACAAAGATTTTGGAAAAATGCCAAGTTTGTGCCCAAAGACAAAGAAAGACCAAGTTGATTGCATAAAAGCTCTATCTTTGGAAGGAAGTAGTCATCACGCTGGTACACTCAACAGATTCCCGCAACTTCCCATAATAGGTCCGGCTAATGTCAAGTTTGTGACGATTGACGCCCGTAAATTCAAATGAAATAGCCAAGAACCCCGGAAGAAACAACAAAACATACAATCTACCAAGATCAATGCTCAAACTACCGCTTGCTTTGATTTGCACCGCCATCACCAAGAATATCGAAGGCGTAGTGGGTCTATGGAAAACTCCGATCGAGGTTCGGATCGATCGATGGCCATCATCTACGAAGGTACCAAATTCGATCGGCAACATTTGTTTTCAATCGACTGAAGGATCAAATTCAAAAGGAAATTGATTTATCAATAACGGCACCAAGCAAGGGTTTACAGAAAAAGGGCGATTTCTGGGAGAGGAAATCATATGGGTTCCATCTTCAACACCTATTCAACGAATTGAAAGTACAACCCACCAATTTGCAGTCTCCACACAAGTCAAAGACCATGTTTACTTACATCAAGGCTTCCATGAAGCCCAAACCCATTGCTGGGAGCAAAAGAAAACAACCTGAAGGCAGTAGATCGAGAGTGGGATTTAAGAACCGGATCCTGCAGAAAGACATGAAAGCATCTATCCGCTCGAACCCAAGAATTTGAATGAACCTGTGACAATAAGTGATGACACAGCAATAGAAGAAGAAAAGCAACAAGAAGAAATCACCTATCTGGAGGAAGGTGAGGATGGATATAGAATCACTTCATCTGAAGAGGAGGAGATAGATGAGGAAGAAGATGAGTCAGAGGATGAACACTTAGAAGGTGGAAATCTTGAAGCAAATCAAGAAGATTTGGGGATTTCTGATGGTGAACTGACTCTTCAAGAAGTGCTTCTCAAAAGCATTGGTAAAGTTGACAAACAGCTCAGTGAGCCAGCTAATAAAGCTCACTCAGCCGAAATTGTCAACTCCCCCACAATTGCACAAGGGGGAACGGTAGCAGATGAAGCAGTCCACACTCAACAGCAACCTCTAAATGACTCTATGTCTAATGAGGAAGAACACGAACAGATAGAAGAAGGAGAAGTAGATGCACAAGATGAAAAGGAAGAGGAAGAGAAGGAAAAGGAAGAAAGAGAAGTTGACCTGGAGAATGAGACAGAGCAAGATAGAGATGCTGAGGATGATGGAGATGAAGAGGATGTCCATGTGGCACCAGAGGAAATTGATCCAGAGAGAGTTTTCAATCTGGACATTCAACCCCTCATTGTGGACATAGAAAGGCAATATTATAGCAGGCAAAACCTGAAGAATGCCTTAAGGAGTGAAGCAACCTCCTTCAACCACAAGATTGAGGCACTCATCAATCACATCAAGATCCAAGATGAGGTCATGGAGAGACAAGGAAACCTGCTTTGCAATTTACAACAACTCATGCCTCACCATGTCCAAACCAATCTTGAATTTCATGCTGAGACAATTGACAACAATCTTAAGCCCTTGATGGACACTCTCAATGCTCACACTCAACAAATTCAGCATCTGGATGAGGTAATGGAGCAGTCTGGCAAGCAATTGGACCTTTTAATCAAAGTTGGTGAGGTCAACAATAAGATACTGGAAAGGAGGTATGGTCCTCTCCCAGATTATGATACAGCACCAACAAATCTTGAAGCCTTTTTTAGTGCTGCCAAAAAGGGGGAAGGAAGTTCTAAGCCTGAAAGCTCCAGTGAAAAGAAGGCAAGCCCAACAGAAAAGGTCAAGGGCAGCAAAGGCAAAGTCATCAGGTTTGAAGATGTGAAGAAGTAGACCTTACACTCAATTCGAATTATTTCTAGATTACTTCTATTCGCCTTTGTCTTTAAATAAAAAGATGCAATATCTTATTGCCCTGTGATGGATGAATAAAATTGTTGAGTTTTTATTCTGTTGATTATTATGAAAAATTTGGATTACTTATGTTCAGGCTTATGAGGGTTTTGGCATCATCAAAAAGGGGGAAATTGTTAGGAACGTTCTATTATGTTTTGATGATGGCCATACTAGCTGTTATAGCAAGCCTGAAATAAGTTAGAATTCTCTGTATAAGTCTTTACTTAGAGTCTGACATGTTGTATAAGTTGAGTCAGACAAGTATTGTACTAGTTGGTAGGACGGCAAAGTAAAAACAGATATTCGGCAGAGTGAAGCCAGCCAAGCACAAGCAGAGAAGCAATGAAGACATTAATGGTCTGACTTATAATCAAGGAAGTCTGTGATGACCTTGGATAAGTCCAAGTTACACTTTAAGTGATAAAACTTAATATTCAAATATGGTGTACACTGATCTCACCCCAATCAAGGATCAGTGAAGTACAAAGATTCTCCTTAAACTGAAGCAAAGAAGAAAACAAAGTGAATCGACAAAGTAAACTCGACTTTCGGTGAGTAAAGACAAACGGTGAAGGAAGATCTAAATCGGCTAAGTCGGAAGGATCACTCGACCGCTCAAACGCGGCGAAGTAACACTTACGGATCGATTTAATATACGTTGAAGATTCGTAAGATCATGCATTAAATGCACAATCGCAGAGGATCAATCAAGGACGGATCTTCTCGCTATACGCTTGAAGAAAGAATCCGATCACCAAATCAAGGAGAATGCAATTAAGGGGAATCAAGAATAAAATCAAGGATTATTCCTCATTAATATAGCCAACGGACGGAATTTCAAATCAAGGTTATTCAAGGCTATAAATAGAAGGCATTGACAGACAAAGAAGAACAACGATCCGAAAAGAAAAGTCAAGCGTAAACTATGTCAATTTGAAAAGCCTTCTCTCGAACTTACAAGGATACATCTAGTGATCAACTCGGATATCGAGCTACAAAGTCATATTCAAAGACCGAGATTGATCAAGCAAGTGTGTGAAACACATTCACATCAAATCAAGCAAATCAAATCGGAGGCAATCGAGAAGGAGTTGAATCTGTGATAGTCGTTGAAGGATTTTGATCTCAAGGAGCAGCAAAAGAGACTGAATCATTGAAGCTGTTGCAGTCAAGGAGTGATAATCTTGTAGATTGTGAAGCTTGGGAAGCCAAGGACAATCATACTATTGTATCTGTGAAAACAATAGTGAATTCCTCCGATCATCACAGGAGAAGAGTGGATTAAGGGATTACACCACCCTGAACCACTATAAGCCTTGTGTCAATTTACTTTCTGCAATTTACTTTACAACATTTATTTAAATTTCCTAGATCATAACTTATATCTGTGATTGTCTAAACTGATTTGAAAACAACAGAGTAAGAAGGGACTTATCCGCTGCCCAAAAGCTTTTAAACAAAAGAAAAGCTTTTGAAACTCCACTATAGTCATTCACCCCCCCTGACTATAGTTTCACCCTTCTCTGGGACCAACAGGCGTTCGCAACCCTAGTAGCTCAGACGGGCGTTTGCATAAGGCAGACGGGTGTCTGAGGTGAGATTTTTTATTCAGGATGTAGCTGTTTTTGGAAGACGGGCATTTAGGGTTTAGTGGTGTTAGTAATATCATCCGCAACGGAAGCGGTTTTAAGGATCTAGATCTATAAATTGCAGGTAACAAAATAAACTAGATCTATATCTACAAGGGTGTTGTAGAACATACCTCTTGAATCTCAAATTTCAAGTTGGAGAACCGCAAAGAAAAGGATGCAAGAAGATGTGAAGAGCACCACGATCTTCCGTACGTGTGATCCAAGCAACTCCCGGTGGAAGGAATTCTCGACTCGAACCCTTCCGATATGCTACCCGGAAAAACCTCCAAGATTCTTCTCTTATACCCCTTGGCCGAATTTTATCACTTCTTCTCTCTAAGAGGAGAAGTCGAAAATATCATGTGTGTTAAGGCTTGGGAGAACTCTCTTTATATAGGAGAGTAAAACTTAGCCTCCAAGGATTTTATTTTGCTAATAAAATAAATCCAATAAATAAAAGATAATTCCATAATATTCTAGAACAAATCTAGAATAATATTTATCTTTATTTCTTTCCATAAATATTTATCCAATAAATATTTTATGCACATGTCTTATTAATACACAAGAAAATAATTTCTTGTTCCATAAAATAAGAGGGGGGCGAAATTATCAAATATTGACCTAGTCAATATTAATTTTGCCATCACATAATAATTGGGCAAAGATTATGGAAAATGTCTTTTCCACATATTTAATTATTTAGCCCAACTAATTTAATAGTCCACTAAACAATTAATTCACATATCGTTTTAATAAAGTCCAACAAGAACTAAATTAATATTATTAGGATTCGACGTCCGAGAATAGATATGCTATATTAGGAGGCACGTCGGGGACCATGGAATAATAATCAGCGGCTCCGATGAATCAAAAAATAATTATAGAATAATTACATTCGATAAATCAATCACAGGAATATGCCACCATAATCCCGTGACTGCACTCCTCCGATTATAAGATTATATTTATCTCTCACGAGAATAATAATAAGCGTCCATTGATATAATCATTACATATGGATTAATCCTCCATAGATCGCTCATTCTAAATCGGGAAGTTACCGTTAACCCTTTTTAGAAACTCTTATCCTTATTTACCATTAATCCCCTAGTGATCAATTAATTCATACAACTCACCGGTAGCTAATCAGTGTAATATGAACTCGCATTTATCGATCGCTTTCTAGGATTAACAAATAAGGAAATCTGTCTATCTACTTCCATAAATGGAAGGAATGGATTCCGTATCTGTGATAACACGTACTACTCACTCAATCCAAAGACAATGCCAAGATGGGGTAATTCGGACCACGACTCGGTGTAATCCTTAACCGTCAAATCAAACTTCATACCGATTCAAGCGGCTTGATCGTGATCACCTCGGATTAAGATATATCCATAAATATGATCATCCATTGATTCGATAAGACTTCTCGATTACGGAATTATATCGTGAACTCTAATCAAATCGGTCCAGCCCTATATGATATATCTATCATATATAAATGCCCCATTAGGTTCTCTTAACCGAAAGTCCGGATAAGACAATCACACCTATTGTGTTCTGGGCGCATTAATATCACGTTAAAGGAGAGACCCGATACTCTCGATTAACTTCACTACGGGCTAATTGAATTTTAAGTACATCTTCACTAACTCAATCCTCCTGTGTATATACCATACACTGAGTTAAGTGATTACATAAAAGATATACTTTAGGGTTTTCTGTAGTGTAAATACTATTGTCACATCGGTGAATATGAGAATAATAAATATGAATAATAACATCATTTCATTTATTAAATAAAACAATTACAAAATTGTCTTTCGGGCATCACACCTAACAATCTCCCACTTGCACGAAAGCATGTGATTAATTGTTTTAGAGCACACCCTATTATTTAAAATACAAAGAAACTATCACTCCCACTTGCTCTAAAGCAAATGAGACTTGTCTCTAATACCTATAGTCTCCAAGTGTCGACTAAAAGCTTCAATCGGCAAATCTTGGTGAATGGATCAAACAGGATTATCGGCGGAGGCGATTTTCTTGACGGAAATGTCCCTCTATCGACAAAATCGTTGATCACCCAAATTTTCTCTCTATATGCTTCGACTTCATCGTGCTTTCGAGGTTCCCTAGAGTTGGCAATGGCCCCATTGTTATCACAATAGAGAGTAATAGGATCCTCAGCATTCGGGACAACGCCTAATCCGCTGATGAACTTTCTTAACCAAACTGCTTCTTTAGCTGCCTCCGAGGCCGCTATGAACTCGCCTTCCATTGTTGAATCGGTTGTCTTTGGATTGCTTTTGGCTTCTCCATTCTATCGCACCGCCACCAAGCGTAAACACTCGAACTGCAGGTAGATTTAGAATCATCTCTGTCTGACTGAAAGTCAGAATCGGTGTACCCCGCTAGCTCCAAACTCCCACTCGAATAGACGAGCATATAATTTCTGGTTCTCTTCAAATATTTGATGAGATTCTTTACTGCTGTCCAGTGCGGTTGCCCTGGATTTGACTGAAAACGGCTGACTAATCCAACGCCGTAACAAATGTCAGGTCTCGTACACCTCATAGCATACATAAGACTACCAACAGCCGAGGCATATGGCACTCTTCCCATAGCTTTAGCCTCTTCAGGGGTTTGAGGCCCCTGAGTCTTAGAGAGGTAAACGCCGTGACGGGTTGGTAGAAAACCCTTCTTTGTGTTCTCCATACTGAAGCGTGCCAGCACCTTATCTATATAAGTTGCTTGGGACAGAGCTAACATCATGTTCTTACGATCCCTTATAATTTGGATCCCTAGAACATAACTCGCTTCTCCCAAATCTTTCATTTGGAATTGCGTGGTCAACCAACTTTTCACGTCGGACATCATCCCCTTATCGTTTCCAATTAGGAGTATGTCATCGACGTACAACACTAGAAATACAACACTATCTTTGATAACCTTCTTGTACACACAAGATTCAGCAAAGTGTTGTTCGAAATCATAAGACTTGATCGTGTGATCGAATCTATGATACCAGGAACGAGATGCTTGCTTCAACCCATAAATGGATCTGAGCAACTTGCACACCATGTGCTCTCGACCTTCTTCAATGAATCCCTCTGGTTGCTGCATATAGATTTCCTCGTCAAGAAAGCCGTTTAGAAATGTTGTCTTAACATCCATTTGCCAGATTTCATAGTCCAGACATGCAGCAATCGAAAGGAGGATGCGGATGGTTTTCATCATGGCCACAGGTGAGAAGGTTTCCTCGTAGTCTATACCCTCTCGTTGTGTGTAACCTTTGGCTACCAGCCGTGCTTTGAAGGTTTCAACCTTCCCATCTACTCCTCTCTTTCGCTTGTAGAGCCATTTACATCCAATGGGCCTTTCACCCTGAGGAAGTTCTACAAGTTTCCAGACCGAGTTAGAGTACATAGACTCCATCTCTTGATTCATTGCGTCAATCCATTTATCCTTATCGTGATCCAGTAAGGCCTTCTTATAGGTCGGAGGATCATCTTCCACCCCATCAGAGGCGACTACGTTTGCCTCTAAATCCATGCCGTACCGAGCCGGTGGCCGAACCACTCTCGCAGTACGTCTGGGTGGAACAGGAATGTCGGAAGTGACTGTTGTATTATTAGTGTTGTTTACAGGAACATCAGCAGCCACAATAGGCCTGATGTCATCGGAGAGTAATTCCTCTAGTACAATTGTACTTCGAGGTCTGTGGTCTTTCATATAACTTTCCTCCAAAAACGTAGCGTTAGTCGAGACTAGCACTTTGTTATCTTCCGGATCGTAAAATAGACCACCACGTGTACCTTTTGCATAGCCTACAAACAAACATACTTTCGTACGTGATTGTAGCTTGGTAGTCTTGTCCATCAGCACATGTGCAGGACAACCCCATATGCGGAAGTGACGAAGGCTTTCGCGATGTCCGGACCACATCTCAATGGGTGTCTTTTCGACAGACTTTGACGGTACTGCATTCAAAATATAGACCGCTGCTTCTAAAGCATAACCACAAAAGGATATAGGTAGTGAGGCGTAGCTCATCATTGATCTAACCATGTTAATCAATGTCCTGCTTCTCCTCTCAAAGAACTCCGCTTTGGCCGAGGTGTCCTAGGCGCCGAACGTTGGAAACAAATTCCTTTTCAAACAAGTAGTCAATGAACTCAGATCTAAATACTCACCTCCACGATCCGAGCGAAGGCATTTCAATGACTTGCCTAGTTGCCTTTCGGCTTCTGCTTGGAATTCCTTGAACTTTCCAAAAGCCTCGGACTTCCTATGCAAAGCAGATAAACATAACCGAATCTCGAGTAGTCATCAATGAAAGTCACAAAGTACTCGTATCCGCCTAGCTTGTATGCGTTCATCGGACCACAAAGGTCCGAATGCACTAAGTCTAGAGTTCCCGTGGCTCTATTACCCTTTGATGAGAAGGGACGCTTAGTCATTTTTCCTCCAGCAACACTCACAGATGGTAGTGTGTCAAACGGATGACTCACCTAAGGCATTAACCTTTTCAAGTCTTTTGAGTCTTTCCAAGGAAATATGGCCGAGCCTCGGATGCCACAAGTATGTTTTATCTTCTTTTACTTGAGAAACTTTCGCCTTTTTAGCATATCTTTGATGAGCAATTTTAAACATTTCAAGATTAAGTAGGGGAGCTTTATGTGGACTTACAAAATATAAACCGCTTTCATTTATAGTTGAACACAATTCAAAGCCATTCTTTGAAATAAAAATTCACCATTCAAACTTGAAATGCAAAATGATTGTTCAACTAAGGCGAGAATAAGAAATCAAATTTCTCCTGAAATTCAGAATAAAATAAACATTTTCTAAATGTAAAATTCTATTATTAAAATGCAAGTCCATAGCTCCCACTGCTTTAGCCGAAATGAGCGCCCCAGTGCCTACTCGCATCACTTGAGAACCCTCTTCCACTCTCCTCGCATAAACTAAGAATCAGCAATGAAGAACATACATGGTTAGTAGCTCCAGTATCAAGTATCCAAGTGGACACATCTTTAGCTACGTTAAAAGATTCCAAGAATAGTAATTCCAAATTACCTTTCTTATCTTTCCCAGCGACAGCCTTGACTTTGCCATCTTTCACATCACGAAGATATTCGGGACAATGGTGTCGCCAATGTCCTACCTCCTTACAGTAAAAGCATTTGCCCTTTGGCTTGGCCTCGTTAACTTTCTTGGCAGTCTTTTTCTTCATTGGCTTGGGCACGGGTGCAACATTACCCTTCTTCTTTGGTTTGGCCTTAGGCTTGTTTGATGACCTGGCTTCGGCCATATTGGCTTTAGCTTTCTTATCCCCTACTTGGACCTTATCTTTCGATAGCAGGCCCTCGTAGATAGTCAGTTCATTCAGCATCTGTGTCATGGTCAACTCATATTTGCCCATCAGATACTGAGTTTTGAACGGGATAAACTCAGGAGTCAACGATTCTAAAATCATCGATACTTGAGTTGCTTCATCGAACTTTGATCCATGAATACCGGCGTCATTGAAGTAACTGATCATATTCAGAACATGACCATTCACTACTTGACCTTTCTTCAATTTCGTGTTAACGGCCAACCTGATGGCATCGTGTCTTGCTTGGTTGCTAGGTGATCCAAACATCGTAGTAAGTTTCCGCATGATTTCTCCTGCAGACTCAAACTCTTCAATCTGGGTCCTAATAACCTCCGACACTGCCGCCAGGATGATCCCACGAGCCCGTTATCTCGCTTTCGATCCAGCCGATTACGCTGCTCGATCTCGACTTTACCAGTGTTTTGGATCGCCAACGTAAGGCATTCGAAGTAAGTACATGTTGCACATTCTCATACGTGAGTACCACGTTTAAGTTACTCTTCCATTTCTTAAAGTTGTTTCCCGTTAATTTTTCAGACAGTAAAGCAGAAATTTGAGCAGACATTTTTGCTGAAAATAAAATGACATACATTAATTCAAGTTTAACACTACTATATAAATTTATTTTAGGAATTGTAAACTAAAAAAATAAGTCTACTCTACCATTCCAAGGTTTTAACCTCGCATCTCGATGCCGCCGCCTTAGGTAGGTCAAAGAGATGACGGTTAAATCGAGACAATCTCATCAATGAATAACTTGTGAGAATCGGACATCCCACGAGAATCGAACATCCCTTTATTCATTGATTACCTTCCTTTTTTAGCCTAGATATTATCAAAAATATCCTTTATGAGTGTGACCTACTATATCGGATCTCTTAGAGTGCGCCCGAGTGTGCCGTCTTAGATAGGTCGGTGACCCGACGAGTACCCAAAAATCCTATCCTTTCGGAGACCAAGCCATGAATGTTGATAGGGGTGAACACCATCCTTAGGGGGGACGAAATCAAAGCGCCTCGGCGTCACCCTTCTCTCACTTACTTGTATCTATAGTAGAGGCCGTGGGGTTGGTGCCGCCTCCCGCTCCCACTCAATAATTTGGAAGTGGTTGTGGGTTAACTAACCACGTCTTTTTGATGTTAACATAAAAGCTCATCAAATCAAGGATTCCGAATGGTGTCGGTAACGTAGGCATGCCTACCCGTCCTATTCGTTGGAACATATGTGACAGTCGGACGAAATCGGGTCAAGAGAGCCCCATTGAGATAAGAAGGAATCACCCCTCCGCTCGTTGGTGTAGCTTAGTCTTGCCGGACCCCCGTGCATACATCACATTAGGAGGGTTAAGTCAGTCGAGCCTAGCTCAGTTGACCACCCAACCTATAAGCGAACCATTTTTATCCAATATTTATTGTTTTTTTACCATCATTCAATCTCGTAGACACTACGAATTGAAAACGTGATCTCGTTTGGGCTTTAAGGCGGTTCACCGAGAACACACACCGAAAGGCCTAAGATTTCATAACCCGTCCTCGGATCTTTAATTAGTTACTAAATTTATTAATTACCACGTATTAATTAAATTTCAACTAATTACACGAGTTTGTATACATGCCTATTTTAATTACCAAAATTAAAATTCTACATGTATGCATGGAGTGGATTTATGATATGATGCATGTCATGGCAATTCCGTTTTTATATCTATTTTATGATCAAACACATAAAAAAAATAAATTGCGGAAAATTTAAACACCGAGATGGATTGTTGGTACCCCCGTATCTAATCTATCCTAGGAAAAATAAATTACAATCTTGTTGTCTTCGAGTCTTGATCTTCGAATCTTGAACTCGAACCGCCGGATCACGAACCACGAACACCCGAGAGGAGAAAATGTCTTTTTAATTAAATAAATCCAATTTATTATAATTAATCAAAATTTTTTTTTTTTTTTTTTTATGTATGCGGCTGTTACCAAAAAAATAATTTTCCAAAATATTTTTTTTTTTGTTACAATTTGGCGGCTGCACCAATTATTTTCCAAATTTTTTTTTTTTTTTCTTTTCTCTGCCATAACGGCAGTAATTTAAAAAAAAAGGAAATTAGGTTTACCAAAAAAAAAATCATACAGCCGCATTCATGAAGAACCCTAGCCGCATGCAATTCTTTATAAACAGGACTTATAGCGACGCTATTCAGCGTCGCAGAAAGTCCTGTAGCAGTTTTTAATAAAATTTTATCCGTTTCTCCTCGTTCATACCTTGGGTTTCGCCTTGATCTTCAATTTTCCAGCAAGATCTTCATCTTTTCCAGCCCGGATATTCAAAATTACAATAAAAGATGCTACTTTTACATATAAATTTCGAAAATTGACATAAATAAAATACAATTCATATGCTCAATTGTTACTAAACAAAGGAGCTACAATAGATCTAACGAGTAAACAGTACCAACCCCAATCCATCTCTTCAACCAAGACATTCATAATCATAAAAAAAAAAAAAAAAACAAAATTTCCGGCCCCTTTTAAAAAAAATTGGGACAAAAATCTACATGTTTTACCACTCCTAGATCTAATATTTTATACGTATAAATATAGATCACCTTGGCGATCGATACCACTTGTTAGTAATATCATCCGCAACGGAGCGCGTTTTAAGGATCTAGATCTATAAATTGCGGTAATAAAATAAACTAGATCTATATCTACAAGGGTGTTGTAGAAACATACCTCTTGAATCTCAAAATTCAAGTTGGAGAACCGCAAAGAAAAGGATGCAAGAAGATGTGAAGAGCACCACGATCTTCCGTGCACTGTGATCCAAGCAACTCCCGTGGAAGGAATTCTCGACTCGAACCCTTCCGATATGCTACCCGGAAAAACCTCCAAGATTCTTCCCTTTATACCCTTTGGCCGAATTTTATCACTTCTTCTCTCTAAGAGGAGAAGTCGAAAATATCATGTGTGTTAAGGCTTGGGAGAACTCTCTTTATATAGGAGAGTAAAACTTAGCCTCCAATGATTTTATTTTGCTAATAAAATAAATCCAATAAATAAAAGATAATTCCATAATATTCTAGAACAAATCTAGAATAATATTTATCTTTATTTCTTTCCATAAATATTTATCCAATAAATATTTTATGCACATGTCTTATTAATACACAAGAAAATAATTTCTTGTTCCATAAAATAAGAGGGGGAGCGAAATTATCAAATATTGACCTAGTCAATATTAATTTTGCCATCACACAATAATTGGGCCAAGATTATGAAAAATGTCTTTTCCACATATTTAATTATTTAGCCCAACTAATTTAATAGTCCACTAAATAATTAATTCACATATCGTTTTAATAAAGTCCAACAAGAACTAAATTAATATTATTAGGATTCGACGTCCGAGAATAGCTATGCTATATTGTGGAGGCACGTCGGGGACCATGGACTAATAATCGCGTCCGATGAATCAAAAATAATTATAGAATAATTACATTCGATAAATCAATCACAGAATATGCCACCATAATCTTGTGATCGCACTCCTCCGATTATAAGATTATATTTATCTCCTCACGAGAATAATAATAAGCGTCCATTGATATAATCATTACATATGGATTAATCCTCCATAGATCGCTCATTCTAAATCGGGAAGTTACCGTTAACCCTTTTTAGAACCTCTTATCCTTATTTACCATTAATCCCTAGTGATCAATTAATTCATACAACTCACCGGTAGCTAATCGCTGTAATATGAACTCGCACGATCGATCGCTTTAGGATTAACAAATAAGTGGAATCGTCTATCTACTTCCATAAATGGAAGGAATGGATTCCGTATCTGTGATAACACGTACTACTCACTCAATCCAAAGACAATGCCAAGATGGGGTAATTCGCACCACGCACTCGGTGTAATCCTTAACCATCAAGTCAAACTTCATACCGATTCAAGCGGCTTGATCGTGATCACCTTAGATTAAGATATATCCATAAATATGATCATCCATTGATTCGATAAGACTTCTCGATTACGGAATTATATCGTGAACTCTAATCAAATCGGTCCAAATTTCTATATGATATATCTATCATATATAAATGCCCCATTAGGTTCTCTTAACCGAAAGTCCGGATAAGACAATCACACCTATTGTGTTCTGGGCGCATTAATATCACGTTAAAGGAGAGACCCGATACTCTCGATTAACTTTACTACGGGCTAATTGAATTTTAAGTACATCTTCACTAACTCAATCATCCTGTGTATATACCATACACTGAGTTAAGTGATTACATAAACGATATACTTTAGGGTTTTCTGTAGTGTAAATACTATTGTCACATCGGTGAATATGAGAATAATAAATATGAATAATAACATCATTTCATTTATTAAATAAAACAATTACAAAATTGTCTTTCGGGCATCACACCTAACTGAAATCAAGTCGTTTAGTTTTAAAGAAAAATGTGCACTAACTGAAATCAAGTCGTTTAGTTTTAAAGAAATCATTTGAAAATGACTTCCGAGTTTAAAAGTTTATTCGATATATTTACACAAAATATTTAAAAATAATATAAAACACACTTTTGGCTTTATATCAAAATAAAATATTCACCTAGGTCCGTGCTATTCATTTACCCAATTCTCCGGTTATCTGTTGAATCCTAGCTCATTCTCCTATCCGGATAACTTATTCCGTAACTTGAGCATACCACCCCCAAAAGCTTCTATCATCTCGCAGTGGCGGATCTAGGAATTTATTCCAGTGGTGTTACCGGAGTCTAAAACTTCATCTTTTATCCAAAAAAAATTCAGTGGGTCACCGGAGTCTAAAACATCAATTTTTATCCACAAAATAACACTTTTTAACAACAAAACTACACCGTTTTAATACTAAAAAAATTTTTAAATTCCAGTGAGGTCTCGTGTATTCCTCTGAATTGTCGACATAAGAAAATCATTCTTTAATTTCCTAATTTTATTTGTTCCACCGTCATTTTTTCTTAGCCAAAAATTAAACTCCGGATATTCAATTAAATATGAGTGATTTTATGGTGGTTCAAGATCATCATGTCATATTTGATCCACCAATGAAATTTTTTATAAGAAGAGTAAAAACGTAAAAACGTAAAAACGTGAGATTTATATTTTACACGGTGGACCCTTGTGTGTTTTGTTGTTTTTCTATTGGTCCTGGATCACCAAATCATACTTAATCCAGGACCATAATAAAATTTCCGATTAAATGTCCCTGTCCTCAATGCTTATAACATTGCATCCTCCTTCTTCTGCCGACCCATACAAACCAAATTAAGCTCCAATTCCATTCACCAAAATCATCATAATATTTCTTCTTACCCAACTACAAAACCTTGCGAGACAAAATGTTTCAGCTTCCCCTAGTTGGCTAGTTCCGATGAACATTAACGAAACCAGCACCCAAACCACCCACTTCAGGCTCCCGTTTCCGACAATGTCTAAGGAATATTCGATTCCGTGATTGGAGAGTGATGTGAGTTTGAAACAATGGCAACCTGATGGTCCGGATTTTGGTTCAATAACAGAATATATCTAGATTACTCAAGTGTTCTTTTTCCGTCCGACAACATCGGTATTGCTTACGATTAATTAGGACTGTGGAAAAATATGGCATTCATACGGTGGTGGAGATGACTGTCTTTGCCTCTAAAGTGTATGGCAGAGATAGAGGAGGTCAGAGTTTATACATGGCGGCAGTACATTGGTGGAGAAGAACTAAGAAGTTGGGTTTGTTTTAAAAGGCTGAAGTGTTGTGTGAAAACATTTATATATAGATGTCGCTATATATATATTTACAGGGTGGACACCTATTTAGGTAATTGAAACTGCCAAATCAATTAGTAAATGATGTTTTTGTAACCGAAGCTAAACGGAAAATACTTATATTTGTCTAAATAACTTTCATCTTTAAATGGATTGATGCACTACAAGAAAACAGGTTAGAAGGGACGATATTTTGTCGTCCATTTAAAAGCGTTGTCGTCCCAAAAATTGTTTAAAGGGACGACACGTCGTCCCTATAAAGCCGTCCATTGCGCTTTGTCCCTTTAAACAACTGATACATTTAAAGAGACGACAAAATCGTTCCTTTAAAAGAATGCTGACGTGGCACGAAATTTTGTAAGAAAATTCAACGTGCTGACATGACATGATTTTAAGGGACGACATTGTTGTCCCTATAAACATGATTTATTTAATTTTCAAAATTTTATTATCAGGAGGAAAAAAAATTTATAAAAAAAGGTTTTTTGGGACGACAATGTCGTCCCTTAAAAGATTTTATATTAAATTTTCATAATAAAATTTAATACGAAAAAATTTATTAATTTTAATAAACAAGTTTTTTGGGACGACAATGTCGTCCCTTAAAAGATTATATATTTAAATTTCATAATAAAATTTAATACGAAAAATCAAATTTTTTTATATAAATCATTTAAAGGGACGACATTTGTCGTCCCTTAAAATATTTTTTGGTAAAAATTAATTTTATAAAATTTCCAGATATACATTTAAAGGGATGTCGTCCCTTTAAATATATTTTTTTTAAATATTTTTTTTGTTTTTGCATGGCCTCCCATTCTATTAAATTAATCCAATCCTGTTTTTTCAAAAATCAGTAACAGATGTGTTTATAAACGGGGATTCATAACAAAAAAAAATGCATAAACAAAAAATATTACGTAAAATACAAAGTTGTTCAATGTTTCCAAAAGTAAGAATAGTTTCCTCTACAATGTATACGCATTATCATCAAGATCCACTTGAGAATCATCTTTAGAATCATCTTCGTCTTCATCGGAAGATGATGAGCTAACCTCTATTTGCATATCCGGTTCTTTAGCCTTAAGATTAGTCAGCAACAATTTGAGAAGAGCCCCTTGTTTTTTGTTTCTCTTCTCTTGTTTTTTGGTTAACTTCACCAACTGATCATAAGACTTTCTAAGTTCTTCAATCTACATGTTGCATCCTTTGTGGTAAGAAGATGACGATGCTGAAGACTGGGCCGATTGTGATTAATTGGATATGGAGGAAGATTGCGTAGGGCCAAGGCCAATCAAATAATCTCACCTAGTTCCTAAGGCGCCCTGAAAGATTGCCTTATCATCTTCAAAAGTCATCGGTCGACCTGGTGCAATCATAGTACGCCAATCCTCCAGCCTCCTCTAAACACAACATATATCGTTGGCTGTTAAGATAAGGAAAAGGAAAATGTGAACGTATTGAATTGAAATATATACAACGTATATCACTTACGTAAGCAGCCTCCGCATCACTGTTCAGAAACGAACCTTCAGCATTCTTATGCTTGCTCGCCCATACATGGATAGGATCTTGCCCTGTAGGATCTTCACTCAGACTCACATTACCCTTGAAAAAACAAAAGTATTAGTTATGAAAATCCAAAAAATGAAGTGATAGGGATTTATTTCTTAATACTTACCCTTCTTAACCTATCCCATCCCACTACGGCCATAGGCGTTCGTCCTTGGCAGCCTACATATTTACTCTCGGCGCGATTCTTCTTATTTTGTTCGGATCTTTTCTGCAAAAAAATAGTACTTTTGTATTATATATAAGCAGTACAAGTAATAATAATCGAATCTACATAACACATGTAATGGAATAAAAAGCTTTACCTTAAAAGCACCACTACTAAGATGGCGGAGAAACACTTCCCATTGTGGCTGTGAAAACACATCCCTGGGTCGGGGACAAGCCTCTGGCATCCCCTTGTTGTTGTGTTCATCTACATCCTTCCTTAGTCTAGCCTTCCATTTTCTGAATGAAGTACCAGCGCTTTTCAGCACGGCATCGCGGTGAATAGGCTCAAGGGGCTGGAACGATGACTGAAAACAAGAAATGAAACGATTGGTTTCTAAATTAATATAATGAAAATTACAATTTGAAAGTGTTAACAATTTGATTAGCTAAGTACCCGAAGTTCTTCCCAAATTAATTGTTTAAGTCGGTCTTCCACCTTTCGCCAGGTCGGGACATAACAGGGAACATGGAACCTCACGACTTTCCCTGTCTCAGACTCAAAATCCTTCGCGTATCTTCCCAATACCTTTTGAACTTTGGGAAATCTATGATCCCATATAAGAGGAATCAAGCCCCCTAACTTTCTCTAGAGGGCTTGGACGGTGAAACCTTTTGCAGGTCCACGTTCACCCTGCTTCTTTTTCGGGGATGGAGGTGATGGTATCAATTCCTCATACTCATTATCAGCTATATGATCTGTAGTATCGGTGTCAAGTTAATTCAACGAAATAAGAATAATCATACTAGACAAAAAAAAATGAAAGTTAATTAATTACCGTCCTCGCATTGGCCCGGTAGCCTAAATGGATGCTCGTGTGGTGGTTGAGAACCACCTGCCGATCCCGCGCAAGTCATTCACCTATATGATCAAGTATTTGAATATAATAAAAAAATTGATATAAAGAACACATTGATATAAGCCATTTCGTCTCCGGATTCAACTACCAATTGAGTTGTTCGTGCACGTTTACAGGATACACCGTCTTCACCGTGGTGAAACCATGTTGTATACCCAGCTGCCCATCCCCAAAAGAAACAGTGATCATACACGTCCTCCAAAGTTTTGAAGCCAATGTTGAAACACTTTTTGCATGGACAACGAATCTTACCTTCATCGTTAAGAAATTTCCGTGCGTATTCAATGAATTCACTCAACCCTTTATCAAACTCGGGTTTCATTCTGTCAGTATACAACCATGACTTGTCTAGTTCCATTTGAAATCACTGCAACACAATAACTTGACATACCATATGTGTTAGGTGTTAATACCATTTCAAGGGATATTCTCATACTAATATAGTATACTTAGTTTCATTAGTATATTTTTTTTCATTAAGGCACAAGAAAAAGTTAGTATCTCACTTAAGGCACAAGGTCATGTCTAGTTCCATATGTGTTAGGTGTTAATACAATTTCAAGGGATGTTCTCATACTAATATAGTATACTTAGTTTCATTAGTATACTTTTTTTCATTAAGGCACAATAAAAAGTTAGTATCTCACTTAAGGCACAAGAAAAAGTTAGTACCATATGTGTTAGGTGTTAATACCATTTCAAGGGATGTTCTCATACTAATATAGTATACTTAGTTTCATTAGTATACTTTTTTTTTTCATAAGGCACAAGAAAAGTTAGTACCATATGTGTTAGGTGTTAATACCATTTCAAGGGATGTTCTCATACTAATATAGTATACTTAGTTTCATTAGTATACTTTTCTTCATTAAGGCACAAGAAAAAGTTAGTATCTCACTTAAGGCACAAGAAAAAGTTAGTACCATATGTATTAGGTGTTAATACCATTTCAAGGGATATTCTCATACTAATATAGTATACTTAGTTTCATTAGTATACTTTTTTTCATTAAGGCACAAGAAAAATTTAGTACCATATGTGTTAGGTGTTAATACCATTTCAAGGGATGTTCTCATACTAATATAGTATACTTAGTTTCATTAGTATACCTTTTTTCATTAAGGCACAAGAAAAAGTTAGTATCTCACTTAAGGCACAAGAAAAGGTTAGTACCATATGTGTTAGGTGTTAATACCATTTCAAGGGATGTTCTCATACTAACATAGTATACTTAGTTTCATTAGTATACTTTTTTTTCATTAGTATACTCCTAGTTCTTCAATGTTAGCACAAGAACACGTCACTACTAGAATTTCCCAGATTTGTGACGAATTTTTGTGACGAAAACTATTCGTCACAAATTTTCGACAATATTGCTACGAATTAGCAACAAACCGCATTATTCTTTTTTTTGCATAAATTTAAACAACATTGTGACAAAATATGTATGTGGCAAAATGTATGTGACTATTTTGTCACAAATCTTTGCGCCAAATTCGGGCACCATAATTTGTGAGAATTTTGTGACAATTTGGCTTGGTTATAAAAGTCTTCGTTTCTAATGTGAAGCTAACCGACATATCTGTCCACATCACAAAATTGTCACATATTTTAAACAATATTGCTACGAATTAGCGACAAACCTCATAATTAATTTTTTTGCAATAAATTGAGACTACATTGTGACAAAATATGTACGTGGAAAAACGTATGTGATTATTCTGTCACAAATCTTTGCGCCAAATTTGGGCGCCATAATTTGTGAGAATTATGTGACAAAATGTCTTGGTCATAAAAGTCTTTGTTGCTAATCTGACTCTAACCGACATATCTGTCCACATCGCCAAATTGTCACATATTTTTGACAATACTGCTACAAATTTCACGGATTTGTGATGAAAATTGTGACGAAAATGGTTCGTCAATAATTTGCGGCATCATTGCTACAAATTAGTGACAAAACATAAAAAGAATATTTTTATAAAAGGCTTTCATGGGACGGCATTTTTTGGACCACATGTCGTCCCTTTAAAGAAAATATGAGAAAAGTCAAATTTTGATGATATTTTTGTGGGAAAAAATGCCGGGTTCTTTTTGGGACGACATATTGAAATGGAGGGATATTTGAGTTGGTGGGAAAATGTTGGCGGGAAATTAATTTGGTTTAAAGGGACGACACAGTTCTTTTTAGACGACAACCTGCCAGCCTGGAATCCACATAGACATTGTCATTTAAAGGGACGACTCAGTTATATTTTGGGACGACTATGTTGACCTTTTAAATACTTATAAATTTTATCGATTTTATGAATAACATTTATAAAGTTTATCAATTATTGTGTAATCAAAATTTTTTATTTAAAGAGACGACATAGTCGTCCCTTTATATATATTTTTTAATTAATTATTTTTATAACAAAATGGAAATTTTTTGTTTTATAATATATTTATAAAATTAATAATTAAAACGTTTCTAATAATATTTGTTTTTATTTAATTCTTTTTATTAACTAACTTAAAGTTGGAGTTCGTAATGATTTCAAACATGATGGTCGATATTGAGTTCAAGACTTCAAATGTGAGGTTCGTCAGTTAATTAGTTCATGTTTTCTAACCCGATTTTCGTTATGGAGTAGTGATTTCAAACATAGGGTTCATTTATTAGTCGGTTGATGATTTCAAACCCGAGTTTTGTTATAGAGTAGTGATTTAAAACCTAGGGTTCGTTAATTAGTCGGTTGATGATTTGAATCATGTGCTTCGTTAGTTAGTTCAAGATTTCAAACCCGAGATTCGTTATTGAGTAGTTATTTCAATCCGGGGCTCGTTAATTATTCGGTTGTGATTTCAAACCCGAGATTTATTTAGTTATTTCAAGATTTTGAACCCGAGGTTCATTATTGAGCAGTGATTTCAAACCCGGGGTTCATTAGTTAGTCGGTTGATGATTTCAAACCCAAGGTTAGTTAGTTAGTTCAAGATTTCAAACCCGAGGTTCATTATTGAGTAGTATATTTAAAACCTCATTTCGATATTGAGTAGCAAATTCAAACCCGGTGAGTTAATGATTTGAAACCTATGTTTTATTAGTGAATTAATCATTCGAAACCCAAGACTCGTTAGTTAATCGGTTAATAAATATTATTTAAAAACGCTTTAATGGGACAACAAAGTCGTCGCATATAACACCCTTCGTCCCAACACCCAAAAATGTATACGAACTAATCCCTAATTAAAAGTCGGCACCTCTTCTTCCCTCTTCCACCTCTACTTCCCTCAGTTTTCAGAATAATTCCCCTCCGCCGCCGCCGCTCATCTCCTCTCCGCCGGTGCTACTCCTCCTTTCTCTGGTGTTTCTCTGCCCCTCAAACGCCGGCCTGCAGCAACAATCCCCAATCTCTAGACCCCACTCCACTATTTTCACTTTTGAATAACCGCTTATTGGGAAGATCCATATTCACCGTCGTATCAGACCCGTTTGTAAAGCTGCTGATTCAACTCAGGTTGCCGCTGCCGAGAAGGCCACTATCCCTGATGAAGATTTCTCCCTTGCCAAGGTATATACTTTTGCTGAATATTTGACCCTTTTCAATTTTAATCAGTTTTTATGAATGATAAAAACAAGTGTGATTAATGAACACTTGAACTCTGTTTGACTGTTACTACTTTGTTTGACAACTGATTAGTGTCTTGGCTTAATATATTTGGTTGTTGACCACCTAGAAAAAACATGATTTCCCCAAACATTTTGCAGGTTTCATTTGGTGTCATTGGGTTAGGAGGAGGCACTGCCCTTTTATCGTAAGCATGTCAAACTTATCTACAATGTTTCCTAACTAATTTATTTCTTAGTAATTACCTTTTCTAACCCGTTATTCCCATGATTTCTGTTTGTTGGTTTGAGTGTGAGATGCATACAAAAGAGTGTCATCCATTTTTATTGTTGGTTTTTTGTGTGAGATGCAGATACGGGTTCGAGGCATACTTTAACATTCTCCCAGGATCTGAATGGTCTGCGTTGATGCTGACGTACGACTTTCCTCTTGTAATTATAAGAATGGCTCTCAAGGTGAATTTAATTCTTGATTTGTAACACAATCTTGATGAGCAGTTTCCTTTCTGTTGCTTAGATGCTTTTAATTTTCAATCATCTTGAAAACAGTGAAAGAAATAGCAAGATCCCTTTATTCTCTTGGCCTTCGTTTATATTCTTGACATCGTTTTGCCATTTGTTCCCTAACAGTACGCGGAACTCAAACCAGTTCCATGCTTGACCTATTCAGATGCATATACACTGAGGGAAAAACGTGCCACCCCTATTCTTACACAGGTGATGTTTCATAATAAGGCTACTTCATAATTATATCATACTGATTAAGTTTTATGCTCAACACTTCACTCAATAGATGAACTTCTTCATTTTGTATGCATCTAGAAAGTCTGATGTGTTCATCTCATTTATTTGGTTTGAAGACTACATTGAACTATTTTTATTATTGAAAAAGAATTGCAACTCTTTATTGTTTGCATTCATCACCAATATTCTAAGTCCAAGTGAGCTCCAAATATAGCCTCCAGAGCAGAGGCATATAACCGTTGGTCTAATATGCTAGTTAGAATAAGTGAGAAATTTGTATTTTAATAGTATATGTTTGTGTGATTTTTATTTTTATTTTTATTTTTATTTTGTGTGGCTACCGTAGATGAAAATGTGATAATGAATGGGATAGGTTGTCAAATAGGCCAATTTTGATGTTGTGTAGAAAAATGACAATATGATGGGTTTCTTATTGTATATGCTTTTAGAGAAGGTTATAGTCATGCGTTCTATGACTTAGGTCCCTGAAATTACATTCACATATAGTACTCCATCACCTGTCCATAGTAATTCATATCATCTCTTTTAAAAAGGCTTTTCATTTGCAAATCGAAGGACACAGCAAATGCCAAAAGAAAAAGAATAATGTACTAATTAGATGAAAAAACGATTTATATTTATGCATCTTGTGACCAATGGGATTTAATACACAATCAAGTGTGTCTGTCATAACTAGTTTCATATGGCTATCCTCAGTGCC
Organism: Gentiana macrophylla; assembly: GCA_026214975.1. Lineage (NCBI taxonomy): Eukaryota > Viridiplantae > Streptophyta > Magnoliopsida > Gentianales > Gentianaceae > Gentiana > Gentiana macrophylla. Next base: position 81,148,344 of record CM047809.1, on the reverse strand, counting down.
ACACAGTGAGTTGAGACCTGAATCATTAAGGTACAAATAGTGAGAAGTTGTTTGTATAATTAGGCTACACTTGTGTTGATGCAATTAGACGTATGTCCCTTGAAATGATGAGAGACACCACCATCGGCACTGCTTTGATCCTTTCATAAATTGTGTCTACCACAAAAGTTTGTGGTCATTATGTTCATTCAATATAGGATTAAAAGAGGGGGTGTTTGTGATGTTGAATTGTTACATTGATACCCATGGAACACCGAATTTCAAATTGTGTACATCGTACTTGTTTGCCTTTATTATGTTTACTCTTGATTTGTTCTCTTTTCATACGACCCTATGTTTGTTTCCATTCAGCTATGTGGATTGGTTGTCAATTAACATTGAGTTAACTTCAGGAAGTTTGAATAATATAATGATTTCAGAATCTTATCTCATCTTGTTACTGAAAAATATTAATCATGTTTGATGAAGGGTCATGTTATGTATGACAAAAAAAAATTTGGGGTGGGGGGGTGAGGAATGGGAGTGGGGGTGAGGGTGTTTGTTTTTTAGGTTTGACAAATTATTTTTGTGACGCATTTCATGAATGATTGTCCACCAAATGTTGGCAGAACACGGGTGTCGAGTAGCAGACAATTTGAAGCCGTTCCTTTGCAGAATGCATATGATTTACCTGATGTGATTCCTTCACGGAGGGCTACTTTTGTACGTTCTACAGCTGCAGCCCCAAGTGGTTTTGCACTAAACGGCCATCACTTTTCTTGTAGAGTATGAGGAGATTTCGACAACAGCCTCGGGGATGCCTCAACAAGAAGTTTCTTTCAAGATTCTTTGCCCTAATGATAGAGTCGGAAGCGTAAATGGTCTAGAAAGATCTATCGTAAAGCCTATTCAAGCAGATACATGTGCTTCCATAAAATTTGACCCCCCTGCTGCCACATGTGATCTACGAGTAGTGACTATTACTATGATGGAGGTTTGTTGATCTGCTATTAGATTCCTTCCAACTGATATTGTGAAGAGATGTTCTTTTTAATTCCCTGATTTGTTTCCTTTGATAATCTTCTTGTAGAACACGAATTGTCGAAAATCTATGGCCCAAAATGCAACTATGATTGTTTTCACGAGGTTTGCGGATACTTGTCATGAAATAGAATCGTTTCAGGATTGGTGGGATCTCAAATATCCGTGGGACTCATAGTTCCATGTGGAACCTCTGAATTATTATTCTCGGAAAGGGTTGGCATTTTTTTTCAGTTCCCTGAGAGGTACATATTCCTTTCTTTAACACTTTTATTAAATTGTTTTGAGTTTCCCAATGATACCATTCATTTCCAAGCACTTTCAATTCCCTTTTCTTTTCTTTTATCTTCCCTCTTTCGTTTGCTAAATTCTTGACATTTGAAGATTACATACCTTGGTCAGGTACTTTGTTGCTGAGAATGTTCTTGATGAAGTTACTTTTGGGTGGCCAAGGCAGAGAAGTTCAAGAAAGCAGTGACAGGTGTCCTACCATATCTTAGGATCAAAGGGACCCGGATTTCAGATGATATGCCGAAAGAGGACACAGTGGACATGTGCTAGCTGTGCAAGCGAGATCGTCATGATTTTAAACAAGTTCTTCAGGATGTTTAACAAGACCGGGACAATTTTAGAGATGATTGCTCGTTCACAAGATTGGGATGTTTTCGGTGATAAAACCATTAGTCTCTTGTATTTGTCCGTTAATCATGAATAATACTGATTTCATGATTTGAAATGCTATTTGACTCAATTATGAATAAAATGATTTGCTTCATTTTCATGATCACGGAGAGGTGTTTTGATTATTTATGCTATTGAAACGTTTTTTTAAGAGAACATTTATATTATTAGCATATAATTTTTGTAAATAATAAAAATAGTAAAAATGTGAAATATAAATTTTGTTACAAACTCATTGCAACTATTGATTTTGGCACAACAATTCATTACAAATATAGGTGAAATTTGTCACAATTTTATCGTAAAACACCGTCACAAAATTAATTCAAAATTGTTGGGGATAAATGTCACATTTTTATCCCTAAATTTGGTAGCAAATTGTCACGTGAATTCATCACATAATAATCACTAAAATCTTGTAACAATTTTATCGTAAACATTCATCACAAATTCATATCAAATTTGTAAGATATGGCTATCACTATTTCATCAAAAAATTGGTTACAAAATTGTCGTATTTTTTTGTCACACATTTGTCGCTATTTTATGAAGCAACTTTGACACAACACTCCATCACAAACTTATCGGAAAATTTTGTCAAACATTCGTTGCAAAATATAATTTTTGTCGCAGATTCATTACCAAAATTTTTGTCACAACTATGTCACAAAGTATGACTTTCATCCCAATTTTGTCACAAAACTTAGAGACAAAGTTAATTTCGACTCAAAAATTTGCAACGAGGTGTTCCGTGATGGAAATAGGTTTCGTCACAGATTCGTCACAAACGAGCGTTAGTGACGAAAACCGCCGTCACAAATCCGAGAAATTCTAGTAGTGCACCTTCAATGCTATACTTTCTTCATCATGTTCAATCACATACATACATAACGGTTTTCCAACACTTTTCCAAAACATACATGGCCAATATGAGTTTGGATGTATTTACTACTTGACGAAATTGAATTTCCAACACATATACATTGCCAAGATTCATACACTACTTAATACTCTTAAGTGTAAGTGTGATCAATATTTCCAATAACAATGGTCTCTGAAACAGAGCCATTTTCAGTACCATTTTGGGTAGGAACAACACTCTTATGCACGATCAAACCATCAATATGGACAATTTCATTACTACCAACAACAAATTTCCCAACTTCTCAAAACTACAATACCATATCAACAATACCAAAGTTTACTACAATCAAACAATACCAAACAACTCACCATCAAACCAAGTCCTTCTACACCAAGTCACCGCAAACCATTAAATCTCACCATACGCATCAATCTCACCATCAAGCCTTAAAACCAAACAACAACAAACAACTCACCATCAAACACTTACCACTCCTAGTTCTTCAATGTTAGTTCGTGCTTTCTAATTTTGATTAATAACAAATTAGCACAAGAACACCTTCAATGCTAGACTAATTTTACAAAACAAAAAAAAAGGCTTACCGGAAATTGAACTAATTTTACAAAAAAAAAAAAAGCCTAAAAGCAAGTAATTTGTCAAAATAAAAGGCTTACCGGAAATTTCTGGCCGGAATACGAGTTGTGGAAGATGACGAAGCTCCAGTCGGATAGGGGATGCCGGAGTATGACGGAATAGGCGAGGAGGAGCTTGGGATGCCGGAAAATGAGCTCAAATCGCCGGAATAACGTATCAATGGTGTAAGTGGTGTTGAGGGATGTCGGAGATTGATATAAAGGAGATAGATAGGACGGTTTAGCGAGTGGTGGCCGGTGTAGGGGGCGGGATTTTGCAGAAAATCGCGAGAGGAGAAGAAAAATGGAGGAGGAAGAAGAAAGGGGGTTCGAACATATTTTATTAAGTTATCATGTTTTTTGGGACGACTTTTTCTTTTATGGGACGACAATTGTCGTCCCTTTTAACCCGTCTGCATAATTTTAATCAGAAATTTTTTTTGTTAATAATTAATGAAAGTTATTTATTTATTTATTTAAAAAACTTATACATATAATGTAATTAAATATATTAAAAAAACTCATTCCAGAATAATGAGTCTCGCGTTTGAATCACTACTTTATAACAAGCCTCAGAATAACGAGCCTCGCGTTTGAAATCATGAACTCACTAACGAACCCTGAGTCTGAAATTATCAAATTAGAACTCATTTATGAATTCCGTGATTCAAATCAGGATCTCACTAACGAACTTCGGGTTTGAATCACTACTTTATAATGAACCTCGGGTTTGGAATCATCAACCGACTAACTACCGAACCCCGATTTTGAAATCACTACTCAATAAAGAACCTCAGACTTGAAATCTTGAAATAACTAATGAACCTCGGGTTTGAAATCATCAAGCGACTAATTAACGAGCCTCGGGTAGAAAACACTACTCATTAATGAACCTCGGGTTTGAAATCTTCAACTAAATAGCAAACCTCGGGTTTGAAAACATCAACCAACTAACTAACGGACCCCAGGTTTGAAATCACTACTCAATAATGAACCTCGAGTTTGAATCACTACTCAATAATGAACCTCGGTTTGAAATCTACTACTAAATAACGAACCTCGGGCTTGAAATCTTGAAATAACTAATGAACCTCGGGTTTGAATCACTACTTTATAATGAACCTCAGGTTTGGAATCATCAACCGACTAACTAACGAACCCTGAGTTTGAAATCACTACTCAATAACCTCAGACTTGAAATCTTAAAATAACTAATGAACCTCGGGTTTGAAATCATCAACCGACTAATTAACGAACCTCGGGTAGAAAACACTACTCATTAATGAACCTCGGGTTTGAAATCTTCAACTAAATAGCAAACCTCGGGTTTGAAAACATCAACCAACTAACTAACGAACCCCAGGTTTGGAATCACTACTCAATAACGAAACTCGAGTTTGAATCACTACTCAATAATGAACATCGGTTTGAAATCTACTACTAAATAACGAACCTCAGGCTTGAAATCTTGAAATAACTAATGAACCTCGGGTTTGAAATCTTGAAATCAATAACGGATCTTGGGATTGAGATCAATCGCTCGGTGACAAACCCCGAGATTCAAGCCAATGGATCGATAAAGACATGACGATCTATAGTAGATAGTACTATACGAATGATCTGTAAGGAAAGTTATCGGTTAGACATCTCTTAATCGATATCGGGTCTCAGGATTGTGATCAATCGCTCGTTAATGAACCCCGAGATTCAATTCAATCGCTCGATAATGAACTGCCGATTCGATAGTAGAGAGTACTATCATAATGATCTGTAAAGAAAGATATCGGTTTCAAATCGCTTAATCGATAACGGATCTCGGGATTGAGATCAATCGCTCAGTGACAAACCCCGAGATTCAAGTCGATCGCTCGATAACGACATGACGATCAATAGTAGATAGTACTATACAAATGATCTGTAAGGAATGTTACCGGTTAGATATCTCTTAATCGATATCGGATCTCGGGATTGTGATCAATCGCTCGTTAATGAACCCCGAGATTCAATTCAATCGCTTGATAATGAACTGCCGATTCGATAGTAGAGAGTACTATCAGAATGATCTGTAAAGAAAGATATCGGTTTCAAATCGCTTAATCAATAACGGATCTCAGGATTGAGATCAATCGCTCGGTGACAAACCCCGAGATTCAAATCAATCGCTCGATAACGACATGACGATCTATAGTAGATAGTACTATACGAATGATCTGTAAAGAATGTTATCGGTTAGATATCTCTTAATCGATATCGGATCTCGGGATTGTGACCAATCGCTCGTTAACGAACCCCGAGATTCAATTCAATCGTTCGATAACAAACAGCCGATTCGATAGTAGAGAGTACTATCAGAATGATCTGTAAAGAAAGATATCGGTTTCAAATCGCTTAATCGATAACGGATCTCGGGATTGAGATCAATCGCTCGGTGACAAACTCCGAGATTCAAGTCAATCGCTCGATAACTACATGACGATCTATAGTAGATAGTACTATACGAATGATCTGTAAGGAATGTTATCGGTTAGATATCTCTTAATCGATATCGGATCTCGGGATTGTGATCAATCGCTCGTTAACGAACCCCGAGATTCAATTCAATCGCCCGATAACGAACTGCAGATTCGATAGTAGAGAGTACTATCAGAATGATCTGTAAAGAAAGATATCAGTTTCAAATCGCTTAATAAATATCGGGATTGAGATCAATCGTTCGGTGACAAACCCCGAGATTCAAGTCAATCGCCCGATACGATCTATAGTAGATAGTACTATACGAATGATCTGTAAGGAATGTTATCGGTTAGATATCTCTTAATCAATATCAGATCTCGGGATTGTGATCAATCGCTCATTAACGAACCCCGAGATTCAATTCAATCACTCGATAACGAACTGACGATCTATAGTAGAGAGTGCTATCAGAATGATCTGTAAAGAAAGATATCGGTTTGATATCGCTTAATCAATAAAGGATCTCGGGATTGAGATCAATTGCTCGGTGATAAACCCCGAGATTCAAGTCAATCGCTCGATAACGACATGAGGATCTATAGTAGATAGTACTATACGAATGATCTATAAGGAAAGATATCGGTTTGAAATCACTTAATCGATAACGGATCTCGGGATTGAGATCAATCGCTCGGTGACAAACCCCGAGATTCAAGTCAATCGCTCGCTAACGAACTGACGATCTATACTAGAGAGTACTATCACATTGATTTACAAAGAAAGATATCAGCTTGAAATCGCTTAATCGATGTCGGATCTCAGGATTGAGATCAATCGCTTATTAACGAGCCCCGAGATTCAAATCAATCACTCGATAATGATTTGACAATCTATAGTAGAGAGTATTATCAGAATCACCTGTATTATCGTTCGATAAAGGAATTTTTATAAAAAATAATGAATTTTATATTTTAACGCAATGTTTATTTGAATATGTATATTAGAATTTTTTAGAAAACTAAATCTTATTTATTAACCCAACGCTTTATTTTAAAAAAATAATATTTTACTTTTTACTTTAAAGGGACGACAATTGTCGTCCCTACAAACCCAAATTGTATAATTTCTTGTACATAACGTAATTTTTTTGAAAATTTGTTTAATAGGACGACATTGTCGTCCCTTTAAACCAAATAGTTTTGGCGGCCAAATTTTTCCCTCCAAAATTTCAAAAAAATTTTGATTTTTTGTTTAATGAGACGACAATGTCGTCCCTTTAGGCCTGAATTTTAGTATTCTTATTTAGTAACTCATCGTTTTATATAAACAAAATAAATTCCTTTAAATGGACGACAATTGTCGTCCCAACAAATCCAAATTTTATAATTTCTAGTACAAAACATATTATTTTCAGGAAAAATGTTTAATGGGACGACACTGTCGTCCCTTTAAATAATTTGTCCACGTGGAAATCCAAGCTGGCAGAGTGAGGTTAATATTTTATTTTTTGGGACGACATTGTTGTCCCTTTAAAGTTTCCCTCCGAAAAATCCGACCAAAACTTTGACTATATTTGAATTCATTTAAAGGGACGGCTTTATCGTCCCAAAAAAGATATTTAAAGGGACGACAAAGTCGTCGCTTTAAAGTTTGTCCCTTTAAACGAGTTTTCTTGTAGTGATGAACCGTAATTAACAATGAATAAACAGGTAAACTAAAACAATGAAGTCGGCAGTTTTGTCAAAAGACTATTACCTTCATATATATCTACAGCTTTAAAAAAAAAAAGTTTTTAATGTTTATTTTATAAATGGTTTGATAGTATAGGTTTAAAAACACACACACGTGTGTATATATATATAAATATATACATATATAAATATAAAATTCCAAATAACTATCATTTAAACTTTGGTGTAAAAATAATTTGTAAAAGCACAATGATAGATATATAGTCTTATCATATAACTATCAAAATTATCGTATATATATAACCGATATATATAGTATCATGCGCGGAACTAAACATATTATTTTTTTGGTAATAACACAAAGTGGTAAAGACAATATGCAATATATACATCCATACGCATATATATTATTTTGATGATAATGAACACGGTGACCAGAATTTTAAGAGTACGTCCAAGAAATCTCGGATATATATCCAGCTCAAAAATTGCGGTGTTACAATAAAGGTTACAAATGTCTTGATAGATCTGGAAGGATCTATATCTCCAACAATGAGAAGTTTAATGAACTCCAATTCCCCTTCTTAGAGGGTTTCACTCAAAGATCATCCCGACAAATCCTATGCACTCCTGATCTGTTCACTAATCCTCTTCCCTTTGGTCTGACTCATTCAGAGGGGCACAATAACACATCTGTGACTGAGCCAGAACCAGACTTGAGTTGCACTGCTGAGCAAAGGTCAGGTAACACCTCTCCTATACATACTGCACCTATACTTGATCATAATACTGATAATACTACTGCTTATGATGCTTCTAATTCATTCCTCAGGTCCAAACATGTTCATACACCTAATCACAAAACACCTACCCACACTACTACTTTCAGTTCACCATCATCCAGTTCATTTTTTGTTGCACCCAACTCATCACCAAATGCATCTAATTCATCTTCACCACTTAATACCACTACTGAGACATCACACACTATAGGGGTACCAACTGCTGAAAACATGACTCAAAACATTGTTAAAACACATCATATGCAAACCAGGTCTAAAAATGGCGTATTCAAGCCCAATACCTAATGTGTCTCAGTGAATTAGGTTCATGCTTTTCCTACTGAACCAACCAGTATATCAGATGCTATGGCAAATGATAAATGGAAGCAAGCAATGGTAGATGAATATAAGGCCCTGATCCATAACAAAACATAGGAGCTGGTTAAGCCTAATACCAATCAGAGTATTGTGGGATGTAAGTGGGTGTACAAGTTAAAACTTAAACCAGATGGAAGCATTCTGAAGCATAAGGCAAGACTGGTGGCTAAGGGGTATCTTCAGAACTATGGAATTGACATCACTAAGACATTCAGTCCTGTTGCTAAGATTATCATGCTATCCATTGCAGTCTCTATGCATTGGCCTATCAACCGGATAGACATAATCAATGCATTCTTAAATGGACCATTGCAGGAACCAGTCTACATGGATCAACCAGAGGGGTTTGAAGATCCTAAGAAACCAGGGTATGTCTCCAAGTTAAATAAGGAAATATATGGGTTGAAGCAAGGTCCCAGAGCATGGTTTGAGGCTCTAAAAGGATAGCTACTAAGTTGGGGTTTCACCCAGACAATGTGTGAAACTTCTCTATTTATGTTTAGACTTGATAATCAGATTCTATTTGCCTTAATATATGTTGATGATATATTGCTGACAGGAAATTCACCTAAATTGATCCAGAAGTTTATCAAACTTCTTAACTCCAAGTTCTCATTGAAAGACTTAGGGCCTGTGTCACATTTTTTAGGATGCAGGTCATCAGAGACCCCCAAGGCTTGCACCTCAACCAGTCTTACTATGCATCATAGCTGTTAAAGAAGTTGGGATTGGAATATTTGAATTCTTGTCCAACACCAATGGTGCCTGAGACTCAACTCTTACCACAGCAGGGTGAGCCATTGGAAGATCCTACTACATACTAAAGCATAATTGGTGCCTTGCAATACCTTACTCTAACAAGGCCAGATATAGCATTTGTTGTGAACATTCTCAGTCAGTTCATGCAAGATCCCTACACATCAACTGGCAAGGATTGAAGAGGTTACTGAGATACATTCTGGGGACCCTTGACATGGGACTGTTGTTTAAACTCTCTTGAACACTTGATATTCAAGGGTTTTCAGATGCAAACCCTGATTGGTCGGACGACGTGTCTTTTGAATTCTGATTGGTCGGACGACGTGTCTTCTGAATTCTGATTGGTCAGATAATTTAATCGCACGACTTTTCCCTCAAGAAAAGTTATTCTAGCCGAAAATAATAGTCAAATTTCGAAATTAATTTAATTTAATTAATTCCGGACCGACTTAATTAATCAGAATTCGTTTCCACATTATTCTGGAACCTTCCAACCGCCTCACGATTAACTAATTAATTTCCTGGTTAAATTCAAACGAACTTTTGTCCAAAAAATTAATAGTAACACCCGAACCGAGCTCGAGCTCGAGCTCGAGCCAATCCGGCAGGCCGGATGGCGGCGGCACGCGCGCGCGCGTGTGGAAATATCTAAGTCCTCCCTCATGCACAAAAGTGCCTTGCCCCTTGGGGCACATTTATAAGAGCATACACTAGCCCTTATATATAGAGCTTAAGTCTCCCATCTTTCCAATGTGGGATATTGAGTTGAGGTACTCCCTTCAACTCTTACCTCCAACACATTTTCAACCAACTTTAGGCATTAATTTCTCATTCACCCGACATCCGAATCGAGTGATTCAAAAGCCCATCATCAACTACTCCGTATGGAGTATTTAATGATATCGTTAACTCTCGATGACATACATCGGAGCCTATCCATAAATTGCGCTAAAGTTGACTATTCAACCCTTCAAAAAGGGCTTTTTCTCCAACAGATAGGAAATCCACTGGTGGATACTGTGTATACTTGGGTGATTCTCTCATATCATGGAGTTCCAAAAAGCAAACAGTGGTATCATGGTCTAGTTATGAATCTGATTACAGATCATTGGCTAATCTAGCAGTAGAAGTAAAGCGGATCAAGCAACTGTTGAATGAGATACAGTTCAGACTACCGTCCATTCTTGTTCTTTTGTGTGACAACACTGAGATACATAGAAGTGGATATACACTTCATTAGGAACATGGTGTTAAACAAAGATCTGATGGTGTGCTATGTTCCTACAACAGATCAAATTGCAGACAGTTTTACAAAGGCATTGCCAGTTGCATCATTTGGAGTATTTAGACACAAACTCAATGTGACACTTCCACATGTTCGTTTGAGAGGGTCTGTAAAGAATAAATATCTGAGCTGACAGCTTTGTTTAGATTATTGGCTACAATAGATTAAGTGACACCTCATATGATAGATAATATCTAAGACTAGATTCTTGTATGGGGATGTGTGAGTAGTTATAACTACCTTGGTGATATAAGGGTGTAATAGCTCATCATTTTGATTATCAAATGAATTAACTCTGAAATACTTTTCTTCTCTGCTAACACGTCAGTGTCAATACTTTTACATCAATATAATGGGTGCTAATAGGTTATTAGGGGGAATTTCTTCTCTAGTGGCTTCATTTGTGGAGTAAAACATGAATCTGGACTATACAGTTTTATTTCAAACTGTGTGGTACAGATTCATCCACTCGGTACAACTCCTCTAATGGAGTAACCATGTAAGAATCATTCGGTTATTAGGAACGGGACTTGTAAAACTGCCAGCATACAATGTGTTATATCAAATAATACAATAGACCCTGTATAGAATGAATATATCGACGTGTGAAGGCAGTGGCGGACGTAGCACCTGTTAGGAAATCTACGCGGGAACGCAGCGGAATTCAAAAATTTATTTCCTATCGACCCAAGATCGACTTCGTTTAAGCAATAAACAAACAAGTAGTAGACGGTGGTTACCTTGGTTGATCTATAAGATCGACGCTTTGACCGTCTAAGGAGAGTAGTTCTGCATAGAGCCGCCCAAGAGTTCGGCCTCTACCGCTAATCCACACGAACAGCCCGCCGGAATCCCATCATGGATTGCTATTGGAAAACTCCGGTTGCTAGACCGGCCTTTTTCCCCTCTCTCCAACTCTCTATAGGATGCTCTCTATTTTACACAAGAACTATGAGCTCTTGCAATTGTGATGTACAAAAGAGCTTGACACCCACCTCTTATTTATAGTGGTTGGGGCGCCCCTTTCTAGTGTGGAGGAGAAGAAAACATTTTCCAATAAAATAAGGAAAATATAATTGATTGATTTATCTCATTTATTACAATATCTCATATTAAATAAATCTAGGATATTGTCAATATCTTATATTGAATATTCCCAAGATATTGTCAATATCTAATATTGACTATATTTATTTTATTACCATAAATCAATTTACACATGTGTATATATCACATATATATTACACAAATAAATCTATATATAAATATATAGCCATTACATATGTGAACATGTATATCTTATATATATGTACATCACACGCATGTTAGTTAATATATATATAAATATTAATATCTAATATTAATATATGGTAATATCATTAATTAAATTGCACAATCCAAGTGTATCTTATACACTAATAAGTTGCGCCCCCTTTAGCCATAAATTGGCTTCCGAAATATTCTTTAATTAATATAATACTATTAATATCTTGTATTTAATTTATTCATAATAAATAAATATCACCATATTAATTTACCACTATAACCATTATAGTCTCGAGATAAACTTTCCTTATTTGGTTATCATCTATAACCACATTTTAATCCGGCTAGATGTTCTTATGTGTGTGACCCGATAGGCTTCCGAATATGTTGGCCGTAGACACAAAGTGCAAATTACGAAAATGCCCTTCATGCCTAACGATCACGGGATAGCGTCTAGCAACACACCGTGACCCCCAATCATCGGAAGAGTCAAATGCAATGACTACTACCTTTCATGTGAAACAGTTACCGTGTAACTTACAATCCTATCGCTGTAATAATATCCATACGGTCGTTAGTCGAGTGTCAAAACATCAACGACCGTATCTTATAATCTGGATATCATGCTCTCTCAAAGTAACTCATTTACTCCCACTTTGCAAAGATTCACGAGAGTAAGACATTCCTTATAAGAAGGCCATTTCGGATATTCGATCCCAATCATAGGATACGTGATTCCCGGACGACCAATCATGTATACTCCGCATGCTTCAAAGATCATACCCAATCACTACCGCATGATCGCCCGTGGCTGTGGAAACCTCAATAGTGTCAAAGCATGACAATCCACACCGTGATGCCATGAAGACTCCGGTCAAAAGGATAATTACACAACCGTCACATAGTGTGACACTTATCCGTGTAAGTGGGTCAGTCTAACGTACGCATTCTCTAATACACGCCCACGTCACGGTCAAGTGTCTCTACACTTCGATAGACGAGATCTATCCTCGCCTCTAAAGACGTAAGACATCTAATACGTGCTAGTCTGCTTATACTATCAATGCCCTGCTTAATAGTACATCGACCTAGAGACATTTAAGTATCAAACTTATTAAAGTGATTAGAGATCTCATCAACCATAATCGCCTATCATGGTTTCTCTATCACAGTTTAATACTAAGGACGTTATCATATAACAATTCATAATTGGTTCTTTAAAAGAACATATATATGACAACAGAAAAGCCATTTTATATATGTATAAACATAAAGAAATAGTAGAAATGATCCGACCGGTCGGATCCGGTCCAACCCGATTGGGTTTAGGACACTATTTCAACAATCTCCCACTTGGCCTAAAACCAATCACTCGCACACACAAGACCAAGTTGAAACACAAGAATCTTATGCAATACTCGCAACCAGCTCTAGCCATAAACGGATCGCTATCCGTGGGGACTCGACTATCTTCATATCACGCTCCATATGATCAAGTCAAAGGAACCGCCTCAACACACACGAATCTCTCTCGACGAGACCCTGGTCCTTGCTTCAAGCAATGAATCCACTTACTATATCAGCTATACAGAAAAGGTGGAAGAACCGTATAAGGTTCATGAATGAACCTTCTAGATCCATGTACTGCTCCCGATGCGCCTCGAAGGCACTACTGTGTTTTGGATAAGTTGTAGAGTTTACAGTGACCCATAGGCTAGAACATTTCCAGCTCACTGTATCACTTATTCAAAGTGATTGCAAACCCAGACAGTAGCTCCCACTCGCCTTCATAAGACTCAAGATATACGTCTGTACATCTACGTTTATTTAATTCCAAATTTCAATAAACTAGGATACTTTTCCTTAACTTGTTTAAGGATATTCTCGACATTCACCAGATTTACTTTCATACTTTCTCATGACTATTCATGGACTATGAACATCCGGCATCTCCTATAAGATGGTTCCTATCGCAGTAGCGAAGGAAACCTTCCATAAGCATCATCATCTTTCACCTTATCTTTAGGACCAACGTCCTAACACAGATAGATCTTGTGATCTATGCTAAACTCCTTTTAGCATCACATCTATATAGGTAAACTATAATCTAACAGCAGTTAAATCTATCACTATAGATTCCTATTTCTAAAATAAGAACTGCCAATCCAAGTGCTTTCGTAAAGACCTTGAACTACCAAACATTTATTGACTGTGACATGGGGTGATGATTCCTAAGAGAGATATCTAATACCTTACTCAAAAATCGTAACACACTCCCACTATCCTTCTTGCACATTGGGCATATCCTTCTTTTGACTAATCAAACTCCTTTGATTATCAAACAAAGAAATCGTCTAGAGAAACTTGTTTGAGTCCATAAATGGATCTCGTGGGCTCACATATCATGTTATCGTCTATCAACATTGAGCTTTCTGCCCAACGTCATCAACACTATCATATAGCCATGATACGAAGTTATAACAAGCATAGTCTGAATAGAACCGGGCTCAGCCTTTCAGGGACATTCCCTCTAGGTAAGACAGACTAGGTTCACAACCTGGTTGTCACTAATGGAATCTAATTCAGATTTTATGGCTCCTGGCCATATCTCTCAATCTTGCCTCTCAAACGTTCTTTCACAAGTCGTGAGATATTCATTCTTCAAGATGAACATACCAACAGCCTTTTAGGCTTGAGGTTATCCACAGACTTACAGAACTTTTGTGTGCACTGAGCAGTGATCTACACCTCATCGCTATGTGGCGTCTGCTTACGTTCCATTGGTTGAATATATTATTTTGTGGTTCTCAAACTCTTTTGAGATCTGATTTACTCCCACTGTTTCTCTTGGAAGAAACACTTCCTCTAGAAGACAGCATGTTTGGAGACAAACATTTTGCTCCACGGACAAGTAAATAATATCCAGCGTGCTAGCTAAGATATTCCACAAAGTTGCATATGTCGTACTAGGCTCCAAGCTTTTCTGACTTTGCCTATGACAACTTCAAATCATCGGTTAAGATAGATTCGACATTATCTTCTTCCATATCTAATATGGAATTTATTCAACCTTTATTCTTTGGAACTAGGTTAAGTATAAGGGCACTATCCCGAAACGGGTAAGGGATACATCGCATGGCTTGCGTCACACCTTTATCATATAAAGTGTAGTTTCCATTTTGAGAACACAATCTAATTGCATATCCAAAAGATGGTATCCTTCAAGGGAGAATCTTATTCCTTTCAGACGACTTCTGAAACACCCTTCAGGTATTAATTACTTCAATCCAATTGAAGATTAATTCCTAAGTAGCTCATCAATCTCATATTCGTACTAGCTCGAACTTTTCGGGCTTTCCGAATTGTTGTACTTCAATAAGTACACTTGACTATTTCTAAAATAGTCGTAGAGACTAATAAACAATTATTTGTGGCATTAATTGTCACAAGCCAACAAACATTCGTATGTTTAGGCTTTAGACAATTTTTCTAGATTTTTACAACATTTTCGAAAAAAGGGTATTTTAGTCCTCTTTGGATAAGATACGTATAACCCACATGATTCATAATCATATGGTTCAACATCATCAGAATGACGTTTAATTACGCGCTTCCCTTCCAGAGAGACTACATCTAGAACAACTACAAATATCAAGGATAACAGCTATACAAATATTTAGTTGAGATCTCATCACATATATCAACTATATAGTGACAACAATCTAGTATGTTAGATTCAGTGACCTTCCAACTTTATCAGAATAACATTTATTCTTTACAATTGAATGTGTCCACTAAATCCTAACAAATAACTGAAAACGTATTCTTCATAAGAACCGGAACATAATAACATTTATTTAGTTCCCTTATCAGTTTACTAGATCCAGAATATGGTAAGTGTTACAACGTTTGTTTCACCTTCCATATCTGTATTAACCTTTCTAATTTAATCACACTCGTAAGATATCATATATCTAAGAGTTGACTTGAACTTAGATAGATTTATCTCAACCTACTTGCCTAGAATAGAAACTTCAATAAGTTCTCTATTTAAGCACATGCCCTAACTTTCCCTTTTAATCCTTTAAGCACTTGAGAAATGTTTCTTAATGTAGTCTTCATAAGACTTAAGAAAGATCACAAGAGCTATATATGTCTTCAATTTCCTTTTATAAAGAAAATCTAAAGTTTATTAAATAGTTTATTTAACCTTTTGAATCGTATTCAAAACATTGACTATTTAATTAACCTTTAAGCAATGATAGAATTAAGTCGATACTTAAATCTTACAATTTTGAAAACAACCTTTCCAAAATTCGACGTGGTCATTCTTATCCAACGTTTGAATTAATTGTCATCGTATGACAGAATGATCATCTTGGATCGTATCCAATATATGACTAATTCGTTGAAACTTATTTCAAATGATTTAATCATATCATGAGCTTCCGTTTTCATTAATAATTAAAGTCTTGGAGTACTCCATCAAATATGTAGTCTCCTTGTCTCTAACTACTATAACGGGATTGCTCGTGTCATTGCTTATTTTAAAAGGATTAAAATTACTTAACCATATTTGAGAACGTTTCTCAAAATTAACAGTTATAATTTGGTTTTACTAATCGAGAATAAAACATAAATATAAAGTTTGCTAAAACTACAACATAAAAATGAAGATAAAAGAGTGTTGTTGTCTATACACGTAAAATCAAATATGGTCTTTGGATTTATGATTTTGCTCCCACTAGTCAACTACTCCCAATTGACTTTCAAGGATTTTTTAAAATCCTTTAGTGGCTGGAATCCTATCTAGTTGACTCGATCCCGACGTGGGCGATCGACCGGATCAATTTTGACGGGTAGGTACTTTACCAATCGCGCTAACGCGACTTCCAGTGGTTTGACTAGTCAACTCTTTGACAGTTCACATCGTCTATGTGATAGTCAACCTTATGTCTCTAAAATCAGACGGTCCTGACGTGGGCCAATCACCGCAAGATTCTTAGTCGAGTCGTAACCCAAATATTCATGAGATCTCATAACGATCATATCTCGATAATGACGATATACCCGTGGTAGGTCAACTCCCGACGTGGGCGATCGCTTGATCCGAACAAGGGCTCTTCACCGTCACTATAATATTGGGAGACATATTATAACTCGATTTTTGTTGTGGGAGTAATTTTAAATTAATTCACTTAATTAATTTCGAATTAATTCTCTTAATTAATTTAACTACGGTCTCATCAAGTATATCTATCTCTATAGACATACGTCCTACACATTTATCTAGATCGTGCCTAGTCATGCATCTATCGTATCATATAAAATAAACACAAGCACAAAATAAGTAAATGCGTAAAGTAACCGGTATGATCATGGACTTTTCCTAGGTGCGGTTTCAATACAAACCGATTTAAACCGCTGGTCACAATCTAAGGGTATTCAGAATCACCAATAGGATCTTTAATGCTCCATTCTCCAATGAGATCTTTATTTTCGTCTTTCTTTGGTCTCCATCTTCTGCTCTATTCTTGTTACATTTAATTCTATCTAATAAAATAAATACACCCGCCGCACACGGGGGGAGCTAACGGGAATGGGATAAATGCAGAAAATAAACTAGGTCACGTTCTTCATAACGGCCTAGGACAATTTTAAACCAACAGAAAATTTAAATCATTCACATCTATCCTATCGGTCGAGTCCATGATCAATCGGGGTCCATATAATCATATTATATCTACTATATCTAATTCATACAATAAAATCTTATGAAAAAGATAAAATTAAAAATTAACTACTTGCGTCTTAATTAATCAAATAACATTTAATCTATTAAATAATTTTATCCAATCAATTAACTAATTAACATTTAATTAATTAAATAATTTTAATTGAAATAAAATTAACGATTAATTTTAAACGATTTTAATTTTAATTTTAATTAATTAGAACTATTCCAAAAATAAATCAAAATTAAAATTATTTCTCTTTTGTTTCTTTCCTTTTGATTCGTAATCAAAAGGGATGCATTTGGTTTCCTAAACCAAATTTGGCTTAGCTCGCCACTATCCAAAATCAAAATTTTGAAGTGGCTGCGCTAAGCCTTTTACAAATCAAATATTTGAAAGCGCCTGCAGCTAATTCCAAATCAAATATTTGGAAATGCCAAATAATTTTGGTTTAGGCGCGCCACTTTCCAAAATCAAAATTTTGGAAGTTGCGCAAGCTAGCCTTTTCCCAAATCAAATATTTGGAAGGCTGCAGCCTATTCCAAATTAAGTTTGGAAAGGCCATTATTATTTTAATGCCATGTGGCATCCCAATGGCTAAAACTATTTGAACCATTGGTTAGCCACATGACACAACTAAACAAAGGAGGAATTACCAATCACAACTATGAACAATATTGAAACACAAAATACACAAAACAAAAGTTTGGAGATCCGCCAGCATTGACCGGCCGACTGCCGGCAGCAGGCTGCCGCCGCCGCCGCCGCCGCTGGGGTGGTGCCGCCGCCAGTCGGCCGAGCACCACCACATCTCGTTTTTTTTTTCTTTTCATGTATCAATTTTGCAAATCAAAAATCTTTCATCTTTTAATTACGTGATTTAAACGATAAAATTAACTACGCATAATAACATGCTTATTGCTTAAGCTCAAGCTCTCTCGATACCACTTTGTTAGAAATCTACGCGGGAGCAGCTGAATTCAAAAATTTATTTCCTATCGACCCAAGATCGACTTCGTTTAAGCAATAAACAAACAAGTAGTAGACGGTGGTTACCTTGGTTGATCTATAAGATCGACGCTTTGACCGTCTGGGAGAGTAGTTCTGCATAGAGCCGCCCAAGAGTTCGGCCTCTACCGCTAATCCACACGAGCACCCGCCGGAATCCCATCATGGATTGCTATTGAAAAACTCCGGTTGCTTAGACCAAATTTTTTCCCTCTCTCCAACTCTCATAGGATGCTCTCTATTTTACACAAGAACTATGAGCTCTTTGCAATTGTGATGTACAAAAGAGCTTGACACCCACCTCTTATTTATAGTGGTTGGGCGCCCCTTTCTAGTGTGGAGAAGAAAACATTTTCCAATAAAATAAGGAAAATATAATTGATTGATTTATCTCATTTATTACAATATCTCATATTAAATAAATCTAGGATATTGTCAATATCTTATATTGAATATTCCCAAGATATTGTCAATATCTAATATTGACTATATTTATTTTATTACCATAAATCAATTTACACATGTGTATATATCACATATATATTACACAAATAAATCTATATATAAATATATAGCCATTACATATGTGAACATGTATATCTTATATATATGTACATCACACGCATGTTAGTTAATATATATATAAATATTAATATCTAATATTAATATATGGTAATATCATTAATTAAATTGCACAATCCAAGTGTATCTTACACACTAATAAGTTGCGCCCCCTTTAGCCATAAATTGGCTTCCGAAATATTCTTTAATTAATATAATACTATTAATATCTTGTATTTAATTTATTCATAATAAATAAATATCACCATATTAATTTACCACTATAACCATTATAGTCTCGAGATAAACTTTCCTTATTTGGTTATCATCTATAACCACATTTTAATCCGGCTAGATGTTCTTATGTGTGTGACCCGATAGGCTTCCGAATATGTTGGCCGTAGACACAAAGTGCAAATTACTTAAAATGCCCTTCATGCCTAACGATCACGGATATAGCGTCTAGCAACACACCGTGACTTCCAATCATCGGAAGAGTCAAATGCAATGACTACTACCTTTCATGTGAAACAGATTACCGTGTAACTTACAATCCTATCATTGTAATAATATCCATACGGTCGTTAGTCGAGTGTCAAAACATCAACGACCGTATCTTATAATCTGATATCATGCTCTCTCGAAGTAACTCGTTTACTCCCACTTTGCAAAGATTCACGAGAGTAAGACATTCCTTATAAGAAGGCCATTTCGGATATTCGATCCCAATCATAGGATACGCGATTCCCGGACGACCAATCATGTATACTCCGCGTGCTTCAATGATCATACCCAATCACTACCGCATGATCGCCCCGTGGCTGAAACCTCAATAGTGTCAAAGCATGACAATCCACACCGTGATGCCATGAAGACTCGGTCAAAAGGATAATTACACAACCGTCACATAGTGTGACACTTATCCGTGTAAGTGGGTCGATCCTAACGTCGCGCATTCTCTAATACACGCCCACGTCACGGTCAAGTGTCTCTACACTTCGATAGATTTAGATCTATCCTCGCCTTTAAAGACGTAAGACATCTAATACGTGCTGAGTAGTCTGCTTATACTATCAATGCCTGCTTAATAGTACATCACCTGAGACATTTAAATATCAAACTTATTAAAGTGATTAGAGATCTCATCAACCATAATCGCCTATCATGGTTTCTCTATCACAGTTTAATACTAAGGACGTTATCATATAACAATTCATAATTGGTTCTTTAAAAGAACATATATATGACAACAGAAAAGCCATTTTATATATGTATAAACATAAAGAAATAGTAGAAATGATCCGATCCGGTCGGATCCGGTCCAACCCGATTGGGTTTAGGACACTATTTCAACAGCACCTTGGGTACGAGGGAGCAATAACATAGAAAATGAAAATTTTAAGGGGGTGGAGCAAGTAATACACATAATGTATATAGTACTTTTTTTTTTGTCTCAACACGGGCAGTAATTAAAAAAAAAAAAAAAAAATTATTCAAAGTGGGGCAATGTGGCTATGATACTATTGCTAGATTTCAATGTCATAAAATGTATGATTTTTATAGTCGAATTTTAGTGTATAAATACAATCTAATTGGATTAGATACTAGACAGAAGTAATCGGATAATAGAACATATACGGTGGGAAACAAAAAATTCGTCTTGCTAGTCTAGTCTTCGGCACAAGAAAGTGAATTTCGGCACCCTTTCCTTGTGTCGAAAGAGTGATGATTCTTTGAAGAACATGATCAAGAACCTTTACTCTTTTTTCCATTTTTACAGATCTTTTTTGGATTTAGTAAGAGAAATTATAAGTATAAGAAGTAACAGACAAATTAAAAACGACCTCCTTGATTTTATGTACGTCGGCGTATAATATTGAAAGACGACTATCAGAGTAGTGAAGGGCAAGGGCGGAGCTACCCCAAGGGCACAGGTGGGCTAAGCCCACCCAACCCTTTTTATTTTTTTCTGTATAATATATATGTCCAGCTCTCCAACACATCATCCCACTAGATAATTAGTCTTACAGCCCACCTAACTTGAGCCATTAAAATTTATGTTACAAAAAAAGTGATTTCATTGGCACCACGATTTTATTTCATGCACTACGATCATTTTAAAGAGTAAAAAAATTACTTCAAACACACAATTATTTTTAATAAAAATAACGTCAGTGGTGCTTTACGTTTAAAAAATAGCGTCAGTGCCTTCATACTTATACATTAGAAGTGTTACTGGTGGGTAACGTCAGATCCACTGAATTGACGTTATGAGTTAACGTTTGTAGTGTGGTGGGAGAGTAAAAAAAGAATACATCATAAAGTGTATATTGAAATTTTTCTTTTTCAGAAAATTATACTGTATAAATGAAAGAAAGAAAATCTCAGCCCATCCGATGAAAAATTCCTGGCTCCACTCTTGGTCAAGGGTCTTTCAACCACAAGCTTTCAGCTGCACCAACCATAGATCTATAGCATCCATCTGACGGCGAAACATACTGATGATTACTTTGCCCTTCTTCCATAGAAATAATCCCATGGCCAATATTATTGCCACCAACAGAAGAATAGATTCCAACTCCCATCTGACTATTTATATACTCATCATTTTGTAGTGTAGTGTAACAACAGTAGGCCCTTGATGAATCTTCTTCCTTCCTCTTATTCTTATTGATATTGTCCCATTTATCTTTACACATTGAAGCATTTCTATCATATCCCAAATAAGCCATCTTGGCTGCTACTTCCTCCCACAAAATTAAACCCTCTTCCTCCTCAATTTGCTGATGAAATCTTGGTTCCATGCTTGTTCTTAACTGTATTAGACATGTGATCTCACATTCCAGCCAGTTGTTGTTGTTGCGGGTCGTCGTTTCTTTCACATGATGATCAGTAGTATTTATAGCGTTTGATGAATATTGTTTCAAATCTTGATGATAAGGGGCGTAAAGTTCCGGATCTTTTCCGGTTAAATTTCGCATGGCTTCCATCATTGCGGCATTACGTCTCTCAATCCAAGATTTCTGGGTAGCCCAGAAGTTTTGCTCTCTCTCAATCCTGGATTCCTCTAGTTTCTTCCACTCTTTTTCTTTTAGCAATCTCTCTTGTTCCTTGTCTTCAATCATTTTCGTCGTTTTCACTAACCAATCATCTTGCTTCTCCATTAGATTCCTCATCTCTGAATCAATAAATTCTTCAACTTTTGCTTTCCATTTCTTCTTGTTCTTAATTTTCTTTCCCTTTGAATTCTCACAAGGAGGACCATCGTCATCCAACATATTTAGACCGTCGGAATAAAAGTCACAAGTCTTGGAGATATTACTGATGCTATGATCAGCTGTAGAGAGCTTTACAGGCTCAAGGGATTCTTGATTATTCCCGGCGCCGGAGTACGAGGCTGCATTCTTGCTATCGCCATACAGAGCTTCAAGTTGACGAAAAAATCGATAGTTCTTACCTTCATGACGGCCGGACTTACCATCTCTAGTCTTCTTGTAGTATTTGTATAAATTATCGAATTTTTCTCTGCATTTCTTTCCTGTCCTTTGATATCCATGTTCTTCAGACATCATCCTGGATATATCACATCAATATTTTGTGGAAAAAAACAAAGAAGATAAAACATGTAAGGGGCACGGTTACTAATTATTATATACTACTTTTAACATATTTTTCCGTGTGAGGATAATGGCTTTCAAAAAAATAAAAATAAATAAATAATGGAGCATTGACCCTAGTTTCAAAATGAATATATATATATATATATATATATATATATATATATATATATATATATATATATATGGGGACCCTCAGGTAGGGTTTACCCTTTTATATATATATATATATGTAAAAAGAATGTAAAATTCGTATGATATGTAATTTACTATTTTTTTCACACGTACTATCAATGATAACAAGTATAAAAGATATCACAAATAATACATACACATAATTTTAGTAGTGATTGATGTATATTCATTGTATAAAAAATATGCATATTCATCTTTTTTTTAAATAAATATATTGTCTTTTGAAATAGGTTTTTTTTTATCCATACCTAAACAAATTACATACTTTTTTTTTTTTGAAAAATAAAAATATAGCCAAGTCCACAACAAATTACATCTTGTGGGGGACTGTAACTCAATCAACACGACCAATGTGATCTAAACCATACCTAACCAACAAGTGTGCCGGAAAGTTTCCAGTTCGTTTAACAAAAAAGGATGCAGAAATAAAAGATGGTAAAAGCGCAAAACAATCACGTGCTAAGCAACTGAAGATAGAAATGTCATCCGACGGCCGCGAGAGTGGTTGAACACAAGACAAACAATCAATCTCAAAGATAACTGTAGTTGGGCCCAGACGAATAGCCTCTTCCATTGACAACAGAATCCCCTGCATCTATAGTATCTCAAGGCTTATGCCAGGGTCAAAATGAAACGACAGAGCTAGCCATAATCGAGCCAACCGCATCTTGGAAGATCACCAGCGCCAGAACCTGAATCCATGACAGAAGCATCAGAATTACATTTCCAGCTACCCACGGGAGGCAAACTCCAAAAAACCCGTTGAGTAAGCCCCTCTGACTCAGAGTGAGAAGAGCCCATGGCCTGTCGGAACTTCACTGCCCCAGCTAAGGATGCAGAAACGACTCGGGAGACATAAATAGGCACCCTATAAAAACCGCACGGCATTGGGCCTTCCATAGATTCTAGAGTATGTAGAGACCTCATCTGCACTACCACCGCTCAAAAAAATTCCTTAAAGTTCGACCCATGCTGCGACCGCTGACTACCAAAAGGCGAGGCGGCCAAGATCTCCCTAGAGTAGTCATAGTCAAAGAGTACTTGCCGCAGCAACTCAACCTCCTTGCCACATGCCAAACACTGCCCCGAACCTATGTTGCACTTTTCTAGTTGCTCTTCCATTGGAAAAATAGTCTTGCAGGCACCTCCATAAGAAGTGATGCACTCGCGGTGGCACAAAAACCCGCCAAACATATTTCCATACACTATCCGAGCCCTAAATATGATTAAGCACGTGCGGACTCAGGCAATCCTCCATACAAGCTCAATGCAAGAAAGTAGCCGGACTTCACTCTATACCTGCCTCTTTGGTCATAATGCTAAACCTATTTGTCATAATGCGAAGTACCTGCAATTGGAGTCTAAAGAATCGCATCCACCTCCTAGGTCTTAAATTCCTGCATGAGTAAATATAGATTTCACTGCCTGGTGTCTGACAAAAGTAAGTCATGCACCTTGCTATCCATAGACATGGTATGAACCGTTCGACCGATACGAAAAGAAGGAGGCCTAGACACACAAGCATCATGGAAAAATAAGACTGAACTCCTGTTGCCTATCCGCCATCGCATTCCCAACATTAATTGATCCCTGCCCTCCAAAAAACTCCACAAGAATTATTTCCTGGTCCCTAGATCCGCAACCACAATAGTCATACCCGACTGATACTTTGCATTAAGAACTCGACTCGCAAGAGCGGATGGGCAAGTAAGGAACCACCATGACTTCTTAGCCAACAGAGCTAGGTTGAAACATTCCAAGTTGTGGAATCCCAAACCCTCAAGGTTCTTGGGTCGACAACAAGTTTCCTGATTCCACCAATGCACCTTCCGTTTAGCCTCCGTGTCTCCCCAAAAGAAACCATGAATATACTGCTCAATCTCCTGAACTAGCGTGGCGGAACCTTAAAACACTGTATAATCAACGTATGTATAGCTTACAAGACTGATTTAATCATGACCTCTTTACCACCGGAGAGAGAAGCTTGTCCTTCCAGCCTGACAACTTTTTCCACACCATCTCTCAAATAAATTCGAAAACCTGCTGCTTATTTTGTCCGGTAACAAAAGGCATGCCCAAATACTTCCCGTGCCACTCCCAATGGGGATCTGTAAAAAGCCTGGTATATGCTCTCTACCCTCCTGCCGAAAATCCCTGCTAAAGTACAAATTGGACTTGTGTAAAATATTAGCTTGAACATAGAGCAACCAATACTTAATAAAAAGAACCAACAGCGTCTCCAGCACCCCGTCCATATATTAAAAAAGTAGCATACTGTGATCAGCAAAAAGCAAATGTGAAACCTAAACCCGCGCTTGCCCTACAAAGGAAATACCTAGAAGTAGCCCACCTCACGTAGCCCGATCCAACAGGGCTGTAAATCCTTAAGCACAAATGATAAAAAAAAAAAGAATAGGTAGATAGGGTCCCCCTGACGAATCCCCTTAGTTGGGATAATCGTAGGATCAAGTTTGCCATTAACTAGAGCCTGATAAGTCACGGACGAGACACTACCCTGCGTAATAATCCATAAAACCCACAGGAAATGCTTCTGATGCATGACTCCCCAAATAGAGCTCCATTCAAACGATCAAATGCCTTGGCCATATCAAGCTTGATAGCTGCAAGATTATGACATCTGCGTGCCCTCATCTTCATAGAGTGAAATGCCTCATAAGCTACTATGGCATTGTCTGTGATCAATCTGCCTACAACAAAAAAAGTCTGATTGCCTGTAATAACATCATTAATCTCATGTTTAAAACTGTTTACAATAACACGTGAGAGAAACTTGTACATCGATTTACAAAGCGCAATAGGCCGTAACTTAGCTACCCGAGTGGGGATTCCACCGTAGGAACTCAGGCAATATAAGTCTCACACAGCGAGCCCGGGTCCATTCCCTCATTTAGAATTGCAAAAATCACCTGCAAAACCTCACAGCCACACACATGCCAATATATTTGAAGGAAAATGACATGCATACCATCGTGGCACTGGCACATTCTCCCGGTAGAGCTCATTAAAGTGCACGAAGAAATTCATCCTCTATAAAAGGTTCATAAAGGCGATGAATTTGGATGTCCGTCAGAGTGGAAATATCTATGCCCTCAAAGACTGGCGACAAGGTAAACATACTCATAGAGTATTGGGAGACCACCCCATTGAATAAAAGATCAATAGTGTTCCTAGCCCCGAGTCTAGTCACCTTGTGATAAAATGTAACTTGTGAACCTATCCATACCCTTCAACCAATCATTGTGCCCTCTCTGTCTCCAATAGTCTTCATCGAGTGTATACAAATGATCCAACTCTTTCAAGCAGTATCTTTTATTCTCTACATTATAACCACGAGATTCATGAAACAACCGAAGCTCATTCTCCTTAGCCGCAATATTCTTAGCAATATTACCATGTTTCTACATACTCCACCGCTTAAGGTCTCAACCTAGTCCCAATATACGGTGAGAAAGTTTGCCAGGATCCGAGGCCACAGGCTGCCACCCCTCTTGCACTCGTCCCTTAAAGTCATCATTCTTAATCAAGAATGGGTCATAGCGACAGACATAAAACCACTTAATCTTGCCCCGACAAAACATATTATTCTCAGAAAGTAGCATTAGGACTTGGTCAAAATGGGAGTAGAACAAGTGGTACACATGATGATCCAGGAAAAGAGCCTGCCACTCTTCATTTGCCACACTTTTATCCAAAGGAACCCAAGTTGGCGCACCAAAGTAGCCAAGGTCAAAAAGTCCACACTTTGGTAAGGCAGACTGGAAAGCAACCATCTGAGAATTGAAATAGGTCACAAATGAGGCCCTTCCTACTCAGACTGCAGGAGTATCTCATTAAAATCACCCGCCACCACCCAAGGTAACCGAGAGGAGTCATGCAGTCTTTGATGCAAATTCCAAGAATGGACTCGCTTCTCTACAACTGGATTAGCATAAAAACCTGTAAACCTCCACACCCTGCCATATGTAATTGTCACACGCGTGCGTCAATTTGACCACTACCATAAGTAGAGCTTCTAAGATCAATATTTGACTGCCAGAGCAAAGCCAATCCCCCACTAGCCCTCGAAATACAAACTACTAGAGCATTAGGGAAACCCAAAGCACAACGAACGAATTCAAATTTATTTCTGGAAAGTTTTATTTCAGACAAGAAACTAAATATGGGGAAAAAGAAAATACAAGAGCCTTAAGAACTTTCACTGCACGAGGCTAGCCCAAACCCCGACAGTTCCAATATAAGATATTCAGGGCGCCGGGTGGGAATGTTCCTGGACAGGCTCCATCAATGGCAAATCAAAAGTGGTTGTCTTCGCAGCCGACAACCATTCTTCATATCTACTCCCCCATCCGGCCACCTCCAAGTCCGGCTGCCCTTTTCCTCCCATCATCGGCCCAGAAACAGAAACCCCACCTTTAGCTTGTGTTAGACGGGGATAAGTAGACACTCGCAGCCTCTGAACCACCCGCTCTTCCATCGATAATGGCATTTCCCCCCGAAAATTTAACTCCGGCATCACCACCAAAGAACCAGCCGGAGGGACATTCACGCCCAAAGGCTCATCTATCACCACGTCAACCCCTCAACTTTTTAGTCCAAATTCCTCACGTGTGGCAAAGGGAAAAATTGCCCAATATGAGCTGTCATCACCTGCAATATCCGGCTTAGAAGGTTGCGGAAACTCCATCTCCTTCAACAAGGCTGATCGACAACTTACTCCCAGCCAATCCCCATACGATAATGCCTTCTTCTCCGCCATCGTCAATTCTTTCGTGGAGCTAGGACAAAACCGGTCCACCACACCACATCGAAAGCAAATATTCAGGAATCGTTTGTATTGCAACATCATTTTCAACACATCCCCCTTAACATCAAGCAGTATTACCCGACGCAAGGGCTGTGTTAAGTTGACATCAACCCGCAACCGAAGAAATCGGAGCCCCGATGCCATTACCTCCCACAATTGTCTCCCAGAACAACCATGCACCCAGTGCCTCGGACACCCTCCTCCCCACCTCGTTGAAGCAAAGGTGCATGGGGAGTCCGACAGTATGTACCCAAAACTCAGTATGATCAAAGAATCCAGCAATCGAGTCCTAAGAATCTACCCACCGCCGCAACACTAGGTAACCACCATCGAAGCACCATGGCCGTCGGACAAAACCCTAGCCGCAACATCCTCCTCCAGAAACACAAACTGAAAAACATTCCTTTGCAACCGGATCACCTCAAAGTAACACCCCCAAGATTGCTTCAGGGCCAACCGGGGACCCCTAACATCAACGTCCTTCTGCAAAAAGCAGCGTCCGATCAAGCTGCGACAACACAACTCTTCCTCCGCCGACTCCCCCCTGCATAGCAGTACGGGTCTCCTCTTGTGCGGTGAGGGTGAGGGACTGCAGTAAGGCGTCAAGCGTTTCTTTTTCCATGGATAGCGATGCCGGAAAGCTTTGATCGTGAAGAGGGAAATCCCACCGGGAGGGTTTCTCCAAAGGAGGGTTCTTCCTTTAGCCTTACTTGCAAATTACATATATACTTGAAAAGCTGAAATCTGAGTAATGAGTTTTCAATTCTAGTTTTTCCAATTATGTCTTACATTTAAATTAGGTGGTTTGTTACCACACATGTATCATTGATAGATTATGTAGATAGCAGAACATTTAATGGTCGCAAGAGTAATGATTTTTTACTCTGCATTGGTATAACCTTTTTTTTATTTTTTTATTTTTTTAATCTAGTTGATGTAAATGTATTCTCTACAATTTGTTTTATCTTTTCTCATTTTCACACCATTCTTTGATCATCACACCATCCTTGTTTTTATCTTCTTCCTACATGCACACAAACTTAAATTTTTTGAAAGAAGTATAGGATGAAAATTATAAAATCATATGTACTTTGACCATGTTATAATGATTACAAAAGCCCAAATAAATATAATCAGATATAAATGTATTAATAACTAGAATAATAACACAATGTAAATCGAATTTTAATTGTAAGTTGTTATTTTGACAGCTTTAAGAAATATATTTGGGGAGTTCTATCGACTTTCTATTTTATAAACTTCCGGTACAACATTTTATATATATATATTTTTTACCGACATTACAAAATTATTCGGCACCACATATGTAGGAATTTCATTGCTCTGTGAAGTTCCTATGAACGTTACTATCACCGACCTTCGTTTGCACAAAGATCGTCAATTTCAATCATGTTACTCACCATCATCTCCGTTATATAAATAAAAATGTCTTTGTCAGTTGCCACTGACATTGTGTAGAAGAAGTAACGTGATAACAGTAACAGTAACCTTTTTTTCGTGAAAAATAATCTTAATTTTTGAAGTTATTTTTTAAATGCTTTAACTTGCCCAAAGTGAAAATGGATGCTAATAAACCCCCAAATACAAAAAATAAATAAATAGGAAGGGCCTAAAATAATGTAGTGCTAAAAATGGCTTCATACACAAAGAAACGGGCAGTATTTTCGATTCACAAAACTCTAGAATGGAAACTCAAGAAATGAAAAAACAGTCATAAATAGTTTTTTCACACCGCTGACGATATATTATCAGATGTTTCTACTATTCAATACGACCAGAGAGAGAGAGAAGTAAAAGATCATCATTTTCTTCATTCATATATTATCAAGATTTTAGGAATTCGAGCCCTTCTGATGTGTGTACTTATTTGGTTTTTACGGAATCAAAAAGGGACAGAGTGTAGGTAATTAAACGCTTTGAACTAGAGACCTAATTAAGAAGATGAAGATGGTGCAAACTTATCCTTTTGCTAGCTTATGAGCTTCTTTCAGTAGAAATATATAAAGGGTTTTGAAACTGAATTAGGGCATACATAGAATACAGTAAGAGAATACTTACTAGTACACCTATATTACATATACAGTCCCTATAGAATCTCAGCTAGCTAGCTAGCTAGCTAGTACGTAGGGTAACGTACCTAGAAACTTCATCCCATAAAGGTCCCTTCTGAGTGGATTCCTTGAACTTAGAATCAAGTTTTGATCTGATCTCAAGAAGGGTAAGTGTCTCCTGCCTAGGCCACCTCCCAGTAGTCCCACCACCACCAGCAGCCTCCATGAATTCAAAACCGCCATAGCAACCGCCGCCGCCGCTAATGGTGGAATCCGGTCGGAAATCGGGGTTATACCCACCTCCAGTCACCGTTCGATCAAGAAGGACCGAATCTGAATAGTTCTGGGCTGCTGCTGGCCGGCCAGATAAGAGGAGGTCCGGTACCGGTAGGGGTATAGGCTGAAAATTTGGCCTCCCACCATTCATTATGTAATTACTGAGATCTGCTATTTCATAGTAGTGATCCTCCATTTCTATCCAATTGCCAAGTAGTAAATGGAAATAATTAATTAATTTAGTATATAGCCAGACAGAGAAGAAGGCAAAGAGCATGTAATTCAAGCATTATAAGAAGAGAAATGTTGAAGAAAGTAGAGCGGCACACTCGGATCATGTCCTAAGGCCGAAAAGGCTTTGATTTTATGAAGGTTTACACTAGACCCAATAAATGCTGGAAATGATTGATGCTAATCGGATGATAAAACACAAATGTCATAACCCTCAAAGGAAAAAAATTTTAAAAAAAATAAAAGGAAAGAAAGAAAGTTAAATTTGATGGAAATTCAATGTACTTACTACACCGTCCCAAAATAAAAATACGTTTTTATTTTTTCACACAGATTTAAAAAGTTTGTTAATTTGGATATATGTTATTGATTTTGTTGAGAAAAAGTCTATAATGACATTTGTGTGATATTAATGCAAAGTACTGAAAAGTGAGTGAATATAATAAATAAAAGGTAAAAGAGAAAATATAATAAATGTTTTATTGATTTTCTAAATGGTTTACATTATGAGACAAAACAAAGTTAAATGAATTTATATTTTGAAACGAAGATAGTTTATACTAAGGTGTAAAAATAATTTTGATATATGCCCCTTTTTTTTTTCCTCTCTAACCCCCTACCAACCAAATTTGATTACACCTTTTCTTGTCATTTCGGACCACAAACCCACCTCCTGTAGTGTAACAACCTAACATGAAACCTGAGCAATTTTGGATTTTGCTATTCGTTCATGACTTGAGATATCGTACTTTTTTTTATCTTGAATCTTGAAGTCTAATGCTACAATATTTGCGTGGAAGCCAAAATGACTTACTCGGCTTACGTACTGAACAACATTCAAGGATCAGCATACTAAATTAAATGAAACCATTCAAATCCAAACATCCAACTTATTCATAATAATTTTCAGCATACTTAATCATAACTAAAAGCAATATTAAACAAAGGAACTATAAGACCACAATAATGACCAGCTCATCGTCACATATCATAAACACTACCCTCAGATCATTGGAAAGTCACATAGCTAGTAAGTGAAGATGTCATGATATTATGAGTGGTCCACTGATACCCTTGGATGAGGTGGCATTGCACTTATCAGGTTAACTCACAAAGCTCCTCTAGGAACTTAGGCAGGAACACTAACATGAACATACGGAGTAGAAGCTACAGTTACCCTTCTGTGGTTGTTCTCAGAACGTCGAGGTATGTTACACATCTGTTAGTATGTAAGATAATGAGTGATCTATAAAGCTCAGTAGAAAAACATTTCATCATCAGGAACTCATACATGTTATTGGGATCATAACTGAGTTCCTAGTTGTCTTTTGCTAACACTAAATGCACAAGTATACTAACATATAACTAGTTGATCATATAAGAGAATGTATAACATGCTTTATCATTTTCCTAATATTTGAACATAAAGCACATAACTGATATTACATTTATCATCTCAATTTCTTAACATCATGCTCTTCATCTTTCTTATATGGCTTAAAGACCATATCATGTTTAGTAGAGCCCAACAAGAAGATTTTGCTGCTTTTCTTTACTTTGGGTTTCAATTAACCATATCATGTTTAGCAGCACGAAGAGCCTGTTGATTGATTTTGTTTATGAGTACCACACCCTGTTTAGTAGAATACAACATAGAGAGTTTGCTTAACTTTTGACAAACCGGAATTTGACCAATATTATAGCCCATGGTCGAGGATTGCTTACCGTCCCAACATATTGTCATTATTTTTTCCCATGAACGATGAATGATGCCGAGGACCCCCAATTATTCGTTGTATTTATTGCTATGAAAGTATTGACCAAGAACGTTTGCTTAAAACAACACTTTATGCTTTCTAGCATCTTTCCCTTTATTTATTTTTCATGACTTCTTTTACAGTACATATCTAGTACTCATAAATCATGAACAACAAATATATCAAATCATCCTAGAACATGCTTTCTATAACACAAATCAATTATATGTCAACCAGAACATGATAGTATAACATAATAACCTAAGAACATGTTTTCTGACATCATGTATTAGCTTTTGAATACCTCTACAACAAGCATAGATTCAATGATTTCATATATTAAAGCAAGCATCGTGTTTTTGAATAAGTATAATCCTAAATGCATGATATATATATACCCATAACAAACCCCAAGGCTGGCCTAATGGTTAGGCGGGCGCCAAAGGCCAAACCATTAGAGGGCCCTGAAATTACTTGTTTCACAAAAAAATAAATATTCATGTAAATCTAATCTCAACCAATCTAATTTTTTTTAACCTCAAGTCTCCCATTTTTTCAATGTGGGAGAGTTTGAGCTGATCACACTTTCAACTCCTCTCTCACACATGTTTTAAACCAACTTTAGGTATTAATTTCTCATTCACCCGATATCCAAATCGTGTGATTCCAAAGCTAAACATCATCTACTCCGTGAGTAGAATTTTTAGACGTAATAAACTCTCGGTGAATCTCACCAGAGAGTACCCAAAATTTGCTGTAAATTTTACTATTTCAAAACATGTTCTAAGCCCCCATTCTAGGTGTTTGACTTATATCTCTAACAATCCCCTACATGAATGAAAAATAATACAAATGCAAATGCAGACTTTGAAGAGAAGTCAGACGGAAAAATATTGTATCAGTAGAGGTAGCTTCAGGCCATGAACCTGCCTTAGTGAAGTACTATCAGATTTACTCGGCTAACAAGTGAACTGGGTCTTGAATTGATCAGCATTTAGTGTAAACCAAGACAATAGCACTCACACATTATTTCCCCTAGCACCATTCTGTTCTCATGGTTGTGTCCATCTCGGCCCTGGACAACACTTGGTTTCAGAAAGTGCTTTAGAGAATTCAAGAAATTCTCCCAAAACATTACACATCGCACTTACATAGGTGACCTCCTATTAAGAGTATTCTGCCCTACCCCACTTGAATATCAAGATATAAGAATCATTAAAATCTTTGCTTAACCTCACACCCTCTACAGACAACACTTTTATTCTTACAGAATGGGTAAGTGCTGGAATGTTCCTTATATTGAGTTGTCCCTTTGGAACCATGATCTTGGGATCTCCAGTCAACATGGTTGGGTTGCCATTACAAGGAAACATGCGCAATAGGCTTTAGTCCCATTCCGTTTGTCAAAATTGACATCTGATCCCTAGCTAGCTAAATCTTTTGAAAGCGGATCCGCAAGATTCTTCTTCCATCTTACATAATCGATGGAAATCGCGCCACTTGAGATCAATTGTTTAATGGTATTGTGTCTACGGCATATGTGTCGAAACTTGCCATTATACATACTACTTTGTGCCCTTCCCATAGCCGATTGACTACCGTAGTGTATGCAGATAGTAGCCAAAGGCTTAAGCCAACAAGGAATATCCTCTAGGAGATTCCTAAGCCATTTAGATTCTTTTGTAGCCTTATCCAATGCTATAAACTCAGCCTCCATTGTGGAGCGATCTATGCACATTTGTCTTGTAGACTTCCAGGACACAACAGCACCACCAATCATGAACAAGTCTCCACTAGTGGACTTCGAATCTTTCGTATCTGATATCCAGTTGACATCACATTATCCTTCTAATAATGGTGGATATCTTGTATATCGTAATCCCAGATTCATAGTGTACTTCATGTACCTCAACAACCTATTTAAGGATTTCCAATGATTATGGTCTGGATTACGCATGAACCTACTCAGTTTACTCGATGCACATGCTAAGTCTAGTCGTGTACAGTTGGTTGTGTACATCAGACTTCCAATCACTTGAGAATATCTTAATTGATCCACAGGTTCACCTCTATTCTTTGCTAAGTGCACACTTAGGTCAAGTGGAGTGCTCACTGGACTTTCATCAAAGACATTAATTTTTTTCAAGAATGACTCAAGCTAATGAGTTTATGACAACAAAAGTCCATCGGGTACTCTAGAGATCTTAATCCCTAGTAGCACATCTGCAACTCCCAGGTCCTTCATATTGAAGTTCCTCGTCAACATCTTCTTAGTATTCATGATGATATCAAGAGTACTTCCCATTATCAACATGTCATCCATATATAGACATACTATCACATATGCGTTTGATGTGGACACATTTATCACACTCATTAATCTTAAATCCATTTGACAACATAACACTGCCAAACCTGACATGCCATGGCTTGGGTGCTTGTTTAAGCCAATACAAAGACTAGTCTACACACATTGCTCTCTTGCCCTGGAACAACAAACCCCTCGGGTTGTTTCATGTAAATCTCTTCTTCCAACTCACCGTTCACGATGGCAGTCTTCACATCCATTTGATGGATTTTTAGGTTATTGACTGCATCTATGGCAATAAGAACCCTTATAGAAGTAATTCTCGTAACTGGTGAGTATTATCAAATAAGTCAAGGCCTTCTTTATGTCGGAACCCTTGGGCAACCAACCTTGCCTCTACTTATCAATAGAACCATCAACCTTTAACTTATTATTGAAGATCCACTTGCACCCTAGTGGAATATTTTCCGGTGGAAGATCAACCAACTCTCAAGTATGGTTTTGCAAGATCGACCCTATTTCACTATTTATAGCTTATTTCCAGAAAGAAGCTTCTAAGTAGAGATTGCCTCAACATATGTCCTAAGTTCGTTTTCTACCATATAGGTTAGAAAATCAAGACCAAATGACTTGGAAGTCCTAGCCCTCTTACTACGACAAGGTTCCTCAAGTTCTTAAGGATCACCCTCTTCTTCAGACTCATATGTCCGCTTACTCATGCTTGCTTCTTCTTTCTCTTCTCCTTACAGGGAAATATATCCTCAAAGAACACAATATTCCTAGACTCGATTATGACATTTTCATGTACAACAGGGACGTCCGATTTATGTACCCAAAACCGATGGGCACAAGGTGGGTAATCACAAACCTTTGCAGCATCCGTGTGCTCCAGTCCAACTCATTTAGATGGAAGGAAGTAGGGAAACCATCAGTGCTAAAGTCCTACTGAATACCAAAATGCGTAGCGATAGTCATCAAGCGCTCCAAATCCCGCTCCCTAGTAGTAGTGGTGTACTCATCCTCGTGATAGGGCACATTCTCAATGCCATAATGGCCATTGAAAATTTCTATAGAGAAATCAATCTGAACCCCTTAATAATAGCAACATTAGACTCAGGGTTTGCCACCACATAAGCAAAAAACTTGCGGACAATGGTGGCGTTGGATGCAGCCAGAATGAGAACCATATCCGCGATACCATGGTAATGAAGAACCTGTGGTACGATGTCACCACAATCACCGAGGTCGACGCCTTATTCCCTTGCCACCGACCGATCATTTAATGAGTCTGAAATGACTCGTAAATCCCAACATACGTGTACTAAGAAATACCGTTGATAAGAGGAATGGCATCACTCTAAACTCTCTATTGACCTCCTTTGCATCTCGGTGCGGGGTTGCCTCTACCTGCCATAAAATTGAATTTTCTGTACTCTGAATTGTTGGAAAACTAATCTCGTAATTGCATGAGGTGGTCTCACAGTTGCCAGAGTGCCGAAGTTCATGTTTGAATTTTTCTAGGGACTCTGCAACTTGTCAGAACAAGAATAGAGATTTTAGGGTTGCAAAATCAAGTGGTTTGTGAAATAATAGTGGTGGTTTAAAAGGAAATAAAAGTTAGGGATTTGGAAATTGTGTATGGTTGTGTGGTTTGGTGAAGGAAAATGGTTAAGATGGTGGTGGTGATGGCCGAATTTTTGGAAGAGAAATGGAGAAGAAAAAGAAGAAGAAATTGTGTTGGTGATTTTGGGTGATGAATATGGTGAAGGAGATGGATTGGTTTAAATAGGATAAATTTAGTGGAGAAGATGGTAGGTTTGTATGAAAATGTGTAAAGTAGTAGTAGGGGTGAGTGGATTGAGGGAGTATTGAGGGGATTGAGGAATAAGGGAGTAATGGTGGAGTAATGACGAAGAGGGAAATGTGGGATAGTGGGAAAAGGTGCGTGGGGCACACACGCTTGCGTGTTTTCCCAAAATGTGTTCAAACCTCGGGAACCGTGTCTAAATAGTCCCGTAATTGCAGGAGAATTTTCCTTCTAGGTTCCTACAAAATTTACTTCAGGTTACACCTCTACTCAATCCTTGATGATTTTCAATCCAAACTTGACTCCTCGTAGACTAGTTCTCAACTTCCTTGCACTTTTTCTCTGACTCTACTAACCTACTTCACCGGACTGATCAACAAGTAAAAAAATCTTCCCACCACCCTTTGGCACTAAGCTTCGAGATGCGGTAGCATGAAAAAAAGCTTGTCAGCCATTCCAACTACTTTTATTTGACTCGATATAATCTAAGGGTTTTAAAGGTAGTTCTGAGTTTAAAGTCATCAACTCGACTATACTTCTGACTTTTACTTCAGTCGGAGATTTGCGATTTCTCCAGCAAGCTTGCACTCTGGTGGCCTTCACAGAAGTTCATCTTCCTTCTCTCTCGACCCATGCTCTTTCTGATCTTTTTAAGCCGAGGAAGAGTCATTCCTATTTCCCATCAAGAAGTGCTCCTTCTCCAGTCTCCTTGGTAGGACCTTGAGCTCTCTACCTTGCACGCTTGGCCTTATTCACCAATGCATTACGCTTTCCTCGTCTACTCCGATACTTGTCCTTGATGCTCAAAGAATTCACGGGTTTAACCTTTGAATTCAAACTTGCACTGCACAGGGTAGGCATGTCAGACATGACCGCTTCCCTTTGCGCATTGATGTGAATCTTATCGACCCTCTCTCAAAGTAAAACCGTCATGAACTCATGCTCGCTGGTCCTACCACAAATTTCTTTTGCCTATCCCTCACATCCTCTATCTCAATGATTTTCACTTCTCCAGAGCTTGAGCTAACAAGGATCTCTCCAGGTCGATTGGGTAGCGGTTATAGGATCTTAAAGACTTGAGCGTCATTGTTGACCCTAATTGCAATGTCGCTACAATCGTAATCTAGAATGGCTCGGCTATTTTCTAAAATCGATGTCCTAAAAAAACATTCGCACTCGGATCATCGGGGATATCCAAGACTAGAAAGTCAACGGGGAAGTAAAAACTTCCCACCTTGAGATTACAGTTTTTCAGCTCACCAACGACCATGTCGACCTTACGATCGACAAAACACATGCCGCGCTTCTGGTCCATATCAACTTGAAAGCCTGCATCCTTGCAGAGTGAAAAGGGAAGAATGTTGCAGCTAGATCCCGAGTCGCACATCCCTAGTTCTAAGAATACTCCATTTATCGAAACAAGGAGCCTAAAGGTGGTTGGGTCTCCTAGTTTGGCTATCAAATCTGAGTCCGGGTAGGCCTCGGGCTTAGAAAACATAGTATCAGGATCCTCTACCGGATCAGAATCGAAAGATGGTACATCTATTATTAGAATATGAGACTTACCTCATTGATAATTTTTGTACTCTTCTAGGCTTGCTTCTGCGTCCTTCTTAGTCCCGGCCGCTTCCTCCTCCAATTCCACTCGTTTATTATCTTCCTGGTATTGCTCCCACACTTTGGATCCTGGATACATTGAGATGGGCATGACATTCAGAACTGTGCTTGGCATGGTCCTTGCTTGACATCGAATTCAAGAATCTGCCCGAGAAAAAGTCAAAGGTGTTCTGCACTACATGCGAGAGAAAAAGTAAAACAAAAAAACGGTTAGAAACTCCCGCTTCAGTAGGGTCTAGACCCAACTGCTACGGACCTACTAACTGCCAACATGCAGGGTGAACACAGAAAACATAGAGAAGTGATCAGAATCAGAGTTCCAGACTCTCGCAACTATGGCACTACCTGTTGCAATTTGGGGAACCTTTTCTCTTTTTCTGATCGTATAAACTATGCAGGATTAATGCAGAACAGACTCTAGACTCAAAAAATAAAATTACAAACATAAAACTAATAATTCTTAATTAGATTTAGTGAAATTATTGTCTACATTGGCCATTGTCCCCGGTAATGGCGCCAAAAACTTGGTCTGCGGTGTAAGTCACTCTACTCATGAAATACTAGCATGAGTACTAGATCAATCATAGTATAGTAAGGACGAGTCAAGGTCGATCCCACAGAGACGATGAAACACAGATAATAAATTCATAAATCTAGCTAAAAAGACAAATAACGGTCCATTGACCAACGTAAGAACATAAAAGTAATTGGCTTATCCCTCCTCTCGGGTCTCCTAACTTGGTGTAACTAATCATTATATCTATGTTTCCCGTAATTTCCCGATTCAACCAGAGCATGTGTTTCTAATTCAGTTTTAGCTATGGGTGAAATCTCCTAACCTTATCTACTTCCATTGAAAGGACAGTAGATGTCTATGTGCAGTTAATCTCCTTCGTTGGTTGTATTAACCCACACGCCATAAGTTCTAGAATGTGCCGGCTCAAGACCGAGAACCTCCCTAAGTAGGTATCGTGGATTTACTAGCACGTTCCTGGGGATTGATCCAGACTGTGTCCAAACTAACACTTAACTTTATCGTCCTTCATGTTAATTTATGATGTACAGTAAGTAGATTGGCCAGATCTAACCTACTGCTAATTAAACATGTCGATTAACGTAGTTGACGCTGAATCTCCAGAATTAGAGTGACCTAAAATTTGCCTCACAATTTCGGTAAAGACCGCCGCAATTACGGGAGCTGTGGTTCATACTTCTGGAATTACATCATTCTGTCCTGATTAAGTCTGGTTAATTACGGTTTGTTTAGACATGCAGATTAATTACATCGTGTTAATCTGACTAGTCTACCATGACAAAAACATAAAAGGAACGTTCAAAGCTTCATACCTTTATCAATGGCAGATCTAGCTTGATCAACTCAAGCTAGTTGATGGATTGGAGAAGATAACGAAGCAACGAACTCAAAATAAAAGCAAGAACTTCTTTATTTCATAATGCAAAATAATTGGAGTTGTGTGTATTCGAGTATATGTTACAATAGACTGGCATAACCTTTTTATAGAGCTGTAAACCGACCTAGTTAACCTAAACCTAGCCGACTTAGTGTAAATTACGGCACCTCCAGTTTCATGTCTTCCAAGGCACCGCAACTGCGGCTAGGGTTTCCGTAATTGCTGGCCTGATTGCCCTCCTTTCAGGTCCAACAGACTCTTCACAGACTTTATTGACTTCGGCCTAATGACATCTTCTGACTTGGATCCACTCTTCAATCAGCTCCAAATATTGTATATCTGAAAAGCATAGAAACGAGACACAACAATACCATATTTACGGGATAAAATGTATAGATACATAATTAACGACCAAGGAATCGATACTAGGAAATTGACATGTATTTCACACAATAATCCAACTATCACTTATCAATTGAGAATAATTCGGGGTAAATAATTGTATACTTTATAGTACTAATTTCAGTGTAATCACTTTCGGCATTGTATTTCGTCAGTTTTGCGATTATTTTCGATGAATTCTTCACCAATTTTTATTTTGTTTCTTTTTGAGCAAGATTG
This sequence comes from Gentiana macrophylla, assembly GCA_026214975.1. Lineage (NCBI taxonomy): Eukaryota > Viridiplantae > Streptophyta > Magnoliopsida > Gentianales > Gentianaceae > Gentiana > Gentiana macrophylla. Next base: position 81,108,489 of record CM047809.1, on the reverse strand, counting down.
TAAAGATTAGGTGTCTTTGAAATTTTGGAGCTAATTAGTTACATCTTAGTTTCTTGAACGAATAGATAAGAGTCGGGTTGACTTTTGAAGTAGTTTCTTAATAACCCCATATTCTTTTTGTGAATTGGCCTTATTAAACACGTATAACTCACTTCTTCAGTATGTAGTATAGATGACACATTATGTTGACTTGAGTTGACCCTAGTTTTCCGAGTTTTGTTCTACCTTTGGTTAATTTAGGCCAAGTTGTGGATTCTATAAGGGCCTAAAATTTACGGAGTCGGTAGTTTATCAAAATGAGAGGACCGTGAGGATAGATGGAATTTTTAGAGCGACCTGCACCAAAAAAGAAGAAATTATTTGGCAAAATGGTAGCAGGTTCGGTGTCAGATTTGAAAAAGTTTTGCTAGGCACCCATCTTTGCAATTTTCTAATTGACGATCTACTCAGCCCTCGCACACAGAATAAATAAGATAAACGTGAGTCTTGGAGTAGTACTTGGTTTTCGATCTGCCTTGCCAGTTGACTTGACCTACAATAAAAAATGATTAATCAATCACAAAAATGACGGAAAGGGACACACATGCTTGTGATTTTCTAGATAGACCCTGAGTTGATATAATATGATTTTGTCCGCGTTACTGATGTTTGAGAGTTATTCACACACATGCCGGTTCATGAATTGAATATTGTTTAATGTGTTAGTGATGGATAATGGTTGATGCACTTCCTGTCTTGACTTTGTGGCACTAGGTTGTTTTTAATTAACTTGTACATTGTTCCAAGAGTTCATTTTATTTCCTCTTTTTTCTCGGGAAGATCATAATCTTAGTGGGGTTAGTTGATAGTAGTCTATTTAGTATTATACATTACACATTTACCCCAAATTCTGCTCAATCGACAAAAGATAATCTGAATATTGTGTGAAATGCATGTCGATTTCCTAGTGTGTGTTCCTTTGGTCATGATTTTGCATTTACGTATTTATCATTTGGAATCGGTATTGATTCGTCTTGTTTTATGCCATTTTTAGATTTACCATTTTTCATGGAGCAAGGAAAAAGTGAATCTGGGCTAAAGGAAGTTATTGGGCCGAGGAGAAGAAGTCCAGGAAAAGATCTACTGAAGAAATTGGGAAAATATGAGCTCGATCCATCAAATGATGGGCCGACTCATCGAGTTCTTGGGGAACAAGTTAACCGACCTTACGATGTTTACCTGAGTCGGCTAGGGTTTTCTATTTGTTTAAGTCGGCTACAAGATCTATATAAGACCTGTAGCAGCTTGGTATTATGTATCTATTGATATACTCTCAATATTATTCAAGTTTCTATTAAATACAAGTTCTTCTTGGTTCGCATTGTTAGTTTCTTTTGGTTTCCTTATCTCCAAGCCATCAACTAACTTAAGTTGATCAAGCTAGTCCTCCATTATCGAAGGTATGAAGCTTTGAACGTTCCTTTATGTCTTCATTATAGTAGATTAGTTTGTTTCTATGTGTCGTAATTAATCTGAATGTTTAAAAAATTTGAAGATCACCATAATTAATCAGAACGATAAATATATAACCTAGAAATAAAAGCCACCGCACTCGACGAGTCGACAGTCTATATCGACGCATCAAGGCAATTTAGGCCACCATAATTCTGGAGATTCAGCGTCAGCTATGTTGATTGACATGATTAATTCACGTTTAGTTAGATTTTTACAAACCGTTTTGCGTATTCGTAAATTAACATAAAGGACTATTAGTGAAGTGTTAGTTAGGACATAGTCTAGATCAATCTTTAAAAACGTGCTAGTCATCATTTTTATCTTTAACTTCTTTGATTAACCATTTCAAAAGTGCAGTAGTTTTTCTGCTAACAAGTGTGTTTCAAGACAAGAACAAGAGAATTATTGGTTCAGCTGAGTTGCAAAGAGGATTCTATGTCTTAGTTCAACCAGTCAGCATTTCTGTTGTCAATGATGTTACGTTTCTGTTGCTAATGCTGTAGAAAATAATACATTGTCTTATAGGCTATATGATACTATTTTATTGAATTATAGACTAAGACATCTACCAGACAAGAGACTGCAATTTATCAGTTCTCATTCAGCTGATGTTTGGTTTTGTAAGCATGATCTTTGCTATGTTTGCCCGATGGCAAAACTAAAGAAAAATACTTTCCTCTTGAGTACTACTAATGTGAATGCTATTTTTTTTATCTTGTTCATATGGATATTTGGGGCCCTTGAGGCACTACAATGTGAATGGACAACAATATTTTCTGACTATTGTGGATAATTTTTCTAGATTTACTTGGGTTTTTCTTATGAGGCATAAATCTGAAGCCACTGGCCTTGTTAAATCTTTTGTTAAGTTTCTATAGCTACTTAGTTTAATAAACTCATAAAAGTGATTAGGTCTGACAATGAAGCTAAATTTTAGCTCACAACTTTCTATGATCAGCATGGCATTATACATCAGACATCATGTGTCAGCACACCTTAGCAAAACGGTATTGTAGAAACGAAACATCAGCATCTGTTGAATGTTCCAGGAGTCTGAGATTTCAGAGTAAATTACCCATTGAGTATTGGGGTTTATGTCTTTTACATACTGTAAAATTAATCAATGCAACAACCATACCACTGCTGAAGGAAAGCACTCCTCGTGAGGTGCTCTATGGCACCAAACAAGACTATTTTGTGTTCAAAGTTTTTGGCGGCTTAGTTTTTTCTTGCACACTTTAACAGTACATGACAAAGTTTGATTCCGGATGTAGGAATTGTGTATATCTTGGGAATTCAAACACTTCCAAGGGTGATATACTCATAGACATCACCAACAAAGATATCTTTGTTTCTAGAAACACTCAATTTCATGAAAATTACATTCATCTATTTCAGCAGGTTCTAGGCAAGGCTATGTATCTTTCGGATATGCCACTCTCATTGCCAGTCAACGACAATATTGATGATCTGCTAAGTGAGTTAGTAGAGCAGTCTAGCACCCGACCAGCTGCAGCTAAGGTTTCCAGTGAAGGAAATGTTCCTATCAGCCAAGAACCTATGCATATTTAGTTAAGTAGATCAACAAGGATAAGGAAAACACCAACCTTTTATTAAGGTGGTGCTCATACAGTTCAGCAGACTCCACATTTGTTGAGTGAAGTGATGAATCCTGAATAATTATCAGCAGAGTATTCCAGATACATCATTGATATTGATGCTATTTAAGAACCTAAGACTTATAACCAAGCCATCAAGCATGATGAGTGGAAATAAGCCCAAAAAAGGAGATTGAAGCTTTACAGACCACTCACACTTGGGAAGTAGTTGATGTACCACCAGGAAAGAATCCTATTGGGAGAAAATAGGTGTATAAAATAAAGTACAATCCCGATGGATTAGTAAAAAGATACAAAGCCAGATTAGTAGCAAAAGGGTACACTCAAACATATGGAATTGATTTTCAAGAGATATTTTCTCCTGTTGTATAATTACCATAGTTAGGGCTCTACTAGCAGCAGCAGCTAATAACTGTCATCTTTATCAGATGGATGTCAACACACCCTGGGAGACCTGCATGAAGAAGTGTATATGCAGCCCCCCAGGCTTTGCAACAGACAAACCAAATCAAGTTTCTTGATTAAAAATATCATGTATGGTTTGAAATAAGCCAGCGGATAGTGGAATTGTAAGTTGACCGAGTCTTTAGAAGGACAAGGGTTTGTTCAATCAAAGAATGATCATAGTTTGTTCATTAAAGGGCCAGGACAATCTTTTATTGCTCTGCTAGTTTATGTAGATCGATGACATATTGGCAGCAATTTCTGATGCCTAGATGATTCAGCAAGTGAAAGATGCCATGCATCAGTAGTTTACCAATAAAGACATTGTGAAATTAAGATATTTCTTAGGCATTGAAGCTGCCATAACCCCTGCCGGCATTTGTATTTCTCAAAGAAATTGCACACTAAACCTCCTACAAGAATATGAGTTTCTGAGGGGCCAAACCTAGCAAGAAACCGATGGAGTCCCATGAAGCTTTACAACATGGAGATTCACCATTATTAGATGATAATATTGCATACAGATCATTGGTGGGTAAGTTGATTTATCTTACTTTCACCAGACCAGACATAGCAGCAGCTAGATACTCCCATTGAAAATCACATGAAAGCATCTTTTCTTTCATTTTCATTGTGTTTCAGAACTTCAACGAGGGTTGATGTGTCAACGTTTAATTGGGAGAGATTCACGATAACCGTAGTGGGTTGCTAGCTTGTAACCGTCGAGCTTTAACTCTTGGTTCTTGATTTACCGGGCTTGGTGCAGTCGGTCCGAGTGCGAGCCAATGATAAATATCGATAAGACGTATGGGGAGCTGGATTGAAGCCCGGCCCTGGCTGGCTGGCTTATGAAGGTGCAGACTGATTTGGCCGAGGACTCTTTTCTTATTGGGCCTAAGTACATGCTCAAGATGAATCTGCGGGCTATTTTCCGGGCTTCGCGTATCAGTTTCATCTATTAAAGCATGTACATATCATGTTCGGGAATAAATATAATCCTAAAGGCATGATATCACATGCCTGAATGTTATTTTATTTAGCAACTAAAACATAAACATCTTTCGGTATAAATCCTAAAACATGACTTTTAATGTCCATTCTTGCACAGATTGTTCATACATAAACATTTACAGATTATTTCAGATATTAAATATCAACAAATACCGCAGAATAATATTGGTAGACAAACTGCTTCTTATACGGTACACTAGTTTGACACTGAGACGATAGCCAATAAACAGAAAATTTCCAAAACAAGGTTCTTATCATGTAACATGCTTAATTAAGGCACATACCTAGTGTAACACTCCGTTCCCGGATAGTGAGTCCTTATTCAGAAACGGAATGCTCAGCACGTATAATATTAAATAAATCTAATATTACACGTAAGCCTCTACTATATGGAATCGAGTTTAGCAAAACGGAAGCTAAAAAGAGTTGGCGAACACCATAAATTCTACTAAGAAAAGAACTCAACATACTACAGATAGAAAGTTTTACCACAACGATTTCTCCAAAGTCTCACAAAAGAAAAACGAAGCCTTAAAGCAAATACAATCTTTCTTATAAAAGTCTAGAAATAAAAGAACAACATTTGTCTAGAAAGATAAACAACAATGTTTAGTACACCGGAAATAATAAAAGAGGAATTGAAACATCCACAAGCATCAACAAAAGTCCTCCTCGTAATCCTCAACAAACTCGTAGTCAACCTGTTCGTCCTCTCACCCGATAATGCATACAAAAGAAACATGCAAAGGAGGTAAGTACACAAGTACTTAGATAAGAGGTAGATGTTAATGGATAATTATGTTCTACAACGAAAAGGTTATTATTATGATTATTAAGTAATCTTTATGGGACCGACTCAACTCTAGGGTTCACTTCATGCTCATCAACATGTTGTGACTAATGGTTTCTAACTTAGCTTATCTTTGTTACATCAGCATTCAAGGACACTATGCAAGGTGCTACTCACCATGAAGTAACTGGGTGCAACATATTGGTGAATCACACCAATAACCACAGAAGCCTATTCTAGTAGACTTCGATAGTGCACACATTCGGCGAAGTCCCTTCATACGTAGGGCATCAGGCTTACGGGGTTAAGTTCCTCCGTACGTAAGGCCTCAAAGACTTCAGAACGCCCGCACATCACGATATAGACTTGTGCCTTACCAATAATGGATTGATGTTTAATCTTTTAGCTATAAAAGTACGTTTATTATTGATTGTTAGCTAGCCACCTAAGTGTTTTCAAATAAGCTCCATCACATCTCCTACTCTCTTACTTAGACCCCTAGACACGGACAAGGCCTAGCAATTACACAGACATTGATGCTCCCTAGTTCATCAAAGCACTAGCCCTTTCATGCCCTTCCGACGGTCCCGAACTTCAATTCCCTTGAAGAGTATATTCGGTGCCGGAACTAAACGCATCAGAAGTTCAATCGATGGTTGTCACATTATTTCATCTTATTTAAGCTTATTACACAGTCTACAATTCATGTTAAACATCAGAATAATATTAGCCATAAAATCCATTGTCTACCAAATCATATATTGATATTTTCAGGAAAAAAAAAAACAAATAATAATAAATGATAAATAGATAAATACACAACACATATATTTACTTACCGATACTAGTGCTTACTTGGTATCCAATTCTTTTATTTACACCAGCGAAATAGCAGGAAGAAAAAAATAAGCTTCTCAAATTATTTCACTCACGCCACATAATTAATCAACTACATAGTTAGGTGAAATTTTAAAATACAACCGTTGTAGGAAGGTTTTACCAAGTGGCATACATACAACCACTCATTTCTAACCTCTCACACACGATAAAAATGTATTATGTGAAAGAGAGTAAAAATGAGAGGCTCTAATGTATGCCACTTGGTATAACCATCCTACAACCGTTGTACCATAAAATCTCTCGTTAGTACCCTCACTTTCGGAGAAACAAACACATATTTGTAGACAAAACCAGAATTATTAAATGTCAAGTGGCTTCATACTTTCTGCCGATGGTGTACAACAATTATGTACACTTGAAGGAAAGATAATGACTATGACTATCTTGCAAATTGATAAGATTAATTCTACGGGAACTAAAGGAAAAACGAGGTTCTGCAAATTGCTATATCAAGAATACGGTAGTAAAGAACGCCTTTTTTTTAAACCTAAATATCATAAAACATCAATTATTCAATAAGAAAACCCTCTTAACTTTTAACAAGCAAAACAACCCAAAAAAACACGTCTGCTCTTTTTCGAAAAGTTGGGATATTACACCCAGTATTTGAAAAATTAGATTGCAAAAACAAAAGCCTTCAGAATGAATTCAACATAACCTATCTACACATAAAATTCTATAAAAGCTTTGACGGATAAGTCCTTTTTAAAAAAGGTAAACCCACTGATGATGGTCACTTCCCGTCTCCACGCGGGATGAGTGGAGATGTAAATCAAGATCCCCAAGAAATGTCTCGAGTCAATGGGCTTACTTTTACAAGAGGAGGAATAATTCGCCTTCATGGGAATCGAACCTCTAACCTCCCTAGCAGCGCAATTACGCACTCACGCCTTGTCGATTGGGTTATGTCCTGGGGACAAGATAAGTCCTTTTTACTTTGATGGATAGGGGTAATATTAGCCTCACTATCTTCCTCTTGTAAAAAGTATTCCTGATGTAACAAAGATTCAACACAACCCAACTTACTAGCATGAAAACCCTAGCTTATACATAATATAGGAAAACATGCTAAACTTGAAGAAAACTAAGCTAACACGTACAACACCAACAAGGCTAAAAGCTAAGGTGGAGGTGATCCAGAATTGCTGCAGAGACGGTGACTCTTTTCCATTCACGGCCCACTAGATCGCGATGTATTTCTTACGTGTATTAACAAAAAATTTATACTTTATTGTTAAGGATTAGTATTAAATCAGTCTTTTATATGTGGTGTTATATTATTGGTACATGTGGCACTGAGATATAGGTCCATGTGTAAGGTATCAATTCTGTTATTTTGAGATGCATAAGTATGTACTGTAAGGACAATTATTTTGAATAATCAAGAAAGATATTCTCTACTGATATTTCCTCTTGGTAGCAGAGCATGGCGGCGGCCATGTCTACCTCCGGCCAGCCGTCTGAATCAATCCCGCCGGAGTCTGGATCTATAGATCCTCTAACCATACCTCCACCACAAAACACATCGCCACCACAAACCAATGTTACAGTCACTGGTACCTCTGTTGTTAGTTCCATTTCCGGTGTTTTTCCGACCGCCGGATTGTTCAGCTCACAAATATCAACCTCTGCAATTCCTATGCCATTTTTCTCTCAACCATCGGACAGTCTTCTCTAACTTCTCTTCCGGCTGTCCCAAGCTTCTTGCAGCCGAAACCACATTATGGATCTAGCTTGTCTCAAACTGTTAATGTCAAGCTTGATCGAAATAATTATCTGTTGTGGCGCTACACCGTTCTTCCAATCATCCGAGGACACAAATTAGAGGATCATCTCCTAGGCCTGAATGTTCCTCCGATGTATCACACATCTGCTGCAGGTTACCTTCATCTCCCTTCTGGTGTTCGAAATTCGGCTTATGATGACTGGATGGCGGTTGATAATCTTCTCCTGGGATGGCTCCTTGGCTCCATGACGGAGCAAGCCCTCCAAGAAGTAGTTGGTTGTAACTCTGTCCATGAATGTTGGACAACTCTGGAAACCCTATTTAATAGTCAAGCACAGGCAAAGATTCTTGAGTTCAAAGATGCCCTCACCAAAACTAACAAAGGGTCTCGTTCTATGCCTGATTATTTAGCCCAGATGAAAATCTATGCTGATGGATTGGCAGCAGCAGGTTACCCTATATCTTCATCAGAACTTATTTTGGCTACACTTGGAGGTCTACCCCGTGAGTATGAATCAGCAATCGTTAACATCACTTCCAGAGTTCAATCAATGAATTGGGTTGAGGTGCAAGCCCAATTAACCACTCATGAACGGCTAATAGCCAGGTTTAATCCACCAGGATCCCTTGATTTGGGAAATCCTTCCCTTTCATATGGCTCAAACGGACAAAGGTTTCAATCTGTAGAGGTGGAAATAATCGAGTTCAATAGGGGTAGAGGATCCGGTGGTGGCCGTGGCGGTCTGTAGGAAGAGGAGGCTCGGTAGAAATGGTTCAAATGCTTTGGTAACAATTCTCTTTGCTAGGCCAATCACAAATCTGTGGAAAAAGCGGTCATATAGCCTCGAAATCTTGGCACAGATTTGAAGAAAACTTTGTTGCCCCTAATCGAAACTCCAATCAACAACAGGCGGGACATGATGGTCATATCTTGCTTTGCACTGCATACATGAACATGGATTCTGGATGGTATGCTGATAGTGGAGCCTCAAATCATGTTACCTCTGACCTTAGCAACCTGTCTTTGAGGTCTGAATATGAAGGTAATGATACTTTGGTTGTAGGTAATGGAAATCATTTGCATATTGCTCATCTTTGGTTCCACCACTCTAAATCCTAATCATACTTGTCACATATACTTCATTTTCCACAAATTCAAAAACCTTCTTATTGTGTCTAAGCTAACAAAATTGATAATCTGCTTTAATTGAGTTTTACGCTTAAAATGTGTTATTAAGGATCAAGCCACAAAGAAAGTCATTCTGGAAGGAATCCTGGAAAATGGCCTATACAAGATTCTACCAGCCAAAGTCAGTAATCCTGCTCAATCCGGTTACAACACTCCTGAGAGCTCTCTTCAATCCAGCAGTATTTCAGCTTGTTTAGTTTCCTCTAGTAATCAAAATAATCAAGCCATTGTATGGCATAGGAGACTAGGTCATCCTTCTGTGAAGGTGTTGAATCAAGTTTTAAATCTTTGTAATGTGAATGTTGATGAACAATTACCTTTCTGTTCTGATTGTCAATTTGGAAAACTTCGTGCTTCTCCCTTTTCAGTATCTAATAGTAGAGCCTCTAAACCTCTTGAACTTGTGCACACTGATCTATGGGGTCCTTCCCCCATCAGATCAACTTCTGGTTTTCTATACTACATTCACTTTATTGATGATTTCAGTAGGTATACCTGGATATACCCCTTAAAAGTAAAATCTGATGCTTTTGATGTTTTTCTTGTGTTTAAAAATCTGGTTGAAAATCAATTTGACACTAAGATAAAGACTGTGCAATCTGATTGGGGAGGGGAATATAGAACTCTAGCTCCTTATCTTGCACAACATGGGATCAGGTTTAGACATCCTTGCCCTCATATTCACTCACAAAATGGGAGAGCAGAACGAAAACACAGACACATTGTTGAAACTGGTCTAACTCTCTTGTCTCACTACAACATTTTTTGCTTTTTGTGGCACAAAATAAATGCCGGGACAACGAAAATAAGCGCCGTAAAAAGCTATCCCGGCGCATAAAACGGCGGTTCTTTAAGTGTCGTCAATACTGGCGTCGGCAATGTTTTGTGGCACTTTTTTGTTGTGCCGGGAAACTTTTTCGGCGATTATATGGCACTTGGTAAAAGTGTTGTATGTTGTATTTGTGGCACTTTGTTGACACTTATCTACTATGTGGCTTCCGGCAATAGATTCGTGGAAATTCAACGGCACTTATTTCGTTTGCCACTTTATTGTCGCTGATTTGGACACTTCCCAATTTCAAATGACATTTTAGAGTAGTTTATGGATGTAATAACTAGTTTTCTTGCGCACTTTCATAGATTATCTAAATTGTTGGTCATTTATGTCACCATTTACCAATATACGTGTAAAATAGTAGTATTCTTACATAATTTTCTAATTGATAATCCACATATCGACATATAAGAACATAAAATTATTGAAAATATATTGAACATAAAGGTTAAAGTTGATGGAAGTGAAAATACTACATAACAATTCGTAACCGAACATTCAACAATAAGTTGTAATCCTACCTACTAAAACAAAAATGATGTTCCTCCAAAAAAAAAAAAGAATGCTTCCAATCTTAAAAGCTTCCGATGAATCAGTTTCCAATCTCAATAAATTCATTCAAATCCCATTGACATGGATATGTGTCCTGCATAAGGTAAATTGAATGGAACCAAAAGTTGCATAATTGATTACAAATATACAATGATATATATAATACGCATATGCATGTTACCTTCATTTGTCACCCTTTATGTTTCTTTTTCCTGCTGACTTCTTGTCTTGCATCTATGGAGAGGAAACAAACAATTGTCCAAGACAACATATATGTATATAAGCATTTCAACAAAAAGGATGGGCCGGGACATTTTTTTCTTGAAAAAGTGATGAAAAACGATAACATAAAAAGCCAGGCTGATGGATCACTTTTCTCCATTATCATAACCATGCTCTCCCCACGACAGGACATACTAGTAACCATGAAAAACAACATGACGACATTTACAGGTGACATAACTTCAAGAAGATTAGATGAACGGGAAGTAATTGTGTTGTGAGGTAATTTATCTTTGAAATGACTGTCGGTTGATTGGAACCACACAAGGTTTACTTCCAGGATGTAAAGCGTGTGGTTCATGTCAACCCCTGGTCACTTCGGTGTATGTTGAGACACCATCCAATAACTTCCCATGAATTCAAAAGCATAAGAGTATATATATAAGTAATTACATGATTGTTCAAAAAAAAAGTAATTACATGATTATATAAAATTATACCTCCTCTTCCGCAGAATTGGGTTGAGATCTTTTGCCTCCAGAAAAAGCTGAAAGATCAACTTAAACCTAGATTACTAGTGAATCAGTCAATCACCCAATAATCTATCGAAGAAATAATAATAAAAATGCAAGTTACCACTCATAGCATATTCTGATGAAAAAAATACATTAATGAACATACACTCTAGATAGATTGAGTACCAAAAGCTTTACTCTGAAGATCTCCGGTTGGTAGACAATCAACTCCTTCGTTTGTTTGTTTTTCCATGAGGGGATAACAATTTTTAGCCACCTTTCCAACTATGAAAAATGCAATAAGTACATAACATACATTGTTTAAAAACGTTAAACATAGCCTTATCGCAGCGGTGGAGGTTTGTTTATGCAATGGTAATATTAAACCAAAAAAAAAAGGGTGCATATACTGTATGTGAGCTAGTCAATCACTCAAAACAAGAAAAGGAAGGGAAAAAAAAGTTAAGTCAACACTTACAAAGATATAATGAAAACATAAAATTAAAGCATTTACATGATTGACGTGTTGTGTACCGAAGTTTTACTTAGAAGATCACCGAGTTAGTAGACAATCAACTCCTTTCATTTTTATTTGCATGGAATGAAGTCATACCATTAAGGCATTAACCGTCTTTTAGACCATGACAATATTCAATAAGTATACAACATATATGATTGCTTGTCATTGTTGAAGATTATTTAAAAGATAATATTACAACCACTACATGATGTTAGCTTAAATTCTTGCAAAACCATATAATAATGGCATATATTAAGCTTTTCGTTTTATGTTTTATTCCACACCCTCACATAATCATCTCCTATGTACATTAGCTAATCATATGCCTCTCATTGTCTAAAATGATTTCTAGATTATCCCAATGCCGATGTATGAATTTTTCAATACACACAAACATGCTTGTATAGTATCAGTGCTCATTATCATATGATGTATGCCTATGATGACAGTAAATGTTTTAAGAAAATTCTGTCAACAACAGTCAAATACAAAAACGAGAGAAAACCACCAAACCAGTTCAAAAAATGTAACCAACATAATTATGATACACTTTTAGTGTAATCATACAAGTTATATAAAACGCAAAGACCTGCCGCAATCACAACCATGGACAAAGTTTAGAAGAAGATAAACACATTGCAAAATACCAATACAAGAAGACAAGCACATTACTAAACACAACGTCCAGCGAAATCAAATGATGTGTTCCAGTGCTTCCGTGCTTTCCCCGCAGAGGAGGTTGGCACGGTGAGGAGCGAAAGTCACCAGAACCCATACATGATACACCCCACTTTGCAACATGCCAATTATGGGTTCGCACTAGCACTAGATCAAACAAGGACAATACAATTCAAATATATACGATCTAGCGCAATGTAAAACAAGTAAAGATCTGGTTGAACACCCCTTTACCTTATTTTCTTCATTTCCCAAGCATCAAATTCAATAGATGATCCTAATTAAGAATCAAGCCAATACAAGGTTCCGTACGATGACCGAATCATTCCTATTTGTTTGTTCCTCTTCCTGCTCACTGTGTCTCTGCTCGTTCTTCTTCACACGAGCACTTTCTATGAACCAATCAATCAACTTGTTTCTTGTCTTTAACACATATAATATATATATATATATATATATATATATATATATATATATATATATATATATATATATATATATAATTTTCCTTGCTTCAGCCTTCATGTACCCGGTACATCACTTTGCACCTTTTTCTAAATTCGACCGACTGCTAGTTGCTACCTAATATATAGTCATAACATAGACCATTGGTAGCCATCCACCCTCCCAGTTGGTCCACCAATTAACCAAAGTTGCACTTTACTCCTTCATTTTCTGTACGAAACAATATGTGGGTGGATTTATTTATATATATATATATATATATATATATATATATATATATATATATATATATATATATATATTGCAAATCAATGTACTTCTCGTTTCTAAGAGATGCTCAAGATCCCTTCGACATATACATATTATATATCCTGGTGATTTTTTTCCCCTACACGAATCACATAATTTCTTGATCGCTAAAAAATATAAAGAAACGCCATCAACGATCATACTACAATTTAGAGATAAACCCTAATTTCTCCTACAATGGCCGACTCATATGAAAATTAAAAGGGAAGAATTACCTCACGAATAGTTGTGAGAAAAAATTACGGTACGTTCTTCTCGTTTCGTTGATCGTGGTGCCGACTTCCTTCTGAACACAGCAAGGATGAATTTGTTATGATTTTTTTTCCCATTCCTCCGGTATTTCTGATGAAACGGCTGATAAACATGGAAGGAGAAGATCCGCAAGCGTTGGAGAAAATTTGGGGGAATTTATACCTAGAGTTGATGATGTGGATAGGTTATAGGATTTAAAGAGAAATTTCCTTATTAATTCAGCTTGAGCCTTGACCCAGCATTTATCGAAAAAAAATTGAAAACTTTGAATTTAATAAATAAATAAATAGGAAAGAAACCGAATGCTTAACAAATGGCGTTTATGTTTTTTTTTTTATTTTTTTTAAGAACATGTATACCGAATACTATATCAAAAAAAATTCCGCATTAGTTATTTATTGTAAAAATATGGGTACATTATTTATAAATGACACTAAGGAAAGTATATATTAATTTGTTTGAGAGTTCCGTATTTTATACTATGTATAAGATATATGAATATATGTATTTGTGTGTGTGTGTGTGTATATATATATATATATATATATATATATATATATGGCTATGATTTATGTGTGTGTATGTATGTTTTGTTTGAATTTTTGATGAAATATCTTGACATGTTACGTATCTTGACAAAAATATTTTTGACATATATATAAAGTGTCGTAAGAGTGACGTATTCTATGTGACATAACATTAAACCGCCACAAAAAATGTCACAAATTTGTGACATAAAAAATGAGTGCCGGTTAAATGTCGGTAATTAAGTCATAAAATAATATGTCGAAAAAACGCCATAATTTCATGGCAATTAGTAACTTACGCCGGCAAATTTACAACATTTATCAAATTGCCGCAAAGAAAGTGTCGCCAAAGGCCTATTACCCCAAAAATACTGGTGGGATAGTTTCCTACAAGCTGTCAGTCTGATTAATATCTTACCTACCCCTGTCTTAGGTCATGTGTCTCCCCATGAGGTTCTGTTCAACAAAACACCCAACTATACTCTCATCAAAACTTTTGGTTGTGCCTGTTACCCATATCTAAGACCTTATCATACTCACAAAGTCCAGTACCACTCTCAAAAGTGTGTCTATCTTGGTCTTAGTCATAGTCACAAGGGTCACAAGTGCTTAGACTCCACAGGTAGAATTTATGTGTGTAGAGATGTCACCTTCAATGAACTTGAATTTCCTTACAAATCCCTACATCCTACTGCCAAATCTAATGGTCCTTTCAGTCCCACTGTCCCTTTACCATTATATTCCTTCCTGACTCTTCCAGTGATTCCTCATGATCTTCCTTGTCAAATGAATCTGCTCTTGCTAGTCCCCAACCCATGAATATGTCTCCTAGCCCTCCTCGCTACTATAACTTCATCTCCTACTTTTACCCCTGTTTCCACTCACAGCAGTCCTATTCTCCCCTCAACTCCAACACACAGTAGTGTCTCTGGTTCTCCCTCACCCTCACAAACTTCCACTACCTCTTCCAGTTCCACTTTTCCACTCCATCCTCATCTCCTAGTCCTCCTCCACCTAGACATAATATGCAAACCAGATCCAAAAGTGGAGTGTTTAGGCCTAAACCAATCTTTACCCTTTTGTCTGAGCATCATGCTGGTGATTTCCACTCAGAACCAACCTCAGTGTCAGAAGCTCTAGCCTCTCCTCACTGGAAACAGGCTATGGAGGAGGAGTATAATGCCCTGGTGGCCAACCAAACTTGGGAGCTATTGCCACCTTCTGCCATTCATCATCTTGTTGGAAACAAATGGATTTTTAAAACCAAACTCAAACCAGATGGCTCAGTGCTTAAGTACAAGGCTAGACTCGTTGCAAAGGGATACTCACAAAGCAAGAGGGTGGATTACTCGAAACTTTCATCCCGTGGCTAAAGCCGCTACAATCGAGTTCTCCTATTATTCTTGTGACTAATCACCGCACATCAAGCAAGTAGATATTAACAATGCTTTCCTAAATGGGAACTTACAAGAATCATCTACATGCCACAACCCACAGGATTTCAAAATGAAATGAAACCGCAGACTATGTGTGCAAAATTTGAATAAGGCTCTATATATGGCTAAAACAAGCACCTAGAGCCTGGTTTGAAGAGCTAAGAAATCAGTTGACAAAGTGGGGGTTCAAACAAGCCATCTCTAACAATTCACTCTTTGTTTTGAAAGCTGACTCTGTTGTCTTGTACATTCTTGTGTATGTAGATGATTTTCTTATTACAGGCAATTCTGAGCAGTACATACAGAAGTTCATAAAGTTACTACACTCTAGATTTCCTCTCAAAGAACTAGGTGAAGTCAGTCAATTTCTGGGAATGGAAGTCACTAGAGACTCAAGTGGTTTGTGTATCAGTCAAAGACACTATGGACAACAGATGTTGAACAGACTTGGAATGAACAATCTGAAGTCAGTTGATACACCTATGGCCACTGGTAAGACCTTTGAACCAAATCAGGGTGTTCCTATGACAAATCCTACTCTATACAGAAGTGTGATTGGATCCCTGCAATACATGACATTCACTAGGCCTGATATTGCATATGCTGTGAATTCTCTTAGCCAATTTATGCATGATCCTAGGGATGTTCATTGGCAAGCACTCAAAAGACTATTGAGGTACATCAAAGGTACACTACATTACAGCTTGCATTTCAAATCTGGGGGAGATCTATCCATTACAGGATACTCTGATGCTGGATGGGGTTGCTGTCCTCATGATAGGAAATCAGTTGCTGGTCACTGTATCTACTTAGGACCATCACTGGTGTCTTGGCACTCAAAGAAACAACAGGTTGTGTCCAGATCTAGCACTGAATCTGAATACAGAAGTTTGGCTCATGCTGCTGTAGATATAGCTTGGTTGAAGTCTCTACTGTTTGAACTTGGGATCAAACTAGATAAGAAACCTGTCATTTATTGTGATAACACAGGAGCAGAATCCTTGACTCAGAATCCTGTCTATCACTCAAAAACTAAACACATAGAGATAGATGTCCACTATGTGAGGAATCAAGTCATTGAAGGGAAGCTTGCTGTCAATCATATTTCTACTTATGATCAACCTGCAGATCTGTTTACCAAGGCTCTATCTGGAGCTAAATTTATACCATTCAGGACCAAACTGAATGTGCAGTGTCTCCCACCTTCAGTTTGAGAGGGGGTGTTAAGGATTAGTATTAAATCAGTCTTTTATATGTGGTGTTATATTATTGGTACATGTGGCACTGAGATATAGGTCCATGTGTAAGGTATCAATTCTGTTATTTTGAGATGCATAAGTATGTACTGTAAGGACAATTATTTTGAATAATCAAGAAAGATATTCTCTACTGATATTTCCTCTTTTATCCTTTACGATATATGACATATTTTCATACCCAACTCGACCCGATGGTGATGTATCGGCAAAATTAAACTCGACATATCTCAGGTAGGTGATGGATTCCCAAACGAGGATAATCGTGACTTGTTTCTTTCGTTTTGAATTCATTTCACTAATGAGACCATAGTTTATCACAGCATCATCTTCATTACTACTGTGATATAGCTTAAAGCCGGATAAATGGTTTGGTTGCTCTTTCTTTTTTATTTATTAATACTTAATGCCTCCGGTATCCGGAATCAACTGATTCGACTAATCTAGAGTTCGACCCGAGTTGTGTCTGCAGAATCTGACTCTTACTCAGGGGCATCGTTTTCGTTTGCAAGAAAATAAACAAGTATTTTATGTTTAAGTCAGGGGCTGTAGGCTCACAGGGTCACGTTACCTCACTGAGATCCAGATTGTTTTTAGTATTAAAACGTTGTAGTTTTATTGTTAAAAAAAATGTCATTTTGTTGTTAAAAGTATAGTTTTAAGCTCCGGTACTCCACTAGATCAAATTTTTAGATAGAAAATACAGTTTTACGGTCCCATAACCCAGGACTGTGGATCCGCCCGTGGTTTAAGTAAAGAAGTATT
Source organism: Gentiana macrophylla (assembly GCA_026214975.1). Classification (NCBI taxonomy): domain Eukaryota; kingdom Viridiplantae; phylum Streptophyta; class Magnoliopsida; order Gentianales; family Gentianaceae; genus Gentiana; species Gentiana macrophylla. The sequence goes on along the minus strand of CM047809.1, from coordinate 81,090,984 downwards.
AAAAGTAGCAATTCTTTTGAATCAAGAAATTCTCATTCGTATGAGCCTATCATTTTAAGTATATCCAAAATTGCATGAGGTCAATCCTTAATTATACCCCAAAGGGTGAATTATTGGGTGATTTTTTTTTTAAATTTTTAATTTACTCTACTGCAAAAGGGTCGACTGTATTCATCAAAAAATCAGAACTATTTGACATGATCACGATTTACATTACAGATGCAAGAAATTAGAAACTCGCGAGAGCACGCCTTTATTTGGTTTTTTTTACTTTTTTTATTTTTAATTTTTTTTTAATTATTTTTAAAAGCATGATAACGAACCATTTTATTTCCAACAATAACAAACAGTACAAAAGGGGAGACAACACCGAACCATTTTATTTGAAACAATAGCAAACTTTACAAGAACACGCCATTATTTTGTCTACTTTTTAATTGGACAGTTACCGGCATGGACCAAAACATGAATTGATAGTCGAATGAATTAGTGTTCTATATTTGTATAGTCGGATGAGTTAGATTAAAATAACGATATTGGTGGTCGAGGGGACTAATATGTAGTAATTTGGGTGTAAAGATGATCAACAATGTCTTGAACAATTCCTGCAAAATTAGAAGATTTGGATTCTCACTGTTTCACGATTATCGTTGTCCTTCTTAAATTATTCGACCATTATTCCTTGTCCAGGGTTTCACGAATATTTAAGTGAGATACTAAACTGAGAGTAAACCTTTAACTCTGGACAAAAGAGATTAAAGAGCACTTTGGAAGTTTTTAAGATATAAAAATGACAAACAAAAATGCTTACATTTGTTCTATCTTTTTCAACAATGTAAACTTGCTTTATATAGCACTTGGATGTCTGAAAGAGAGCATAGAATTGAGACTACTCCAAAGTATTATTCTTGACAACATTTATTGAAATCCGGCCCTGTGTCCATATCCATTCTTGAGCATATAGAAAGCTAACCCAACTTTCTTTGAAGCGGCCATACCTCATACTCATATAGGTGAATCTTTAATTTACCGTACACCTGCATTAGCACTTTTAAAAGAATCATTAAGAAGATAAAACTTCAACCTAACCTTATAGATTTATAGCACATACCTTTGGGATTAATACATGTGCTCAAGTTCCTAATAACAGGCCTTCCACATTGAATTTAGCCTAAGTCATTGTACCAAAGGGAAATTGGGTATCCTATCATCAGAAACTTATACGGGTTGTAGATCAATCCCGACAACCGACTTTTGTAATAAGTCCTTAGCTAATCCTTTCGTCAAATGATCAGCTAAATTCCTTTGAGATCTCACATAAACAACCGATATCACCCCGTGAGAGATCAACTCACGTACCGCGCTATGTCTAATGCCTAAGTGTCGCGACTTACCATTATATACATGACTATAAGATTTAGACAATGTTGAGGAACTATCAGAATGGATAGATATCGGTGATATTGGTTTAGGCCATAAAGGAATTTCATGAATCAAATTCCTAAGCCATTCTGCCTCTTTACCAGCTGCTGCCAAGGCAATAAACTACGACTCCATAGTCGAGCTAGATATACATGTTTGTTTCTTAGAAGCCCAATGTGACGCCCCGTCCCGGATACCGAGTCCTTATCCGGAAAGAACGTCTGCCATGCAAGATAGGTTCGGTAGGCATCTTGGCAAAGACTACCTTCTGCTTGAACTGGTTTAGCGTAGAATGCCAAAAGGTTGAGGGTAATTAAGTAATTGCAAATGTATGTCATAGTAGGCTTTAAAGACCTGACTGGCAAAATGGTGAGATGCATACCTTGAAAGAGCAGACAGCATTAGATGGAAAGCTTACAATATCAACACTACCCTTAGGTGGGAAGCTGAGAATGAACACAAGTAAGAAGAATGTTCTGTCATTAGGAGATTTTAATCAATTTTGGGTTTGAAAGGAAGAATGAAAGTACAACAACGCAACATTAGATAGCACTTGTTTCTTTGATTTTGAAAAGTAAGAAGGAGTGAACTTGTTCACAAAGGAAGGCTTCATGAGATACATTTCTGAGATAATTCGTGACAGAAGATGGCGAGAAGTTCTGGAACTCAAAAACCTCAAGTGAGGATTCTAATGGAAGTAATTTACTAGAAAATGCATGGTTGAAGAAAGGCAAAAAAGGGATTTGAACTTCAAGCTTGGCATACCGGAAGGTAACATCTTGGTGCTTGTGCATAGCTGCAAAAGAAACAACAATTAACTCATAAGCATTCTAATACAAGATTTAACCTAGAGGGAGATCAAACTTCAGGTAAACTTCTAGAGCCTAATAATCATAACTTACTACTCTCTTAGCCTAACCCTAAGTCAAAGAGGTGAGGGTACCTTTCATGCGGTTGGAGTTGATATTTACTCCGGATCTGATATTATCTACTTGTGCAGCCCAAACGAAAAGGAACTTGAGCACGATAAAAAGAGAAAAGATGTAGGTACTGGAGTTCCCAGGTGATAGAAAGAGATTAGAATTTTTGAAGGAAAATAAGTCGGTCAAAAAAATTATTGTTGCCGAGTGCAGAAACTGTCAGAATTTTCAGATTATTAAACACTGACTCAGATTGCAGTTTGTGATCAAACGAAAAGGAATTTGGACTTGATTCCAAAAGGAAAGTTGTATATAAATGTGTTTTCTGCAACATATCAAAAAATCAGGTCAATTTAAGGTATTTAATCTATTCAAAACAGAAGAAGAAGTGAAAGTGATGCTGCAGATTTTCTGGACAGAGTGTCCGGCATTAACATAAATTTTCTGAACAATCCATAATGATTATCGAGTTGATGTAAGAAGAGAAGTTGTAGATAAAACAATGATATATCTTGCTGAACATTTTCAGAATTTTTGGAGCAGGGAAAATGGGTTTACATGAAAGGCAAACACCAAAACAAAAGGCATTCACTCGTGTTGGATTAAGCCAACCACGAGGATGATGAAAACTATGTGCCAAAGCAGAAGACCTTTAACACTAATAGCTGAAACGAGTGAGAAGTACTTGGAAATGATAGAATTGTATATGGTGTCCTTGTAGAACCCATTTCGATCAAAGTAAGGTCAAAGAATTTTGGTAAACACAAACCAACCGATAGTGAAGAGAAGGAGTGAAGAGAAGGAGTGAAGGATTTGTAGAGTTGAGTCAGATATCATTTTCTACAAGGATAGGTCAAGCCAAAGTGTAGTCTTCGACATCGAGGTGTAAAAAAAAAGTGGAGAGATCACAATAGGGAATGTAAAAAGAATTCAACCAAGAGGACCTCAACTTAAAGGTGTAGGCATAAGACTCCGATCCCAAAGATTTACTTAAAAGGGGTTTCACCTAATCCTAAGTGACATGGTTTGGTTTAAAGACTTCAACCGTAAGGATTGATTGCTTAACAGACTAACTTACTTGTGCTCCTTGCAGTTTTCTTAGCCCTCTGTCAAGAAGAAAGGGCCAGCTAAGCAGCAGAAGAGACTTGTAAAATTCAACTTAAATTACGAACTTAGACGTAAGATAGGAACTTTTCTTGGATACCAACTGTGACGCCCCGTCCCGGATACCGAGTCCTTATCCGGAAAAAACGCCTGGCATGCATGTATTAACTTTATAAATCGTCAAAAGTAATATATACATAAGCCTCGTAACAATCAATCAGAGTAAAAGCGGACTAAAAGATAACTCGGAGAGAATGTCAAATGACAAACAACGGATCACCAAGTCCCAAAATCCACGTCTAAGAAAACTGACCGTCAAAACAAAAAAATAAATGTTGTTGTGACTTATTACATCCCAAATGAAACTAAAAAGATACCAAGTCTGTCTCAAAACTGAATGATTAAAAGTGCATAAGATAAATGTCCAAGTCATCGTAACTTTAGAGCTCAAGCGTCGGCTCTGTCAACTCCGCTATCATAACCAAAATCAACATCATCCTGTCAATCACCTTCTCGGGGTGGGAACAAGAGAGAGAGAAGAGGGGTAAGTACTTACGTACTTAGTAAGGGGTAGAAGAACTGGTTACACACAATATATAACACATCATACATAACAAGTAAATTCTACAATCTCTACCACATATGTTGCATTAAAATACACTCCCCTCTGCTAGGTCTGTTAGCACCATCACGAGCAATTATCTATGTTACATTGTAATTCAAGGACACAAACACAATGCCCGAATGATGGGTATGCACCGGGACATATTCACCACCTCATATGGCACGGATGGTTCCGTGTGGAACATTTCCCAAAACCCGAATATTGTCCGTTACGTATGAGAAATGATTCCATGCCGTGAATCATAAATGTGCCTCACCAAGAATTACAACGTTTTAGCTTTTAGACTCATCACATATGTTTATTACGTAGTTAATCTAACCACCTAAGTTCATTCCACTTAAAAAGGCTTCCTAAGGACATCTAGTCCTAGACAATCTAGATTAACTACCTAACACGTTGTAAAAGGCGTCAATGACTACTAAACCAATGACCCTGCAAGGTATAAACAACCGCCTTCTGGGCTACCACCTTCTCCACGCAGAGGGTCTCAGTTGTGGCGATTTAGACTTTGCCACATTCCAATTAATGTCTCAAAAGACATACATTCCAAACCGTAACACATGGAATAATATTTAGGTTCATAAGTACCACCGTTGTATTTTATCATTACTATTATTATTATTATTTATCGTTTTCTTTCCTCGAACGAAGCAAAATAGCAGGTGTAGTTTAGTTTAGTTTGGAGACAACCTGCGTAGTCTTTATCATTATTATTATTTCTATTCTACTGCTGCTATGTATTCCTTCTGTTCCAAATTATATATATATATATATATATTTATTTATTAACCAAACACAAGGTTCAACACCAAAAGAAATTAAAACATGTTCCCTTTCTTCTTCTTTTCAGACGCGACTCATCAAGCTACAGCAGTACAGCAAGCATCATGCATCAAAGTCCTATTTTTTTCTACCATATTTCGGCAATTACCAGCAACAATTATATAAAAATAATTTAAAGAAACAACCCTATAACATATAAAATAACAAAAAAACATGAATAAATAAACACACACTTAAATATCGTTGAGCATCCAAAATACGTTAAGAACACCCCCTTACCTCAATTGCGATTAAAACGACTTCCAAAAGCAAATTGAAAGAAAAAGGCTTGAATCCTTCGATTTCACAACCTCTACGAAAAATCTACGATCCAAAAATGATATACTACAATTAAAACAACCCTTAACATAATTAAAGCTCGAACTTTTATCAAGAACGATCAAGATTAATATTTTAGGGCTAAAACGAAAACTTACTGTTTTGCAAATGGTTAGTATGGAAACGACCGTCTTCTCGCGGTAATCACTTTCTTCTACTGTTGCTTGCTCAACTGATAATTCAATTATCCGCACGGTTGAAGTTTTTGTTCTTCCTTCTCCCTTCTCAAAGTCGTCGTCCCCTTTTTCTTTCCAATTCCCAGAAAAATTTAACGTGAATGAAATAATGGGGTTTATTGGGGGATATTTCCTTAAATACCTTTTAATAAATCCCAATTAATAATTAACCCTTTTTACTTAAATAATTAGGATAAATAGTGATTAGGTTATAACTAAATAACCAATTACCATTTTACCCTTAATGAAAACTCGGGGTGTTACACCCAAGAAATGGCACCTCCACCTAGAACAAACACCCATCCACTAGTAGAAGAATGATCTTCTACATTAGATATCCAACTAGCATCCGAATATCCTTCAATCACCGAAGGATATGCAACATAAGTCAAACCAAAGTCTTTGGTAGACTTAAGATATTTCAATAAACGAACAACCGCTCTCCAATGACAATTACCTGGGTTACTCGTATATCTACTTAGTTTCCCAACCGCATAGGCAATATCCGGTCGTGTACTAGTCATTGCATACATCAAACAACCAATGACTCGTGAATATTCAAGTTGATTCACGGTTTCACCTTTCTTAGGTCCAAGTTTCTCATGAGGCTCCATGGGAGAATTTAAAGGAGTACAATTTTCACAATTAAATTTCTTCAATACTTTCTCAATATAATGAGATTGTGTTAGTGAAATTCCTCCCTGATTTCTCTTGATTTTAATACCAAGAATAACATCTGCCTCCCCCATGTCTTTCATAGAGAATCTTGAAGATAAGAGTTCTTTACATTTATCTACCTGATTTTGGTTTCAACCAAAAATCAACATGTCATCGACATATAGACAGATTATCACACTGTTGCCGGTATCATCAAATCTACTATAAATACACTTGTCCGACTGATTGAGTTTAAACCCACTAGTCAAGACAACCTCATCAAACTTTTGATGCCATTGTTTAGGAGCTTGTTTAAGTCCCATACAATGATTTTACAAGTTTACATACTTTATGCTCGTTACCGGGCATAACAAATCCTTCCGGTTGCTTCATGTATATTTCTTCATCCAAATCTCCATTTAGAAACGCTGTTTTAACATCCATTTGATGGATCACCAAGTTATGAATTGCAGCTAAGGCAATCAATAACCTGATTGTGGAGATTCTAGCAACGGAAGCATAAGTATCGAAATAATCGATACCATCCTTTTGCCTAAAGCCTTGTACAACTAACCAGGCTTTATATCGGTCAACTGTACCGTCGACTCTCATTTTTCTTTTGAAAATCCATTTGCAACCTAACGGTTTGCAACCACGTGGTAAATCTGTAAGAATCCACGTATTGTTACCCATTATGGAATCCATCTCGTCGTTAATGGCTTCTTTCCAAAATGATACATCCTGAGATTCCATCACCTCAGAAAATGTTCTTGGATCATCCTCAATATTGTAACAATATGAGTATTGATATCCAACTTCATTTCTCGAACCTTCCACCAAATAAGGAACAAAATCCGGTGGAAATGTTTTCGGTATTCTAGCCCTCTTACTTCTTCAAAGTTCAGAAGACTCAACTTGAGAATCATCATTATCCACATTCTCCACCCCAACAATCGTAGGAGCAATAGCCTTTGGTCTGGGAATAGATGTAAATCTATTCTCATCAAATATAGCATCACGTGATTCTATAACCGAATGTATAGCCACGGAATCACTAGGTTTTATAACATAAAACCTATATGCCATGGAATGACTAGCATATCCAATGAAAATGCAATCGATGCCTCTTTCTCCTAAAGTTTTAATTTTAGGATCGGTGAGTCTAACAACCGCCCTACAGCCCCAAACTCTTAAATAATTCAAGTTTGATTTCTTTTTGAACCAAAGTTCATACGGGGTAGCAGAATTCTTCTTATTAGGAATTCTGTTTAGTAGATAACATGTTGTTAACATGGCCTCACCCCAAAACCCATTACTCAATCCCGAGTAGGACAACATGGAATTTACCATCTCTTTTAGAGTACGGTTCTTCCTCTCCCCAATGCCATTTTGTTGTGGCGTATACGGTGCAGTAACCTCGTGTATAATACCACACGACCCGAAGTAGGTTGGATCATAGTATTCTCCACCTCTATCGGTACGAAAACGTTAAATACTAGAAATCAATTGTAATTCTACTTCACTTTTATAAATTTTGAATTTATCAAGTGCCTCATCTTTAGTATTAAGTAAATACACATAACAAAAACGAGTATTATCATCTATAAAAGTAATCACATATTTCTTATTTCCTAAAGACGGTGTGGCATAAAAATCACACAAATCACTATGAATAAGTTCCAAAATTGTAGACGATCTTTTAACACCACGAAATGGTTGTCTTACAATTTTGGTAAGCATACAAGTAGTACATTTATCCACATTGATATCAAACGGGGGAATTAATACATTTTTAGACATAACTTGCATACGTTTATAATGCACGTGACCTAACCGTGCATGGCATAACTCGATTAACTTCATTATTTACAATATTAAGCATAAACATGTTATTGCATAAGTAACCAAATCCTACAAACACACCATGTTTAGATAATATAAACCTATCGGACTCATACACTTGTTTATAGCCCGATTTACATAAAAGTGCACCGGATATGAGGTTTTTCCGGATGCACGGAACAAATAATACATCAAAAAGTTTTACAAATTTTCCAGAACTAAAATTTAAAATAACAGTTCCAACGCCTTTTACAATAGCCATCGACTCGTTTCCCATTTTTAGTATGGAGCCATCATTCACCGGTTCAAAATCTTCAAACCAGCTCTGATCTTTGCATACATGTCGTGTTGCTCCCGAGTTGATCCACCACGATACATCATCATCCTGCATATAGAATACTTAAGAAATAAATGGCACATAATTCACAACTGAATCAAATCCATAATTAATATTCTGACCTTGATGCTTTGGTGGTCCTTGGTCTTTCGACCCCTGTTCTGAACCATTACTCTTTCTGTTCTTCCGCACTCGGCAATCACTTTGTAGTGGTTCTGTTTTGCCACAAATCCACCAGGCCCTTTTGGCCTTTTTCCGGATACTTTGTTGCCAGCCTTGAATGGTTTCTTTTTCTTATCATTTCCTTTTCCCTTGTTCGTTTTGGAACACTCCCCGGCCTGCATTACATGAATGGATGTCGATTCATCAATTTCCTTTTCCTAGGATTTCACACCCTCCTGCGCCCAGAGGGATTCCTCAATACGCAGATGGCTACCAAGTTCAACCAAGGAGAGTTCTTCCTTTTTGTGTTTTAACAAATGCTTAAAGTCTTTCCATGACGGTGGTAGTTTATCAATGATACTAGAGACTGAAATGGCTTCATCCATTTCCATCTTATGCTGTGCAAACCTGCCTAAGATGCGTTGAAGTTCATTGAATTGTTCCATTACAGACCGTGTATCTACCATCATGTATTTCATGAAATTTCCTACTAGTAACTTTTTAGCGGATGCATATTCATTTAAGTACTTAGTTTCTAGTGCATTCCATAATTCTTTTGCAGACTCAAAGTTTTGATAAATATCAAATAACGAATCAGACATACCATTTACAATGTGACCACGACAGATGTAGTCATCATTTTCCCATTTGTTCCGTTTTCGTAATTCCTCCAACGGTGCATCATCATCAACTTCTGGTATATCGGTGCTAAGAACATATACCACTTTCAATGCCGTGAGAAGGAAATGCATCTTCCTTTGCCACCTCCGGAAATCAACGCCTTCAAACTTGTCTAGTTTCCCGAAGTTCATCATCAAGTCCTTTGCATTCACCATTGTGATCAGAACAATAATTTAAGAAGAATGTAGTAATTTGGGTGTAAAGATGATCAACAATGTCTTGAACAATTCCTGCAAAATTAGAAGATTTGGATCCTCACAGCTTTCACGATTATCATTGTCCTTCTTAAATTATTCGACCACTTATTCCTTGTCCAGGGTTTCACGAATATTTAAGCGAGATACTAAACTGAGAGTAAACCTTTAACTCTGGACAAAAGAGATTAAAGAGCACTTTGGAATATTTTAAGATATAAAAATGACAAACAAAAATGCTTACATTTGTTCTATCTTTTTCAACAATGTAAACTTGCTTTATATAGCACTTGGATGTCTCGAAGAGAGCAAAGAATTCGTTGTTAAGTGACAGACCCCAAATGAAAAGGTTCCATTTGGTTGTACCACTTAAAATGACCAAGAGACACCAATAATTCGCTTTGGGCCATAGGCGTGCTTTATGAATGACAAAGCGGCGCTGTGAAGTCCAAAAACGAAACAAGACTCGCTCAATTTTTACCTGAAAAAAATCTTCATAGGTGGCGCTTTGTGGTTTCATAAAGGTCGCTATGACACTGATATTCCAAAACGAATTTTCCGTGTCTTTTAAATTTGTACGAACTCTACTTGATCATTTACATCCGTAAACTCGTAAATCCTTATATAAGCGTGCACTCCGCACCTCCGTACTTATATCATAGCGTTACGAGCATAACCATCTTTGCACTAAACCCCGATAACCTTAATGGATTGTGATTATACTTAAATCACCAACATAATAATCTATATTTGTGTAGTTGGGTGAGCTATCGTAGGACAACATGACAAAGAATTATGTCAAACCGAATTATATAAGTTTTTCGGTATTCTAAAGATAAAAACCGGGTGGACTTCAATTCGCCCAACCTAGCTAATCCCTTAGTTCCGTCCCGGGTTACAAGAATATGATAGGGATAGACATTCGATAGATACTCGTTTTGATAACATAATGTAAACTAAATAGAAAGTAAAAGAAAACTATGATAGAAAGAAAAAAGACATGAAAATGAAGACGATGAAAAAACAATGTTATTCTTTCATTATTCAAAGTTATATTGATCGAAATATTAATATATGATTCAGAGTATGAGAACAATTATTGATTGAAATCAAAATACACTATTATCAAAAATATATATATGTATACTGAAATTAATCACTACAAATAGACATTAACGAATATCTGTTTTTTTTATTATAAATATAACACGTTTTCATTATTAATTCAAATAAGGAAGCATATTTAAAGGGGAAAAAAGAAGGATATTATTATTGATCCCATTATTTCCAATATATCCAATTTTATTCAAGTCTCTGCCTGTGTATACAATAAAAAGATTGCATTTCTGTGATCAAAATTTAAAAAATAAAAAATAAAAAATAAAAAATAAAAAAAAAAAAAAATCTCAAAGAGTAAGATAAGAAAGAAAGCAACCGGTATTCTGCTCTTGCCCTCTGCGGCGCATTAAATTATTAACAAAAGAGGGCAACATTGGGACCAAATAATAGAAGAAACAGTGGTCGCTACTGTTTTTCTGGAGCAACTTATTGGAACTGGACTCTTTCCTATCATCGTTTTGCCTTTCACAAATTCTGACTTTCTGAAAGTTGTAGTACTCCATACTTCATTTTACAAATCGCCATTTCATATGACTTCTCTCTCGTCTTTTTGTCAGTTTTCCAACCTTTTATTGAATTTTTTTTTTTCCCCTTTACAGTCCCAATTCAGTAAATACTATGAGGATATTATTGTATTTATCTCAATTGATATTGTAATTATTAATGTGATACTGTATTTATATTTTATCCTGATTGTATGTGCAACTTCTTATAGGTGTATATAACAATCTGTACCAGAGGCAGATCCGGGAATTTTTTTCCGGTTGGTTATCGTATTGTAAAACTATATATTTTTTTATCTAAAAATTTGTTCTACTTGGGTCACCGGAGCCTAAACTACTTTTTTTAATAACACTATATCATTTTATTATGAAAAAAATTCATTAGATCTTGTTTGGATAATTGAATAATTAGCCATGTGTGTGTCTGTGTGTTTGACAAATGTATGGTCTAGATTGTAGCAAGTGGTTGTGTGACATCCCTTAGATTAAAAGTTGTTAGTACCTTGGGAATATTTATGTGAATGCTGTTGTGTAAGATCATTATCATCAATGCAGTATCTATTCTAAATTCTGTGTTGGTATCAGAGTCATGGTCGACCCCACAACGCCACCACCGGCGGGCCGGGGCGTCTTCAACAGAATCTATGGTGAGTCTAGGCACCATCACAAGTCCAGGCACCACCATAAGCACCACCACCGTCGTTGTACCACCTATTTCCACAATTCCATCACCGTCATTTCCCTTCTCCATCCCATTTACAGATTTTTCGTTCATGTCCGGTGTTCACACCTCGATACCCTCTTCTTATGGAAACTTTCCACCACTTGGCAACCTTTCCCAGTTTCCGTCAGCTCTCCGACCGGTTGGAACACCATTCACTGGTAATTTAACACAGACATGCAACATAAAACTGAACAGAGACAATTACCTACTATGGAAATATACCATCCTCCAAATTGTTAAGGGGCATCGTCTTGATGGATATCTCTTTGGATCTGCACCGGCACCACCTCAGTTCACCATCACTGGTATGGTGAATCCAACTTTCGATGCATGGAGACAAACGGATTCTCTCATCACCGGCTGGTTATTAAGTTCCATGACGGAACAGGTTCCCCTGGAAGTAGTTGGGTGTTCTACCTCCCATGAAATCTGGACTACGCTTGAATCCCTCTTCAACTCGCACTCAGAAGCCAGGATGTTGGAATATAAAACAGCTCTAACTAAATCCGAAAAAGGATCCAAATCAATGGCCGATTACCTTGCGCTTATGACGTCTCATTATGATAATTTGGCAGTTGTGGGGTATCCTATTAGCAAATCGGAGTTAATTCTTGCAACACTCGGTGGCCTAGATCGTGAGCATGAAGCTGCCATCGTCAATCTCATAGCTTAAATTGGATCTGTCACATGGCAGGAAGTGCAGTCTCAGCTCATTACACATGAGCGTCTTATTGCTAGATTCAGTGGATCAGTTGGCCTTTCTGGGTCCTCAAGTGGTCCTACAGCTCATGTTGCACAAAGTTCTGGTAAGATCTCTAACTCTAGTGGATATTCTCAGAATTCTAGTGGTAATCGAGGTAGATGAGGAAGGTCTGGTAGAGGTGGAAGATCAAATCGTGGTAGGGGAGGAGGAGGACGTTCTGGTAATTCTGGTTCAAATTTTGGGAATCAATGAGGGAATCCAACATGTAAGATGGTGTGCCAGTTATGTGGCAAAGTTTGTCACATTGTCACATCGTGTTGGCATCGATTTGAGCATGATTTTGTGCCACCAGCTAATGTCAGCTCTCCCAGGAAAATCTTAGCTTTTACAACTAGTCCTCAAAATGTTGCTGATTCTTCTTGGTATCTAGACAGTGGAGCTTCAGATCATGTAATGATCTGAACAATTTGCACATCAACTCAGATTATACTGGTAATGATGCACTCACAGTAGGTAATGGTGAGAAACTGAGAATTCTTCACATAGGGTCTAGTATTGTGCTTACTCACTCTATGCCTCTGTATCTTAATGATCTTCTTCATGTTCCTAGTATAACCAAGAACCTTACTAGCTTATCTAAACTCATTCATGACAATCCTATTAATGTTACGTTTGAATCTTCTGTTTGTCTTATAAAAGGATCAGAAATCAGGGACTCTTCTTCTCAAAGGTAAACTTCTTGATGGTCTGTACAAGTTGGATGCTCTTCCCCTGTATAATTCCAAGACCTTCCTTTACTCCAAATCGGCCTTGTCCAGTCTCAAGTCTAGTGTTCAAGCATCTTCTGTTTTGTCTAGTTCTCCTGCTATAAATAATGTTCAGACTGTTTCCCTAGATAAGGACCCTTATGTCTGGCATAGAAGACTCGGGCATCCTTCTAAGAATGTTTTGAATTATGTCTTGAATCAATGTCATGCTACTTTAAATACTAGTTTGATGTTTTGTGAATCTTGCCAGTTTGGAAAAATCCATGTTTTACCTTATTCTGTGTCTGCATCTCATGATGCTCATGCCCGTGACCCGATTCATACAGATTTGTGGGGTCCTGCTCCTCACTAATCTGTATCTGGTTATTTCTATTATATACATTTCATGTATGATTTTTCTAGGTTCACATGGATTTACCCTCTTAAAGACAAATCTAAAGCCTTAAATGCTTTCATCCACTTCAAAAACTTGTTGAAAATCAGTTCAATACTGCTATTAAGTGTGTTCAGTCTGACTGGGGCGAAGAGTATAGAATTTTTGAACTATATCTAAAGGAATCTGGGATCCAGTTTATCCATCATTGTCTACATGCTCATGCTCAAAATGGAAGAGCAGAAAGAAAGCATAGACATATAGTTGAGCTTGGCCTAACCATTCTTGCTCAAGCTTCTATACCATTGAAGTTTTGGTGGGAAACGTTCCAGTATGGTGTCTGTTTAATAAACAGTCTTCCTAATAGAATCCTGGACATGAAAAGTCCTGTTAAAGTTCTTCTTCATAAAACTCCTGATTATGCTTCTTATAAAAATTTTAGGTGTGCTTGTTATCCTCATACTAGAGCATTTTCCACTAGTAAATTTAAATTTCACTCTGTCAAGTGTGTGAATCTTGGCATGAGTCCAAGACACAAGGGATATATATGCCTTGATGAAATTGGGAAAGTCTGTGTGTCCAGGGATGTAGTGTTTGATGAATTGACCTTTCCTTTTAAAGATGGGTTTCTACAAGGACCATCTAGAGAAGTGATCATTGATCCTAGGGTTGCTTCCTCTGACTGGTTTTCTATCCCTACCATCCAGCACACTGATTCCTCCCAACATTCTACTTTTGTTTCCACATCCCAGCAAACTGATCCATCCCAACCTTCTACCTCTGTGTCCACATCTCAAGCCCTAGAGACACACATCAATCTCAGTCCTATGTCTCACACCTCTTCACACCTCTCACCTTTAGAAGGGTCTAGTTCTTCCTCATCCCTAGCTGAATTCTCTGAGGCATCCCCTAATGTAAGTAATGAAAAGTCTACTCAAAGTGGTACTTCCAGTTCCACTCTCTCATCTAGTTCTTCTAGTCATAATTCTGGTTCTTCTTCCCCATCATCAGCTCCTGCTCCTCCTATCCCTGCACCCTCACATCATATGAAAACACAAGCCAAAAGTGGCATCTTCAAACCAAAGACTTACCTTTCATCATCCTCTTGTTCTCCATCCAACTTAGTCTCTCATCATTACCCTATTGAACTAGTAAGTGCATCAAAAGCTATGTCTAAATCTGAGTGGAAGTGTTCCATGGTAGAGGAATACAAGGCATTATGTACCAGCAATACATGGACACTTGTTCCACCAAGGCCTTATCGAAACCTGGTTGGAAATAGGTGGGTGTATAAGTTGAAAACAAAGCCAGACAAATCCATATTGAAGTACAAGGCTAGACTTGTGGCCAAGGGATTCCTCCAAAAATATGGAGTTGATTTCACAGAAACCTTCAGTCCAGTTGCAAGAGCATCTACAATCAGAGTTGTTTTTGCCCTTACTATGTACTTTAACTGGCCAATAAATCAGGTAGACATCAATAATGATTTCCTGAATGGTCCCTTGAAGGAGACAGCTTATATGTCACAGCATGAAGGGTTTGTTGATCCTAAATACCCAAATTTTGTGTGCAAGTTGAACAAGGCACTCTATGGCCTTAAACAGGCACCTAGGGCCTGGTTTGATGTCCTAACAGGTCAAATGCAGCAATGGGGATTCAAGCAAGCGAAGGATGATACTTCCTGCTCATTTTTAAAACTACAAATTTTATAATTCTAGTGCTTGTATATGTTGATGATATCCTTGTAACAGGAAGTTCAAGCACATCTATCAAGAAGTTTATACAACAGCTTCATTCCAGATTCGCACTAAAAGATCTTGGATCTGTTTCACATTTTCTTGGTATGGAGGTTTCCAGGGATCAAACTGGAATTTTCCTATCACAAACCTATTATGCCAGCAGCAGCTGCAAAGGTTAAATTTTGCCAACATGAAAGAGTGTCCAACACCTATGGTCACAGGCAAGCAGTTGACACCCACAGATGGCACAGCCATGGCAGATCCTCACCTCTATATAAGTGTAGTATGAGGCCTGCAATATCTGACCTTTACAAGACCAGATATCACATTTGCAGTTAATTATCTTAGTCAGTTTACGCAGGCACCATCTGACTCACTATATATAGACGTTTCTGTCCAAATTTAGGTTCGGGGTCAAAAAAATTAAGGCCCTTCTAAAAAGAAATTAAAAAAAAACTATATACCACAAGACTCGATCCCTAGTCGCTTGCCAAATATACCATATTGCTAACCCCTAGGTTGATAATTTATTGGTTTGTAAGTTTTTGAAATTGAATGTAAAAATACAAAATATATATGCTATTGCGTAAAAATTGACAGAACCCTTAAATTTATCGATTTTGGGTGGCCGTGGGTCATGGCCCTGTTAGCCTCTAGGCGCGACGGAACCCTTAAATTTATCGATTTTGGGTGGCCGTGGGTCATGGCGCTGTTAGCCTCTAGGCGCCCCTATATATATATATATATATATATATATATTCTATCTCTATGGCTGTGAGACAAACAAATTAATGTGTACAATAGTGTGACGAAAAGGAGATGAATAAAGTCAGATGCTGAACTCTGACTACCACTGATGGCTTGCAAATGTAGAGAATTAGGTCATTAAAGTAGACGACGAGAAAGTACGTCCCCCCATTCATGCACGTTAAAATTAAATGTCGTACGTCACAACGAAGCAGCAGTGGACCACAATCGACGCTGATCAGGTGCTGCACTACTGTTCACTTACTGCTGTAGCTTTGTTGCATGAACGGAGGAGGCCTCCTCCCTCTTATTTTTCTCAAGCAGACCGATTTCTGCAGTGGTGACGTCTCGACGTTTGTATTCAATTGATTGCATGCTTTGATAGTAGCAATCCTTTTTCTCCGTTTTGAAAAGATATTGTAACGACTCGAACTATGAGCGATGATAAAATGGTCACTAATCCATTAAGACGACGGATATGTGGATACGAGATATACGGACACAAATTATGCGGATATGTAATTTTAAGAGAATATAAAGTACAGACAGGTGGTGTCTTTGTAACTAATAAAAATATAAAATCTAAATTGTAAATAATAAAAATAAATTCTTCTAAAAATATTTAAGTTGATTAGATATGTCTATTTGCATACAAAAATATAGAATCAGTCTTTCAAAAAAAAAAAAAAGAAAAGAAAAAAAAAAATATATATATATATATATATAGAATCTGGTGACTGTAGGAGGGTAATTCATGTCAGATCGGGTCAGACCTGATAAGTTCCAGGTTGGAAATGTCAAGGGCTTATCTCGTCCCGTTCAAATTGTCACGGGTCCAAACATGGCCTCGTTGAATTTCGAAAAGCCCAGTGGGAAGCCTCTGTATTGAGCTTGGATTAGTATGAGTAGGTTTGGGTTGGTTTTGAAGGACTCTACAGTCGGTTTAGACGCCATAATTAGTTTTCAAACCAAACCAAACGGAAGTCAACCCCAATTGGTTTGGTTCGAATTGGTTTTGGTTTGGATTGTGTTGGTTTCGGTTTATGTTCTAATTTTAAAAAAAAAAAAAACAAAACATGACAATACCAACATTTTTACATAAACTCTAAATAAATACATCCAAACTAAAATAAATTACAAACCAAAATGAGAAAAAAAAATTAAAATAACTAACAAGTAACAACACATTACAATATAATTCAGCTACAATCAATTCTTCATAGTTGCATACTTACATACATGCATTTACTTATTTACATATTTACATCCAAAGAGCAAAAGACTTCACTAAACTCTATTATTAGGCTAAGTGGGCCGAGAGTCTAAGATTGTTATATAATGGGTTATATTGAAAAAAAAATGGTTATATTGGGTCGGTTGGGTAATGGGTGTAATATATATAATTAATGTATAAAAAGTTTGGTTTGGTTTGGATTGGATTGGGTATAATTAAAAATATCTGAAACCAACCAAATGCAATTCGGTTAGGTTCCAAACCAAACCAATTCATTTGGTTTGTTATTGGTTTGGTTAATTCGGATTGGTTTGGATCGGTTTACGGTTTGGATTGGTTTACTGATTATTTTGCTCAGCCTTAGAAGCCTCGTTGAATTTGTACCGGATTAGTGTAAGGCGTGTTCAAAATTGAACGACCCCGCCCAAATTTGAACGCTTAGGCTAGATTTCAAATGTCACGGGGCAGCTCGTTGGATATGACATGGGTTTGACTTCGCCTCGTGCATTCCGGATCGCCTCGTTTAGAATTGAACGGGCTGGCTCGTGCAATTTGAAAACCTTATCCTTACCTGAGTCGTTTCACCTCCATTCACCACATTCACCTCATGCTGAACAAAAATAAATCATGCAGAACTTTGACGGAGGGGCAACAGCTAAATTTAACGGAGAATGTGATACTAATGGGGAAGTGATTCAAGCATGGAATTGTTTCAACCTATATTATCACAGTGGGCTGGAGACGACGCACCTCTTGTAAGCTAAATTAGGTTTCATTTCGATTTTCGATTTTTTTTATTGGAATTCAAGGATAATTCATGTATGACAATATGTATGATAGTCATGGGCGGACTTATAGAGGGGCGAGGGGCTCGTGCCCCCCTTAAATTTTTTGTGAATTTACTAAAATACCCTTTCTATTCGGTAATATGTTAAACATGATGTAATATAGATTATATGTTCCTCAAAATGTCTTTTTGGGTATACAACACTCTGTCCGCCTGTTGATGACGTAGATCAAGTGAAATTAAAATACTTGACCACCAAAACCAATACTAGCAAGAGAACTAGGTCCATTGTAGTATAGCTATAGCGAATCAAGGTCGATCCCACAGGGAACCAATTGTGGGTCATTTATATACAAACAATTAATCATTCATGTCAAGCACATAGAGGCGGTCTACGACCAACAAAAGACAAGAAAAGTAAAGGACACGACTCGACACAACACATAACGTAATTAATCTCCCCAATTATTAAGTTATCGTTTGGATCTAGAGATTCTATATAATTAAGCTAGACTCGACAACTATTAATCCGATTCATATTTCTTTTATAGTGGCTACGGGAGTCATCCCCTAAACTAGATCTAGCTCCGGGTAGGCCATCCAGATCACTATGCTACATCACGTGACTTCGCTTTTTCGGCCTCCATCTCATATGACTTGCACGCTTACAAAACTAGGGATGCCAATATTAACCGTATTCCTCACCTAGGCAACATTCCTTTGTTCAGGCGTACTTCCTAGATGATCGCATCAGTCTCCGTCCCATTAACACTAACTTTTAGGTATCATGTTAATCTACGATTTACGTATAACTAGGTGTGCACAATTCCCTAATACAGAACAGATCTAGATCTCGCTGAAAGTCCCGGAAGATCAATTCATATGCCGACATATGAGCCTTATATTGGTATTTTCTAATCATACGCTAATTAAAACAGACGAGCAACGTAGCCGTAGCCATACCTACTAAGATAAGAAATTCTAGGTGGACAATCACACCATAAAGACGTGGCTAGATTGACGCGGTTAAAACCTAAATCTTAGCGTTTCTACATACGTAACGGATAAAATAGAGACTCATAAAGCAATTATATAGATCTACTAAAAACACGGTTGTCGATCATACCAAAGTCATCTATAGGTCACCGGATAACAGATCTGAGCGTGTGGATCCTTATAGACAAGGAATCCCCACTGCCTCATATCGTATCCTTAGATCTACATCGTTCGGTGAAGAACGAACAACCTCAAACAATAAACAATAATTGGGGGCTTAATTACAAAGAACTAAGAACAAATAAATACAAGAACTTACATTATTGCAGATCTTGCATAAAAACTGCTCTAAGAAAAACCGAAGATTTTATTATAAACTGAGAAGTGTAAAAAATGTATTGTGTAAAGAAGTGCGTTTATGGCGTGTATAACATGCCTTTATTTATAGGGGTTCAAGCAAATTAAGATATATACATCAAAATATCAAAACAAATAAGAGATAACTCTCAACCGATCTCCAAAAGATGAAGTGCGCCCCCCTTTCATGCATATCCTCAAAGTTGGCGCCATATTGGTGTCTTTTGTCATGCTTATCCGATCTTTTCGTGCTAATCCGATATTTATCTTGAATTTCCTTTGATTTATCTTGAGATTTAATTCTTCCATTTGTATTTATCCTCCATAATTATCCAAATCTGCAAAATAGATATTTATCCCAAAATAAATCATATTTAAATAAAACGGATAAATATAATAAAAACGGATAAATACAGATTTATATAATAAAAACGGATAAACAGCAAATTATATCTTATAAATAGATAAATACCAAATTATATAATATAAATCACATAACAATAAATAATACATATAAACATGCGATTTATCACAAAATATATATTATTAGTCTCGATTTAAGGTCAACGTTGATGACTTTTACGGGTATAATTTGACCGTCATCAACTACCCCCCACTTAGACTTTGCTCGTCCCGAGCATAGTATCAATAAGTCATTCCCCAAGACAACATTTCTCATGGTCAAATCATACTTATACAAGAAACTCGAGTCAACTCATGCCATTCATGCTCATAAGGTATCCATTGTTCGCTACTCGCTATGAATCGAAGTGATGTGTGCATGTGCATTCAGTTTTATACTTTCGTGGCAAGACTAAAGTTTATGCTAACTTCGTAGTCTCAACCTACCAACATCAGCATTCCCACTTCTTAAGCCTCGCAATGGGTAAAGACATGGTGCAATAAGCAAGAGCGTCATCTAGAAGGTTTTTGGACTTGGAGACCGAGAAAAATACTCGAAGCCTCTTAAAAAGTTGAATTTTTTTTCACATTTTCATATTTTCAAGCATTAACACATCTCAAGAAAGAATCTTGCTTTAAAAGTAAATTATGCATTGCAAGAATCACCTTTCACAGATTGGTTAATAGCACTGAATATTACCACAAGCGCGAGGCTACTTTGGTAATGTTACTACAAGCCCAGTGTTTAACTTTTTGTCAAAACACAGATTATTCTCAAGCTTATTACTCCGCTTTGATGCCTAGAAGATAAGAATACATCAGCAGATAAATATCGACTCTAGGTCTGCATAACCAATCATCTATGCAATGTACACATAATTTCTTCAGTTATTATGATTTGCACGGTAAAACTCGATTCAAAGATTGAGTAATCGAATAATAAATAACTACTTGCAACAATCGGCATGAATATCCTTAAATTTACATTCACATAAGTATAAAATGATCACGTACTCATGCAACTTGGTTCCTTTCCTATCAATTCTCAGCTAGGAACTCACAATTCTAAGGGTACGAGATAAATAATATGATATTTATTCAATTTTTTCAATTTTTCACCGTTTCATTCAATTTTCAATTATAATACATCATAGCTAAGACTCCTACCCCCCACTTAAACATGTCATTGTCCCCAATGACAAATAAAAATGAGAATTTAAGAAAAAGACTTAGCTCTGGAAACGGCTCTCAAGTAAATGCAGAACATCAGAGTAATCTAAGCACGTCGTGGAGAAGCAAGTGAAACCTGTTTAAGCAAACCAAACAGAAACTCCACGAAACCGTTAATACCATGTCAATGGAACGTATAAAATAATGTGGCAGTAATTAGATATAAAATATCCAAAAACAATTTAAGCCACTTTATTTCATACAACCAATGACAAGGAAAACCAAGGAGTTAAAACGACTTGTTCAGACACGAATTCTAAAATATATATAGACTCAAAAGGAAAAATACTAAATGTAAAGAAAAAGAAACAATCAAGTAAAAACGGTAGTCTTCATCGATATCCTCCACCGCTTAAATATTCTTAAAACCGGGTGGAGAAGACAAAGATCAAAAAGCATTACCCCGTGTGGGAGAACACGAGGTTTATCAGATTGATAAGGTATTTAATCCAGCGTAAGAGAGAAACTGGGTAAGGTATAACTGATTGAATGCGACCTATCGGCTAAAAAATAAAATCAAATACTTCACGTTTTCATTGGATATCAACAACCTAGGGAGATTTAGCTTCTCCTTGAAATTACTAATAACCCAATGTATCACATAAAAGTCATAACCGTCATCAACAAGGCCGGATCGGTGTGATATTTGAGAACAGAACTCATCATCTTGACCGGAATAGGCGTAAAAGTGTGAAATGTAAAACTTCCGGTAGAAAGATAAGTTGTATTTTGATCGAACCAAAAACTTTTAAAATCTAGCTAGGTTCAGAGCTACACGCACTTCACTAGGATCATGAAACCCAAAATGATATAAGATAAACATTAAAATTTAGCAATATTTCAAATTCCGCAACACAAAGGTATTTTGTAAACAAAATGGAGGTTGAGAGTATGATGGGTTTAGAAAAAGATATACAAAAAGATGGTAAGAAAAGATAAAGGGTGGGTAAGAAATTGTTGGGTGGGTACTGGGTAAGGGATTGGGTTAGGGTGGGAGAGTGAAATAGATGGAAAGAAAGAGAGGGAATGGAAGAATGGTTAGAAATGAGAACTGTGAGGCAGATTGGTGAGAGAATAGAAAGGTCGAAGGGTGAAAAGCTACAAAGGAAAGGATACGGGTAGTTGCAGAATGAATTGCACACAACTTTGGATTTTCACTCGGATCGCCATTCTAAAAAGTTTTGGAAGTTGACCAAAATTGTTCTTGTTCGCACCAATCATTCTCCGTTACATTTTCAATAATTCTCAAGCTCACTTAATGCTTCCATCTTAAGGTTGATTGCTAAATTTCCTTTTCTTTAGCAATTTCTCGACTCTCCTACGGAACTCTATTTCACGTGGCCAATATTGAGTAAAAAAGTTTTGCACTTCCTTAGCCCAATGGTCATCGGAACACGGCAAAATAAAAAACCTCAACATATGTCACGTTACTCTTATTGGACTCAACCTAAAATCCTAAAAAGAAATCCTAAGGGTTTTAAAGAAGTAGTTCTGAGTTTAAAGTCCTCAGCTTGACTTTCAAAAAAATTATCCTTGTTAGTTATCCTTCTTGGATCGCCAGATATTGACCCCTTGAGCACTATATGAGGTGGGCTCGTTGCTTTTGCAGATTAATATCCTTCCCTTGGTTGTGAGACCTAGGAAACGACATTTATCCATACCATTTATACAAAGCTCTTACCTCGGCTCACGTTTTAGGAACTAGTGAATTTTAAGGAGATTTAGTCCTAGGGACCCATTTTAATCACATCCTCTATAATGCTGCTTCATTATGCTCTCTCAAAACTCAACGTCTTCTTTAGATTGCGAATGCTTAAAACTACACAAATTGTTGCTCCCCTGGCTAGTAGAAGCAATCTCATGCATAGGACAATGAGATTTTGACAGAACTACGATGAACTCTTTATTCACTTTGCTTCTTCAACTACTACATGTTTCCTTACACCTCTGGATGAGAGAGACAGATTTGGGGCGTAACCTTCCACACTAATAAAATAAAACTTACAAACCAACTCCGGGCTAAGATTCATACTCAGGTTCATGTATAGGCTAACTTATGCTCAAAAGACCAAAAGATAGTAAATCATAAGCAAAAAGGGTGTACCTTGCCTTCAACATTGTACCACGAATAATTCGAACCTTAAAAAAAAATCCGGAGCCATCTTAGTGCTTTAAAGGTATTGCTTCCATCGCTTTTCCCATCGCAGATTCGTAGCTCCACATGTTGTTGGGTTATTTCTCAGCGCCCATGAAAAATTACTGATTCAGATTATTGCTTCCCTGGTCTGCAAACAGAAGAAGAACAAAACGGACCGTAGACTGATTTTAACATGGTTTCCCATGCTGCTATCAGACCTACGGATTAAACATACGGAGACAAACAGACACGCGAAATTCTAGAAAACCCGACCAGGCTTGTTTGGCGGTGAAAGCGATCTCGGCTGGAGCAAAACCAGTTTTTAGAACTGGAATTTTTACACGAGCGGAGCGCAACGAGAGGACTCAAAACGTAAAACGGACTCTAAAACAGAAAACTCGACATGAATAAAAAAGTATTTATATATAAAATTTGACCGTTGGTTCCCCGGCAACGGCGCCAAAAACATGATGACGTAGATCAAGTGAAATTAAAATACTTGACCACCAAAACCAATACTAGCAAGAGAACTAGGTCCATCGTAGTATAGCTATAGCGAATCAAGGTCGATGCCACAGAGAACCAATTGTGGGTCATTTATATACAAACAATTAATCATTCATGTCAAGCACATAGAGGCGGTCTACGACCAACAAAAGACAAGAAAAGTAAAGGACACGACTCGACACAACACATAACGTAATTAACCTCCCCAATTATTAAGTTATCGTTTGGATCTAGAGATTCTATATAATTAAGCTAGACTCGACAACTATTAATCCGATTCGTATTTCTTTTATAGTGGCTACAAGAGTCATCCCCTAAACTAGATCTAGCTCGGGTAGGCCATCCAGATCACTATGCTACATCACGTGACTTCGCTTTTTTTTCGGCCTCCATCTCATATGACTTGCACGCTTACAAAACTAGGGATGCCGATATTAACCGTATTCCTCACCTAGGCAACATTCCTTTGTTCAGCGCATTTCCTAGATGATCGCATCGAGTCTCCGTCCCATTAACACTAACTTTTAGGTATCATGTTAATCTACGATTTACGATAACTAGGTGTGCACAATTCCTAATGAGAATAGATCTAGATCTCGCTGAAAGTCCCGGAAGATCAATTCATAAGCCGACATAAGAGCCTTATATTGGTATTTCCTAATCATACGCTAATTAAAACAGACGAGCAACGTAGCCGTAGCCATACCTACTAAGATAAGAAATTCTAGGTGGACAATCACACCATAAAGGCGTGGCTAGATTGACGCGTGAAAACCTAAATCTTAGCGTTTACACATAATGTAACGGATAAAATAGAGACTCGTAAAGCAATTATATAGATCTACTAAAAACACGGTTGTCGATCATAGCAAAGTCATCTATAGGTCACCGGATAACAGATCTGAGCGTGTGGATCCTTATAGACAAGGAATCCCCACTGCCTCATATCGTATCCTTAGATCTACATCGTTCGGTGAAGAACGAACAACCTCAAACAATAAACAATAATTGGGGGCTTAATTACAAAGAACTAAGAACAAATAAATACAAGAACTTACATTATTGCAGATCTTGCATAAAAACTGCTCTAAGAAAAACCGAAGATTTTATTATAAACTGAGAAGTGTAAAAAATGTATTGTGTAAAGAAGTGCGTTTATGGCATGTATAACATGCCTTTATTTATAGGGGTTCAAGAAAATTAAGAGATATACATCAAAATATCAAAACAAATAAGAGATAACTCCCAGCCGATCTCCAAAAGATGAAGTGCGCCCCCCTTTCATGCATATCCTCAAAGTTGGCGCCATCTTGGTGTCTTTTGTCATGCTTATCCGATCTTTTCGTGCTAATCCGATATTTATCATGAATTTCCTTTGATTTATCTTGAGATTTAATTCTTCCATTTGTATTTATCCTCCATAATTATCCAAATCTGCAAAATAGATATTTATCCCAAAATAAATCATATTTAAATAAAACGGATAAATATAATAAAACGATAAATACTGATTTATATAATAAAACGGATAAACACCAAATTATATCTTATAAATAGATAAATACCAAATTATATAATATAAATCACATAACAATAAATAATACATATAAACATGCGATTTATCACAAAATATATATTATTAGTCTCGATTTAAAGTCAACGTTGATGACTTTTACGGGTATAATTTGACTGTCATCACCTGTGTGCATTCAACCCATGGCGCTGTGAAGGTGTGGTATAAGGAAATAAAGTAGCACCTTTACTAACACCAATTGGTTTTAGTACAACGGTATGCGCTTGATCCTAAAAACTGGTAGCAAAGCAGGTCATGGGTTCGAATCCCGGTAACAGCATTCTGTGTTAAACCACGGTTGAGTGGGTAGCAGTCTTTGAGGGGAGATTGTTGGGTATCTGACACTCTACCCTTTGTGTGCATTCGACCCATGGCGCTGTGAAGGTGTGGTATAAGGAAATAAAGTAGCACCTTTACTAACACCAATTGGTTTTTCAGTTTCTTGTTTGAGAGAATTAAGCATTCTCAACTCTTTTCTAGATAAACCATTATGCTCAACCTTAGTTGATTTCACAAGGATTCTTTTAAATTTTTCATTTTTAATTTCTTTGTGTAATCTACTAGGTCTTCCAGTATCTTGGTGTCTAGAGTTTGTACTCTTTGAAATCTCAAGACTGGGTAGGGGTGGGGAATCATCATCGCTTTTGTCAAATTCACTAGATATTAATGTTTCAGCAAGATTTGACATCTCAGTTTCAAGAAACTCATTCCAATCTTTTGCTTTGTCAAGTTCTATGTCTTTTAGTCATAACTCCAATGTGAGTTTTTCGGTTAACTTGACAAGTTCAGAGTTTCTCTGACTGAGTTCAGCGAATGATAACTGAGTTGAAGAATTTACCTTTTCTTGTTGGTTTGATACATTTTTAAGATTTGCATGTACATTCTTTTGTTGCTCTAATGAATCTTCTACATCAATAGTAACTTGCAACAACTTCTTTTCTTCTTCTTCTGAAGGGTCTCTTTGTGATGAAGCTCCTCTGGATTTGTCCATACAAACATTGAAGTTTGTATCCACATCATCACTGAGTTGAGATTCTGGATTTGTATGCAAATTTGTCATACTGAACCTCTCAGATAATTGATCCTGAAAATCAGATACATTTTGCAAACAATAAGTCAGGGGGTGAATAAGCCAACTTCTAATTTTGGATATTACCATTGAAATCAAACTAAGTGCTTTTACAATTGATACAGTAAGGGTCTTCAACAACTGGTTTATAGGAAATCGTTGAATCACTTCCAGATGGAAGAACTGCTCCGATACCAATTGTTGGTATCGGAAATAACTGATGGTCAGTTACTTTAAGCAAACATTCTGATACTGAGATTCAGTAATGGATCTCTTCAAAATAGAAGCACCGCTCCGATACCAATTGTTGGTCCCTTGGAAAGGCTAACACAAGTTTAGAGGGGGGGGGGGGGGGTGAATAAACTTGTCACCAAAAACTTTCCCAAAACTGAAAGTACCCTAGGAACTGAGTTTCTCCGAATCTTAAACTGATGCTTACTTCAGTTTTGTTCCTGTCCCGTAACTTGTGCGGAGTTCAGCTAACTCAGCTGAATATAAGTTAATACTGACTTATTCTTAGTCTCGTCAACTGGCAGCGGATAGAAGTAGCCTTTGTGCAATAGATGTGTCAATAAAGTTCTGAACCTTCTATGTATCAGTTTGGTGCTGACTCAGTGTCTAATGTTTTCTGAGTGAAGTGATTATGTAATAATTAAAACAATCACAAGATTTAATGTAAATGCATAAAGTAAATCAACACAAAATTTGTTTATGGAAGTTCCGGGTGGTGTAATCCCGTACGTCTCCCCTTCTCCTGTGGTGTAGGAGGTATCACTAGAATCTTGAAATAACCGTTACAAAATCCTAGCACAATGATAGTCCTTCACGACACCCTAGTTTCACTGTCTACACATAATGAAGAATGGTAGGATTGCTCCCTTCATTCTGCACACTGATCCTTCGGATGTGGAATGACTCCTTCACTAGCTCACCACTGACATACACACAGTCCGCAGACTGCACCAACAGCTGTGGCAACCAAGTTGCAACCATATAAGGGAAGGTGGAATTGCTCTCCTCAAACTATGCACAGCCAACCCTTTTTCACAAAGGTTAGGTTTAGAATTAATCAAGGATTAATTCAGTGAGCTGTCTGATTCTTCTGGATATAGCATTGTAGCTCTAAGATGCCTTCTTCCCCCCTTAATGGGTTACTGGATCTTACTTTTAAATCTCCAGGGCAATTCTGTTGGCTTCCCCTTTTATAGATATGAAATCTAATTTTCTGGATCTGGATCTTTAAATATGTGCTTTTCAAAACTTTTCTGATCCCCTTTCTTTCAATCCTTTTTCTCTGTGTATATATAGGGGTGATGTAACGGTCAACTAGCTCTTTTAGCCGTTACATTTATCGTTTAGCCAACGTTCATATGTAAGATCTTTTGTCGTTTTGTCAGTTCAAATTCAACAAGGCCTTAACTCAGTTTTCTACTCTTCTTCAAAACTGAATACCTTGTATTCTTGACATCCGACTTTTATTGACTAAGTCGGAGTGCACCATTCAGATTCCTTCTTGATAACTGATAATATTTTTCCTTAAGATTACTCAGTTTTACATGATCTATAGTTCGATTTGAGTCCCCACAGACTTGCACGAATCCCGACTTATAGTCACGACTTAATCGACTTATAATCGAGTTTTCCACCTCAGTTCTTCAGTCTTCGACAACTGAGTCTATGTCCCTTAGTTCTTCAGTCTTCTAGATATGTCAACTGAGTCTGTGATCCTCAGCGAACTTATCTTCTTCAGTTTTATCATAACTGAGTCTCGAACCTCGCTTCTTCATATATAAACTTCGCTTTTCTTGTCGACTCACCGTTACCCTAGTTCCTAGCTTTTACAATGCTTGTCTGAAATAACCTATACAAGGTTCAGACTCTAGATAGAACTTATACACTTTTCTCTAGACTGTTTCTTGCTTCTTCTTTTATTATGCACTATAACAGCTAGTTATGATTTCATCATCATGTGTTATAAGTGATCTTATTAATTACGTGACGAACCATCATCAAAACACAAATATTATTTCCAACATGTCTCAATTGCGTGCTTGGTCTAGTGGATTGTTGCTAAGATTTTATATGAAAAGGACTAGGTTCGAACCCTTGTAGCAACATTTTTTTTAACTCAAGGGTTTCAACACTTTTTTTGTCAAGGAATTCATGTCAATTATTAAGATAAAAAACAATATAGTCAATATAATTTTATAATATAAATCACATCAATTTTCTTATTTGTAACTAGAGTAATTTTTTGTAAACACTTTTTCCACGACAATTATCTTTTAGAATCCCCCCCTAAACCACAATCCTGGCTCTGTCCCTGATGATAGTATTATTTTTTATTCGAATTCATGTATGATAGTGTTGCTTTTTATATTCGAATTCATGTATGCTAGTGTTATATTTATGATAATGTTATAGTTTTTTATTCGAATTCATGTATGATAGTATTATATTTTTTTTCATTGGAATTCATGTATGATAGTGTTATATGTATGATGGGTGTCAACCTTTTCTAAGGTTGAGACACCGCTTTCTTCTAAGGATCTACAAAGATCTAATGCATACATATAGAGGGTCTAAACACTCGGATATCTGCTATAGTCCACGCAAAGGCTCTTTTATGTACCCTCAATACTCTCAATAGTTTCTCCTCCACTAAAGGTGATAATGATGATAAAATTATAAGGGGGGAGTATCCTTTTGTAAAAACGCGTACTTCAGATGTAAGGGCAAAGGTTTTAGCGTTAAATTCCTTGGTTGTTCCTTCAAAGATGGTTTCAGTAACTTACCAGTCAATTGCAAAGCAAAGAACTTGTGCCACGAAGGTCTATGAATTGATCTACCCGTATTAACATAAGACACAGGCTCCACTTCTTGCAAACGTCTTTCGTTGCACCCCGGCCAGGTCTCCTAATCACTTTCAGCTTCTCTTTACTTTAAAAGAAAAGTTTTCGCTACTTCAGGGTCTAGTGCCACCTGCTGTTGTAACTTAAGAACAAGTTCATTAATGGCATCTAGCATGTAGCATGCTTCTCTTTCATCATTTGCGTATCCCATCATCGTCAACACATTGAAAACCACACTTTATTCATTGACTCTTAATATCAACTCTCCTTTGTGGACATCTATTAAAGTCATGCTAGTCGCTAGGAAAGGTATTCCTATGATTAGAGGTACATCACTATTAGCTTCCATGTCCAACACCATAAAGTCAACAAGAAACACAAATTTTTCCACCTTCATTAGCACGACCTCTACCACACCACGTGGTTGTTTCATGGATCCGTCACCTAATTGAAGGGTTATTGATGTCTCATTGAGCTTCTTTATGCCTAACTTTTGAAAAATGGATAGCAGCATCATATTGACGCCTGCCCCAATATCACATAAAGATTTATTTAGGCATACACCTCAAATGGTACAAGGTATGAGGAAGCGCCCATGATCCTTACATTTAGGAGGCAGTATGCGTTGCAAAAATGTATAGCATTCCTCGTTGCCTCAAGATCCATTAACGTCCTCTTAGTATAAACTGCTTTCTTCAGAAATTTAGCATACTCTAGCATTCCGGGTAGAGCTTCTACTGAAAGGATATTTACTTTCAACTTCTTAAACATCTCTATTAAATTCTTATAGCGGGCATCATCGTTGTTGGACTTATTTTTAAGTTTTAGTGATGAGTGCTAGACTAGCTGTTATAGAGCAAAGACAAAAGGATGTCTAGATCAAATGTATATGTTTTTTAGAGTTTGATTTTGTATAGGTTTGATCAAACAAGCCTCAGAAAGGTCACCGACTTACATCGCCAGACTAGTCTAGATCAATGGGGTAGCCGAGTCGATAGACTTGTCGAGAACCTCTTTGAAGACTGAAGGTGAGGCTCAAACTCGATGAATTGAAGGCTAAGGGATCAAACTTAGTAACTAAAGTCAAGGATATGGAATCAGAATTTAGGGAAGTCTGTGATGACCTAAACTGATTACATATACCTTATGTACAAGGTCTAAGTTCCACAAGTTAAGTGGTGATTGGAACTTTGTTATATGCAAAAAGGTGTAATCTAACTTCATAAATAAAAATTAGATAAAAGACACTAAGCTGAAGTGTTTTTAAACACAACAAAACAAGGATAAGCTTACTAATGTGTATATCAGCAGGCTTATGTTCTCAGGAACCTGCTGGACACATATTTCGATTATTCAAAGGCTACATTGGAAGATTATAAAGAAAGGGACAGCTAACAACCTCTGATTTATCAAACAAATCAATGGTTAAGAACAAATGGACGTTGGAAAGATTCAGACCTTTATCCAATGGATACAAGTCAAAGGGTGGATGATTGTAGATCGTTAAAAGTAGTCCGACCGTGTCGATCACTATGAACAAGTGATGTGAAAGCAAGTCAAATGGGACAAATCTGAAATGGCTATGTTTGAATTTCAAACATAAGTCACAAGGACTCCTACCTATAAATAGAGGACTCCTAATTCAGATACAAGTGATGAAAATTGATGAACATTAAGAGAAAAATACAGATTATCCTGAGCTTCGATTTCTGATCAGGAAAAACACCCTGCTGACCCTACTGAGCTTTAATCTACTGATCCAGAGAAATTCTTCAAGTGTAATCTGCATTCAAGCTACATCAAGTTTACACACTTGAAGACATCAAGCTGCTGATCATATCATCCTGATCAAGCTGCTGAAAGCTGAATCACTTACTTGATTCAATCTTTCTTTTTACAAGAACTCTACTGAAGACAGTGAAGCATCTTTAAGGTGTGAAAGACTGTTGATTGTGGTGGAGCTGGTGAAGAGGCAATCCTACCCTTCAAGGACTAGTGGAAGACTTTGGAGCAGCAATCCTAGCTGTTCCAAGTGTTCAGTTTGTGAAGCCATAGTTATTGGTGAAGGACAAGCAACTTAGGGATTTTTTGTAATAGCTACATCAAAGATCTCTAGTGAATTACCTCCAACATCACAGGAGAAGAGTGGACTGACAGGATTACACCACCTGGAACCACTATAAAATATGCCTACTTACTTTTTGCATTTATATTTTGCACTTAGTTTATCTAACACATCAATCTACTGAATCTAGCAACTGAATTCACACACATACACTGCTGAGTATCTAATACTTGGTATCATATTTAACAACAAGTAATAAGGCTTAATTTTTTTATACAATTCCATTTGCACAATTCGATAAACTCAACAATCGGCCAGACTCTTCGAGTGTCGCAGACTCTTCAAGTATCAAGCAGTGCTAAAGTTGCTGAGTTTGTTAACTCCAAAAGTTTTATATGTTATGTTTATTCACCCCCCCCTCTAAACTTAACCAAAGCCTTTTCAAGGGACCAACAATTGGTATCGGAGCAGTGCTTCTGTTCTAAAGTAATCCTACTTGTTGTGCTTGTGAAAATACTTTGAAAACTTTTTCAAGTCACTGATTTTCAAAAGCTTTGCATCATGGATAACAAACAGTATGCTAGAACAATGTTGATGTGTTCTTTAGATCGTTTTGATGAGTATAAACGTCGTATGCAGGCTTATCTAGCTGCAACACATGATGAAATGATGGATGTGCTGACAGATGGACCACTGGAAATTACCAAGTCAATAACAGTGGGTGATGAGACACAGTACATTCCAAAACCAAAGAGGGAATGGACTGCTGAAGATAGAAAAATAGAAAATCTCAACAATATTGCTATTGATATCATATACAGAACTTTGGATAGCAATATTTATATGAAGGTGAAAGATTGCAAGACTGCAAAGGAACTATGGGACAAGTTACAATTAATCTGTGAAGGCACTGATGCAATCAAGAAGAACAAGATCAGTGCGGCCAAGAAGAAGTTCCAGGAGTTCAAGATGAAACCAAATGAACCCATTGAACAAATGGAATCAAGATTCAATGCAATCATGGATGAACTCACTCTACTGAGTGTGAAGTACTCACAAGAAGAAATCAACTCAAAAATCTTGGAAGCATTACCTGCAAAAGAAGTTTGGAAGATGAAAGTGACTGCCATAGAAGAAATGAGGTGCTTGCATGAAGAAGACACTGAAGGATGTAGTTGGGGCTGAGACAGAGCCAGAGAGGACAGGTGCTGCGGGGTCTACACAGCCGGAGAGTGCAGCTTCTGTGGCTACACCAGCTTCTACCACACCTACTCCTGACGGACAGGGCACTGAGGCAGATTAGCCAGTTTTTCAAGCATTTTAATTATGCTTCTATTTATTTTGCTAGTCTGCTTCAGCTACTTTTGATACTCTTTCACTATTCTGTTGATACACTTAACTTTGCATGCACGCGCACTTATTTTTGAGCCCTTGAGGCCTGCTTGACCGTGCATGTTCTTCTTTCCTTTGATTGATACTTTGGGATGACGTGGATTTTTCTATTAGTTTATATCTGATGAATGGATGTTCTGTTTTTCATTGATCCTTTTGTATCCTTCCTTTGCATATCCCCGTATCCTTCCTCTTTATGCTTTGATCCCGTTATTGTGGCATGGCCTCGTTACTCTACGCACCCGCTTACCCTATTGCTTGCTTTCTAGCATGTGGACTCAGTCCCGTGCATGCGTTTTCTTTGTTTCTGTTGATCTCGCTTTAGGTTTCAGAATGGATTTATACGAGGGTGTCACAAGTTTCGAGTTACGATTACGCCTTTCTGCCGTTTAGCCGTTTTCTTGTTTTCTTTGTTAAATATGCTTAATATGTGGTATGCTTAACCTATGAGCGGGCTCGAGTCGATTTTGGGCAAATTTTAAAAAATTTCAAGGTTTTTAACATCGTGTTGTGTGTTTATTTTCACATTCGAGTGGTGACCACCTTAGTAGGGACCCCGAACGTGTACACTGCGGTTTGATATTATCTTGAGAATGGAGATTATTAATTTCACGTAAGCTACACTTTGTGCACAATTTGATTACTACCCCCTCTCATACCACTAGTCTTGAGGCGAAATAGAAAGGTTTACCTAAGTAGGATACGGGATGACGGTCCCGGCGCTTCTTTGACCCGACCAGAGCCAAATAAGCCTATCCCCGAACATTAGACCATCTTAGCCCTTCTCAGCCTTGATAGAATGGTCTGACCACCATTTGTTTTATAAGCCGTTTTGTGACTTAGTCAGAAACCTACCCTTGAGCCTTAATTATTCACATTTCCTTCATTTTACCCTACGAGTGGACCTAGTCTTTTGTTAGACCACACTTGCTAAGGAGAGTATGGGGTGGGGGAAATGGTGTTTTAAGTTGGGTTGGCGGTTTCCCGGTTTTGAGCTATAAGGAGAAGAGGAGCTCATTTGGGCCTAGTGTTTGGATTTGGCCCAAGAAGAAAAGAAAATCTATTACAATATATATATATATATATATATATATATATATATATATATATATATATATATATATATATATATATCAAATCAATCAAAGTTCAAAATAAATTGAGAAGTTCTCAATGAATAAAAGTAATCAATGAGTTCGGGTATGTTAGTATCCTATAGTTCCCAAAATGCTTAAAGTAATCAAAGAGGAGTTTGGATGGTTTGTATGGTAGAGATAAGGTGGTATACTTGTTGATTAGGTTCACTCGTACTTCTTTTTCTCTAGTTCCCAAAGTATCCTTTTCGATTAACCGGAATTACCCTAGCCTAACGTTATAACCTTTCAAGTCCTACCCGATCGTGTCCAATCTTAGTGACCTTGATTAGTGGAGAGGTTAGTGGGTATGAAATGGTTGGTAGACTTTTGGTCGGGATTCAAGCCCCGACAATCATTTTGAGCGCTTGGCTTTAGCTCGGCACCACACACACTCCATTTTCTTGATAATGTTGTACCGGTGTGTATATGTTCGTATTCCTACTTTGTGGTTACCTCGAGGGTGTGAATAGTAATACCTACATCACAACGTTGAATCCCTTGGTTTGTTTTAAAACGCCTAGTTTACTCGAAGGCGAGCAAAGGATAAGTGTGGGGTGGTTGATGGGATTCAACTTTACGTGATTCCGGTGCATTTTCCACCCCCGTTTGCCACATGTTTAGCACGTTTTTGGTTGGTTTAGACCGTTTTCGGGGTAATATCGTGAGTTTATGGCACGGGGAGTAAATCCGTTACTTTGATGGATTATTACCCCTTTTTGTTGATATTAACCCTATTCCCGAGCACTTTTACCCTCCAGAATTGTTTGGATGTTTTGGTCGTTCATGATGTTGTAGGGTATTAGTGTCTTGAAGACCCAGCAGGTGATGAGTCATGGTGAAAAGCATGATCGAGGTGATAGAAGTGATCAAAAGGGGGGAAAAGTTGAAGTTTTGGAGCAAATGGGGTTCAAACACGCAAAGGGGGGAAAGTTGAAGTTTTGGAGCAAATGGGGTTCAAACGCGCGTTTGAACCCCCAAACGGGCGTTTCAGAAGCTATCATCTTGATCAGAGTTCAACCTCCCTAAACGCGTGTTTCAAACTGCCCTAAACACGCGTTCCAAGTCCTCCAAACGCGCGTTTCAACCCCCTAAACGCGCGTTCCAGTTGAAGATCAGACAAGAGCCTACCCAGAAATGAAGCGAAACGCGCGTTTTCCTTATACTAAATGGGCGTTTGAAGATGTGAAACGCCAAGTTCAACTGCACAAACGTGCGTTTGAAGCCGGAATTCTACAGATTTTCCCCCACCTATAAATACCCCCCTTGAACCATTTCTTGATGATTATTCATTCTCTTAGCAAAACCCTACCCCTTCTTAGCTCGAATTTTGTAATAGCTTAGAATACATTCTCTTAGCTCAAATCAACATAATCTTAGCATAATCTTTCCATTTCCTAGCTCAGATTTCTACTTCAAACACTAAGGCAACATATTTTAATTAGTTTTCTATTTTGTACTTTTGGATCTCAAACTCGAATTTCTTCGAATTAATGGTATATTTCTTCTATCTTTCACTTGTTATGTCTTTAATTTACTGTTTATTTTATGTTTTAACTAGTATAATGAGTAGCTAATCCCTTTTCATAGTCGAATAATGTGAAATTTAGTGAAATCACCCTTTGGGTGATGAAATTGGGAGTGGGTAGTGCTTTTTATTGTTTAATCTTGCTTGTTTCACGTCTTAGAACTTATTATAACTTCGCTAGATTAGATTGATCACCTAATTTAGTAATCACACACATCAACCTTACATATGTATTTTGCGGGAAGACGTGGGATAAGGGGTTCTAAGATCGCGGCGTAGACTCGGCTTAGTTGTTAAGCCCGAGCCCAATGCGAGGTTACTCGTTTTAACTTTTAAGCGGCTCTAGTGCATAAAATGTCTTGTTAGTGAATCTTCTTTAGGGAAGGGCAGTTAACATGGCATAAGGTGTTAGGAGAGATTTGTTCAGACCTTAGCACCGGAATTAGGAGGACGTACCCGTGAAATTGATTGCGAGAGTTCGTTTGTTATAATGCACACTCCCGGTTTTGTCCACCCTTAGGGTTGAAACTAGCTACTTTGATCATGGTTCGGCTATGTTCCTTAGTATAACGTTAAAAACCGAGTAGTTAATCTTATTTCTTTCTTCTCTAGCTTTAGACTCGTTAGTAAGAATCACCTTAGTGTCGTTGTAGTATACAAACACTTTAAAAATATTGATCACCTAGACTAAGTAACACGTTCGCTTTGGTACTCACAAACACTTTTCCCTTGGGTTCGACCTCGTACTCCTGTAGCTATTCTAGCAATCGACCCGGTACACTGCCGGTTAGAGAGTTAGTTTGCCACGGTTTCGAGTCTTTATAAATTGTTTTTGTTGGGGTAAATTTTAGCTCAATCAACACTCCAAGAAGATTTGTATCCACAAGAAAAGCTCCAAGAATCTAAGCAACTCATTACCAATATACAACCAAAACGAAGCTCTACGATTACTACAACCTTTAATGCATAAAAAGTTAAGAAAAAAACTCAAGAACACAACTTAGATCTAGAAAATGGGTTTCGAAACTCTTATCCGATCGTAGTGAAACTTTTATCAAAATTAAGCTCTCATCGAGGGGGGGTATTTTGGTGTAATCGATTTGTGATTCCAACGGTCGGATTGCCCAGAAAGTGAAAATCTCCTTTCCTTTTCTTCTTCTTTTTCCGCCTCTCTTTTTCTTCCCTCATTTTTCCTCTCACTCAGCCGCAGCATTCACATATAAGGTGGGAAAATGAAAAGGGCAGTTAAAAAGGGGTTTATATATGATACATTTTTCCGTTTTGTCATTACTAAAGTTACACTTTAAAATACCGTAAATACATTTTAACAATTACCTTGACTCTATTTATTTAATTAAAACATAACTATCTTAATTATTGAAATACCCAAAAAATCGTAAAAAGAATTTTATACCCTTTACGGCTTTACGGAGATACGGGGTATCACACTCTTCTCCTCTTATTTGAATTTCGTCCTCGAAACTAGCCAGGCAATTTCGTCCTCGAAACTAGCCAGAGCCTGCCCGCCAAACTAACAGTTCAAACCAACTCGCTTTTCACATCTTAAGCTACCAACTTTTGAACCTCCCACGATCCATCTCTTAGGTCCTACACACCTCCAAACTTAGATACTACTCGGCCTTCCTTGAAATCATTTCAAGCTTAGAGTTACACACCTGATGTAAATATAGAGAGCTCCGACACTCCACCACCCGTCACAACTAAACTTGGACCCGACACCTGACTCCAACGCAGAATTAAGCTCGACTCATTGGATATTAATTCAAGATTACAAGTCCAAGAATAATGAAGATTTTGAAGTTTTGAAGACCGTCATTTATTCGATGGAATCTCGGATTAATTAAGTAATTATTAAATAAATGAACTATGTTACTATACCATAATATATGTAACATTTTAAGTAGATAAATAAATGGGTGGCGCCATTTTGAGTTTTCCATGAAGAAAATAGGTTCAAAGTATCCTAGTCATCAAAAATATCAAAAGTCTTACTTGAAACTACAAGGTTGCATAGAAGACATGGAAGGACTTCTTGGAGCATGTAGGGCGAAATTTGAAGTGTTTTTTTTAGCTAGAAGTTATCATTTTACACCTATAAATACCCAAGCTATGTACTTGTAAATAATCATCTTTTGCAATAATAAAATTTTATATTTTATACACTTGGATTAGTGTGTTGAATTCTCTGGATAGAGGTTCTTTCGGATTATCAAAGGCTTGAGCAACCTTTGTGGGTGTCCTATACCAAGGTGCTTAGAAACAGTTTTCTAAGTGTTGAGGTTATTCCAAGTGCTTTCTCACAAGTTGAGACTGCGTAATCGAGGAGCTCTCGAAAAATATTCCAAGGTGCTTCTACACCATTGTTGTAGTTGTGTCGAGGAGAAAGCCTTGAATCCAAATACCGCTTTTCCTAGATCCGCGCAATTTCACATCAGTTGGTATCAAAGAACAAGGCGGAATCGACGGTATTCTATC
Source organism: Gentiana macrophylla (assembly GCA_026214975.1). Classification (NCBI taxonomy): domain Eukaryota; kingdom Viridiplantae; phylum Streptophyta; class Magnoliopsida; order Gentianales; family Gentianaceae; genus Gentiana; species Gentiana macrophylla. The sequence continues at coordinate 81,053,270 of CM047809.1, read as the reverse complement.
ATTCATCTTATTACCTTCCTTATTGTTGCATATAATCGTATGTACCTGAAGAACCATAGTATGCATATAATCGTGTGTATTTGAAGAACACTTTATTTCGCACGAGCATCTATATATATATATATATATATATATATATATATATATATATATATAAAAGGGGTGCACAAGTAAATCGTGTGTATTTGAAAAATAATTTGTTCCGCACGAGCATACTGTTCCGTACGAGCAACAAGTTAAAATAAATAAAGGGGGGTTCTATTTGGACCCCCTTATTTACTACTTGCACCCATTTACTACTTGTACCACAAAAAATTACTTGGGCACATGATGATTTTTATATAGGAACGTCGACCACATCGAGTTCCTTGTGGAACACCAACGTCGATCACAGGTGACGTTGGTGTTCCACAAGAACACCAATGTGGCTGACGCTCCTATATAAAAGTGTTAAATCTTAGAACGTCGATCCATGACTTTTCATCGGTGTTCCTTTGTGGCATACCAACGTCGGTGACACCGACGTTGGTATGCCACTAGGAACACCAGTGTGAGTGACGTTTTTTTCACCCGAAAAAATATTCATTAATGTGGTGCAAGTAGTAAAAAGGGGGGTCCAAATAGAACCCACCTAAATAAATAAATAAAATAAAAAAAATCGATTTATACACTTCAATAAATTGTGTTACATTTTGTAGTATTTTTCGTCTCTCGATATTTTCTAAATTTCAGAGTAGCGCCTAGAATTTCCAACGACACTTAACTTCTTGTATCTACATCTCGTTGTAAGAAATCCTCAAGGTTTCTAAGTTGTTTGATATATTCGGTATAATCTTCCATCTTGAGATACAACACACATTAAAAAAAAAAATGAACAACCACAATCAAATTCCTGGTATGGATGAGGGGGACCAACAACGCCTACAGCAGATTACTCAAATGTTGATTCAAAGAATAGATGATCGGTTTGCACAACTGCAACTGGCACAAGGTGTTCCGGCACAAGGTCCTGAACCCAGTAATCATTCTGCAAATGGCGATGACGATCTTGACGATGCAGCTACTGTCTTAGCGGCACCAAGAGAAAATCTCCAAGGTATTAAACAGAAAATTCCGGCGTTTAAAGGTAATTCTAATCTTGATGAGTATTTTTCTTGGGTTCTTAAAATTGAGCAAATATTTGATTGTCATAATTATTCGGAAAGAACTAAGGTTAAACTTGCCACAAGTGAATTTGAGGAACGACCTATGCTTTGGTTTCAGAAAACTAATGAAAATCGCAGGAAAGCAAGACAACAGGTGATATCCTCTTGGGAATTACTTAAAAATGAGATGCATAGGAAGTGGGTGCCCGAGTCGTATCGACGGAAGCAAGTGAGGAAATTGCAAACTCTCCAACAAGGCGAGAAATCTGTTCAAGCCTATCAAGATGAATTGGAGATGGCATTAATTCGCACCGATCACGGACGAATCCGATGAACACACCATGGCTCGGTTTTTGGCGGGATTGCGCCCCGAGATAGCCGACCGGTTGAGATGATGAATTGTACAACTTACGATGAAATGGTACATGCAGCTTTGACTAAAGAAAAGCAACTCAAAAGGCGGAAAGCACAACTTAGCAAAATTTCTAGCACCGTTCCATATAGGCCGACATCATCTAAGGGCAACGGAGGTAAGTTTCCTGTTAAAAATTCTGCTGTTAAATATACCCCTCCCCAATCTGCGCCTAAGGGAAAATCTGAAGAACCTATGATTTGTTATAAATGCAAAGGGTTGGGACATAAGACTAATGAATGTGGAAATAAGCGCTCTTATATTGCTAATAAGGATGGATTATATCATTCAGAATCGGAGGATGAGAATGAAATAGTTAATGAAAGTGAAAAAGTTGAGGTCGATGAGAATGAAGACCAAGGTACTTTTTATGATGATCGCACACTGTTTGTAACAAAAAAGGTCCTTAGCACGGTGATTCAAATTGATAACAACGAAATACAACGTGAGAATATTTTTCAAACTCATTGTCTGATCGAAGGAAAAATGTGCATGATGATAATTGACTCCGGTAGTTGTACCAATGCGATTAGTAGTGAGGTTGTTGAGAAGTTAAAAATTCCAACAATAAAACATGCACAACCTTATAAATTGCAATGGTTGAACGAGAGTGGATCCGTGAAAGTGACAAAGCAAGCATACGTGAGTTTTAGCTTGTCAAAATATGACGATAAAGTTCTTTGCGATGTTGTTCCAATGCATGTCACTCATTTGTTACTTGGCCGTCCTTGGCAAGTTGATAATCATGTTATTTATGATGGCTTTCTCAATAAATATACTTTGACCCACAACAACAAGTGTATCACTTTGAGTCCGTTACTTCCACACGAGGCTCATGCCGATTATGTCAAATTTGCTGAAAGAAGAGAACAAGCACGCATTTTTTACGAAAAAAGCGGTTGTGAAAGTACCGCCCGAGCCTCAGAAAATTAACTCACAAACTCGTGATAAGAAAGTGAGTTGTGCGGCTGTTCGGAGTCCGATTTTGTTCATATATAAGGATTTTTATCCATTGATATCTTATTCGGGAATTAATAGTGATTTTTCTATTTCATATCCTTGTTATATGATTATATCTGATCTTGCGGGAACTCTTCCCGATATTGTTCTAACTCTTTTACAGAATTTGAGGATGTATTTCAAAGAAGAACCACGTGGATTACCACCACTACGGGGAGTGGAGCATCAAATTGATTTTTCTCCGGGAGCTATAACTGAAGAGAAATTTGTGGAAACAATCAAAGAAAAAAGTGATGGTGTGGAGGAATTGGTGGAAAAACTTAGCCCTATATTTCTTGGCGAGAAGGTGGAAATGGGTGCGCCTGAATTTGTGGATGGAAAGGTCTTCAACCACATTTACATCAAGCCGAGGGATATTTCTGATTTTTCTTTGGTAAAGCATGGATCGCCATCTCACGATGTGGATAATTTGGAGTTGTCTCTATGCAATATATTTGATCCCGGAATAATAATGGCATTTTATGTGGGTTCTCTAAACTTTATGCGAAGTAATCAGTTTTATGATGTCCTTTTGATTCGAGGACGAATCCTTCTCAAATGGGAGGGAATGATGTAAATATAGAGAGCTCCGACACTCCACCACCCGTCACAACTAAACTTGGACCCGACACCCGACTCCAACGCAGAATTAAGCTCGACTCATTGGATATTAATTCAAGATTACAAGTCCAAGAATAATGAAGATTTTGAAGTTTTGAAGACCATCATTTATTCGACGGAATCTCGGATTAATTAAGTAATTATTAAATAAATGAACTATGTTACTATACCATAATATATGTAACATTTTAAGTAGATAAATAAATGGGTGGCACCATTTTGAGTTTTCCATGAAGAAAATAGGTTCAAAGTATCCTAGTCATCAAAAATATCAAAAGTCTTACTTGGAAACTACAAGGTTGCATAGAAGACATGGAAGGACTTCTTGGAGCATGTAGGGGCGAAATTTGAAGTGTTTTTTTTAGCTAGAAGTTATCATTTTACACCTATAAATACCCAAGCTATGTACTTGTAAATAATCATCTTTTGCAATAATAAAATTTTATATTTTCTACACTTGGATTAGTGTGTTGAATTCTCTGGATAGAGGTTCTTTCGGATTATCAAAGGCTTGAGCAAACTTTGTGGGTGTCCTATACCAAGGTGCTTAGAAACAGGTTTTCTAAGTGTTGAGGTTATTCCAAGGTGCTTTCTCACAAGTTGAGACTGTGTCGAGGAGCTCTCGAAAAATATTCCAAGGTGCTTCTACACAATTGTTGTAGTTGTGTCGAGGAGAAAGCCTTGAATCCAAATACCGCTTTTCCTAGATCCGCGCAATTTCACATCAACACCTCTTTCTCCAAAAGATTCTAGTATCCACATTAAACTTTCCTTCATCAAACACTCTTTCTTACTTCAAGATACTGTCATAAGTTGACATCACAGTTCAACTTAGCATGCACCATCCATTTACCAAACGCTAACGGTTCAAACCTTCTATGTTTCACATCTTATTTTAACCTTCTAAAAGAACAACTCCAAATTACAACACACAAGAAGGATCGGCTTTCGATCCTACTAGGGTTTTCCTCAACCTTGTCCACCATCAAGAAATTAATACCTAAGACCAATTCACCATAATCCTATACAATCCACCTTACACTTCAAGAAATACTTCCTGATTCAAAACACTTGACTTGACAAGCTCGTCCAAACTCGTTATATCATGAAAACCACATCCCGGTCCATACCTTTGATGACACCATTCAACTTTTAGTCTAATGTTTTAATGCCTAAGAAGGTCTTCCAAGAACTATTCCAAAACCGGTTACTTCCTACCACTGATACACGTCTAACCTGGGAGAACGACACTTATGACGGACTTAAAAGGTCTCCTCTGAAACTAAAGGCAACTTCAGGTAGCGAGTCCAAACTCCAAGGGAAGAACAGAACACTTTCGTATCAATGCTAAAACATAAAATGTTAAAAGGTATTCTTGAATAAAACTTGGAATTAAGCGTAGATGTGAAAATCACCAAAGATCTAAAAACAACCTTTGATTCCTTCAACTTTAATGCAGAGCTTTAAAAGAAATTACTTCAAAAGCACAAAAGACATGGTGAAGTACTTTATGTAAAACCCTTTACTGGTTTGAAAGGAAGAACAACATTCACACACTGTTTGAAGTAGGAACTGCAAAAGATAACATATTTACCAAGCTTGAAAGATTTCATATCAGAAGAAAGAAATGACAATTGATTTTGAAAGAGGGGTAACACCGAAACAAACATTTGATGAACTGGTTTAAGATAACGAAATTCTAAAAATATTAACGGATTGTTTGGTCACAAGAATTGGAAGGTGAAAAGTTGTGCACTAGTGAAATAAGACAACTAGGAAAGCTATAAAAAGAGTGTGAAACCTTTATAACAAACAATATGTCTGAGTTGTCACCAAAAAAATAAATTAAGAGTAAGGTACATGACGCCACTAAACGCCAAATAAAAGGTTCCCAGATTGGGTAAAATTTTCTTACTCTGAAAAGATTAGGTGGTTGATTGGCACATCAACGGGAACGTGTACAAAGAGCTCTCGAGAAGAGAAGAGTTTCAAAGTTGATTAAAAATTGAAAGATAGGCATTGAATCAAAAATGCTTGAGATGAGTATAAAAAATTTTGAGAACACTTTGAAATTGAGATTTTTTGAGAGAATTGGAATCTTGTGAAACAAGGTGATTTGTGAACTCTTGTCGGATTGAAAGAAAATGTGAAGGGCATTTACAAGAGTATCTGGAGATAAAAACCAAAATAGAATGTGTCAAACACCAAACTTAAGAACATCCAAAAAAGAGAAAGAGAACGTTTGGACTTGAAACAAAAAGTTTGAAACATTAGTTATTGATTAGTTTGTCAAAAGAGTCTCAATCCATGAGAGTCCTGAAAAAATATTTCTCAACAAAAAAGGTTGGAAAAGCAAAGTTGATCACCCAAAAAGGTAGAACAACTTGAGGGAAACAAAAGGAAATGATAAGAGTATTCACTATGAAAATGCTCTTTGGATTAAAATCAAGAATACAATTAGTCTTGAAGTGATGCAAAAGAAATTACTGAACATCTTCACATGGATGTAAATTGCCAAGAACTTGATAGTGCCAACTTGATCGAGGTTGAGATTAACTGAAGCGATTTAGAAAGTAACTCGGTAAACAACTATCTTTTCTTGAAACGAGAGTCTAAAAGTTCATGCTAAACAGGCTGTGGATACGCCCAAAAAGAGATTGTTATAAAAAGATTAGAGATCTGACCAAGCACAAAGATACACACTTAAAAGAATGGGTTATCAAGAACAGTAAAGTTAACCCCAACAAAAACACTCTTTATAGAAGGCACTTAAGAGTAAACACAAGTAAACAAAAAGATTTTATCGGACATGATTTAAGAAGTGATATGCCAAAATCGGTAAAGCCCTGCTAAATCCAAAAAAGAGGCATAAGACCGGTAACGGATAGGGTCCTTGTCCCAGCTCCGCCTCACGCTACCACGATCCTCATCATTAGCCAAGGCAACAGGAAAAAAAGCAGCATACAACTAGCTCGATACAAAGCACTGGGGGCCGACCTGCTCGCCCCTCCATCTCGCCATCCTTCAACACAAATAGGAAACAAAGTTCATTTACGATGCTCTCCAGCTCATCACCTTAAGTCCGACCTCAGCTCGGCACCCATAGTCCGACCTCCGCTCGGCGCCCTAAGCCCGACCTCCGCTCGGCATTCTAAGCCCGACCTCAGCTCGACACCCTAAGCCCGACCTCCGGTCAGCACCTTAAGTCTGACCTCAGCTCGGCACCCTAAGTCCGACCTCAGCTCGACACTCTAAGCATGACCTCAGCTTGGCACTCTAAGCCCGACCACCGCTCGGCACTCAAAGTCCGACCTCTGCTCAGCACTCTAAGCCCGACCTTCGCTCGGCACTCTAAGTCTGACCTCACCTCGACACTCTAAGCCCAACCTCAGCTAGGCACTCTAAGTCCGACCTCACCTCGGCACATTCCTGGTTTTCGTGCTTGACCGCTCGTTCAATGGTCTTTCTTGGCACCTCAAAGCCTTCAACGAGTCTACCAAGGCTTTCTGCCCGCCGTAGGCTCTCTACCCGTCAAGGCTCTCTGCCCGACATAGGCTCTCTGCCTGTCAAGGCTCTCCTCCCTCCGTAGGCTCTCTACCCGCTATGGGCTTTCATCCATCCAGGCTCACAGTCTGCCAGCTGTCCTGCTCTCGCCAGCTGGCAGCTCCGTGCATTTATAAATATCACATTCACCTCCATTACAACTCTCGGATTAATTCTTCTCAGAACTACGCATCTGCTTGATCCCTTGAAAAGGGTACGTAGGCAGCCTTTCAGGCACAACTCATAATCTAAAAACACCATCCTCCTCCTCTTACTCCACAAAAGCTCCATTTTTTTTAGCTACACCGCACCTCACCGGAGAAATCACCCACAATCAGCTAGATATCCACCTCAAAATCCATATACCGCAAACCTGATATTCCCGACCATATCAGTTGGCTCCGTTACCGGGAAAAATCATCAAGAAAAGCCTACTCCGGTAGCCTGCACCACCCAGAAGTCCATTTTCACGGCGTCGCCGGCGAGATCACTCGGTGCAAGGATCACTGGTTTTACGGATCATTACTCCTTTTTCCGTCAAAATCATCTCAACTTGAATGAACACCTTCAATGCCATTTTCAAAACTCGCACACGAGTCCTTCATAATTTCCAGGTTAGCATACGTGTTTTATCAACTTAGCTTTTTACATATAAAGGGTGCCTCAACTTGTGTTGATTGAGACCATTTGGGGTTACATCGTTTGAGCTTCGTCGGATACTGGGTTGAAGCTTCACCGGCCGGCACCGCCTTTGTTGAGTGTTCATTAAGCAACCAACCTAAGCCTAGTCACCAAGTTATCCCCTAAGTCAACATAACTGGCGGGAGAAATATGACACCTGCCGACCTCAGCTCGGCACGCTAAGTCCGACCACAGATCGGCACTCTAAGTCCGACCTTAGAGCATGCTAAGTCCGACCACAGATCCGCACGCTAAGTCCGACCTCTCGGCATTCTAAGTCCGACCACAGACCGGCAGGCTAAGTCTGACCTCAGCTCGGTACGCTAAGTCCGACCACAACTCGGCACGCTAAGTCGGACCACATATCAGCACGCTAAGTCTGACCTCAGCTCGGCACGCTAAGTCCGACCTCAGCTCGGCACTTTAAATCCGACCTCAGCTCGGCACACTAAGTCCGACCACAGATCGGCACTCTAAGTCCGACCTCAGCTCGGCACGCTAAGTCCGACCTCAGCTCGGCACGCTAAGTCCAACCTCAGCTCGGCACATTAAGTCCGACCTCAGCTCGGCACGCTAAGTCCGACCTCAGCTCGGCACTTTAAGTCCAACCTCAGCTCAGCATGCTAAGTCCGACCACAAATCGGCACTCTAAGTCCGAACTCAGCTCGGCACGCTAAGTCCGACCTCAGCTTGGCACTCTAAGTCCGACCACAGCTCTGCACGCTAAGTCCGACCACATATCAGCATGCTAAGTCCGACCACATATCAGCATGCTAATTCCGACCAAAGCTCAGCACTCTAAGTCCGACCACAGCCTTGGCACTCTATGCCCGACCTTAGCTCGGCACTCTAAGTCTGACCTTAGCTCATCACGCTAAGTCCGGCACTAATACCACGAGACGGCTTACGGCCTTCACCTTACGAAGTGGCTTACGGCCTTCATTCCGTGAGATGGCTTACGGACTTAACCTTGCGAAGGGGCTTACAGCCTTCATACCGTAAAACGGCTTACGTTCACCTTGTGAAGCGGCTTATGGCCACATAAGCCCGACCTCAGCCTCAGCACTCTAAGCCCGACTTCAGCCTCGGCACTCTAAGCCCGACCTCAGCTCGGCACTTGACCTCAGCTCGGCACTCAAAAGCCCGACCTCAGACTCAGCACTCAAAAGCCCAACCTCAGCTCGGCACTCTAAGCCCGACCTCAGCTCGGCACTCTAAAGCCCGACCTCATCTCGGCACTCGGCCACATAAGCCGACTCTAGCTCGGCATTATATTTCTGCTCGCGCTCAAGAGAATCTTCTATCGCTCTGCAACAGCCATCTCGGCAAACGATACATCAAGTCATCTACAACTTTACTCCATGACTCTCACAAGTACAGTGAAGATCTCAAATAGTAGGGGCCATTGATGTGCAAAAATTGGCAAAGCCCTGCTAATCCAAAAAAGAGACATAAGACCAGTAACGGATAAGGTGCTCGGCCGAGCTCTACCTCACTCTACCACGATCCTCATCATTAGCCAAGGCAACGGGAATAAAACCGCAAACAACTAGCTTGATAAAAGCACTGGGGCCGACCTGATCACCCTTCCATCTCGCCATCCTTCAACTCAACTAGGCAACAAAGTTCATTTACGACGATCTCCAGCTCGTCACCTGAAGTCCGACCTCAGCTCGGCACACTAAGACCCACCTCAGCTCCGTACTATAAGGCCGACCTCCGCTCGGCACTCTAAGTCCGACCTCAGCTCGGAACTCAAAGCCCGACCTCAGCTCGGCACTCTAAGCCCGACCTCCGCTCGACACTCTAAGCCCGACCTTCACTCGGCACGCTAAGCCCGACCATCTGCTCGGCACTCCAAGCCCGACCTCCGCTAGGCACCCTAAGTCCGACCTCAGCTCGGCAGTCTAAGTCCAACCTCATCTTGGCACTTTAAGCCCTACCTCCGCTAAGCACTCTAAGCCCGACCTCCGCTCGGCACTCCAAGTCCGACCTCAGCTCGGAACCTTCCTGGTTTTTCTGATTGACCGCTCGTTCAACTGTCTTTCTTGGAACCGCAAAGCCTTCAACGAGTCCACCAGGGCTCTCTGCCCGCCGTAGGCTCTCAGCCTGTCAAGGCTCTCTGGCAGCCGTAGGCTCTCTGCCCGACGTATCTGCCCGCCATAGGCTCTTTGCCCGACGTAGGATCTTTGCCCGTCAAGGCTCTCTGCCTGCCGTATGCTCTCTACCCGCCAAGGGCTTTCAGCCCACAAGGCTCGTAGTCCACAAGCTGTCCTGCTCTCGCCAGCTCCGTGCCTCTATAAATATCACATTCACCCCATAACAACTGATGACGGTCAAATTGTTACCATTATTTACCATCAATCTACCCCGGATTTGTGTTCTCAATGGGCATAATATGTATGAAATCATGGGTTAATTAGCTAAATGTCACTAAGCCACGTCCGGGGAGACAAAATTGGTATTATGCGTATTAAACGTGTATTTTATGCGTTATTTGTTTGAAATAGAAGCTACTATGTGTGCTATGGTTTTATTGACAAATGGATGAGTGTTTGAAGCATCATTTGGGCTGTAGGAGAGATTTAATCGATAAAGAAATGAACCAAGCTGAAGGTAGAAGTGTTTCGAGCGAAGATTGGACCCGAGAATCTGATTGGTGATCTTGCAACGCAGTTTACGAATCTTTACAAGACGAACCGGGCTTATGAAAGTTGTAGGCCCTGAAACATGGATTCCAACACACTTTAAATCATCCAAACCGGAGTTATGTAGGCCAAGTTATGGTCCAAATACCGAAGCTGGGCCTAGGATATTCCAAGTTAAGTCGGCAGCAGGAAAAAGACGAACATACCCTCGGTAATCCGGGAGGTACCGCCGACTTACCGAGGCCCAGAATCTTCTAGAAACACATTTTCTTGTCCTCCAAGCATTGGGTTTACCCCTAAGTCGGTTTATACACCTATATAAAGCCATTAGAGCTGCGAAGTTTGTATTCATCTTCCATTCTATCACCCATTCTATTAGTTACTCATAAACTAGCTACAATGTAGTCTTTTGGGAATAAAGTCTTCTTTTCTTTCTTGTAAATAAGTTATGAGTCTTTCATTATTGAATTGTGCTTGGTTTACGATCTTCAAGGATCGATTCGAATCGCCGGAGGTGACAGACCAAAACCTAACCTTGGAAACAGCGCCAGAAAGCTGACGGACATTACCTAGGCTATACAGATCCTAACCGACAGTGTATCGGGTCAAACTGTAGTGCTAGTATGGTGAGTCAGGTGTCGAATCCTCGTGGAAACGTATGGTAATTCAAAGTGTGGCTAAACACCAAAGAAGCTATTATTAACTCAATCTAAGTCGCAATTTTCTTTTTTTTTTCTATTCAAGAACCTTAAAACAAGAATAAATGCATAAAACTAAAACAGATATATATATAGATACATAAATATATATATAAATATATAGAAATACATATATATATAGATATAAATATATATAGGTACCAATACAATATATAAGATATAAATACTAGTAATATTATAAAAGACTAGCCAAGAATATGTCATTTGAATCAAGATCTCTTTGTAGTAGAAATAGATGTGCTCGATCTTTCCTTTTTTAAGGTGAATCAATTATATATGAATCGGTGTATTCCTAAGCTAGACAACTCCTCCTCACACGAGCGTATGAAATTGTCATATGTCAAATTGTCATCGTTTAATCTCCACAACTGCCCCATGCTAATCTTAGTTAGTCCGAACAGTGCAGTACAAATCTACCCCGGATAAAAGAGGTTATTCCGTTTGTCGACGGCCGATGTTATTCAAGAGGCTCCGGTTGTCAGGCGGATCGATTTAACACAAACGGTGTAGTTTTAATCAAACTGTGATTTTAACATTATTATGATCTTGAACACAATTTTAATAAGATTCATCTTTCCCAAGACAAATCGCCCCGGGTAGGAAATAGATTCCGTTGTCACGTTTTCACTCGGCCATTTTTACCCTCCGGTTTTTCTATCCTTTATCTCATATCCTAACTTCTCCGGTCGGGTTCATCGTTAGGTTATATGTTGCGATTCATCTTGGTTAATTACGTCAATCCGAATATTATCAATACGTTGCAAGTAGAAAAAGATTCATTATAATCGATTTTAATTCAATTTTAACATAGTCATCATCTATTTCTCTAAAAAGATAAACTAATTCAATTTCATATCTTGGCTAGATATAGAGTTAGCCTAATATCATTATAACTAATATATAGATACTAATAACAACATAAATACGGCGCCACTTCACTTTTGTTGAGAAGATTTTGCATCATTTAAACAAAAGAAAATTTATAAACCCTAACTTAGATGCAAAACTAACTCCTAACCGGCCAAACACCGGGTAGTTGATAGTATAGCGAGATAAGTAAGGGGTCGATCCACAGGGAATTGGGATGTTGAATCTAATTTCATTAATCTTTCCAATTGTTACTACTAGTTATTACTAAAACTAAAATGCATAAGTAAATCGAATGAGGACTATTAATCCAAAGCCAGAAAACAATAATTGCGAACCAAAATAAATAAAACTACAACTACGAAAAAACAAGAAAACTAACGAACCCATGATAACGACTAAAGCAATATAACATAGAACAAACATGATCCACCATCCCGCAACCCTTAATTCTTCCCTAGATTATCTTATGATGATTTAATTCAAGTTGTGGTTCACCTCTCTTAAGTAATCTTTTATCTCTCGATTTTAAAGATTAACACATCATAAAACGAGGTGCAAGATCTCTCAATCTAACAACCTAGAGATTCAACCTATCAACTTTCGTTATGTCAAGGTTAAAAATCTCATCTTTCCTATGGTGATCTAAGGTTTACACCGACTTTCGTCATACGGTAAACATCAATAGCAATACAACTTTCAAGTTATCGATTGCATAACACATAATCAAAGGAAAGAAAACAACTTTAAGATTAAACTCACAAGATCATCCATGGACAAGAAATAGAAGTTTCTTGAAAAGTATTACATGACCGCTCCAAGTTCAAAGCTTGAGAGATCATCATGGTGATCGAACAAGAAAAGGAAAACAAAAGAAGTAAAACCTAATCTAACCCGATCACCCAAGCACAAGGCTTGGGTGATCGCCTAAAGCAAGAAGGAGCGGCCGCTCTGTGTTTTTAGTGTGTGGAAGAAAATCGATCAATAATTATCGCCTCCGAATGAATTGGGAGCTCAGATTTATAGGCAAGCGGTGCTGAGCGATTCTGAACGCCGGTTTCATCTGTGGGGCGCCATTTGGCCTTTGAACGCCAGCTTCCATTCTCGAACTCCGGTTCCATGCTTTTTCGAGCTCTCGTTTGATTTCCAAGCCTTGAACGCCGGATTTCAGGTCCCGAACGCCGCCTCCATTGTGGAACGCCAGCCACTGCTCTGAGCTTGTTCGATGATTCTTATCCAATATCTCTAACAACCCATCCTTATCCTTTGTAACAAACCTTATCTCTTGGATATTCTAGATGATTCATGACTCATCCTCCTTGATCTTATCCTTGACACTTGTCCATTCCAATCTTGAACACTTGTAGGCTCTAATTAATCAATGAATAATACCAAAATGTAATATAATTCCAAATTAATAATAAATCATCAATTATGCACATAATTAAGCTACGTTTTGGAATTAACTCATTAAAAATATCATTTGCTCAATATTTAAATATAAGGCTCGATTTCTATGAAAATAATACGAATATGGGGGAATTTTATATAAAATATATCGTTATAAATCATACAATTTGACCCTGAACAAATAACAACAAACAAACATAAATACATTAAAAAGTTACCAGATTACAATTGTAGTGTCGTAGTCGTATTCTCCGGAAATAGCAACTCCTTTAGCAACAACGAGCCTTGATAAACCTTCTAAGTATTAAAACGATACTTATACTACAAGATATTTTTAACAGAGTGTCGTTTACGGTATTTACTGAAACTACACACTAGATTAAGATAATATATATATATATATATATATATATATATATATATATATATATATATATATAGAAGTGATATATATATATATATATTGGTACAACTTCCTCAAGCTGCAAATGAGGAGTATTTATAGAGTGGATGTCAAGGTCGGCGCGGGCAGTGTAGTCAGCGCGGGCCGGTGCTACTGATGGAGATTCTCTCCTGACAAATTCCCCATGTCTTTGGTGGCGAGAGAGATTCCGCTCGGGCCGGGTTTTTTCGATTCGGGCGGATCTTGAAAAATCTCTTTCTTCCATTTCGTCTTTATTTGGTTTTAATTCTTGATTTTCTATCACACGCACTCAAAAGCAATCAAAAACACGAGCCACAATAATTTTGATCATAAAAACTATAAGTTTTACTAAAATAATAACGATAATATCTATTTATAATGATTTCGATTTTTATGTGTTTTTAGATATATTTTTATAGAATTTATACGATATTATCGTAAATACGATATAAAAAGTCATATAATATGATTATATTTTTCTCATACATCAACTACTCCCCACTTAGCTTTTGATCGTCCTCTCGAGCAAAATAAGCGATAATATATAAATCTGTTATAATGCAAACAATATAGCTCTTCTAGATTAAATTTCTAACTCAATAACGATCTTTGTCAACATTATAATCATATTAATTTTATCTATCTAAGATTATTAAAAAAATAAAAAGTGTGTATAACTTAATAAATTAGTTATAAATATTATCTAAATGAAATTCTACATGAATTACTTAACTATAAAATAAAATATTTAAAATAACTTTGTAATCGCCACTATATGAAATTTCGGAATCAAGGACTAAGTCAAGTAGTTGGCAAAATGGCTTATAACGTTCAGGCTCAGGGTGTTTGGCTAATCGAAAGGATAACAAAGGAAAATCAAAAGAAAATAGAGGCAAGTCGTACGTGCTTACACCTTCAACTTTTGATCAAAAAATACCTTGATTAGTAACATACTGACACTGTTTTTTTTTTTTTTTTTTTTTTTTTAAACAACAAACAAACATATCCGAACTTATTATCAGAGTCGACTATCTTTCAAGTGTCATGAGGTGAGTACGGATACATCAGCACTTAATTATTCCAACTTTTTCTTTTCTAGAGAATAACACTTTTTGTTAATAGATTGCCTTCCGAATAATATTTATTCCAATCTCAACATATACCATTATTGAATTTCGATGTCTTCACCACTATCCATAAGCACATACTAAACTTGCGGGATTTCAAAGAAATGTAGACCAATTTAAGTTAAGGGTCGGTTATATCTAGTTAATCATAATGGCTAATTTCGAGTGAGGTCTTGATCACTCTGCAAGGCTGAGGTGGGGATAAAAATTGGGAATTACATTCGGGTAGGCTTATTTGGCATAGTTAGTCAAAGTAATGCCAAAAATCTCATCATTCCTAATCTGATTCCAAATTCATACTTGTCTTGAAAACAAAATCATTCTAAAATTTTTATTATAATTATAAGTAACTTTTGTCTAATTTCAAAAAAATAATATTTCATACTATTTATCTAGGTATACATACTTAAAATCTTGATAATCTAACATAGATATAAATAATATAGAAATAATATATCGAGATTACTTTACTTAATTAAAAATTTATTCTATCCAAATATATCATTTTTATTATAATGATTATATATTATTTCGTTTATTTCCTTAAGATTGATTAAACTAAGTGCATCAGTAATTGATATATTAAATTTATTTTATTTACTAACCAAGCTCTACTCCCCACTTACGAATTGGCATCGTCTCGATGTGTAATGAGTAGTAAAAAGTTGGTTTAGGAAATAAAATAAATTTTATAACGGGTGAATATTGTTACGTGTCATATAGACTAGTGTTTATATAATATAGCATATTAAAAACATTAACACAAACAAATATATTATAATATTAAAAAGTACAAGTTAACTACTAAATACTACTATAAACTAAAAAACTAAAACTAAGTTAATCTAAGTTATTATTAAACTAATTTATTCTAAGTTAATTTATTCTACCATTATTACCTTTTATATTCCTTCCTTACAACCAACATAACTATCTAATTTTCTCCACTTGAAGATCCTCCCGGAATATCGACTGGTAGTAGCCCTACCTGAGGAAGTCGAGCTGGAAAGTACTCATCTGTCGCTCTTTCCGGTACCCTAGCCAAACGAACACTTATTCTGGAAATCAGCCATGCAAACGGCATAGGCTGACGGAACGGTCTGCTTCCAAATGCAAAACTAATACCGCTTTCGAATTAATATTCCCAATCTATAACACCCGCTTCGTTATAGCATACAACAATAATAATTCATCATCACCGAGTTCCGAGAAATCATCGCTTGGATAAACTCGTGAATTGATGAAACGTTTCCGAGTTCTCAAATGGGGAAGTAAAGCGGCGGTGGAGACATCTCCATCCCTATCATAATGTTGGAATAAAACTTGATAAGATTCCTAACATTTGTTAATAAATCCTTCGGTGTGTCAAGTCTCCACCGATACTCATAATGACTAGAGGTGATGTTTGGGTGGTGGTATATGAAAAATTTGATTGATTACGGTAGAAGTAAAAGGAACAACAAAGACCTCTAATGGTAACAGATCAGATCGACTCTACAAGATTAGCCTCTGCAAGTCTTGAGTAAAACTCTCTTACCATTGTAACATTAATTCTTCCTCCGGGCATACGACAAAAATAATCCCACCCATCTCATCCATTCTTATGAATGCCCAATTATCCACTTTTCGAAAATTTAGACCTCTTTCAACCAAAGACCGGTGATTGGTTGAAATTACTCAAGAAAGGGTGTGGATTTGCTTCATTCATATAATTGTAAGGAATGGGGTGGAAAACGGATAATGCGAATTAGGGAGTACGGAGTTTGGGGTATGCGGAGGAGAATAATCGTTAATCGACGAATGATCGGACATTTTATACGGAATATATAAGAAAACGAGAGGCTTAAGAAGTGAATTGGCAAGTCGAGGAGTGAGCCCTCGCTTCTTATATGAAGTGCCGAAATAGGTAAGAAACAACCTAAATGAGGTCGGTAGAACACCGGATCAGCGCGGGCGTGTAGTCGTCCCAGCGGGCGGTGGTGCTACGATTTCGGTCACGATTTTTGCATTTCAGGATGTTCTATCAGGTTTATTCGATTAGAATGTATGTAATTTTATCTAAAACAGGGGTGGAAAATTCTAATAATACGTAAACAACGAAAAACGTAAAAGCTACAGTTGTACTAACCACAGAGTACATCAAATTGTCTAAAATAAAAATCAAACCAAAGTATATCGTCAGTACTTCGTAAAATAGGAAAAGTTTACTTAACTACTCATCTCCATCATAATCCTCATCTTCGTCATAAGATGAGTCAAAATGAGCCGAAAAAGATCCAAACATACTAGAAGTAAAATCGGCTCCGAGAGACCGAGTCGCACTAAAATCATAGTTAAATCTGTTGTGGATCCACCGACGTAGAAGCTTGAAATGTAGCCTGAGTTTGCCTCGTCGTCATTGTCACCGAACCTTCTAATCCAAACGAGCCGAGACCTGCCACACATACGCTCATCGAAGTTACTCCTCCCATGCCCATGGAAGCATCAAATGAACTCAGAAACATACTACCTCGCCCTACGAGATGACGGCATATAGTCCTGGAATAAAACGGTGGTGGGACAGGTGGAATCCAATCGGCATAGTATACGGGTCGGTGACTCAGGGTAACGTGTAGAAATCTCTGCATATCCGGGTTCTATTGCAATCGATGAAAGCTCTGTGACCTCTTTGGCCAATCCTAAGATCTTCACCCACTTTCTATTTTGTTCACAAGCTAAGGCTATATTAGCATCGCTTCTAGCTGAGCTTGAATCATATCTTTGAAACATAGCCTCTACTTGGCTATTCTCGCCTGAAGTGGCTCATGGCCGAGGTGATTGCCTAGGAACTTGAGATGTATGAATAGGAGATGGCTGTGGTGGTTCTTTGACGTTCTTTGGCGGTTAGGGTTATTGTAGTTGATTCTACCAAAGAGCAAGGCGCTTAGTTTCACCAATAAGTGGAGCAAAAGGTGACATAATCCTATCCGAGGGTAGTCACTGGTACTTCATGAAGATCACACAAGGCGTAAATAAGATTAGGGAGGCACGCAGACGCCCTCCTCGCCGAGTTCTATTCTTTACAAAATCACATGCCTTGGTAAAATTAACTTCCCTAGATTTATTGGAATGTCATGCACCATAGCCAAAGCCAAAACAACATCCTCAACCATAAGCACATAGATGAGCCGAAGGATTAACATTATATCCTATAAATTGCTTGATAGCCCCGATGTCCCTTATACATTGTCCATAAGGAAACCTATTATCCTTCCAAATCATTGTGGAATCAAAGGCGACTGAGCTTCAAATGATTTAGCTAGTAGTCTACCAGCGCAGTCTAAATTCCAAACAATTCGATAATCATCATCCTCAAGTATCTCGTAACCCATAAAAAGAATTTATCATGACAGATTGAAGGAAACATTAACCGTCCCTAAGAGGGATATTTTCTAGTTCATCAAGAGTAGCCATATCATAAGTAGATAAAATGAATAAAATTCGCTACCATTGTGACATTTATGTTACTAGTGCGTTCCATCGCAATTTCCATCCATTCCTATCTTGGAAGATTTTCTTCACTTCTTCTCCCAAACAATCAAAATCAATACCACGTTCTAGAGTGACCCGCAAGACTTACTAAAAATCCATCATAAGCATTTTTAGTTTGCAATACTAGCGGTTTTTTCAAAAGAAACGGCTTCTTCAAGTTCGATTAAAGTCGCGGTTCATGAACCGTACTACTACTGAGGTTATCTGGTTTTCTTTTCTTAGAGCTTCTCTAGATGATGAGGCCATCTACGATATTTGGTATGATAAAATAACAACAAAACAACAACAAACAACAAACACAAACAAGTACTTAGACCAAATTATAGGAAAAATTAAAATTAAAATTGAAAGCTTGATAAAAATTGAAATGATTGATATATATATATATATAGTTACCGTAGAGTGCTAGAAAGAGTAGATAGTTGCCGGAATAAATGGTGGTGCCACTTGAAATTGTGTTGAAAAGAGAGGAGCTTTGCTTGAAAAAATCTATCCTATTATGGAATGTTGATGAATTTGTGGAGTGGAATGGAAGAGAAGATGATTAATTAAGTAATTTGGGATAGAAAATTTGGTGAAAAGTGATGAAATTTTTGAAGAAGGGAAAAGGGGTGGGGGTCGGCCTCCTTGGTGAAGAAATGAGGAAGATGAAGATGAAAGTGTGATAATTTTTAGGTTATAAAGCTAATGAATCGAATCGAACTCCTATCGACTCGATTTGTTAGTAATTACTCGATTCTCCTTTTTTTCTTTTCTTCTCTCTTTTTTTTTTTTTTAAAAAAACTTTTTAAAGAAAATATTTTTGGTATGATAAATTTTAATTCTATCATATAAACCATATATGATATAATCATAAATTTATCATAAAATTTTTATGAAATTTTTGAAAATAAACATAAGAGAAAGAAAAATAAAATTTAATCTAATTCTACTCCTATCATCTTTAAATCTTGAGATTTCTATAGTAATGATCCATCAACTCCGATTCCTAGAAATGATGCGTTTGAATTCTCTCTTTGTTGTCCATCGATTTTCGGATAACCACCTAGTCGTTCCCATCTTAATTACATTCAAACATTCATCCTGGGGATTTGGTTGTCTGTCCCCACATTTTCCATTATGTTCACTTTTGCCACAAATTCTACATCTCT
Source organism: Gentiana macrophylla (assembly GCA_026214975.1). NCBI lineage: Eukaryota > Viridiplantae > Streptophyta > Magnoliopsida > Gentianales > Gentianaceae > Gentiana > Gentiana macrophylla. The sequence goes on along the minus strand of CM047809.1, from coordinate 81,033,992 downwards.
TTAGAAATCTTGCCTTCTCTCTTTATAGCACTTCTTGAATTTCCATTACAAAGATCTCTTTCTCTCGATTTAGCGTGACGCCTTCCTTGTTCAGTTAGAAACTAAGGCTTCTATTCTAAAGGCAACATCCTTATCTAATCCTAATTTTAAAAGTAAAATAAAAACTTCTATTCTATCTATAAAAGGCATTCCATTCTTTTATGTCTATCCGTAAAAGACGAAATTACTTAAATTGCATATTAAAAAGTGAATTTAGAAAGATAGTACCCGTAATCGGTGAGTTTAGAATTCTCGCTTCCTTAATCCACTGGAGGGTCGTTAAGCACTAATATTTCTTCGGTTTGAGGTATCCTTCGCTTCCACAAATAATTTTACCTCGTGACCATTGGCTATAAAAGTTGTTTTTCCATCAGCTTAGTTCAACGACTCAGGACTTATAGACTTTAGTTACGTCGTAGGACTCGTCCCATCTAGATTTAAGTTTTCCGAAAACAACTTTAAACGTGAATTGTACAAAAGTACTCGATCACCTACATGGAACTCACGATTATAAATTTTCTTATCATGGAAAGCTTTATGCGTTCTTTGTAGATTCGAGCATTTTCATAAGAATCGAGTCGAAACACCTCCAGTTCTGTTAACTGAAGTAATCTATGATCACCAACAGCTTTAGGATCAAAATTTAGGAATTTAATAGCCCATAAAGCTCGGTGTTCTAATTCAACAGGAGATGACAAGATTTACCAAAACTAATTTATAAGGAGAACAACCAATTGGTGTTTTAAAAGTCGCTCTATATGCCCATAATGCATCATCTAGTCTTTCCGCCTTGATTTCTACGATTTGAGTCCACTGTTTTCTCCACGATTCTTTTAATTTCTCTATTAGACACCTCTACTTGTCCACTAGTTTGCGGATGATAGGGTGTTCCTAGCTTATGAGTTACACCATATTTCTCGATTATCTTAGTAAATGGCCTCATTGCAAAAATGTGAAACTCTATCACTAATGATAGCCCTCGGAGTGCCATATCTTGTAAATATATTCTTTTAAGGAACCTTAGCACAACCTTGGTATCGCTTAGTGGGAAGAGCTTCACTTTCTACCCATTTTGAGACATAATCGACCATTACAAGAATAAATCTTTTTCCAAACGATATAGGAAAGGTCCCATGAAATCTATACCCCATACATCAAATAATTCACATTCTAAAATCGGTTGCATAGGCATTTCATGTTTTTTCGATACATTTCCCCATTTTGACATGATTTACAAGATTTTACATATTTATACGCATCTTTATATAGTGTAGGCCAATAAAACCACATTGTAAAACTTTGAAAGCGCTTTTCCATCCTCTATGATGACCTCCTCGTCTCACGATCATGACAAAACGATAAAACACTTAAAATCTCACTATCGAGAATACATTTTCTAATTATTCCATCCGAGCATCTTCGGAAAAGATTTGGTTTCTCCCAATAGTAAAACTTCAAGTCGTAAAAGAATTTCTTTTCTCGCTTCCAAGTCCAAAGAGACGGGATGTACTTACAGTTAAATAGTTAACAATATTCCCAAACCATGGTGAATTTTCTTTTAACGGTATCTTATCTTTTAATAATTGCATGGTTAAGGGAGTATCTATTCTAAAAAGTTGTTCATCGGGAAATGAATCTCGTATTTCATTTCCTCTTCCTTCATCATTTTCCATTCTACTTAGATGATCTGCTACTACATTTTCACTTCCTTTTTTATCCTTGATTTCTATATCAAATTCTTGAAGTAACAGAATCCATCTAAGAAGACGTGGTTTAGCATCTTTCTTACTTAATGATACTTCAAGGTCGAATGGTCTCGTATAAATAATAACCTTAGACCCAACAATATATGATCTAAACTTTTCTAAGGCAAAAATTACAGCCAACAGCTTCTTTCTCTCAGTAGTTGCATAACTAAGTTGAGTCGCATTTAGAGTGTGAGATGCATAGTAGATAGCTTTGAGTATTTTGTTATATCTTTGACCTAAGACAACTCCTACAAATAAATCACTTGCATCACACATTAACTCAAAGGCAAATCCTATCTGGTGCTACCAAGATCTTGGTGCGATGATCAACTTTGCTTTTAGGGTCCAAAATTCTTCCATACATTTATTATCAAAGTTAAATGGTACCTCTTTTTCAAGCAAATGACTTAGAGGCTTTTCTATCTTCGAAAAATCTGCAATAAATCTCCTATAAAATCCTCGCATGTCCGAGAAATCCTCTCAAAGTTCTTAGATTAACTGGTGGAGGTAACTTTTCAATTACTTCGACTTTAGCTTTATCTACTTCGATACCCATTTCAGAGATTCTATGACCTAGAACAATTCCTTCTGATACCATTAATTGACATTTTTCCTAGTTTAATACTAAATTGGTATCTTCACAATGTAACACTCGCTCTAAGTGTGATAAACATTCATCGAAAGAATCTCCATAAACACTAAAGTCATCCATAAAGATTTCTAAGAATTCCTCGACCATGTCGTAAAAATATTGCCATCATACATCATTTGAAATGTAGCCGGTGCATTACATAAACCAAATGGCATTCGTTTATAAGCAAAAGTTCCATACGGACAAGTGAAAGTAGTTTTTCTCTATCTCCTGCTTTTGCAATGAATATCTCAGAAATATCCTGAATAACCATCTAAGAAACAGTAATATTTATGTCCACTTAATCGTTCCAACATTTGTACGATGAATGGAAGTGGATGATGATCCTTCTTAGTATGTTCATTCAGTTTTCTAAAATCAATACACATTCGATATCCTGTAATTTCCCTTGTCGGAATCCATTCAATTTTATCATTTTCTTTTATCGTGAAACCTCCTTTCTTTGGTACTACTTGAGTTGGACTCACCCATTCACTATCTGATATGGGAAATATTATCCCCATTTCTAATAGCTTAATGACCTCTTTCTTAACAATTGATTGTAAATTTGGGTTAAGGCGGCGTTGCGGCTGAATGCAAGGTTTAGCTCCCTCATTTAGGATGATCTTATGAACGCATATCTCAGGGCTAATTCCTTGAATATCTGCCACTGTCCATCCAAATGCTTTCTTATGATTTCTTAATATTCTAAGTAATTGATCTTCACGTTCATTAGTCAAGGTTGATGAAATAATAATAGGTAGTAGATTATTATTTTCAAGAAAAGCATACTTAAGATTTGTAGGAAGTGGTTTCAATTCCAGATTCCTTGGTGGATCTTCTACTGAAGGTTTTAGAACTGGTCCTTCTAGTTCTAATTCCAAATACTTATGCCACGGATGTTTAGAAAACAGCCCCTTATCAAGATAAAGGATCACTTCTTTCATTTCAGTATCATTTTCATCTTCTTTATAGATAGATAATGTTAAACATTCCTCTAGCTTATCTTCATAATCTTGCAATAGATCATCACGAATGTAGATATCTTATCTATAAACGAACATGATTCGTGATTTGTATGGATGATTCATAGCTTTGAAGATATTGAAGGAAACTTTATCTTCATTAACTCGTAGTATCGCTTCTCCTTTTGAACATCGATTAATGTTCTTCCCGTAGCTAGAAATGGACGACCTAGAATAATTGGCGCTGAATATCCTTCTTCCATTTCCATTACTACAAAATATACTGGAAAGTAAAATTTGTCTACTTTAACCAATACGTCCTCGATGATTCCCTTAGGATGTTTAATCGATCTATCTGCCATCTGAAGGGTCATTTCAAAGATTTGTAATCTCTCCTATGCCTAGTTTCTTATAATCATCATAAGACATGAGATTAATACTTGCTCCTAGATCACATAGTACCTTCTTAAATAGAAACCCTCCAATCTCACATGGAATGGTAAAACTACCTGGATCTTTCAGTTTAGGAGGCAACTTATGTTGAAGTATTGCAGAGCATTCTTCATTAAGGTATATATTCTCATATTCTTCTAACCGTTTTTTGTTTGATAGGATATCTTTAAGAAACTTTCCATAGGTAGGCATGTTGATTAGGGCTTCGATAACAGGGATATTGACATGAATATGACGAAAAGTATCAAGGAAACGAGCATACTTCTTATCAGTTTTTATCTTTCTAATTTGATCCTTAGGTGGGTAAGGTAAAGATTCTAAATCTATAACCTTAGGTTCTGAAGTTATACCCTCTGCCTTTTTTCCTTAAATCCTTGAGCATTACTTGTCCGCCATGTTTCATTCTCATCCAATTTTTTCTTTGAAACATCTTCTGTATCGATTTTCCCTTTTTCGGTTATTGGCATATCTTCCTTCTTTTCTTCAGTATTGTTTTCTCTAACATGTTCCTTAAATAAGGTTCTCAGGTCTTTATCTGTTGGATCTATTAGAATCCTAAGGATTTTGACCCATTCCTTATTTTTACTTTCGAGTTCAACTTTGCTATTTTGTTTCAAGAAATCTTCAATAATTTCTTCTTCTTCATCAAGAAAATTCAAGTTCAACTGAGGTTTCCATATTCGTCTCATTTTTCCATTTAAATCATTTTCTACTTCATTATCTCCTCGATTTTTCTGCTCCAAAGATCTCCACAAAGTTTTCTACTTCTCGTAATAACAGCATTTACTTCTCTCGGGTTTCTTTCGGTATTACTTGGTAATCCTCCTGGAGGTCTAGTGTTTTTACGTTCTCCTTCTCTACTCAAATGGTCTTCCATATTCCTTATTGATGCTTCTATAGTTCTCATTCTGGTATCATGTCCACTCATGGATGTTTTTAACGTACTCATATCCTTAGTGACTGTCCCTATAGAAGTTATCATAGTTTCTACATTTTTAGCTTGAGTAGAAACTACACCCATCATATTTTCCATTAATTTCTCCCATTTATCAACTCCTTCAGTTGAGTTGAACTTTGAGTGACTTGGTATACTTTGAGTAGTATGTTGTGGATACGATCTAGGTAATGATTGTAGGTTCTGATTCACGGTATCTCCTTGATAAACTTGATTACTATATGAATTCTTATATTGAACTGGATACGGTGGTTGTCCTTGCTTACTAGGGTTTTCAGACCAACGATAAGTAGGGTGATCTCTTCTAATAGCACTAAACGAGTTTGAATACGCGTTGTTCAAATTCTTATGCTGTTGTAAAAAACTTACCTCCTCCCTTGAATATCCTGTTGGTTCTTCAACTCCTAATGACACATTATCCTGATTTGAGTATTCAGTGGGTATACTATTTTCTGAACTTAGATTTTTGTTTGATTGTAGGCCATCAAACTTCCTACTTAAATTCTCCAAGTGTGCTAGAACTTCCGTATTCGATGTACATTCTCCTGCAAATGCTACTTTTCTTGTGCTAGAACCGGTTTCCCACATTCTGTTATTTTTGGAAATCTTTTCTATGGCATCGTAAACTAATTGGGCTTCACTCATCATTAAAGAACCACCACATGCATGATCAACGCCTCAGACGTGAGTCTTTCCTTAGTTTACGACAGAAAAGTTGGATTTGCATATCTAAGGAATAACCATGATCGGGACAAGCTCTTAATAGTTTCTTAAATCTCTCCCAAGCATTCCCAAGCGTTTCCTCAGATCCTTGTCTAAAATTAGCAATTTCGACCTTTAACTCCAAATTTCTACCAGGGGTAAAATATTGCTTTAAGAACTCGGTTTGAATCTCCTCCCAACTTGTCAACGAATGATGTGGGAGTGACATAAACCAATCTCGTGCTCTTCCTTTTAAAGAAAAAGGAAACATAGACATCCTTGTTAATTCACGATGAGCACCTTGACTTTTGGCTGTATTACACAATTCTTCGAAAAGATAGAGATGATGATGTGGATCCTCATCATCTTCTCCTAGAAATTGGGCTCTTGTGTCAATTAAACCAAAAGATGAGATTTTATTTCAAATTATTCGCTCCTTCATTTGGTAAAAGAATTGGATTATTAGTCCGATTTCTTCTCACGGTTTGATCACGATAGGTCTCGGGTTTGGTAGGTTAGGATTATTATGATGATTACGGTTCGGTTTTGATTATTAGGATTTTGATTATTTGGTATTGGTGGATTCGATTAAGGTTTTGTCCATGTCCTTGGGCATGTATAATACCTTGTTCGTGTGTTTCATTATCGATTTCGCCATTCTCGTTTCTCGATTTGATGATGATACGTCGAGATTTCCCCGACTAGTATGACCACGCTTTACTCTCTACTCTTAACGCCTTTCGTAAGTATTTATGTCAGCTTATAAGGAGTGAGTGGGGCCTTACCGCTTCGGTCATCAACTATCGAAAACAGAAAATAACTTGATAAAGACAGAAGTAAAAAAATTGGCAACTTACCTACAAGGTAAGTACCAACGAAAAATAAAAAGAAATGTGATAAGAAGAGTGTTGACTTATCCTCGAGAATTTTGAGCTAATATAAGTAGAAACCATTGGAACACAATGAATTAGCGTCGTGTTCCCGCAACGGCGCCAAATGCTTGTGAGACCTAAACCTAACCTTGGAAACAGCGCCAGAAAGCTGACGGACATTACCTAGGCTATACAGATCCTAACCGACAGTGTATCGGGTCAAACTGTAGTGCTAGTATGGTGAGTCAGGTGTCGAATCCTCAGGGAAACGTATGGTAATTCAAAGTGTGGCTAAACACCAAGAAGCTATTATTAACTCAATCTAAGTCGCAATTTTTCTTTTTTTTTTTTTTAGTAACCTTAAAACAGTAAATAAATGCATAAAACTAAAACATATATATATATAGATACATAAATATATATATATAAATATATAGAAATACATATATATATATAGATATAAATATATATAGGTACCAATACAATATATAAGATATAAATACTAGTAATATTATAAAAGACTAGCCAAGAATATGTCACTGAATCAGTATCTCTTTTTAGTAGAAATAGATGTGCTCGATCTTTCCCTTTTTTTAAGGTGAATCAATTATATATGAATCGGTGTATTCCTAAGCTAGACAACTCCTCCTCACACGAGCGTATGAAATTGTCATATGTCAAATTGTCATCGCTTTTAATCTCCACAATCGCCCCATGCTAATCTTAGTTAGTCTCAATGTACCGAGTACAAATCTACCCCGGATAAAAGAGGTTATTCTGCTTTGTCGACGGCCGATGTTATTCAAGAGGCTCCGGTGTCGGCGGATCGATTTAACACAAACGGTGTAGTTTTATTCAAACTGTGATTTTAACATTATTATGATCTTGAACACAATTTTAATAAGATTCATCTTTCCCAAGACAAATCGCCCCGGGTAGGAAATAGGATTCCGTTGTCACGCTTTCACTCGGCCATTTTACCCTCCGGTTTTTCTATCCTTTATCTCATATCCTAACTTCTCGGTCGGTTCATCGTTAGGTTATATGTTGCGATTCATCTTGGTTAATTACGCTAATCCGAATATTATCAATACGTTGCAAGATAGAAAAAGATTCATTATAATCGATTTTAATTCAATTTTAACATAGTCATCATCTATTTCTCTAAAAAGATAAACTAATTCAATTTCATATCTTGGCTAGATATAGAGTTAGCCTAATATCATTATAACTAATATATAGATACTAATAACAACAAACAAACATAAATACATTAAAAGTTACAGATTACAATTGTAGTGTCGTCGAGTCGTATTCTCCGAAATAGCAACTCCTTTAGCAACAACGAGCCTTGATAAACCTTCTAAGTATTAAAACGATACTTATACTACAGTATTATTTCGACAGAGTGTCGTTTACGGTATTTACAGAACTACACACTAGATTAAGATAATATATATATATATATATAGAAGTGATATATATATATATTGGTACAACTTCCTCAAGCTGCAAATGAGGAGTATTTATAGAGTGGATGTCAAGGCCGGCGCGGGCCGGTGTAGTCCCGGCGCGGGCCGGTGCTACAGTGGAGATTCTCTCCTGACAGTCCCCATGTCTTTGGTGGCGAGAGAGATTCGGCTCGGGCCGGGTTTTTTCGGTTCGGGCGGATCTTGAAAAATATCTTTCTTCCGTTTAATCTCTTGTTTCGGTTTTAATTCTTGATTTTCTATCACACGTACCACAAAAACACCAAAAACACGAGCCACGAGAATTTTGATCATAAAAACTATAAGTTTTACTAAAATAATAACGATAATATCTATTTATAATGATTTCGATTTTTATGTGTTTTTAGATATATTTTTATAGAATTTATACGATATTATCGTAAATACGATATAAAAAGTCATATAATATGATTATATTTTTCTCATACATCAGGAGGGAGAGAGAATAGAAGAGTAGATCTGTTCTTCGTTATGGGTAAGATCTATTCCAATGTTTTATTTCTTTTCTTAGATTCGTGATTGTTCTTATGTTAGATCTAGATCATGCTTGCATCTAATCATCTATGAATTAATTAAACGAACCTTAATCTTTATTCGATTCGTTAATATGAAACGCAGAATTATGGGTTGCGCTCTTCAGATCTGCGACGGTCTTTATCGCTAGATCTGAATACCTAGTAAATCCTAATTCTGTTGTTCGGCGACAGCTACATTGATCGACAGGTTTAATTAAAACGAGTAATAGGTCTGGCCAATCTAGTATTCGTAATTCATAAATTAACATGAAGGACCGCAAGTGAAGTGTTAATTAGGACATTGTCTTGATGGACCCTAGAAACGTGCTGGTCAGTGTCGACAGCTGTCTAGGCGGGTTAGCGGTATGAGGTAACACTCAATATCGGCAATCTAGTTCTTTATGCTTATGGGCTATTACAGACCAATTAAGGAGGGTAGCTTGCATATAGATTGTCTACTGCCATTGTCGGAGTAGATAGGATTAGGAATTGCACCCGTAGCTTAATTACAAATATGGATCAGATGAGGATTAAGGAGAGATTAGTTATGAATGGTTTGGTTAATGCCTTTTCAATACATGATTGATGATTGATTTATTTGCATCCCTTTTATTTACTATTCCTTTATGTTGGTCAACGACCACCCTATCCGGTTGACCTATAAATTGTGGTGATGTTTTGCATTATTAAATAATAGTCTCTGTGGGGTCGACATTGACTCGCCCTTGATATACTACGATTGACCTGGTACTCTTGCTAGTATTTCGTGTGTGTTAAGCGACTTACACGCGGTCAAGTTTTGGCGTCGTCGCCGGGGACTATTTATTTAATTGTTAGGCATAGCCATTAATTTATAGTTAACCTTTTTTGTTAATTTTTTTTTCTTTTCGATGAATGAATAAAATTGTGAAGGTTTTTTTTTCATCGCCATGTTCCTAAGGCTGTTGAGCAAAGGATGTGCACGAGTTTTTTTTTTACTTCACATGATTATTTGATTATTATTTGAGTCTTGAGTCTTTTTATTTTTATTTGGAGTCTTGTAATAGTTTTGTTGTGTTTAAGTAATAAAGTTTATATGTATTGGCTTAAATTGTTTATTGCACTTCTTCCATTTAGTTGTGCTATTTACTGCCACATGACATAACTATTTTGTTACTTATTCGCGTCTCGCGGTACTAATGGCCTTTGTGCAAGAATCGTTTGTATTAGCCGACCTAGTTCAGATTAGTCATTTGGAGAAGACAATTTTGGTTCCACTTCAGTGATATGATTTGCTTCAGACAGTTAGCCGAGTTCTTCTATTTTCCAAAACTAAGTGTTCTTCTTCTTCCTACTTTTTTTTGCTTTACTTTTCACATTGGGGACAATGTTGAGTTTTAGAGTGGGGGGTAGGCACAACACTTAGTTTGAAAAATTGAGACACACTTACACTTACTTTTGTGAATTTCGATTTTTTGAATTGAATGAAATAAAAACCTTAAATCGTTGAAATTTCTTAATTACATACTTAATTCATTAATGATGAATAAGGGGTTTGTCAACTATTTGAAGTAGTGGTTTATTAATAATCTATGTTTTTGTGGAATCGACCTTTTTAAGCACGTGTAACTCATTTTTTTCAGTATGTAGTATAGATGACGCATTATTCAATTTAGTATGGAAGAATGAGCATGTGTTATGTTGCATGAAGTAGTGACTTATTAATTATTATTTTACTATTGCATTCAATTTTTGAGCACATAATCTGAGTGAGAAGTATTTGGATTAGATGAAGAGTTATCCTAGACCGGGAATCGATATTTGTCGGTGGATATACTTTAACCAATTGTTGCAGGAGGATGGTAGCAACTTGAATGCTAAACAAGGTAAACCGGGACAAAACGGGCTTGTGAGAGAGAGAAAAAAAAAATAGTGAGGAAATCTGCCAGAAAAAGAAAAAAGAAAAGAAAAAAAATGAAAAAATAAATATGCAATAAAGGCAGTGGGGGAAGTGAACTCGTGTAAAAATAGCACGACCCTAGCATAAAAAGAAACAAACGAGGACTTAAGAGCGATGCTCAGTCCCCGAGTCCGCCCGGCCCAAGTAAGGTTTCATGTTGTTTGCCTGAGTCTAAAGGCAAGAGGAGCGAGTGTGCACATTGGTAAGTAAGGATTGTGGGGTCTCTATAACTTCATTCTTTTCTTGAATGCACTATCACAAAATATTTATCACACGACACATTGATGCATTGGTAGGTGATGATTAATGGGGAACTTATGAATTGTTGTATGATACATGTTTTGCATGAAATCCTTATTGATATAATGTGATTCTGTCTGCGTCACTGTTGTTTGAGAGTTATTGCACTCACACATCGGTTCTACAAAGAGATAGTGCTTAATGGATTACTTATGGATATGTGTTGACCCTCATCTTATTTATCATTATTGAATGAGTCTGTTCTTAATTAGTTTGTAATTGTTTATGGGGTTTGTTTGATTTGGTTTTTGCTCGGGACGATCAAAAGCAAAGTGGGGGTAGTTGATGACGGTCAAATTGGTACCATTATTTACCATCAATCTACCCCGGATTTGTGTTCTCAATGGGGATAATATGTATGAAATCATGGTTTAGCTAAATGTCACTAAGCCACGTCCGGGGTGACGAAATTGGTATTATGCGTATTAACCGTGTATTTTATGCGTTATTTGCTTGAAATAGAAACTACTATGTGTGCTATTGTTTTATTGACAGATGGATGAGTGTTTGAAACATCATTTGGGCTGAAGGAAAGATTTAATCGATAAAGAACTGAACCAAGCTGAAGGTTGAAGTGTTTCGAGCGAAGATTGGACCCGAGAATCTGATTGGTGATCTTGAAACGCAGTTTACGAATATTTAAAAGACAAACTGGGCTTGGACTTCTTCATGAAAGTTATAGGACCTGAAACATGGATTCCAACACACTTTGAATCACCCAAATCGGAGTTACGTAGGCCAAGGTATGGTCCAAATACCGAAGCTGGGCATAGGGTATTCCAAGTTAAGTCGGCAGCAGGAAAAAGACGAACATACCCTAAGTAACCCGGGAGGTACCGCCAACTTACCGAGGCCCAGAATCTTCTAGAAACGCATTTTCTTGTCCTCCAAGCATTGGGTTTACCCCTAAGTCTGTTTATACACCTATATAAAGCCATTAGAGCTGCGAATTTTGTATTCATCTTCCATTGTATCATCCATTCTATTAGTTACTCATAAACTAGCTACAATGTAGTCTTTTGGAAATAAAGTCTTCTTTTCTTTCTTGCAAATAAGTCATAAGTCTTTCATTATTGAATTGTGCTTGGTTTACGATCTTCATGGTTCGATTCGAATCACCGGAGGGAGAGAGAATTGAAGAGTAGATATGTTCTTCGTCATGGGTAAGATCTATTCCAATATTTTATTTCTTTTCTTAGATTCATGATTGTTCTTATGTTAGATCTAGATCATGCTTGCATCTAATCATCTATGAATTAATTAAATGAACCTTAATCTTTATTCGATTCGTTAATATGAAACGCAGAATTATGGGTTGCGCTCTTCAGATTTGCGATGGTCTTTATCGCTAGATCTGAATACCTAGTAAATCCTAATTCTGTTGTTCGGCGACAGCTACGTTGATCGACAGGTTTAATTAAAACGAGTAATAGGTCTGGCCAATCTAGTATTCGTAATTCGTAAAAATTAACATGAAGGACCGCAAGTGAAGTGTTAATTAGGACATCGTCTTGATGGACCCTGTGAACGCGTCTTTGAGTCGGTGTCGGCCCGTTTCTAGGCGGGTTAAGCGGTATGAGGTAACGCTCAATATCGGCAGTTCTAGTTCTTTATGCGTATGGGCTATTACAGACCAATTAAGGAGGGTAGCTTGCATATACATTGTCTACTGCCATTGTTGGAGTAGATAGGGTTAGGATTTGCACCCGTAGCTTAATTAAAAATATGGATCAGATGAGGATTAAGGGGAGATTAGTTATGAATGGTTTGGTTAATGCCTTTTCGATACATGATTGATGATTGGTTTATTTGCATCCCTTTTATTTAATGTTCCTTTATGTTGGTCAACGACCACCCTATCCGGTGGACCTATAAATTGTGGTGATGTTTAGCATTATTAAATAATAGTCTATGTGGGATCAACCTTGACTCGCCATTTGCTATACTACGATTGACTTAGTACTCTTGCTAGTATTTCGTGTGTGTTAAGCGACTTACACGCGATCAACAACTCTCTAATTAATTCTTCTAAGAACTACACATTGGCTTGATCCCTTGAAAAGGGTACGTAGGCAGCCTTTCAGGCATAGCTCATAATCTAAAAACACCATCCTCCTTCTCTTACTCCACAAAAGATCAATCTTTTTCTTGAGCTCCACAGCACCTCACCAAAGAAATCACCCACAATCAGCTAGATATCCACATCAAAATCCATATACCGCAAACCTGATAATTCCGAACATAACAGTTGGCTCCGTTAGCCTAGAAATCATCGTTTTCAGCATCTTAGAAGCAAACACGGTGCAAGGATCACTGGTTTTACGGATCGTTACTCCTTTTTCCGTCAAAATCATCTCAACTTGAAGGAACACCTTCAACGCCATCTTCAAAACTTGATCGCGTGTAAGTCACTAACGTCGATATTACTAGCAAGAATATTAGGTACATCATAGTATAGTAAATGCGAGTCAAGGTCGATCCCACAGAGACAATGCAACTTATAAGTATAAACGATTCTAACCTAATTAAGAAGCAACATAAAGGCGGTCATTGACCAACAATAACATAAAAGAAAACAAACATGGTATTCTCTCCCTCTCCTCACCGATCTACTAACTTGGATTAGTTAATCGTTATATTTACTTCCCCACATAATTTCCTTAGATTAATCGCGAGCTTTTAATGATTATTATCATATTTATCAGCTACGGGTGTAATTCCTAACCCTATATACTCCGACAATGGCAGCCAACAATCTATACGCAAGCTACCCTCCTTAATTGGTCCGTAAAAGCCCATACGCATAAAGAACTAGAACTGCCGATATTGAGCGTCACCTCATACCGCTAACCCGCCTAGACAGCTATCGACATTGACCAGCACGTTCCTAGGGTCCATCAAGACTATGTCCTAATTAACACTTCACTTGTGGTCCTTTATGTTAATTTACGTATTACGAATACTAGATTGGCCAGACCTATTACTCGTTTTAATTATTCCTGCGATCAACGTAGCTGTAGTGAATCCCAGTTTAGGTTTTCTAAAATATGCCTCGGTAAACCGGTATAGACCGCCGGTTTACCGGGGGCGGCTTTTCCTAATTTCTGGATCTACATTGCTCAGTACGATTAAAATAAGTAAATTATGGGGTTGTTTAACATGCAGATTAACTAAAACACAAAAATACGAACAGATCTACCATATTGAAGACAATAAAGGAATGTTCAAAGCTTCATACCTTCAACAATGGAGATCAGCTTGATCTACTCAAGCTAGAGATGATGGAAGAAGGGAGGAAACCGGGAATAACTCTCCAAAGCTCAAGAAAACTATATGCATGATAATAATTGTAATGTAATATGTAAAATTGAAGATTGTATTAAGCATATGAAAACTCTCAGTATATGAGGCTTTATATAGATACAATAGCCGACTTAAGACTCTCTAAAACCCTAACCGACTTAGACAATGCGGCAGAATAAATTTCGTGTTGAATAAGTCACCGGTTTACCGGGCCTAACCCTCAGGTTACAGGGCCTTCTATTCTTCTTTTTCTTCAGCATGCTTCTTCTTGGACTTCAATCACTCAGCCGAATGCATTCCTTTTGGTCCAGATCCATTCTCCAATGCTCCAGATTCGGTACATCCTATAAAACATGCAAAACGAGACAAAACAGTACCAAAACATCGGGAAAATAGCATATATGCAAAATTACGTTCCTGGAAACACTCACATAGCATTTAACACATATTCCACATAAGAACGAGCCTATCTATCCTCTCTTGAGCAGAATTTGGGGTGAATATTGGTACCATTTAGAGCGTTATCAAATCTCGCACACGAGTCCTTCATAATTTCTAGGTTGGCGTACGTGTTTTATCAACTCAGCTTTTCACATATAAAGGGGATGCCTCTACTTGTGTTGATTGAGACCATTTAGGGTTACATCTTCTGAGCTTTGTCGGATTCGGGGTTGAAGCTTCACCGGCCTGCACCGCCTTTGTTGAGTGTTCATTAAGCAACCAACCTAAGCCTAGTCATCAAGTTATCCCCTAAGTCAACATAACTGGCAGGAGAAACATGACACCTGCCGACCTCAGCTCGCCACGCTAAGTCCGACCTCAGCTCAGCACCGTAAGTCCGACCACATCTCGGCACGCTAAGTCCGACCATAGCTCGGCATGCTAAGTCCGACCACAGATCGGCACTCTGAATCCGACCTCAACTCGGCATGCTAAGTCCGACCTCAGCTCGGCACCTTAAGTCCGACCTCAGCTCGGCACGCTAAGTCCGACCATAGCTTGGCACGCTAAGTCCGACCATAGCCTCGACACTCTAAGCCCGACCTCAGTTCGGCACTCTAAGCTGTTGGAATAGTGTCCTAAACCCAATCGGGTTGGACCGGATCCGACCGGGTTGGATCATTTCTATTATTTCTTTATGTTTGTACATATATTAAATGGCTTTATGTTGTCATATATCTGTTCTTTTAAAAGAACCAATTATGAATTGTTATATGATAACGTCCTTAGTATTAAACTGTGATAGAGAAACCATGATAGGCGATTATGTTTGATGAGATCTCTAATCACTTTAATAAGTTTGATACTTAATGTCTCTAGGCTGATGTACTATTAAATAGGGCATTGATAGTATGAACAGGCTAGCACGTATTAGATGTCTTCTGTCTTTAAGGGCAGGGATAGATCTCATCTATCGAAGTGTGGAGACACTTGGACTGTATGTGGACGTGTATTAGAGAATGCGTATGTTAGACTGACCCACTTACACAGATAAGTGTCACACTATGTGGCGGTTGTGTAATTATCCTTAAGACCGGAGTCTTCATGGCATCACGGTGTGGATTGTCATGCTTTGACACTATTGAGGTTTCCCCTAGCCATGGGGCGATGCGGTAGTGATTGGGTATGATATTGAAGCATGCGGAGTATACATGATTGGTCGTCTGGGAATCGCGTATCCTATGATTGGAATCGAATATCCGAAATGGCCTTCTTATAAGGAATGTCCAGATCTCGTGAATCTTTGCAAAGTGGGAGTAAATGTGTTACTTCGAGAGAGCATGATATCCAGATTATAAGATACGTCGTTAATGTTTGACACTCGACGTACGACCGTATGGATATTATTACAGCGATAGGATTGTAAGTTACACGGTAACTGTTTCACATGAAAGGTAGTAGTCATTGCATTTGACTCTTCCGATGATTGGGGGTCACTGTGTGTTTCTAGACGCTATCCCGTGATCGTTAGGTATGAAGGGCATTTAAGTAAATTGCACTTTGTGTCTACGGCCAACATATTCGGAAGCCTATCGGGTCACACACATATGAACATCTAGCCAGATTAAAATGCGGTTATAGATGATAACCAAATAAGGAAAGTTTATCTCGAGACTATAAGGGTTGTAGTGGTAGATTAATATGGTGGTATTTATTTCTTATGAATAAATAAAATACAAGATATTAATTATATATAAATTATATTAATTAAAGAATATTCCGGAAGTCAATTAGTTGGCATATGGGGCGCCACAATTGAGTGTATGAGATACACTTGGATTGTGCACTTTAATTAATAAGATTTCCATAATATTAATATAAGATATTAATTGATTTTGGAAAAATAGATTTATGGTAATAAGATAATTATAATCAATATAAGATATTGGCAAAATAAATTATAATTAAAGAGATAAATCAATCTAGGAGATTTTCTTTATTTTATTGGAAAAAGGTTTTCTTCTCCTCCACACCATATGGGGCGCCCCAACCACTATATATAGGAGGTGGGTGTCAAGCTCTTTTGTACATCACAATTGCAAGAGCTCATAGTTCTTGTGTAAAATAGAGAACATTTTTTAGAGAGTTGGAGAGAGGGGAAAAGGGCCGGTCTAGCAACCGGAGTTTTCCAATAGCAATCCATGATGGGATTCCGGCGGGCTGTTCGTGTGGACTAGCGATAGAGGCCGAACACTTGGGCGGCTCTATGCAGAACTACTCTCCTTAGACGGTCAAAGCGTTGATCTTATAGATCAACCAAGGTAACCACCGTCTATTACTTATTTGTTTATTGCTTAAACGAAGTCGATCTTGGGTAAAAGGAAATCAAAATTTTGAATTCCGCTGCGTTCCCGCGTTGATTTCCTAACAGTGGTATCAGAGAGAGCTTCGAGCTTAAGCAATAAGCATGTTATTGTGCGTAGTTAATTTTATCGTTTAAATCACGTGATTAAAAGATGAATGATTTTTTTTTTTATTCGCAAAAGTGATACATGAAAAAAAAAAACGAGATCGGGTGGTGCTCGGCCGACTGGCAACGGCACCACCACCGACGGGCGGTGGATTGGCGGCGGCGGCGGCGAGAGGTAACTCTTTGCGCGCGCGATCGGTTGACCGGTCAATGCTGGCGGATCTACAAATTTTTGTTTTGTGTATTTTGTGATTCAATATGGTTCATAGTTCTGCTTATTAATTTCCCTTTGTTTAGTTGTGTCATGTGGCTAACCAATGGTTCAAATAGTATGGGCAATTGGGATGCCACATGGCATTAAAATAATAATGGCTTTTCCAAACTTTGTTTGGAATAGGCCTAGGCCCTTTCCAAATATTTGATTTGGGAAAAGGCCTAGGCCTAGGCCACTTCCAAAATTTTGATTTTGTAAAGTGGCCAGGCCTAAACTAAAATTATTTGGCCTTTACAAATATTTGATTTGGAATAGGCCTAGGCCATTTTCAAATATTTAATTTGTAAAGGCTGGCTTGTGCCACTTCCAAAATTTTGATTTTGGAAAGTAGCCAGGCCTAAACCAAATTTGGTTTAGGAAGATGCCTTTTGGTTTAGAAAACCAAAGGCACCCCTTTTGATTACGAATCAAAAGGAAAGAAACAAAAAAAGACATAATTTTAATTTTGATTTATTTTTGGAATAGTTCTAATTAATTAAAATTAAAATTAAAATCGTTTAAAATTAATCGTTATTTATATTTCGATTAAAATCATTTAATTAATTAAATGTTAATTAGTTAATTGATTGGATAAAATTATTTAATAGATTAAATGTTAATTGATTAATTAAGACGCAAGTAGTTAAATTTTAATTTTATCTTTTTCATAAGATTTTATTGTATGGATTAGATATAGTAGATATAATATGATTATATGGACCCCGATTGATCATGGACTCGACCGATAGGATAGATGTGAATGATTTAATTTTTCTGTTCGTTTAAAAATTGTCCTAGGCCGTTATGAAGAACGTGACCTAATTTATTTTCTGCATTTATCCCATTCCCGTTGGCTCCCCCCGTGTACGGCTGGTGTATTAATTTTATTAGATAGAATTAAATGTAACAAGAATGGAGCGGAAGATGGAGACCAAAGAAAGACGAAAATAAAGATCCCATTGGAGAATGGAGCATTAAAGATCCTATTGGTTGTTGCAGCTACCCTTAAATTGTGACCCGCGGTTTCGTCAGTTTGTATTCGAAACCGCACCTAGGAAAAGTTCATGATCATGCCGGTTACTTTACGCATTTATTTATTTGTGCTTGTATTTATTTTATATGATACGATAGATGCATGACTAGGCACGATCTAGATAAATATGTAGGATGTATGTTTATAGAGATAGACATATTTATGATTAGACCATAATTAAAATTAATTAAGTGAATTAATTTACATAAATACTTCCACCCCAAAAGAATCAAGTTGAAATTGCCTCCCCATATTATAATGACGGTGAAGAGCCCTTGTTCGGACCCAACTCATCAGCCAAAGCAGGGGGTTGACCTACGTCGGGTATATCGTCATTATCGAGATATGATCGTATGAGATCTCACGAATATTGGGGTTATGACTTGACTAAGAATTCTCTCGGCCACCAGCCAAAGTGGGGTCGTTTGGATTTTAGAGGCAAGGGTTTGACTACTTCATAAGATGAAAATTGTCAAAGAGTTGACTAGTCAAACAACAAGAGTCTTATAAGATACGATTGACAAAGAGTTGTCTACCTATTATGCTATTTTCGGCCCACCAACCAAAGCGGGGGTCGGGGTAATTTAGTGGGATCTTGTCCACTAAAGAAATTAATAATTCTTGAAAGTCAATTGGAAGTAGTTGACTATTGGGAGCAAAATCATAAACCAAAAGACCATTTTTGATTTTGTGTGTATAAACAACAACACTCTTTTATTTTCATTTTTATGTTGTAGTTTTAGCAAATTTTATATTTATGTTTTATTCTCGATTAGTAAAACCAAATTACGACTGTTACCTTTTGAGAAACGTTCTCAAATAGGGTTAAGTAATTTTAATCCTTTTAAAATAAGCAATGACACGAGCAATCCCGTTATAGTAGTTAAAGACAAGGAGACTACATATTTGATGGAGTACTCCAAGACTTTAATTATTAATGAAAGCGGAAGCTCATGATATGATTAAATCATTTGAAATAAGTTTCAACGAATTAGTCATATATTGGATACGATCCAAGATGATCATTCTGTCATACGATGACAATTAATTCAAACGTTGAATAAGAATGACCACATCTAATTTTGGAAAGGTTGTTTTCAAAATTGTAAGATTTAAGTATCGACTTAATTCTATCATTGCTTAAAGGTTAATTAAATAGTCAATGTTTTGAATGCGATTCAAAAGGATAAATAAACTATTTAATAAACTTTAGATTTTCTTTATGAAAGGAAATTAAAGACATGGCTCTTGTGATCTTTCTTAAGTCTTATGAAGACTACAATAAGAAACATTTTTCAAGTGCTTAAAGGATTAAAAAGGAAAGTTAGGGCATGTGCTTAAATAGAGAACTTATTGAAGTTTCTATTCTAGGCAAGTAAGTTGAGATAGATCTATCTAAGTGAAAGTCAACTATTAGATATATGATATCTTGCGAGTGTGATTAAATTAGAAAGATTAAATACAGACGTGGAAGGTGAAGCAAACGTTGTAACACTTACCATATTCTGGATCTGGTAAACTGATAAGGGAACTAAATAAATGTTATTATGTTCCGGTACTTATGAAGAACATACTTTCAGTTCTTTGTTATGATTTAGTAGACATATTCAATTGTAAAGAATAAATGTTATTCCGATAAAGTTGGAAGGTCACTGAATCTAACATACTAGATTGATGTCACTATATAGTTGATATGTGTGATGAGATCTCAACTAAATATTTGTATGGCTGTTATCCTTGATTTGTGGTTACTCTAGGCATAGTCTCTATGGAAGGGAAGCGTGTAATCAAACGTCATTCTGATGATGTTGAACCTTATGATTATGAATCATGTGGGTTATGGTGCGAGAAAATCCACCCAACCAAAACAATTTATAAAGACTCGAAACCGTGGGTAAACTAACTCTCTAACCGGCAGTGTACCGGGTCGATTGCTAGAATAGCTACAGGAGTACGAGGTCGAACCCTGGCTCCGTTTGGTTTCGGACTGACTGGATCCATTTGGATCCAAGAAAGAGAAAGAATTATAAAATATAGTGAAGTAATGATGATAAAGTTGAAAATTTGTATTGAAATTTTTGTAGTTAAAGTAATGATTGTTGATTTGAAATATTATATTGAAAAAGTAATGGTTAAATAGTGTAATGAGTGTATAAAGTGATGGATTAATATTATTTTATTTGTTGATGTTGATTGATTGATGAAAGAATTTATAATAAAATAATAGAATTAATAAAATAATAATAAATAAGTTAGTGGGGTGAATAAAATATTGATTTGGGATCCAAATGGATCAACCTAGTCCCAAACCAAACAAGGGAAGGAATCGTGTTTGTAAGTACCAAAGTGAACGTAATGCTTAGTCTAGGTGATCAATGATTTTAAAGTATTTGTAACTACAACGACACTAAAGTGATTTATACTAACAAGTCTAACGATAGAAAAGAGAGAAAGAAGATTAAACTACTAAGTTTTAAAGATAGATAAAGGGACATAGCCGAACCATGATCGAAATAGCTAGTTTCACCCCAAGGAATGACAAAACCGGAAGTGTGCAACAAACGAACAAACTCTTACGTTCAATTTCACGGGTACGTACTCCTAATCCCGGTGCTAAGGTCTGAACAACTCTTCCCCAACACCTTATGCCAAGTCGACTAACCTCCCCTAAGAGAGATTCATTCACAAGACAATAATGCACGAGAGCCATTTAAACGTTAAAAACGAGTAACATCGCACTACAATGCGATCTTAGAACCCTTTTCCCACACCCTTCTATCTGAACAACTCTCAAGATTGATGTGTGTGATTTTGACCTAGGTGATCAATCTAGCCCAAATCCGTTATAACAAGTTCTAAGACATGAAATATGCAAGATACAACAATAAAAAGCACTACCCACTCCCAATTTCATCACCCAAAGGGTGATTTCACCAAATTTCACATGATTCGACTATGTAGGTGTTTAGCTACTCATTATACTAATCAAAACGTGCACAAAATAGTAAATAAGAGCCATAACAAGTAAAAGAGAAGAGAAATATACCATAAAATTGCAGAAATTCGAGTTGAGATCCAAAAAGTACAAAATAAAGAAGTAATTAAAAGGTGGTCTCTTAGTGTTTGGAATGAAAATCTGAGCTAAGAAATGGAAATATTAAGCTAAGATGTTGTTGATTTACACTAAGGGAGAGTATTCTAAGCTATTACAAAATTCGAGCAAGAAATGGGTAGAGTTTTGCTAAGAAAAGCTAGATAGATCAAGAAATAGTCTAAGGGGGGTATTTATAGGTGGAGGAAAAATCTGCTGAAAAATCGGTCCAAACGCTCGTTTGGGAGCTGGAACGGGCGTTTGGAATCTTCAAACGCTGCTTTAACTTTAGTTGGAACGTCGTGCTACTCATCATTTCTCGGGCGGGGACTTGACTGTTCTTCATCCGAACGCAGCGTTTAGGAAGTTCAAACGCTTTGAGAGAGACCGAACGCGCGTTTAAGGTGGTTTCAAACGCGCGTTTGTAGGGCTTCAACTCTGAATCAAATCTGGACTTCTGGAACGCGCGTTTGGAGGGTTCAAACGCGCGTTTGAACCCCTGTTTCCCCAAATCTTCACTTTTCTTCCTTTTTGGACCCTCGTCTTGCCTCGATCATGCTTTTTCACCACAAATTATCACCTTCCGGGTCCTCGAGACACCAATACCCTTCAATATCTTAAACAACCACAAACATCCAAACAATTCTGTAGGGTAAACGTGCTCGGGAATGGGGTTAATATCATCAAATAAGGGGTAATAATCCATCAAGGTGATGGATTCATTCCCCGTGCCATAAGCTCACAATATCACCTCTAAAACGGTCTAATTTACCCAAAAATGTGGTAAACGGGGGTAATTAATGCACCGGAGTCACGTAAAGTTGACTCCCATCAACCACCCCACACTTAGCCTTTGCTCGCCCTCGAGTAAACTAGGCATTTTAAAACGAACCAAGGGAGACAACATTGTGTCGTAGGTGCTACTATCCACACCCTCGAGGTAACCACAAAGTAAGACAAACGAACATACACACACCGGTGCAACATTATCAAAAGAATAGAGTGTGTGTGGTGCCGAGCTACATCCAAGTGTTCAAAATGATTGTCGGGGCTTGAATTCCGACCAAAGGTCTACCAACCGTCTCATATCAACCACCCTCTCCACTAATCAAGGTCACTAAGTTTAGACACAATCGGGTAGGACTTGAAGGGTTATAAAGTTAGGCTAGGGTAATTCCGGTTAATCGAAAAGGATATTTTGGGAACTGGAGAAAAAGAAGTACGAGTGAACCTAATCAACAAGTGTACCACCTTATCTCTACCATACAAACCATCCAAACTCCTTTTGATTATTTTTAACACTTTGGGAACCATAGGATACTAACATACCCGAACTCATTGCCTAATTCAACTATGTTTCAAGTTTCATAAGGTGAGATCGAATACATTAGCACCTATCTCACTATCCTAACCCCAACATCATAAAAATCACTTTTGAGCTCATCACTTTGATTCTAACCCTTTATTTATATACACTCCAAACTCTTATTCTTTGAGAACTTTCTAATTTATTTTGAACTTTGATTGATTGAGTTCTCTTTTCTTTCTTTCTTTCTTTTTTTTTTTTTTGAAGAAAAGAATTTCACAGATTTTTCTTTTCTTTTGGGCCAACCCAAACACTAAACCCAAATGAGCTCCTCTTCTTCTTATAGCTCCAAACCAAGAAAACACCAACCCATCACAATATCATTTCCCCCACCCCACACTTGCCTTGGCAAGTGTGGCATAACAAAAGATTAAGTTCACTCGTAGGGTATAAATGAAGGAAATGTGACCATAATTACGTCAGGGTAGGTTTCTGACTAAGTAACAAAACGGCTATAGGTGAATGGTGGTCAGGCCATTCTATCAAGGCTGAGAGGGGCTACGAAGGTTTAATGTTGGGATAAGGCTTATTTAGCTTTGGTAGGGTCAAAGAGACGCCATGACCGTCATCCCGTATCCTACTTAGGTAAACCTTTCTATTTCGTCTCGAGACCAGTGGTATGAGAGGTGGTAGCAATCAAATTGTGCACAAAGTGTAGCTTCACGTGAAATTAATAGACTCTATTCTCAAGGTAAAATCAAACCGAAATGCATACGTTTGGGGCCCTACTAAGGTGGCCACCACTCGAATATGGACATAGCATACACAACACAGTGTCGAAAACCCTTGAAAAATTTTAAAAATACCCAAAAATCGACTCAAGCCCGATCATAGGCTAAGTATACCACATATGAGGCACATTCAACAATAAAAACAAGAAAACGGCTAAGTCCCCCACCCCACACTTAAACGAAACACTTGCCCTCGGTGTGTGAGAGAGATAAGCGTAAAAGACTTAGCTGCTTGACCAAAAGACCCGGCGAGAAGGCACAACCGTGACTCGAAACTCGTGATAACCTCGTATGAATCCATCCCGTAACCTAGAGCGAGATCAACAAAACAAAGACAGCAAGCATGCACGGGATGAATCCGCGTGCTAAAAACAAGCAATAGGGTAGCGGGTGCATAAAATAACGAAGTCTAAGCCACAAGGTGGCGAGATCAAAGCATAATGAGGGGATACGGGATATGCAATGGAAGGATACAATCGAATCAAATAAAAATGTAACATCCATGCATTAAATATAAACCAACAATAATATCCTCGTCATCCCAAAGTATCAGTCAATGAAAAAGGAAAAACATACACGGTCAAGCAGGCCTCAGGGGCTCAAAAATAAGTGCGCGTGTATGTCAAGTGAAGTGTGTCCAAAGTATGATGAAAGAACGCCAAAAGTCAATGAAACATCAAAGTATAAAAGAGACAGACTAATGAGTGAATAAAATAAAAATTGCATGAGATAACATGCTAGTCTGCTTCATGTCCCTGTACGTCAGTAGTGGAGTCCGGTGTGCCCGATGATGGTGCAACCACAGCAGCTGCACTCTCGGTCTGTGAAGGTCCTGCAACACCTGTCATAACTGCCTCCGTCCCAGCTACCTCTGTGCTTGTCAGACCATCCAAATCAATATCATCAAACCCCTCGTCTGGCTCATCAACAAATGACTCCTCGATGACCCACTGCAAATCCTCCTCAATCTCCAGGGTATAGTGAAACGGTGAAATATCTAGATCCAATTCAGGGAGCTCAACCTCCCTCTCTTGAGCCAATACCCGCTGATTTTCCACTATGCCATTCAGTGTCACCCTCAAACTATCCATCCAGTCTCTCTGTTTATGTGCAATCAAAAGCCCCTGCCGCTCACTAAGCCACGGCCCCCCGGTAGTAGGTGTAGAAGGTGGAGGTGTAAGTGTGGTGGAAGGTCCAGTAGTAGAAGGAGGAGGTGGGGGTATAGTAGTGGTGGCAGTGGAGGAAATGATAGGAGGGGGTATAGGGAGTGTGGTGGAAGTAGTGGGGGCGGTGGGGCAAAGGACGGTGTGAATAGGTCGTGGGGTGGGTCTAGGAGGTTTGGAAGCGGTGCGGGCATTGAATGGCTTAGGCATCACGGGGAGAGTCTTCTTCCTCATAATCTGATCATCTGGATATTCCTTTACCGATGCTCCCTTGCACAAGCCATAAATAAGATAGGGGCACATTATCATCCGACGCTTGACCTTCTGGTTCTCTCTAAATTCCTCAAAAATGGTTTTCCCGACATCTACCTTCAGATTATAGTGTAAAGCATACAACAATTGCAAATCCTTGATGTGGAAGTGTGTTATGTTGTCCTTTGGTAGTAGACGGTTCTGAGAAAACTTTGCCTTTACTTTCCACTCATCCGGCCAAGTCGTCGTCACCAATTGACTTCTCAAATTGCTCCCTTTAGAAACCCACTGTAAGTCAGGATTTATGGCCTTCATCATTTCTTCTAACGGATCCGGATTTTCAGTATTATCCCAATGTGATCTCGCCGCAAACCAACTGATAAAGTCTTGCCCCTCGAAAGCCGGTATCCGGTAATAATCATTGATAGCCTTGACGGACCACGGAACATTAACCCCTCTAACTCTGATGAACCCGGACTCAAGATTGGCCACACTAAAGTTTGCATACCATTCCCAGACTAGTGACAGATTGAGATTCCCCTCTGGCTCATAAATCAGATTGTTCCACCCTCTCTTCCTCAAGTCATCAATGAAAGTTTGAGGCACAACTTTGAGGTCTAGCCCCCTCTCATAACACATATTTTTCACAGCGATGTACTCATTGTAATTTGAGAGAGCAACCGGTGAGTTAAAACGCTGCTCGAAAGGAATAATGTCATCAGGAGGGGGATCTAGAGAAGGGTCTTGCTCGGGGGCACTCTGTGGTGGGGTAGTCTGAGGAGGAGGTGGAGCACTGGGTCTTACAGTTTTGGCTTGCACATGTGCCAAGGGCACATCGCTCTCAAGGTCCGTAGCCTCCTTACTATCACTACTAGTATTCCTTCCCTCGGTATCTGGCTCAAAATCTTCGTCTGAGGTCTCATCCCTCAACTGTCCCTCTGGCCTAAGGGCTCGAGGATTCCTACTCTCAACTGTACCACTGATTCGAATACCACCCGTAGGTACCCGAGGAGAAACTAGGGTTTTCTGTTTTTTGGGCATATTCCTAGTCACCGGTTGTTTTCCCTTACCTTTACTCTCGGTTTCCTTACGTTTAGTTTCCCTCATTATCTCTGAAAACTATCCAAACATCACCAAACAACCAATTCGACAACAAAACCGACCCGGTTATCATCCAACCGGGATTTCAAAACAAACCAACCAACCAAACGAAACCCCACGAGAGCCACACCATTCATCATCGATCAATATAACAAAACAAAACAAACAGAAACAGTATATACAATCAATAACCAATAAATAACGGGATAGGGGTTTAAAACCAAAAATAGGCAAAAATTAACCCTAACCGAAACTTAAACGTAAAACCAAAAATATACCTGTTCTATGCTTAAAAGAGACGATACGAATGATTTGGAGCGAAGAACGAGCCTCGAAACGTCACAAATGGCCAAATTCAACCTTGGCAAAAACCGCCAAAAGTGAAGATTGAATCGAGAATTTGGTGGATTTGTTGTTGGATTGGATTGAAGAAATCAAAAGAAGAGATCGAGGGGTGTTGTTTGCACTTTAAATCGCCAAAAACGGTTGAGAAATGAAGAATTTCGAGTGAAAGGGTGAGGAGCGGCCGCCGGACCCGTTAGGTTTATGGAAAAACGATTCTGAAACGCCGGTTTGAAGTTGCAGGGTATTTATAGGTGGAGGTCCCAAACGCGCGTTTGGAGTGAGTGGAACGTGCGTTTCGCATGTCCAAACGCGCGTTTGACAGGTGAAACGTGCGTTTGGGACGAGAAAACAGGATCAGAGAGCTGAGGCTTCAAACACGCGTTTGAAATGGTTCTAAACGCGCGTTTGGTAGGAAAAAAAATTAAACGCACGTTTGAAAGGGCTGAACGGGCGTTTGGAACCAGAAACTAGGAAAACACAAAATTTCTACCCCACACTTGATTCTAACCGCCCCGAGACCACTAGAAACACCAAACTAACTTAACAAACTACGGAATGGTGGGTTGCCTCCCCCAAGCGCCTTTGTTTTACGTCGTTGGCTCAATGGATTATACGGTGCCGTTGGCATGAGACGAGAAAGGGTAGAAAGATGGAAAGATGGATTAAGGATTATACGAGTCAAGATTTAAAGTCCATGACAAGACTTACAAGATTCATCACAAGGTATGGGGTCTTCAAGGTGCACTATTTCTAGTGCTTCATCGTAAGGCAACCTCTCATACCTTTTCAACCGCAAGCCATTGGTGGTAAATGTGCCAAACTTAGGATGGGTGATTTCAATAGCACCGGACGGATAGACTTTTGACACAACATAGGGACCGGACCACCTAGACTTCAACTTCCCTTAGAAAAGATGCAAACGAGTATTGTAGAATAAGACTTCGTCACCCTCATTGAAAACACGAGGTTTAATCAACTTATCATGGAATAATTTAGTCTTTTCTTTATACTTCGTGGAAAGGTCATAAGCACAAAGGTGGAACTCATCTAGTTCATTCAATTGGGCCATACGCTTCTCACCAATTAAGGTGTCATCAAGGTTTAGCATTTTGATGGCCCAATAAGCCTTGTGTTTGATCTCTACGGGAAGATGACAAGATTTACCATAGACTATCATGTAAGGTGACATGCCTAGGGGTGTCTTAAAGGCTGTCCTATGGGCCCACAAAGCATCATCTAACTTTAAAGACCAACTCTTAACATTCGTGTTTACCGTCCTCTCTAAGATACGCTTAATACCCCTATTCGTGACTTCAACTTGACCACTCGTTTGGGGATGGTAAGCGGTACCTAACTTGTGTTTCACTCCATACTTCTCTAAAAGCTTATCAAATGGCTTATTGGCAAAATGGCTTCCATTATCACTGATTATAGCACGAGGCACCCCAAACCGACAAAAGATGTTCTTACTAAGAAAACGGATAACAACATTCCTATCATTGGTGGGTGAGGCTAAGGCTTCGACCCATTTGGACACATAATCACATGCGACTAGGATGTACTTGTTACCACACGAAGAAGGGTAGGGGCCTATAAAATCAATGCCCCACACGTCAAAAATCTCACAAACAATGATCGGCTTCTGAGGCATCTCACTCCTTCTAGATATACGACCGGACCGTTGACAAGCGTCACAAGATTTCACATAAACATGTGCGTCTCGGAATAGAGTGGGCCAATATAGTCCACTTTGCAACACTTTCAAAGCTGTCCTTTGCCCCGAGAAATGACCCCCGGCCTCTTTGTCGTGACAAAAAGAAAGAGCACTCAAAATTTCACTTTCCGGGATGCACCTCCTCAAAATGCCATCCGAACACAACCTAAATAAGCAAGGATCCTCCCACACATACTTACCAACCTCACTAAGGAATTTACGCCTTTGGTTTGAGTCAAGGTCGGGGTCTACAAAACTGCACTCGGGGTAGTTGACAAAAGGAGCAAACCAAGGACTACCTTCCTTACCGATTTTTAGAAAGTTGCCTTTCTTAGCCGGAAGTAGGGTGTCAAGTGCATAAAGTTGCTCGCGAGGAAAAAAATCATTTATCTCTCTTTGTGCATTCACCAACTCCTCACTAAGCTCCATGCGACTCAAGTGGTCGGCTACGACATTCTCACAACCTTTCCTATCACGGATCTCTAGATCAAACTCTTGCAAGAGCAAGATCCACCTCAAGAGGCGGGGTTTGGCATCTTGCTTGGCAAAGAGATAACGCAAAGCGGCATGATCCGTGTGGACAACTACCCGAGAACCTACGAGATGAGACCTAAACTTATCGAACGCAAAGACAACTGCTAAAAGCTCTTTTTCAGTGGTGGTGTAGTTTTGTTGGGCCGGATTCAAGGTGTGACTAGCATAAGCAATAGGCTTGAAGATTTTGTCGATCTTTTGACCGAGGACCGCACCAACCGCGGTGTCACTCGCATCACACATGAGCTCGAATTCTTGATCCCACTTCGGGGCAACTAAGATAGGAGGGGATACAAGAAATTTCTTGAGCATCAAGAATGCTTCAACACAAGCTTGGTCGAAATCAAACGGGACGTCTTTTCCAAGAAGAAGAGTAAGAGGACGGGCTATTTTCGAGAAATCCTTAATGAACCTACGATAGAACCCCACATGGCCTAGAAAACCCCTAAGATTCTTTAGGTTGGTGGGCATAGGAAGCTTAGCTATCGCTTCTACCTTAGCCTTGTCTACCTCTATACCCTTACTAGATATCTTATGCCCTAAGACTATCCCTTCCGTAACCATCAAATGACACTTCTCCCAATTTAGCACCAAATTCGTCTCCTCACATCTACTCAACACCTTTTCAAGATTATCTAGACATTCCTCAAAGGAATCACCAAACACACTAAAATCATCCATAAAGACTTCTAAAAACTTTTCAATCATATCCGCAAATATGGCAACCATGCACCGTTGGAATGTTGCGGGTGCATTACACAACCCAAAAGGCATCCTACGGAAGGCAAAAGTACCATAGGGGCAAGTATAGGTAGTCTTTTCTTGGTCCTCTAAGGCCACATGTATTTGGTAATACCCACTAAACCCATCAAGAAAGCAATAAAAAGCATGGCCACTCAATCTTTCCAACATTTGATCAATAAAAGGGAGGGGGAAATGATCTTTACGGGTTTGGTCATTTAGCTTACGATAATCAATGCAAATTCTATGACCACATACCAACCGCTTAGGCACCTCCTCACCTTTGTCATTGATCTCCACGGTCATACCTCCCTTCTTCGGCACCACTTGGGTGGGACTCACCTATTTGCTATCCGAGATGGCATAGATAATCCCGAGCTTCAACATCGTGACCACATCCTTCCTCACAACCTCTTGGAGGTGTGGATTGAGTCTTCTTTGGGGTTGCCTTACCGGCTTCGCTCCATCTTCTAGAATAATCTTGTGTTGACAAATGGTGGGACTTATGCCCTTGAGATCACACATCTTCCACCCAAAAGCACGCTTATGCTTCTTAAGCATCTTCACCAACTCATCTTCCTGCAAAGCCGTTAGTGTAGCAGAAATAATCAAAGGAAGTAAATCATCATTTTCAAGAAAAACATACTTCAAATGGGGTGGAAGCGGCTTCATCTTCAAATCTTTCGGTGGGTCCTCAATTGATGGCTTCTCTAGCTTTCCTTCAAGCCCAAGATCAATCTTCTCGGTCCACTTTTCACCCACGAAAGCCGTCTCTTCTAGCTCTTTTGCTTCCTCTTCCAACTCTTCTTCTTCATCGAGTTCCGTACTCACTCTTGCCATGCATTCATCGGAGTTATCTTTATAGACCTGCATGTCAACATGCTCCGAAACGCAAGGATATATAGCATCAATAGAAAAACAGTCCTCGGTGCTCTCCTTAGGATGTTTCATAGCTTTATAAACATTGACCGCGACTTTTTCATCTCCAACTCTCAAAATAATCTCTCCGCTCGCAACATCTATCAATGTCCTTCCGGTTTTTAAAAAGGGACGTCCTAACAACAAAGGTGTTTTGGAGTCCATTTCCATATCAAGTACCACAAAATCTACCGGGAAGGCAAACTTATCCACTTTCACTATGGCATCCTCTATCACTCCCATAGGCTCCCTAATAGAACTATCCGCCATTTGAAGGGTCATCCCCATTGGCTCCAACTCTCCTAGGTCAAGCCTCTCATATATAGCTCGGGGCATTAAGCTTACACTAGCCCCCAAATCACATAAGACACTAGGAAAATGGGTCGTACCAATAGTAACCGGAATAGTGAAACTACCCTTGTCTCTAACCTTCGGGGGAATCCTAGATTTTCCATCAAAAATAGTGGAACACTCTTCATTAAGACACACAACTTCTTGCATTTTACCCTTTTTAGTTAGCAACTCTTTTAAGAACTTACAATACGAGGGCATGTTTGCATGTGCTTCAAGAAAAGGAATGTTCAAATCAATTTTTCGCAAAATCTCAAAAAATCGGCTTTGAGCCTTATTCAAGCAAATTTGTCTATGATTCTTAGGGGGATAAGGGAGAGTACTCAAATCAAAATCTTTAGAATGAGGAGGGATCATACCTTTCTTACCTTTAGTGCGTGGGGAAGACGGCTCTTTCATTGGCTCTTTCCCTTCTCTCCTAGTTGGTTCCTCCTCTTTCACATCGATAACCACATAATCTCCCCTAGCTTGAGCTTCTTTCCTCTCAACTTCCTTCTTCTTGATATATTCTCCATGATCTTCTTCATCTTCAATCCCATCTATATCACCATCCATAGCTCCCGCTTCGGTCTCAATCGGAGCTTTTCTAGCTTTATCCTCCTATAGGACATTCTTTTCTCCATTCGTCCTCAACACTTTACCACTTCGAGTTAAGATGGCGCTTACATTTCTCGGATTCTTTTCGGTGTTACTCGATAAGCCGCCTTTCAACTGAACATGTTCCACCACTTGACCAAATTGAGTTTCGAGATTTTTTATGGCGGAACCATGTTTGTAGTTCATCTCAACCATGTCCTTCTTTATCTCCGCAAAGTTTTTGTTCATTTGCTCCAATATGACATCGGTTGAACTTT
The DNA here is from genome assembly GCA_026214975.1 of Gentiana macrophylla. Classification (NCBI taxonomy): domain Eukaryota; kingdom Viridiplantae; phylum Streptophyta; class Magnoliopsida; order Gentianales; family Gentianaceae; genus Gentiana; species Gentiana macrophylla. The sequence continues at coordinate 81,002,701 of CM047809.1, read as the reverse complement.
TCTGAGGTATAGGAGCCAAAAGAGGAGGGTTTTGATAATTGTTAGAACCTTGTTGACTACACCCTCCTTGTTGTTGCCTTTGGTGTGGGGATTGATAGACTTGCCCTTGTGAAGATTGGCTTTGATTTTGGCCTTGTCTATAACCTTGGTTTTGGCCTTGGTTTTGATTTCGGTTCCAACCTTGATTATTGTTATTCCTCCAAGAACCATCACCTTGATTTCCATAATTCCCTCCTTGACCTTGTCCCACATAGTTCACATCTTGGGATTCTTCATACGGTTGCCCACCTTGTTGCTCCCCCATATATTGGCCTTGATAGGGGCTTTGCAATTGATTTTGATATTGGGGCCCCGTATTCCATTGCTCCATAGAACAAATACTCATCATCCGCTTGGCTAACTCATTCATGTTATCTTGAGATAGAGTACTAGGTTGCCCATGAGTCGAGGATTGAGGATAGGACATATTTTGAGCTTTGGTTTTCATCCTACAATCCTTTGCCGAGTGTGGTCCACTACATATTTGGCAAAGCTTAGCACTCTCATTCTCCTTTTGCAATCTCCCCAACTATTGCTCCATCGCTTGTACTTGAGCATGATATTGGTCATTTGCCTCAACTTCTTTCACTTCAACCAAACCGGGCTTCTTGCTTCTTGTCCCCTTTCTACTTGACGATATGTATTGCCTCGAGGTCTCTGAAATTTTTTCAATTTGGTTCATGGCTACTTCGGGTACCATACTCATAATATCCCCGTTGCATGAAGCATGCAAGGTACTTTGGTGTACTTGGTCCAAACCCCGGAAGAAAGCATGTACTACCTCATAAGATCTCAATCCGTGCCCCGGGCACTCCCTCAACAAAGCCTTAAACCGATCCCAAGACTCATGTAGCTCTTCTCTTTCATAAGCATTTAATGACATGATAGCTTCTTTCATATCCATGGTCTTCGATGGGGGGTAATATTTCAGTAGAAAAGTCTTGACCACTTCTTCCCATGTGTGTAAAGAGTCATTAGGCAACGAATCATACCACCTCGCTTGCTCTTTCAAGGCGAACGGGAAAAGCATAAGTTTGAGCGCCTCATCACTCACTCCATTGATCTTTGTTGAGTTCACTATTTGGAGAAAGTGATCAATGAACAAATGAGGATTTTCTAAAGCGGTCCCTTGAATATAGCGTTGTCTCCCAACAAATGTATGATATTTCTGTTCAATTCCAGATTGTTGGCGGCCACCGGCGGCATTTGAATTGGACTATGCCCCATGTTGGCCGTAGGAGCTAGCACAAAGTCCCTACAAGTCAAACCACCTTGATTTTGCTCTTGTTGACCGTTAAACCAATTAGGCATCGCATTGACACCTTGATTATGAGCCTGATTTTGGTTCTGTTGAAGTTGATTCAACATCCATGCGTTGAACTGTTGCATAAGAGCGGGATCCATTTGATTCCCTTGGACCTCTTGTTGATCATTTTGAGGTATAGGCCCATTTGCATTCGCCACATTGTTTCCTTGTCCATTCCCACCTACTTGTGTGATGTTGTTGACAAGAGGCGGGTTTTGAATTGGGAGTCCATTATCATTCCCCAAATTTCCTTCAAATCCTTGTCCACCGTTTTGTGCCATGTCGGATCCTTCTCCCAACTCACCCAAACTATTCTCTTCAACGACTGAATTCGACTCCACTACTTGACGATTCCTTCTCCTCTGACTATTTCTATGCCTTGCATAAGCCTCAATTCCGTCTATGTATGGTTCGAGTGGTGTTTGAGATCTCCGGGTCATGCACTACAAAAAGCAAACAACAAGAAAACAGTAAAATAAAACCTAGGCCCAAGCCTTCGGTTCACATACAAGATATCACAAATAGCACACAATTCCCCGGCAACGGCGCCATTTGGGTTCGAGAAAATCCTCCCAACAAAAACAATTTATAAAGACTCGAAACCGTGGGTAAACTAACTCTCTAACCGGCAGTGTACCGGGTCGATTGCTAGAATAGCTACAGGAGTACGAGGTCGAACCCAAAGGAATCGTCTTTGTAAGTACCAAAGTGAACGTAATGCTTAGTCTAGGTGATCAATGATTTTAAAGTATTTGTAACTACAACGACACTAAAGTGATTTATACTAACAAGTCTAACGATAGAAAAGAGAGAAAGAAGATTAAACTACTAAGTTTTAAAGATAGATAAAGGGACATAGCCGAACCATGATCGAAATAGCTAGTTTCACCCCAAGGAATGACAAAACCGAGAGTGTGCAACAAACGAACGAACTCTTACGTTCAATTTCACGGGTACGTACTCCTAATCCCGGTGCTAAGGTCTGAACAACTCTTCCCCAACACCTTATGCAAAGTCGACTAACCTCCCCTAAGAGAGATTCATTCACAAGACAATAATGCATGAGAGCCGTTTAAACGTTAAAAACGAGTAACCTCGCACTACAATACGATCTTAGAACCCTTTTCCCACACCCCTCTATCTGAACAACTCTCAAGATTGATGTGTGTGATTTTGACCTAGGTGATAAATCTAGCCCAAATCCGTTATAACAAGTTCTAAGACATGAAATATGCAAGATACAACAATAAAAAGCACTACCCACTCCTAATTTCATCACCCAAAGGGTGATTTCACCAAATTTCACATGATTCGACTATGTAGGTGTTTAGCTACTTATTATACTAATCAAAACATGCACAAAACAGTAAATAAGAGCCATAACAAGTAAAAGAGAAGAGAAATATACCATAAAATTGCAGAAATTCGAGTTGAGATCCAAAAAGTACAAAATAATGAAGTAATTAAAAGGTGGTCTCTTAGTGTTTGGAATGAAAATCTGAGCTAAGAAATGGAAATATTAAGCTAATATGTTGTTGATTTACACTAAGGGAGAGTATTCTAAGCTATTACAAAATTCGAGCAAGAAATGGGTAGAGTTTTGCTAAGAAAAGCTAGATAGATCAAGAAATAGTCTAAGGGGGGTATTTATAGGTGGAGGAAAAATCTGCTGAAAAATCGGTCCAAACGCGCGTTTGGGAGCTGGAACGGGCGTTTGGAATCTTCAAACGCGTGTTTCGCTTAGTTGGAACGTGCGTTACTCATCATTTCTGGGCAGGGACTTGACTGTTCTTCATCTGGAACGCGCGTTTAGGAAGTTCAAACGCGCGTTTGAGAGACTGGAACGCGCGTTTAAGGTGGTTTCAAACGCGCGCTTGTATGGCTTCAACTCAATCAAATCGACTTCGAACGCTGCGTTTGGAGGGTTCAAACGCCGCTTTGAACCCCTGCTTTCCCAAATCTTCACTTTTCTTCCTTTTGGACCCTCGCCTTGCCTCGATCATGCTTTTTCACCACAAATTATCACCTTCCGGGTCCTCGAGACACCAATACCCTTCAATATCTTAAACAACCACAAACATCCAAACAATTCCGGAGGGTAAACGTGCACGGGAATGGGGTTAATATCAACAAATAAGGGGTAATAATCCATCAAGGTGACGGATTCATTCCCCGTGCCATAAGCTCACAATATCACCTCGAAAACGGTCTAATTTACCCAAAAATGTGCTGAAAGTGTGGTAAACGGGGGTAATTAATGCACCAGAGTCACGTAAAGTTGACTCCCATCAGGTTATACGTATCTTATCCAAAGAGGACTAAAATAGCCTTTTAAGAAAAGGTTATGAAACCTAGAAGATTGACCAAAGCCTAAACATATTGATGTTTGTTGGCTTGTGACAATTTATACCATAAACAATTGTTTGTCTCTCTCTTGGACTATTTTTAGAAATAGTTGAATGTACTTATTGAAGTACAACAATTTGGAAATCCTGAAAGGTTCGAGCTAGTACGAATATGAGATTGATGAGCTACATGGGAATTAAACTTCAATTGGATTGGAGTAATTAATCTTCAATTGCTACAGTCTGGGTTTGCAGTCACTTTGATTAAGTGATACAGTAAGCTGGAAATGTTCTAGCCTATGGGTCATCAGAATTCTACAACTAAGCCAAAACACAAGAGTGCCTTGAAGGCGCAAATGAGCAAATACATGGATCTAGAAGGTTCATTCCTGAACCTTATACGGTTCTTCCACCTTTTCTATATAGTTGATATAGTAAGTGGATTCATTGCTTAAAGCAAGGACCAGGGTCTCGTCGAAGATTCATGTGTGTGTTGAGGCGGTTCCTTTGACTTGATCATATGGAACGTGATATGAAGATAGTATGAGTCTCCACGGATAGCGATCCGTTTATGGCTAGGGCTGGTTACGAGTATTGCATGAGATTCTTGTGTTTCAACTTGGTCTTGTGTGTGCTAGTGATTGGTTTTAGGCCAAGTGGGAGATTGTTGGAATAGTGTCCTAAACCCATTCGGGTTGGACCGGATCCGACCGGGTTGGATCATTTCTACTATTTCTTTATGTTTGTACATATATTAAATGGCTTTATGTTGTCATATATATGTTCTTTTAAAAGAACCAATTATGAATTGTTATATGATAACGTCCTTAGTATTAAACTGTGATAGAGAAACCATGATAGGCGATTATGTTTGATGAGATCTCTAATCACTTTAATAAGTTTGATACTTAAATGTCTCTAGGTTCATATACTATTAAACAGGGCATTGATAGTATGAACATGCTAGCACGTATTAGATGTCTTATGTCTTTAAGGTCAGGGATAGATCTCGTCTATCGAAGTGTGGAGACACTTGGACTGTATGTGGACGTGTATTAGAGAATGCGTACGTTAGACTGACCCACTTACACAGATAAGTGTCACACTATGTGGCGGTTGTGTAATTATCCTTAAGACCGGAGTCTTCATGGCATCACGGTGTGAATTGTCATGCTTTGACACTATTGAGGTTTCCCCTAGCCATGGGGCGATCATGCGGTAGTGATTGGGTATGATATTGAAGCATGCGGAGTATACATGATTGGTCGTCTGGGAATCGCGTATCCTATGATTGGGATCAAAAATCCGAAATGGCCTACTTATAAGGAATGTCTAGCTCTCGTGAATCTTTGCAAAGTGGGAGTAAATGTGTTACTTCGAGAGAGCATGATATCCAGATTATAAGATACGGTCGTTAATGTTTGACACTCGACGTACGACCGTATGGATATTATTACAGCGATAGGATTGTAAGTTACACGGTAACTGTTTCACATGAAAGGTAGTAGTCATTGCATTTGACTCGTCTGATGATTGAGGGTCACGGTGTGTTGCTAGACGCTATCCCGTGATCGTTAGGTATGAAGGGCATTTTAGTAAATTGCACTTTGTGTCTACGGCCAACATATTCGGAAGCCTATCGGGTCACACACATATGAACATCTAGCCAGATTAAAATGCGGTTATAGATGATAACCAAATAAGGAAAGTTTATCTCGAGGCTATAAGGGTTGTAGTGGTAGATTAATATGGTGGTATTTATTTATTATGAATAAATAAAATACAAGATATTAATTATATATAAATTATATTAATTAAAGAATATTCCGGAAGTCAATTAGTTGGCATATGGGGCGCCACAATTGAGTGTATGAGATACACTTGGATTGTGCACTTTAATTAATAAGATTGCCATAATATTAATACTCCCTCCGTCTCAAAATGTTTGGGACGTTTGACTTTTCAACCGCTTACGAAAAGTCTAATTAATCCTTCGAATTTCATCAAATGATCTAATACTTTTTGCATTTATGTACTTTAAGTTTCACTCTATCATAACCCTAATAATATTACATCAATTAACGAAATTCCAAGGATTAATTAGACTTTTCGTAAGTGGCTAAAAAAGGAAATGTCTCAAACATTTTGAGACGGAGGGAGTATAAGATATTAATTGATTTTGGAAAAATAGATTTATGGTAATAAGTTAATTATAATCAATATAAGATGTTGGCGAAATAAATTATAATTAAAGAGATAAATCAATCTAGGAGATTTTCGTTATTTTATTGGAAAAAGGTTTTCTTCTCCTCCACACCATATGGGGCACCCCAACCACTATACCCTCCTCTATCTGTTGCGGGTCAAGGGGTCCTTCTCCCTCCCCCTCTTCAAACTCCAATGTGGTCAGAAATCCATAATAGAGTCCGACCACAACGACCGAATTGATTATCTTCATGCATAAGGATTATAGGAGGTGGGTGTCAAGCTCTTTTGTACATCACAATTGCAAGAGCTCATAGTTCTTGTGTAAAATAGAGAGCATCTTTTAGATAGTTGGAGAGAGGGGAAAATGGCCGGTCTAGCAACTGGAGTTTTCCAATAGCAATCCATGATGGGATTCCGGCGGGCTGTTCGTGTGGACTAGCGATAGAGGCCGAACACTTGGGCGGCTCTATGCAGAACTACTCTCCTTAGACGGTCAAAGTGTCGATCTTATAGATCAACCAAGGTAACCACCGTCTATTACTTATTTGTTTATTGCTTAAACGAAGTCGATCTTGGGTAAAAGGAAATCAAATTTTTGAATTCCGCTGCGTTCCCGCGTTGATTTCCTAACATAAGCCCGACCTCAGCTCGGCACGCTAAGTCTGGCCCTCATACCGCGAGACGTCTTCAGACTTCACCTTACGAAGTGGCTTACGGCATTTATTCCGCAAGACGGCTTAGGGCCTTAACCTTGCGAAGGGGCTTATGGCCTTCACACCGCAAAACAGATTACAGCCACCTTGCGAAGCGGCTTACGGCCACATAAGCCCGACCTCAGCCTCGGCTCTGTAAGCCCGGCCTCAGCCTCGTTACTCTAAGTCTGACATCAGCTCGGTACTCTAAGCCCGACCTCAGCTCGGCACTCTAAAGCCCGACCTCAACCTCAACACTCTAAGTCTGACCTCAGCTCTACACTCTAAGCCCGACCTCAGCTCGGCACTCGGCCACATAAACCCTCTAGCTCGGCATCATATTTCTGCTCGCGCTTAAGAGAATCTTCTATCGCTCTGCAACAGCCATCTCGGCAAACGGTACATCAAGTCATCTACAACTTTACTCCATGACTCTCACAAGTACAGTGAAGAGCTCAAGGAGTAGGGGGCATTGATATGCCAAAATCGGCAAGGCCCTGCTAAATCCAGAAAAGAGACATAAGACTAGTAATGGATAGGGACCACGATCCTCATCATTAGCCTAGGCAAAGGGGAATAAAGCAGCAAACAACTAGCTCGATACAAAGCACTGGGAGCCGACCTGCTCGCCCCTCTATCTCGCCATCCTTCAACACAACTAGGCGACAAAGTTCATTTACGACGCTCTTCAGCTTGTCACCTTAAGTCCGACCTCAGCTCGGCACTCTAAGCCTGACCTCAGCTCGGCACTCTAAGCCCGACCTCCACTCGGCACTCCAAGCACGACCTCAGCTCGGCACTCTAAGCCCGACCTCAGCTCGGCACCCTAAGTCCGACCTCAGCTCGGCACTCTAAGCCCGACCTCCGCTCGGCACCCTAATCCCGACCTCCGTTCGGCATTCTAAGCTCCTGCTCCGCATTCTAAGCCCGACCTCAGCTCGGCACTCTAAGCCCGACCTCAGCTCTGCACTCTAAGCCCGACCTGCTTCGGCAATCAAATCCGACCTCACCAGCACTCGAGCCCGACCTCCGCTCGGCACTCCAAGTCCGACCTCAGCTCGGCACTCCAAGTCCGACCTCAGCTCGGCACCTTCCTGGTTTTCCTACTTGAGCACTCGTTCAATGGTCTTTCTTGGCACCTCAAAGCCTTCAACGAGTCCGTCAGGGCTCTCTGCTCACCGTAGGCTCTTTGCCCGTCGTAGGCTCTCTGCCCGACGTAGGCTCTCTGCCCACCATAGGTTCTCTGCCCTCCGTAGGCTCTCTGCCCGTCAAGGCTCTCTGCCTGCCGTAGGCTCTCCGCCCGCAGTAGGCTTTCTGCCCACGAAGGGCTTTCAGCCCTCCAGGCTCGCAATCTACCAGCTGGCCAGCTCCGTGCCTCTATAAATATCACATTCACCTCCATTACAACTCTCTGATTAATTCCTCTAAGAACTACGCATTGGCTTGATCTCTTGAAAAGGGTATGTAGGCAGCCTTTCAAGCATAGCTCATAATCTAAAAACACCATCCTCCTCCTCTTACTCCACAAAAGCTCCATCTTTTTCTTGAGCTCCACCGCACCTCACCGGAGAAATCACCCTCAATCAGCTAGATATCCACCTCAAAATCCATATACCGCAAACCTGATATTTCTGACCATATCACCTTTTAGAAAAGGAAAGAGAAGATTCTATACCGTTGCTACAACAACAAAAAGAAAGGTCAACTTCAACTGCCGGAATATCGTGAATCACTCTTAAGCGATCTCGAACTCAACCTACTACAAAACCACCTTCTCGGGGTGGGGAAAACAACATACTAAAGGGTAAGTACAAACTTACATAGTAAAGGGTATAAGCACCGAATCTACACCTATTATAACGCAAGGATTAACATTAATAACAATACTAGTTAAATCACATGGAAAGGCAAACAATCATGATTACATATATGTTTCACTCGCTCACCACACTCTACTAGTATTCTCACTAGTTGACTCAACCACATAAGACATTTGTTACACACTAGTCCAATGACACTTTGTCGGGTGAGAATGCACCGAGACATTTCTTGTAGCTCTAGATGTTATTTATGTGGATTACTATGTGAGTCCGGTTGATATCTGATCATATGGAGGCGTAATAATACCGTGAAGCGTGGTATAAACGTGGCTCACCAAGGACAAGCACTTTTAGCTTTTAGACTCATCAAGTATTGTATTTAAGCGTTTAATCTAACCACTTAAGTTCATTGTACATAAAAAATGCTTTTTAAGGACCACTAGACATTAGACAAACTCTATATTACACTACTTAGCACATTGCACAGAATATTGGAATCTAATCCAATACCCACGAGGCTAAGAAATAAGGCTTCCGGTGATCCCGAGTATCTCCCCGCAGAGGGTCTCCACAGGGTGCTGAGCCGAATACACCAGAAACCGAACCCTTAACTTCATCATGTTACAAGTAAGACATTGAGCTCAAGTCAACATCACATAAGGCCAAATGTAAGGTGTGACAATGCTCCCGTGAGACACGGTGCGGAGCCAAAGCCACAAGAACACGTACGCTTGACTTTACAACATTCCACATAACTCGCTATTCAATTTTTGCCTAGAAAATCAGCCAACACTCTAGGATATAATTCCTTTTTTTGTTCACCATTTTAAACACTAAATCTACTCCAATGCCATACAAAAATAATACGAAAATTATTCTACTACATGCTTGTAACATTATAGTAGATCTAAACACTAGTATAACGTGAAATTCAAGTCAAAGTGATATGAAATTACTCTAAAATGTGCTTGAAGTAAAAAGCTACATCTACACTGACGATGCTGGATTTTGTCATGTATAATTTCGGGTCAATTTAATCTAGGGATGATCGAATCAAGGATGATTTTGGGGGTGATTTTGGGGTTTTATGGCTGAGTCCAAGAATGTATCTTGGATTGCCTACGTATCCTGTGTAATGTCCAGGAATCAAGCCTTACGTAGTTCCTGGAATGATGTATTTATAGGCACATGTCCTTCTCTGCCCTAAATTTGGGGCGGTTTGGTCTATTGACATAATTACCCTTAAATGGGCCTTGCCCTCTTGCCCAAGTAACCTGCTGGATGGTGGGCCTAGGAGCCTGGACTGAAGTCCATGGTATCGACTCGATGGACACCGACATGGGTACTCGAGATGGAACACTTGCAAGATCTGCTGGCTGCGGTGGTGATCACTGATTCGTCTCGTATTCGACCCGATGCGGATAATATACTTGGACTTTTCCACATGCTAGTTTGGACCAATTAGATAATTCCACGTGGAGGGTGAAATCCCATATCGCCATAAGCCCCCAGACTGTCTGAGCTCTTGAGGTCGTCCGATCCACAAAGGTGTATCTCGCCATCGCTATCCAATGCTCAAATTTAAATCGCCTCGCAGACTTACTTCTGTGGAGTCCGACATACGGCCTTTCCATGTCTCGCTTTGCAAACTTTTTATCTTAGCATTATCTGTCCCCTAGGACTTATAACGTGTGGCTAAGTTGACATCGACTTCGATGCCGTGAGTCGTCGAATGAATGATGAGATGTCCAACTTGGAATCTGCCTCGTTGAAATTGGCTTCGAGGTCAGAGTGCCGAAGGAATGTTGAGATGTCTCGCGATTGGGATCAGATTCGCCGAGGTCGACTTCTCTCAAGAATTTGACTTGCCACGACTTTGGAGTACAACGATTCGGATCTCGAATGTCGCCTAATATCTTGAGACTTTGCCTTAGCGCCAGAGATGATGCTTCTTCTTAGGCTTTGCCCTTTTAACCAAACGTTGTCGTTGGCTTCCATCTCAGTATAAACATTTAGCCGGTCATTTGGACTTGGCTTATTTTTCCTTGAAAAATCATCACATTTTTCCTTCTTTTCTTTTGTCTTTGATATAGACCATCTTGCTTTATGGCGGCATTTGGCCTTATTCGCACATCGCTTCTCTCATGTCGATGCATATATGTCGATATCGCTCCTCAAGTATCATGAGAACCTTAGGTTTGGATCATACAAGTATTTGACGTCAAACCCTCGCTGTTGTTGCGGAGTAGAATAGACGCCCCTGGCTGCCTCCTTTCGTTTGTCGAAATCGATGCCCTTTCGGCTGTCGATATATATTTCCGGCTATGATGTCCTAGTAATTACTGTCTAAAAAGATTGGTAATACGTCACTATCGCTCCGGATCTCGGTGTCGTGGTGTTTCTTTGTCGCTTATGACTCATGACACATGATCGCCGAGAGTTTTGGACATGGTCTCGAACTTCGATGCCTTAGCCTTTTGGTTCCATGGAAATTTTAGCTTCCCTGGTCATCGACCGAAATGATCATGCTGCCGACCTCGATGCCCTAGTAAATTCTCTCCATTAGGAGTCAGATTACGTCGTTGTCGACTCGGACTTTGATGTCATTGTGTTTTCGTCCCATTAAGACTTATAGCCGCTGGTCATGCCGATCATCGGAAGGCGTCCGACTTGCGGATCCTCGTAGACCGTTGAGTAGATCCTTTGTGGAGTGGATTCTCGAGATACGCAAGATGCTAGTCAAAAAGTCACAATAACCATGTGGATAATTCCCGAAATAAGAAGGCTCGTCCCGCCATGCTCGGCCAGGAGAGTTCCAAAATAAGATCGCTCAACTCTCCGTGTGGGGAATCTCTTGCCCAGAAATATGGTCCTCCAACCTCGGATGTCGAGCTGACTCCTGACGCTTCTTCATAATTGTCGCTCTTTGAATTGTACTTTTGTTGAGCATTCATTCGACCCTTTTGAATTTTTAATTCTGAATTCATGCTTTTCTCTTGATGTCGTTTGTGTTGTTGAATATTTGCTTAGGGTGTAGTCCTTTGGACTTAATTCCCTTGCGACGTTGCTTTATAGGGTGTAGTCCTTTGGACTTAATTCCCTTAAGCCCCTGGAAGTGTAGTATGAGTGCATGACTCATGGTACACTTGAATATGAGTCGACCTAGCGTTGTACTGCCTCATGGGCTTGACTTGGCTATTTGGTCGGAGCTCGATTCGACTGTCGTGCCTTATCAGGCTTATGAACTGGTCGAATTAAATAACTCCTTATTCGACTGTCGCACTTCGTGGTGCTTATGAACCCGGTCGAATAAGGTATCCATCGTGGGATCTTCCAACCGCCTCGCATCATGGCTTATTGGTGGTCGGGAGTGATATAAGCACCGCCATTGACTTGGCTTTATTCACTATTTTGTTTTAACTCCATCGTGTCGAGGGCTTGCAGATCGGAAGTGATATAAGCATTGTCAGTGACTTGGCTTTATTCACTATTTTGTTTTAACTCCATCGTGTCGAGGGCTTGCAGATCGGAAGTGATATAAGCATTGTCAGTGACTTGGCTTTATTCACTATTTTATTCCGACTTTGTCATGTCGAGGATTCGTAGTTGTGGTTGACTTTTGCCTCTTTTATCCTTTAATCACATGGACTTCTTTTGCTTTAAGGCTGGTCGAATTTTTTGCCTCTGCCATTTTGCATCATGGTAGATTTGCAATGTGAAGGCTGTAAACCATAACAAACACAAAAGCGTCTCGAGGAAAGACATGCTTATTAGAATATTTATGAAATTGTCACATGGACTTATTACAAGACATAAAAATGTAAAACAGATATTAATCGAGATAAGGCTTAGCTTATTTGGCGTGAACTGTTGGTACCATGCTTAGATGGCAAAGTGGACTTACATAAGATTGCCTTCGAGCTCCGAATATTATGCCGAGGCGAGCTTGGTCTTATTAAAGATGCGCTCGAGAGAGCTCCAAATATGATGCCGAGGCCAAGCTCGGTCTTATAAAAGATGACGCCGAGCCAAGCTCGGTCTTATAAAAGATACGCTCGAGAGCTCCAAATATGATGCCGAGGCGAGGTCGGTCTTATAAAAGATACGCTCGAGAGAGCTCCAATATGATGCCGAGGCCGAGCTCGGACTTATAAAAGATACGCTCGAGAGAGCTCCAAATATGATGTCGAGGCGAGCTCGGACTTATAAAAGATACGCTCGAGAGAGCTCCAAATATGATGCCGAGGCGAGCTCGGTCTTATAAAAGATGACGCCGAGCCGATCTCGGTCTTATAAAAGATACCGCCGAGCCGAGCTCCAAATATGATGCCGAGGCCGAGCTCGGTCTTATAAAGATACGCCGAGAGAGCTCCAAATATGATGCCGAGGCCGAGCTCGGTCTTACAAAGATGACGCCGAGCCGGGCTCGGTCTTATAAAGATAACGCCGAGCCGAGGCTCCAATATGATGCCGAGGTGAGCTCGGTCTTATAAAAGATACGCTCGAGAGAGCTCCAAATATGATGCCGAGGCGAGCTCGGACTTATTAAAGATTTGCCCATCGGTGAGCTCCAAATACGACTCCGAGTCGAGCTCGGGTTTTGGGCAAGACGAGTCCGTAGAGCTCGAATGCCGGTGCTCGATATCTCGAGTCTTTGTGGTGCAATGTGATTGTGATAAAAAAACATTACACATATAATAAAGACTTACAAAGTATATAAGAATTTAAAATAACAATTGTAAGAACCTGGAGAACTAAAGAGCTCGGCTCGCTCTTTGGAGCTCGAGAACTCGCTTCGTGGATAGCTAGATACGGTAGATAACTCGCAGCTTTCTGGGGAGCCACAGCAGTGTCTTTCCGGTGGCAATCAGACCTCGAAATGGATTCCGATCGGCACGAAATTTGGAGGGATCGTTCTTCCTTCACTTTCCTTCGATGTGACCGGTGGAAATTTTCTTTCGATGGCTCAATCTCCGGGAATAAGCCGCCCGATCTGGCAGCTGCTGTCCAGAATCCTGCTGCGTTTTTTGGTGCCTGCAGTAACTTCTTTGCCACGATCGAGAGTTCAATCGAACTCCGATCGGAATAAAATTTTGAGGGCTTGCTCGGTATTCATAATTCTTGAATCTGACCGGTGGAAATCTTGTTCCAACGGTTCAATTTACGGGAATATTCAGCCGACTTGGAACCTGCAGATTAGGGTTCTGCTGCGTTCCTATAATACAGTAGCAACTTATTTGCGACGATCGGGGACTCAAAACAACTCCGATCAGCATGAAATTTGGTGGGCTTGTTCGACCCTCCTAATCCTTGGATATGCACGGTGGAAATCTAGTTCCAACGGTTGAAACTCCGGAAATAATCCATCGATCTGACCGCTTTTTGGGCTGCTGCATTTTTGATACAGCAGCAACTTCTTGGCGACGGACGGGCATGTAACCGGACTCCGATCGGCACAAAATTTTGAGGGTTTGTTCGTCCCTCCATATTATTCACTCTGAACGGTGGGATTTTAATTCCAACGGTTCAAACTCCATAAATTAGCCGCCGATCTCGCTGCGTTTTTGGGTGCTGCGTTTTCTTTATTCAGCAACTTTCCGGCGACGATCGGCTATCTAAACGGACTCCGATCGTCACGAAATTTGGAGGGCTTGTTCGTCCCTCCTTATCCTTGAATCTGAACGGTGGAAATCTTGTTTCAACGGTTCCATTTCCGTCAACCAACCATCGATCAGACTGCGTTCTTGGCATTAAATTGATCACGAACCACCACTCCTTGATCCATCACCGATAGAAGACCCTCCTTCTAGCGCCAATGACGATCTTTGGATTTTGTCATGTATAATTTCGGTCAATTTAATCTAGGGATGATCGAATCAAGGATGATTTTGGGGTGATTTTGGTGTTTTATGGTTTGAGTCCAAGAATGTATCTTGGATTGCCTACGTATCTCAATGTAATGTCCAGGAATCAGCCTACGTAGTTCCTGGAATGATGTATTTATAGGCACATGTCCTTCTCTCCTTAAAAATTTGGTGCGGTTTGGTCTATTGACATAATTACCCTTAAATGGGCCTTGCCTCTCGCCCAAGAACTCTTTGGATGGTGGGCCTAGGAGCTGGGATCAAGTCCATGGTATCGACTTCGATGGACACCGACATGGGTACTCGAGATGGAACACTTGCAAGATCTGGCTTTGTGCGGTGGTGATCACCGATTCGCCTCAAGTATTCGACCCGATCACGGATAATATACTTGGACTTTTCCACACGCCACCCGACCAATTAGATAATTCCACGGAGGGTGAAATCGTGTCGTCATACACACCAAAATAACACATTTAGATTTGGTTGAACACCCCTTTACCTATAATTTCACCAAAAAACTCCAAGAACACTCCAAGAAAATCTTCAAAAATCTAAGCAACCCATTATGAATCTACAACTAAAACGAAGTTCTACGATTACTACAACTTTTAAACCCTAAAAAGTTGAGAAAAAGCTCAAGAACCCAACTTAGATCTAGAAAATGAGTTTTTGAAACTCTTAACCGATCGTAGTGAAACTTGTATAAAAATTAAGCTCTCATCAAGAGGAGTATTTTGGTGTAATCGATTTGTGATTCCGACGGTCGGATTGCCGGAAAGTGGAAATCTCTTTTCCTTTTCTTCTTCTTTTTCCTCCTCTCTTTTTCTTCCGTCATTTTTCTTCACTCAGCCGCAGCATTCACATATAAGGTGGGAAAATGAAAAATGAAAAGGGTTTGGGTTAGAAAGGGGATTATATAAAGGGTGATGCATTTCCTGTTTTGTTATTACTAAAGTTACATTTTAAAATACCGTAAAAACACTTTACCAATTACCTTGACTCTATTTATTTAATTAAAACATAACTTTTAAAATTATCGAGATACACGAAAAATCGTAAAAAGACTTTTATAGCCTTTACGGAGATACGGTGTATCACAACTTTATCGGTAAAGAAAGAAAAAAGTAATAAATCATTAAAAATGTAAAAAGACATATAAATAAAAACAATGTAAATTCTAAATTGTGACCGATAAAAAAACGGAGGGAGTAATAGACAGTACTATATATAGCCCCAATCATGGCCACTAATAAAATTATCATCATAAAACTAATGAAGTTTGATCTTCTTTTTTATGTGGACAATTGCAAAAAAAAAAAAGATAATAATAATAAACAAAAAAAAAATTTTAAAAAAGTCATGTATTTTATTTAGTGGAAGAATCCTGTATTGATATGAGATTTTCTTTCGTGGTAATACAACCAGCAAATGGGAAAAAAAAAAACAAACACATATAGCGACATAAGCAACTAATTGCGCGGATTGACAAAGCTAAGGATTGTAAAAATTGTCTGAAGCAAGGTGAGCACAAGAAGGGTAAGCGCAGCCACAGCAGATATGGTGGACCAAGGTGTGTTGAAATATGGATAAAGAAAATTCAACCACCGGAAGCGCCAACTATCCCGAGCGAACACCGCCACCTCATCGAAGAAGCTTGCCAAGTAGCATTTATCAATATCAAGCACCACACTTTTAGCCATATTATTCACAAATCTGACAACCTCATTGTTTGTTCCAAAGTAATTCACTATGATATTGTGCTCCGACAAATATTCCACGTCGCCTGTTGTTACTATTAGACAATCCAACAATATAGCATATGTTGTCATGTGTTTAGAACGTCCACCATGAGATTGCTCGTAAGCTACACAGTTTAACAAGAACGAAGTCATGAAATCGTCTAGATCAATTGTTGGCCATTCTATCACACCCTTATTGAATTTTATGCTCAAGAAAGAAGCTCCATTTCCGGGCCTGATGCGCTTCATTCTTGAAATGCGACGAATTGCATGAGTATTGATCGGTTCAAGGATATTGATTGCACCTATTCCCTCCGGGCGCTTCATTATTCTTAAAATGCGATGAATGGCATGAGTATTGATCACTTCATTGATTTCACGGTTTGCACCTATTTCCTCCGGTGGAATAAAACTGGATCGAAGAATATCAAGTATATGCATGCCCTGGAGATTGCTGTTCGTAGCATAACCCCACGGGGGGCAAAAAACGTTTTGGTTGAAATAAGGTGTCAACAGTGCTAAAATATCTGAGTCTGTTCCTTGGATCAACCGGAATAAACAATCAAGGATGAAAAATGGGATTTGATTTTCAATTCGAATCAAATCCCTCAAAAAAAAGGAGCCAATCGAAGTGATTGTCAACAGGGGATCATCTGCTTCAAAAGGAATCGATCCTCGTACTCTACTGATGAACTCAATGATGAAACAGCCGTCAAGAACCAAAATCTCGATTAATTTATCACTGTCAAAGTTGAGGTTTTCGGAGTAACAGTCCCTTGCGCTTGCTTCAAGTGGTTGCACAGCTTTCAACAAATCTTCTAAGCTCAACCCTTTGCTCTGGGTTCGCTCAAGTAAGAGTTTCAAGTATCTCCATTTGTGCTCTTCCATCACTTTGAACTGTGGATGGCCGTGGTGGTATGGACCTATGGAGACATGTTGAGGCCGATAGGCCTGACCATTGATATCGACTAGGCCTTGCGCTACTTTGTATATGCAACATGTGCGACGGCCTGCGGATTCACTGAGAATTTTGGGTGAAGTTGAGATCATGCGACGCATCAGGGCTAAACGATCCTTGTTCATTTCCCATGGTTCGTTAATGCCGTGCATCATCACTCAGTAATTTGTTCGGTACAGAGAGACCGACAGGTGAGCGTATGTAGTTGTTTTTGTTTATTTCTCGTTGGCCATCGAATCAAGAAAGTGGATAATAGTTTTCTTTTTTTTATAGGAAAATTGGATATTATCAGAGGCCGCTATTTTTGTTAGCTAGTCAATCGGAAAAAAATTTCATTGGTGTCATCCGTCACAAAAAGTGTAATGCCTAAAAAGTTTTCTACGGTTGCGAGTGAATTAGTCAAAATTTCCAGCGCGGGACGGGTAATTAGGTCAAAATTTTGGATCGGAACCGGGTTGGGCAGGTAATTATGTCAAAATTGATATTTTTACCAAAACGACGTCGTTTCGCAAATTTATTTATTTTGTTTTAAATTTGAGTGGGGTGCTGTGACCCCCTAGGTACACTGGATCCGCCAGTGCATTGATCGGATGACGAAACAAATAGTAGGAGATTGAATTAAGCATATAATTTAGGCGAAAGGGGCCGGAAGGACAAAAAAAATCATAAATGGGGTTAGCAAGATGTTACTACATTTTATATGATTAAAAATGACAAATTCATAATAAATGGACAAAAATACCATTTTACACATTAAACACGTAGTAACGATAGATAAAGTGTAGTAGAATGACCAAAAAACAAGTAGTAAATAAATGTAAAAACAAGTAATGTAACCCATAAAATGTAGTAAATATCCAATTAAAAAGAGTAATAAACCCAAAACAAAAAGTAATAAATAAAAACAAGTAGTAATGTACCATAAAATGTAATGTAACGCCAATAACATGTAATAATGTACCATAAAATAGATAAAGTTACATCAAAAAATGCAGTAACGTTAAAAAATTAATAGTAACAACCCTAAAGCCTAAACTTTTTATTAAAAAAAAAAAATACAGCCTGCTTCTCTGGCAACCATGGCCGCCGTTAACTCATTCGCCGGTGCACATGGCCCCAGCCCGACTGCCATGGTAAACACCCCTTGTTATCCGAAGTCCTCAACCCAGCAACTACATTCTGCAACCCCCTACCGCTTACCTCCGGCATCTACCAAATCTGCCCTGTCGTTTCCTTCACAGCTCACTACACCGGCAAGTTCCTCATCCCCACACCCGCCCTCCCTCTTTCTCCCCTTCTGGTGCCATCCCAGTAAACGTCCGGCATCCATACAGCCACAACCAATCGCCGACCTGCTGCTCCCTTCCGCCGGAAATTGCAGCTCCCTCCGCCTCACCCCACAACAAACCCCCTCTATTCCGTCCACCGTCTAGCCGGAAACCTTTTTCCCATCAATCTCTTAATTGCACGCATAACCTGCAACATCCCTCCACCCATTACAAAATTAGTAGCATTGACCAAAATAGCAAACAACAGGGATGAGGGTGAGATAAGAATTAAAAAAAAGGTATATTGGTAAGTTTATGTAGGTTTTGTCCTAATTAATAATCAGTTTCATTGGAGTCTGATAAATAAATTAATTCGTACTTCTCGTCAAAAACCTATATATTTTATCCGGATAAAAAGTCAGCTAAACTTATTCTAGTGGTTGTATTTTCTATTTTCTTTGTTTATTATAAACACTGTATGGTTTTTTTTTCATCTGTGTGTATAGTGCATAAATATTTTTTCCCGAATAGAAATAGTAAATAATAACAAAAATGAAAATTTTAATTTTAGTTTTGTTAGTCTAATCAATCATAGAATGGTTGATCAAAACTTTAATAATAAAGTAAATAAAGTCTTCTGTTCATTTTAAAGGTTCACGGTTCATTATTGGATTAAGCATATATTTTATTCAGATAAAAAGACAACTAAACTTATTCTAAGGGTTGGTATTAATTTTATTTTTTATTTTATTTGTTCATTATAAACACTGGATGGTTTTTGATCATCTGTGTGTATACTCTGTGTGGACAAATTATTTGCATAAATATTTTTCCGGGATAGTAATAGTAAATAATAACAAAAAAGAAAAATTTTATTTTAGTTTTCTTAGACTAATCAATTATAGAATGGTTGACCAAAACTTTAATAATAAGATAATAAAGTCTTCTTTTCATTTTAAAGGTTCACCGTTCATTATTTAATTAGGCATATATTTTATCCGGGTAAAAGGACAGCTAAACTTATTGTAAGGGTTGGTATTAATTTTATTTTTCTATTTTCTCTGTACATTATAAACACTGTATGGTTTTTGATCATCTATGTGTATACTTTGCTTAGACAAATTATGTAACGTTCCGTATTTTAGGCCATAAAACGAAAAGGGTATAGTTGTCAAAGTAAAAATTATTATTATTATTATTATTATTATTATTATTATTATTATTATTATTATTATTATTATTATTATTATTATTCGACGAATTGCATAATAAAATTACTTATATTATGCTAGAAGTATTTTGTAGATTTGAAACCTTAAGTTTTAGTCCACTTATTCTGATCATTTTCTTCTACATTATTTAATCCATTCATGAAAATTAAATGTCAATAATAGTACATTAAAGCCTTGGAGTGAAATCAAACGGGTTGCTTAGTTAAGTCTCATTAGTGGCTCTCTTTTCCGCTCAAGCGCCTCTGCATGTTTCAATTAAGAAGGTATTGTAGCTGATCCTTAGTAGTTTAAATAGACATAGTTGGAAGGAGGTTCATGGTGGATTACTTAGAGCAGGGGCGGCTGCAGGAATTACGGAATGGGGGTCAGGGATCGAGAGCAAAGACAAACCATGGGGCGATAGTTTTATCTTTTTCTAGAAATACTGCAGGGTCAATAGTATTGAATAAACAAAACAGTGGGTCAGTCGCTGAAAATTAGGGGTCAACTGGATATGTCCTCCTATTTATCTATACAAATATACATAGTAATTTTATATATATATATAAAGGGGGTCAAGTGCACCCCAAACTTCCTACATAAAGCCGCCCATGACTTAGAGCAATTCTAGGACTCTGAAGAAATATAGCATATAAGTAGAAGAATACTTCAGTTGGTAAGCCGATCAACCTGGTGGAAGTCGTGAAGTGTCGTAGTTCATTGACGATGATGGATCTCGTCTAATATTAATCCAAGCCGAATTCCTCCTTGTGACAACGATCCAAGATCCCAAATTGATAATTAGATTAATCGGGGTTGGTTTTTGTGTATTTTTAGACTGAACTTGTGAGTTATTTCTCTCGAGTTGCCTACATGTCCACCATCGTATTGGAATCAAGTCTTTCATATTTTCTTAGGGTTGTTTATATTGGGGGCGTCTTGCCCTATTTCTTGTCTTGCAAGCATTATGATTATTATTATTCCCTAAGGATAAATACGCGCAAATCCCTATAATGTAGAGATAATTATGGATATATATATAAATGTGAGGATCACTGTCATTATGGCTCAAGGTTCTTTCTTTGTTTGTCCTTAACCACTCTGCACGTGGGCTAACAGCCGGGGTTGCTCTGTACGTCATGCGTCGAGCACCCAATGCCACTATGGCCGATCTGGGGCAGCTCCTCTCTACCAGGCCTTGGCCGACATGCGGTGGCTGGTGGAGGAGTTCCTGCCGATCTCTCACCTGGGGTTAGAGACCTACCCTTGGGCGTGTCTCTAGGGCTCCTGGCCCTTAAGGCCCATTTTTAAAGTCCTTTCATTTATTATATCCTTATAAAGGATGACACGTGACGTAGCTCGGGTTGCCCCTCATCAGAAGCCCCACAGATCTGACCATGCTTCTAGCTGGCCAGATCTGCGCCAATCCCGCTCGGCCGATTTTATCCGACCTCGAGTTTTGAATTCTCTAGCTGCCAGGTGGCAGCCTATTAATTCAGACGTCATTACTTTTTCAGGAACCGAGGTGTTTTTTTTTTCCCTTTTTCCCAAAACCGACGTCGTTTCCACGTCTGGGGGGGTTATAACCCTTGTCTTATCACTTGTCTCTCCCACTTCTTATTGTTGCTATTAAACGAAGGTTTGAGTTTTTCTATAAGACCTTTGCATTTCTACAAGTAAGCTCTTTCTCTTTTCTTCTGCATTTGTTCCTAATGAGGGTAACGTCTGCTACCAGTAGCTCAATTGAGAGAGAGTTCGGATCCTAATCAGAGGCTGAAGGAGAAATTTCTCATCAAAGGGCCCAATTAGAAACCCTAGTTCCTGTAATTAATCGTATAGGCTTTGAACATTTGATTGTTGATCCCCGTCTTACCAATCAACCCTACCTAATGATCCCCCATTTTTTTAACTTCTAAAACAGGACATGGCTACCCAGGCAACAGTGGGAAGTCATGGGCTGGATTCTTCTTTATTCCAAGACTAACTTGTCCAGATCTGTAGCACGTATGGGGTCGACCTAGACAGTTTTTCACCTCGTCTTCCCGGTGTTCCGAACCGTTACGCTCATCAGCCCCTAAAGGTGTACCGCGTTGTCTATAAAGAGTAGTTTGTATGTGGCCTTAGGGTTCCCTTCTGTCCGGCCTTTTTAGTTGTCTTTAGACATTATCAATTAGGATCTTGTCGATCGCTCCCCAATGGAGTTAGGGACGATCATAGGCTTTTTCATATGGTGCAGGTGCATAGACACATAATTTTCTATGGAGCTGTTCAGGACTTTCTATCAGCATAAGAAGGTTAAGAACCACAATGGGTGGTATTACTTCCCCCAGAATACAGACCAGCGGCGGGACATTCCCATTCTTTCATCTGGGAAATCCTCTATCCATAAGTGGAAATCCCATTTTATCTTTATCCGTCATGAGGGGCACCCAAAATTAGGTATGTGGAACTACAGATCTCTTGTTGCGGATGTGTGTCCTACTGGCGTTAACGCCCGATTGTTGGAAGACATTGCCAACTGTGGTGTGGTTCTAGACCATAAGGAGTGGTCTTCTGAGTTGATTGAGGCAGCTCATCAGGCTGACTTATGGCCTGAACCGCACAGGAGTCTTATTAAGTGGAGTATGATAATTGTAGGGACCTTCCCCTTGGTGTTATTTTTTATGCATGACTTAAACCTTTTTCCCTGCTCGTACTAACCTTGTTTTTTCTCACTCCTTCAGTGGCAGATTTTGCTGAGATTTTTGAAGAGGCCTTTTGTAATACCCTACTCCCGACCCCTAGGTCCACTGGGGCCATTCTAGGAGGGGTTGCGAAGCTCTCGCCGCGACTTCAGTAACGATACTTGAAATCCAAAAATAATCACTAAATCCACAAATGATTTTACAATACTTCAATGACGAACTTCATTGCAATATTACCACAAATCAATTTTACATAAATCACTAGCTATTTCCATTAAAAAAAATTACAACACATAAAATTACATTAGCTCTTAAAATAAAACGAGGTACCATCCAAAAAATCAATTTCTTTTTCCTCGGATCTCGACCAACATCATCACCTATACTCTTATTTTCCACTCGATCAAAACCATGTACATATATTTATAAAAGGAAAAAAAACAAACAAACAAAACAAACAAAAACGAGGCGTCAGCAAAAGACTGGTATGAGCCGTGTGTGAGAGTGTTATATTATATATATATATATATATATATATATATATATATATATATATATATATATATATATATAAACATAAAAAAATCACTATCTTGATGGAACATTTAGAAATAACAAATGAAGTCTTTCTTTAATAAAACCAAATGAAAATCATAAATTTTTATATTGAAGTGCACGAGCATTAGCGAAACATGTCGTTTCATTTACAAGCATCGCCTTTGGCCGAGCCGATGAGTCAAGTACCGCCCAAACACCAATTTTACCATGGATTTCAACCGCACTCCACGAGAACTAGCCATGTCTGACAACTCCGGCCGATTGTCGTGGAAAAGAATCAACCTTCACCGCAAAAACCTCCTACACGGCTCCATCCAACCCTATCCATGCCCTAGACCCACGCACCAACCGTCCACTTCTGATTTCCCGGCTGTAGTATGAATCTTCGGGGAAAAAGGTATCGTCCCCACTCTTACGAGTGAGCCTCTAGCTACTGTCGGAATGACTTCGAGTCAAGAGGCCCCGAGACTGGTGACTAGCCATTCTCCTAGAGCAGTAACTCTAATCCCCCTAGCCAACAGAGCTTTGACACTTTCGTGCCACGAGCGAATGAGCAAGATTTTATCCGTCAATTCCATGTATCAGTTTTTATAGATTTAGGAAAAGTGTGTACTAGCTCAAAACATCATAGTATTATTTTATTTTCTTAAGAAATCAAAAGACTTCCGAGTTTAAAACATCAACATTTAATATAAGTAAAATATTGAAATAATTAAAAAGACACACTTTGTCTTTTATCAAAATTAAATGAATTCACCAATTGGTTTTACAAAAACGATTGAGTGTCCATGTTCTCAAGATTCCATACTGCTGATCGAAATCCATTCTTTCCAATAACAGAATATATGCATTATGACACTTGAAATATAATTTAGCTACTTCCGAACCGATACCCACTTGATACTCCTAAAATTTTGGCCCCTGCTTGTTTATATTTGCTTGTGAACTTCATGTTGCACTCTATGTAGTAAACTGGGCACAATCTGATTACATTGACTAGAAAATGAATAAGCAAAATTACAACAAAAGGAAATTACAACAAAACAACTTACAGTTTGTTTTGAAACTGATTAAAAGTAGAAGGAAACCGAGCCGTGTGTTTAACACACTTTCCTTAAGACTAATTCGTCCCCTCACCGTCGAGTGCTTGAGCTTCAATGGAACGTTAGTCTCCCAGGATAGAACGGTTAACAAGGACAGGTTGCACCATACCTTCCTTGTGTACGAACTTTGTTGCTTGAACTCTCTATTTTCATAAGAAGGGTAGAAGAAACAGATTTTTCTGCTATATTTCGTGTAAGCTTCTGTGTATCTCTCTCTCTCTCTGTCTATGTTAGATGAAACAACATACAGCAGTATAAATAGGCTCTAGTAGAGGAGATTGGCAAACTGATGGAAGATGGAACAATTCACCAATTGAATGTCATCATCAATATGGAATAAGTGTTAGAACCTAGAAGGTCTCAAAGATTCACATAATCACGCTTGGAATTGGAATGGAAATAGCCTCACAAAGAAGCAAAGATTCAAGAGCATTCAAAGATTGGAAAATAAAAGATTTTATTTGCAAAACCAAGCCTTATCTTGAGCCCTTCGAATCGAGCTGCATTCGTGTACGCAGGACACGCAGGCATGCACAAGCCCAAGGGTAAATCCGGATTGGATTTGAACCCCCTCGCCTCACACAAGTAGAGAGAATGGTGTATAAAGTTGGTTTCTTATTCCAACTACACTAAAACAACATCATATAAATATTGACTCTTTTCCCTTCTTCCAACCAATGTGGGAGAAATAGCTTCTTCCCATTTTTCCTTTCCATAACACTTTCCATTCACACACTTAAGCCCAATAGGCCCAATATGACATATCATTTAAAATATTCCATTTTAACCATCAATTTTCCAACAATCCCCCACATGAATGGAAATTGTGTAAAACCCTAGCAAAGGCTCTAAGACTGACATAGAGAGTTCAGCGGTAGATGAATGCATAGGATAGGTAGGTGTGACCCTTTGAACCTTCCCTTGATTAAATATGTTTACTTACTGGCTGACTAGTAGACGCGATGTCCTTGAACTATTCTGCCGTTGATGTAAATGATGACATATCAACCACACTGCATCTACCTAGCAACATAGGTTCTTGCGGTTATGTCCATTTTGGCCGTGGACATCTGCCTGGTTCTGCAAGAGTTTCTAAGAATTGCGCCCTCACAATTCTCTTTGAAGCGGCCCCTCTTCTCTCTTACATAGGTGATTCTCAGAATTCGAGAATTTTCTCAAAATATTCTTCTTACACAAATCATTAAAAGCTCTTCCGTGAGCTTATCCTCGCTCAATCTCACTGCTTTCTTCATCTTAGGAATGAGCTTGAGGGTTACCCCCACATGCTGACTTTACTTCGCAATTAGGTTTTCCCATTGAACCAAGATCTTGGGATCTCCAATCTACAAGGTTGGGTTTTCCTTCAAAAGTTTTATTCTATGGGCTTTAGTCCCATTCCTCTTGATGATTTAGCAACTACCTCTCTATTTAACCCTTTGGTTAACGGATCCGCAAGATTATCCTCCGACTTAACATAGTCTAAGGTAATCGTATCAGCTGAGAGAGTAGTTGTCTAATGGAATTATGTCTTCGGCGTATGTGCTCAGACTTACCATTATACATTATGTTCTCAGTGCTCTTCCAATCGTTGATTGGTCATCACAGATGAATACATATTCCTGGCAATCGCTTCGCCATTGAGGAATATCGCTCAGAATTGATGCAACCATTCTCGCCTCTTCCCCACATTTATCCAAGGCTACAAACTCAGATTCCATTGTGGATCTGGTTATCACGGTTTGTTTGGAAGATTTCCAAGACACGGCTCCACCGCCTAACGTGAATACAAAGCCACTTGTGGATTTTGAATCCTTTGAATCAAAATCCAATTTGCATCAAGATATCCGATGCACTAAACCTAACCTTGGAAACGGCGCCGAAAGTCGACGGACATTACCTAGGCTATACTGAGATCCTAACCGGCAAAGTACCGGGTCAAATTGTAGCTCTAGTCTGGTGAGTCAGTCGTATTCCTCAGGAAAACATGGTAATTCTTTTAAGTGGGGTTAAACACCAAGAAGCTATTATTAACTCGATCTAAGTCGCAGCTTTTACTTTTTCCTGGTCGATTATGTTAGTAGTTAGATTGTTAGAGTTAGATGTTAGTAAAACAAAGAAATAAATACAAATAGATATATAGATATATTTTTGGATCTAGCCAAGAATACTTTATCAATCAATATCTTTTAGTAGAAATAAATGAGATGTATCTTCCTTTATTCAAGGTGTAAATTATATATGAATCGGTGTACTCCTAAGCTAGACAACTCCTCCTCACACGAGCGTATGAAATTGTCATATGTCAAATGTCATCACCCAAGGTCCACAATCGCCCCATGCTAATCTTAGTTAGTCCGAACAGTACCGAGTACAAATCTACCCCGGATAAAAGAGGTTATTCCGCTCGCCGACGGCCGATGTTATTCAAGAGGCTCCGGTTGTCAAGCGGATCGATTTAATACAAACGGTGTAGTTTCAATTAAACTGTGATTTTAACATTATTAAGATCTCGAGTACAAATTTCAATAAGATTCATCTTTCCAGGACAAATCTGCCCCGGGTAGGAAATCGGGTTCTGTTGTCACGCTTTCACTCGCCAATTTTACCCTCCGGTTTTTCTATTTTTTATCTCATATCCTAACTTCTCTGGTCAGTTCATCGTCAGGTTATATGTGGTATTCATCATGATTGATTACGCTATTCAATATATTATCAATACGTTGCAAAATAGAAAAGATTCATTATAATTAGTTTTAATCATGATTACCGAGTCGATCATTCATTTTACCAAAAGATTAACTAATTCGATTCATATATTGGCTAGACATATTTTTAGTTTAACATAGTGATAGATATAAATAAACAACAAAAGTAATAACTTGATAAAATTACCCGTTAAGTGCAAATCAAAGCCGTATTCTCTGAAAATAACAACTTTCTCGTAATTCTCTCGAGCATTACAACAAGATTTTACTTTTATTTATAAAAACATATATACATACATAGACATATGTATATATACGCCCAAAGATAAAATAAAACGAAAAAGAGATGAAGAACGGACATGAAGAAGAGGGGAATGGAAGAAATGGGAGGAGGTGGAGAAGAGAGATCTTGGCCAAGAGTGGCCAAGATGGGGCAAGGATTTTTATGGATATGGGGAGGTATTTATAGGGGAGTTGAGGAGGTTGTAATGAGGAGGTGATATTTGAGGAGATATTTTTGGAGAATATGCTAAGTATATGCCAAGGAATATGCTAAGCATATGCCAAGTTTGTTACAAGCATGTGGGAGGTATTGATGAGTTTGTTATGACTCATCATCATCATCATTAGTTAGCTCATGGAGTAACATGCAACAAGTTGAGCCAAAATATCCGGTTCGACCCGAGATATCAACTGCTCGGTAAAAATTCATAACTTGAGTTGTAGACCTCCGATTGACGTGATTCAAAATGAGTTGGAAAGCTCATTTAATTATCTACAACTTTAGTCAAGAACTATTCTCCAGAAACTGCCTCTAATTCGGGTCAAATTTCCATCGAAAACAGGTTACGGTAGAAGCGCCGTAGGAAAAATAATTTGATCCGTTGAACTCGTAAGCTTGTGGCATTTTCTTCTTTCCTCAAAATCCATCTTTTAGGCTTCAAAAATGTCGTTACGTGGAATCTTGGTCAATATATAATCCTCGCAATGAACCACCAAAATACCAAACGTAAATCCGACATTTACACTCGGTTACTAAACCGGTACAAAACTAATAAAAACTTATAAAAATACGATAATTTATATAATAACTACTACTTATACATTTGAATAAAACTTAGTAATTTTGACTTGATTTGATACAATAATGCTCAAAATGGTATCAATATTGGGGTAAAATGTCGTAATAATGATCATAAATTTATCTCTCATCAATATCCTTCTATAACAATTGGTTCTCTTGTATAGTGAAGGCCATACTTACGAGTATATCTTAAGTATCTCAAGAACCTCACTATAGCTTTCCAATGTTCATGACTCGGATTACTAGTATATCTACTCGGTTTGCCAACAAATAGTAAGCGATATCTGGTCTAGTACAACTCATTAAGTACATTAGACTTCCAATAATCCTTGCGTACTCTAATTGAGACACACCTTCACCTTTATTTTTCAATAAAGGTTGACTTTGATCTATTGGAGTTCTAGCTTCATTTGAGTCATCTTTATTGAATTTTCCCAAGATTTTATCAATATAATTAGATTGACTCAAAATGAGACCATTAGAATTTCTTGTAATTCTAATTCCCAATATCATCTCTGCTAAACCCATATCTTTCATTTCAAATCAAGCGTTTAACATATCTTTGGTAGATTTGATCATCTTATCATTACTACCAACTATCAAGATGTCATCCACATAAAGACATAAGATGACATAGCCATCTTTTGTTTCTTTCATGTAAATACATTTATCACATTCATTGGTTTTGAACCCTTTTTCAAGCATAACATGATCAAACTTTTGATGCCATTGTTTTGGTGCTTGTTTTAAGCCATATAATGACTTAACCAATTTACACACTTTCTTATCTTGTCCTCGACTAGAAAAACCTCAGTTGTTCCATGTAGATTTCTTCTTCTAAATCTCCATTTAAGAAAGCGGTTTTCACATCCATTTGATGTACTTCTAAATTACGCAAAGCGGCTATAGCAAGTACCATCCTAATGGAAGTTATTCTCAATCACCGAGAATATGTGTCAAAATAATCAAGACCTTCTTTTGAATATAACCTTTTATTACTAGTCCGGCCTTATATTTATCAATAGATCCATCAGTTTCATTTTCCTCTTAAAGATCCATTTTGATCCTAGTGGCTTACATCCTCGGAGGTAGATCAACTAACTCCCAAGTATGATTTTGCAATATAGAGTCTATTTCACTATTTATTGCTTCTTTCCACATTGACCTTCGTAAGAAGTTGTCGCTTTTTAAAGCTTTGAGGATCTGTCTCTACCAAAAGATTTTCCACTCCTCGACCTCTTGCTTCTTCTTGGCTCAACCTCGCTTGGCTCTTCCTCATTCACTTGTTCGTAGGGTGATCCTCGAACATGAACACGCTTTAATGAACTAGGTTCATTTGTTTTAGCCGAGAATACATTCTCAAAGAATGATGCATTTCTCGATTTCATTATCGTTTTTTTATGTATTTCAGGATTATCTGACTTATACACAAGAAATCGATAAGCACTACTGTTGTGTGCATATCCAATAAATATACAATCAACAGATTTTGATCCTATCTTTACTACTTTGGGTGTAGGTACAAGCACTTTTGCAAGGTACCCCACACTCATAAGTATTTGTAGGATGGAGGCTTACCCTTCCATAGTTCATAAGGAGTTTTCTCTTGTTTCTTTCGGGGTATCTTATTCAAAAGATAATTGCTAGATAGGATAGCTTCCCCCCACATTTGTGTGTCACTCCTGAACTTCACAACGTAGCATTCATCGCCTCTTAGAGTTGAGTTCTTGCGTCAGAAAACCCCCTGTGATCGGTGTGTCATGTGTATATGGTGTAGTTGTTTGATGAATGATGCCGGCGCCTCAGCAAGACTCATGAAACGGTACAACATATCCACCACCACAGTCACTACGGGTAGTTAAATTTGTATGCTAAGTTGTTTCCCACCTTCATTCTTATAACATTTAATAGCATCAGAGCCTCATTATCTTCAATGTCATTAAACGGTTTGTAGAATATCAATATTCTACTTATTATCTAGGTTTAGTTAAAACCTTTACATTCATTTTAATAGTTATCAACACCACTATTAAATCCCGTTAACTATGACAGTTGAACTTTTAAATAATCATAAATTAATGATTACTATTCATAATCTCTGAACCTTATAGACGTTTTAAGAATTAATAATCATCAATACCATGATTGCTATTAATTCTCATTAACTTTGACAATGAAACGTTTTCAATAATTATTACTGCAACGGTTCATATTCCACTAACCGGTCATCCGGTAACAATTAAGTTCAACACAATTTGTATTTCACAAGATACAACCCGATTTAAATCAAACCCGATTTAATTCACACAAATAATCATACGGTTGCACACACGTTATTTACAATGATGACCTCAATGATTGTTGTAAATACATAAACTCAACAATTCCTCCATTATTTGGTTCGAACACGACGATACCAACATAATAAAATTTGCATTATAGACAGTATCCTCAGACTACCGCTATAATTTTAAAGCAAATTCATTTTATTTCATAACATGTATAGAATTAAATTTTAAATTGATAAAATTTACATCTATTTTATAACATGTATTAAAATTTTGGACAAATAAAGTATTGCATTACTAGTAAATTCGTTATAGAATATTAAAAGTCACAACACTTTAATTATAATATACATTAATAAATCATATTCTATCTCATATGATTACATGTATAGATCCAATGACCGCAAAATGGACTACATCCATTAATATACATACAATTAAATTTCTCGAAGAAATTTAATAATATTTTATTATTCCGTGAGTATCAAATAAAATCACTCAACGAAATTTGTGAGTATTAACACTCCACGTCTTATGTCACACAAATAATGTTGTGCCACAACTGATTATAACACTATAATCAAATAAAGAATTATAATTAAATAATTCTCAATCGAATAATTATTTCCTTCCTGAAATAATAACAACAAAACTCATTTACACAAAATGATTTTGATTCCACAAAATTCTCCTCAGAAAATATATCACATGCATCACAACAAACACAATTACATATATATATATATATGTATAAATTTTGATCATCTTCATGTGATCATGATTATAAAATGTTTCTTGAGTATCTATTATGACCACTCCTAGACCAGTTTGTTTTCATTACAACTCGATTCGTTTTCTTCAAGAACAGTAAAATGAATCCATTTAATCTCGCTTTCATTTTCTTCAAGAATGGAAACTTCAATGAGATTATTTTATCATCACAAACCGATTCGGTTTAAAGCCGATTCGTTTTTGACTCGTAATGGTTGTCATATCTGAAATTTAACACACACGGATTAAATTCCTTTGAATACGGTATAGAACATTCGTGAACCGAACTATACACAATCTCGAAATTGTTTCTGTTAAATTTCTTTCAATAATATATAAAACGATCTCGAAATTGTTTCTATTATATAAAACAATCTCGAACTTGTTTCTATACTGATTATTGAACAAATCGTTTGAGAATCCTGTATGATTACTCAAAATATGCGTGAGTATCTTTAGACGATCACTCCACGAAAATTCTGCTCCGTTTATAATTCTGTTTTGAAACAGAAAACAAGCCTTCGATTCGTAAACAACAGCCATCGTTTCGCTTTCAATTACATCAATGAACTGTAATTATTCTCATCATCGGCTCACCGATACAGAAACACAAATTAGTCTTAAGATTGTTGCACTCTATGTAGTAAACTGGGCACAATCTGATTACATTGACTAGAAAATGAATAAGCAAAATTACAACAAAAGGAAATTACAACAAAACAACTTACAGTTTGTTTTGAAACTGATTAAAAGTAGAAGGAAACCGAGCCGTGTGTTTAACACACTTTCCTTAAGACTAATTCGTCCCCTCACCGTCGAGTTCTTGAAGCTTCAATGGAACGTTAGTCTCCCAGGATAGAACGGTTAACAAGGACAGGTTGCACCATACCTTCCTTGTGTAAGAACTTTGTTGCTTGAACTCTCTATTTTCATAAGAAGGGTAGAAGAAACAGATTTTTCTGCTGTATTTCGTGTAAGCTTCTGTGTATCTCTCTCTGTCTATGTTAGATGAAACAACATACAGCAGTATAAATAGGCTCTAGTAGAGGAGATTGGCAAACTGATGGAAGATGGAACAATTCACCAATTGAATGTCATCATCAATATGGAATAAGTGTTAGAACCTAGAAGGTCTCAGCATTCACATAATCACGTTGGAATTGGAAAACCAAGCCTTATCTTGAGCCCTTCGAATCGAGCTGCATTCGTGTACGCAGGACACGGGGCATGCACAAGCCCAAGGGTAAATCCGATTGGATTTGCACCCCTCGCCTCAAGGCAGAGAGAACGGTGTGTATAAAGTTGGTTTCTTATTCCAACTACACTAAAACAACATCATATAAATATTGACTCTTTTCCCTTCTTCCAACCAATGTGGGAGAAATAGCTTCTTCCTATTTTTACTTTCCATAACACTTTCCATTCACACACTTAAGCCCAATAGGCCCAATATGACATATCATTTAAAATATTCCATTTTAACCATCAATTTTCCAACACTTCCCATATTCACAAAAAATTTAATGCCCAAACAGCCTAACCTAATTTGTTTCTTACACATATCGACCATTATCAGAAGTGGACAATGGGTGGGAGAGGAATCGATTTCCGGCATGATGAAGAATGTCTTAAAAGATGATCTTGTTGAGGAAGATGATGGTTAGAATAATTTGCATAGCTCAGTAGTCGTGTGATTAAGACATCAATGTTTATAACGAAAAGTTGTTGGTTGTTGTGGTGACGAGGATGATTGAAATATAGAATGTAACTTGATGGGTGGCGGTTCGACAGGAACTCATATAGATTCAATGGTGGAAACCTGAAAGTTTTGATCTCCTTACGAAAATTAACGGAGCGGAAAGCATTAAATTAATGGAGATCAATTGGGATAATAAAATATGGCATAGTCTACTTACTGCCGTTGTATTTAGAAATGATTGGTTAATGGAACTGGTGTAATTGGCAGGAAGAAAAATAAAACATGCGAAGACGATTCATTTATATGAATTATGCTAGAAATTTTCCAATAAATATAGTACACAATAATAACTTTGAAGCAAAAGTAACGTGTGTTGTGAAGTTAAATTAAACTATTATAGAATATTAATCACATACCTTCATGCTCTTAATTCTAGTAACGTACGTGAATTCTTTTAGTGCGTTGATATATTAAGTGACTAGGACACAAACACATTAATTGCTAGATAAAGCTGAAATTTAACTGATTGTTCATAATAACGTATAGAAAATATATTTTATTTTGTTTCGGAAAATACTTTATACAACACTTATGTGAAAATACATAATAAATATGTTTAAGACAAAATTAAACATTACTGAAAGAAATTAAGTATAGTAAAAAGTATTTTAAGAATGACTACGTCGACGTTTAATTTATATGTGTAAAAATGAATATTTGATTTCGTGATAATTAATTGATATGGTGACCGGTATTAGAGGTCCTAAAAAAATTCTGGGGTATACCTAGCTAAAAAATCGGGGTGTTACACCTTTGAGGAGGAGGAGGATGTGGCCGAGCACAACGAGCAAGTCTTGAACCCAGATACGACTGGAGGTAGACCCGGCCAAATGGTGGAACCGGAACCGCCGGTTTGCAATAAGGTCTGCGGTTTTGCCGGTTTGTCGAACCGGGCGGTTTTGATTTAATCACCGGTTAGACAAACCGCCGGTTTGAAAAACCGGCGGTTTACTATTCAAAACCGCCGGTTTGCTCCCGGTTCAGATCACGGTTCCGGCCACGGTTTTAAAATTTCATAAATTTTTTTTTTCTTTTCATTTTCACATAATACTTATTATTTTCACTATAATAACAAATTATTATTCTTTTCACTATAATTACTAAAGCGAGAGTAATATATATATTTTTTAAATAATTTTATATTCGGTTTAAAAAATAATATTAATATTGTGTTATTTTATTTATATGTAAATAATGTTATTTTAAAAAAATTGTGTTATTTTTTCAACGCTTGTACCGGTAATTCGATTGTCTACGTATTTTATATATGCAATCGTGTCGGAGGCACAACACATATAAAAAAATCAAAACGAACGTAGTTCTTATTGTTTATTTTTTAGTCTTTTATAGTTTGTTGTAAAAGTTTTTATAGTAATTTTTATTATTGTTTTCTTTAAAGTCTTTTATAGTTTTTTTTATAACTTTTTTGAGTCGGTTTTAATTATACGTTGATTATAAATGTTGTTTTATTAAACATTAGGTGAGAAATATTGTGTTGTTTTTTATATGTAAATCGTGTTATTTTTTCAACGCTTGTACCGGTAATTCGGTTGCCTACGTATTTTTTATATGTAATCGTGTCGGAGGCACAACACATATAAAAAAATCAAAGCGAACGTAGTTCTTATTGTTTATTTTTTAGTCTTTTATCTTATTGTTTTTTTTAGTCTTTTATAGTATTCTTATATGTTTTTATAGTATTAAAGGTTTTTTAAATGTTTGTTTTATTGTAGTCTTTTATAGTATATATATATATGTGTGTGTATTTTATAGTTTCATACAATTTTTTAGGTTTGTATATGCTTTTTTTTCTTATAGTTTTCTATAACTTTTTTTTTTTTTTAAAGTAGTAGGTGTTTGTTAGTTATTTTTAATAGGTTTTTATAGTTTCTATCAGGTTTATTTTTATAGTTTTTTTTAATAGTTTTCTATAGTTATTTTTTAGTTTTTAGTAGTAGGTTTTTTATAGTTATTTTTAATAGGTTTTTTTTTAATCTTTTATAGTTGTTTGGTTTTTATGGTTTTTTTAATAGTTTTCTATACTTTTTTTTAGTTTAAAGTAGTAGGTGTTTTTTAGTTATTTTTAATAGGTTTTTATAGTTTCTATCGGGTTTTCTTTTATGGTTTTTTTAATAGGTTTTCTATAGTCTTTTTTTAGTTTTTAGTAGTAGGTTTTTTATAGTTTTTTTAATCTTTTATAGTTGTTTGGTTTTTATGTTTTTTTTTATAGTTTTCTAAACTTTTTTTTAGTTTAAAGTAGTAGGTGTTTTTTAGTTATTTTTAATAGGTTTTTATAGTTTCTATCGGGTTTTCTTTTATGGTTATTTTAATAGGTTTTCTATAGTCTTTTTTTAGTTTTTAGTAGTAGGTTTTTTATAGTTATTTTTAATAGTTTTTTTTAATCTTTTATAGTTGTTCTATGAATTGTAACAAATATATAAGTAATATATAAATTGCGTACCTTTAATCGACGTCGGTATTTCGAGCGCTTGTTCCTGTTGAAGTTTCAGTGTCACCGCCTTCGAACTGTGACTCCTCATCTTCTGACTCAATGTGTTGCACCCTCTTCTCGGCTCGTACCCAATCTTGACAAAGCATTTGCTTCTCTAAAGTGGTGGGATGAAGCGAACATCTTTTATTGGTAAGCACATATCCTCGCCATGTCAAAACATCGTTCAAACAAAGGACGGTCAAACAGGGCAACTTAAAACTCGACCGCCATCATTGCTAGAATCGATATTCTTTAACATGTCTCTTCCACCACGCCAATAAGTCGAACTCAAATCATAGGTATCGATTTCACAACCTTCAAATGTTGTGTTTAGAAATTTCGATATCTCTCGGACGTTGATCGGATGACGATGTCGCTCCTTTCTCGCTGTTTAGAATTCATTTTATCCGAACTTTTTGAAGTCCCCGCATTTACACCTGTAGGTTAGTAGAAGCACTTGCGGATGGATTGGGAAATGCTTCGCTTTCTCAATCCATACATACGCCATATTCAACAAACAAAGCGTTTAATAAATTTTCTAGTCTATCTACTTCAACTGTAAAATCTACCGGGGGCACATTATGAGTAACAGACAAAGCATCATAGTAAGCACCTAACATGTTAGACACACCTACTAGTCTTATACGAGGGTCGAGCATAGAAGAAATGAGATAAGTGTCAGGAATATACAACATGTATTTATTCCATTTCTCCTTCATCGGCAATAAACATTGAAATAATTCTGCGTCGTGTTCCATTGTTTCAAACTCGGCAGTTATTTCTACACAAGCAGGCAAGACTAAATGTGTTGTGGGTTCATAACATTTTGAGAAC
This sequence comes from Gentiana macrophylla, assembly GCA_026214975.1. Classification (NCBI taxonomy): domain Eukaryota; kingdom Viridiplantae; phylum Streptophyta; class Magnoliopsida; order Gentianales; family Gentianaceae; genus Gentiana; species Gentiana macrophylla. The sequence goes on along the minus strand of CM047809.1, from coordinate 80,966,971 downwards.
AATACTATAAATTTTTTGAATATTTCAAAAACATCCATCAGTTTCTTGCATGAAGTCCAAATAGAGGGATACAAACGATATTCGTTCGGACAGTGTTCACTTAAAAATTCACAAAAGGTATTTTTAATTTTGTTTGTTTTTTTTCCAAAGATCATGAGTCGTGTTCCACCTATGCGGTACATCTTGCGGCAGTTTGACTTGGCGATGACCTTTCTCTTTAAGAAATTTATACCACTTATTAACCAGAATATTTCTACCTAAAATATGTGAAATCGCTGTTTTTATCGCATTAATATTATGGTAAAAAACTTTTAGACCATCCTTTACACATAAATTAAAAATATGGCATAAACATCTAACATGAAAAAATTGACCGTTACAAAGAGGTTCACAATATCGGGATAAGTTGGGAATAGAAGCAGTGTTGTTTGAAGCATTGTCAAACGCAATAGAAAAAACTTACCTTTTAAATCGTATTCCTAAAAAATATCAACTAATAAAGATGCAATGTTAGAAGCAGTATGAGTGTCGTTAAATAAACGAAAAGCAAGTAACCTTTTTTGGACAATCCAAGTGTTGTCAATCCAGTGACCCGACACGCCCAAATAATAATTGTTCGTCCTCCTATCCTCCCAAATATCGGCACACACACATATTCGGAATTTATTTTTCTTCAAACTTTCTATAATAATATTTTGTCGTTTAATAAATTTATTTTTAAAATCCCTAGTAACCATTGCACGAGGGATTTTAGTAAATGCCGGCTGCAAAGCCCCTTGTACGTAACTTTCGAAAATAGGATTCTCAGGAAAGCTAAAAGGAAGACCCATCCCCGCAATAAGATCCGTGGTTAGTTCTCTACAGTTATCATGAGAGTAAATAAAGAGTGGATTAGTGTTACCTCCGCTGGAGCTCGGCATGTTTAGCTGGGTTTGAGAAGCGCCGTCTTCCAATTTTTCCGGGTGTTTAGTTAAAATGTGACTCCACATCGTTCCATAACCACCGGCATGTTTAAATTGGTATTTTTTTGCCACAGAAATTGCACACCCCGAAGAAATACTTTCCGGGGTTAGCTAATCCCATTTCATCAGTCCGAGGAACCTTTGTGAAAAAATCCCTAAAAATTCTCGATGTTAACCTTTTTCTTGTCTTGTGGGTCGTGTACTTTCACCAAAGATCTAAATCGACCGACTCAGAGTAGGAGTAGTATCAAGACTAGCACTAGCACCACGCCGACTACCACCACGCCCTTGTCAGGGGCGGAAGCATTCGAAATACATCATGATCATCATCAACGCCGACTTCATCATTTTCTTCACCTTCGTTAAGGTTGATGTTAAAATTTCCAGTGTTGAGACATTGTATCGTCGTAATGACTATCAAAATCGACTTGATTGTAACCTGAAGGTGTGTCGAATCGAGGAATCGAAATGTGATTACCGTGGCAGGTGTCCAGATAATATTGGGGTCTATAGCCACCAAAGAAGATCATCCGATTCGGTACAACCGTGTCATCACGAAAGCAACATTTCGATTGCCTTGTGTTGATGCACCTCTTCTTGACATTGTAAAAATCTAAATTATATATAACGGTTATAAAAAAAAATTAAGTAAAGTAAATTTGATTTAAATCTAAATTACATATAATGGTTATAAAAAATTTAATTTAACTAACAAATTTTACTTATAACTAAAACCGAATTGAAATAACGATTAAATCAGAACAACTTCATATTTCGGTCTAGTAAAGTAAATTTGATTATAAAATTAATTTTTTTTTTACACTTGTAAAAAAATTAGTTGAATAAAATACAAAACCAAATTTACTTATAACTAAAACCGAATTGAAGTAACGATTAAATCAGAACAACTTCAAAAATTCGGTATCGTAAAGTAAATTTGATTGTTGTTTTTAACAACTAAACAAACTTGATAATCAAAGAAATTAGTAGAAGATATAAGAAATGAGTAGAAGATTGAGAGAGATTGGTGTAGGAATGAGGTAGTATTTATAGGAATTTTTTTGGGGTGTTTGGGAGAAAAAATAAATTAAAATAAAATATAAAATATAAAAAAAATTAATAGCCGTTGCATAAATAGCCGTTGGGCCGGTTCCGGTTCCGGTCCAGTTCCGGCCGGTTTCACCCGGTTCCGGCCGGTTCCAGCGAAGCCGGTTCAAACCGGCGGTTCCGGTTCCGGTTTCTGTTCCAATAATCACAAACCGGTACAAACCGGCCAACCGGAGGTTTCCCAAACCGGCGGTTCCACAAACCGCCGGTTCACAAACCGGCGGTTCCGGTTCCAACAGGCGGTTCCGGTTTTGGTTGGCCAGGTCTAGTTGTACCGTCTGGTCTCCCGGGAAAGTGCCCCAGACAAAGTTTCTAGGCAATTTAGTTGAGTTTTTGGTTTCGTTACCGCAGATCAGAGCATTGATTATGAAGGAGTTTTTGATTCCACGAGTAGTTTCGAATTTGGATTCATCTTGTGAAGGTAATTATCGTAGTTCCTCGTTTATTTTATAGTTTCGATCTTGTTTGAGTTAGAATCATAGTTTTGATGTTACAGTTTATTCGTACATCCGCAAGAGTTCAAAGTTTAACCGTAGATTGTTCGATGTACTTGGTGCGACAAATTTTGTACTAAAGCCTCTTGATTTTTCAGTCTAGCATCGTTCTTCTGACAATACTACATGAAATTGGCAGTAAGCACGCTCATGGACTTCATCAGTTGATTGACTGTACCGGTCACGGTTGAGCTTATCCTGTCCATAGCTTCTTCCCACCACCGGATCGATTTGACCGAGGTAGGAAACCACCAGTTTGTTTCGGTCTCTCGCCACCGTTAGGATCTCTATATCAAAAACCAAGGTGATCGTGAGAACCCGGGCGATATCTGCCCCCATAAGGATTTCCTTGCCTTCCCAAATAATTCACATCCTAAGTGTTGGTTACATCCAATCCTTTAACTTTCTCCACTTTGGCAATGCGATCTTGCATGCCATCCATCTTCTCATTGATCACTAACAGCTGGAATAAAATCTTTTGAGAGGCATCCTCTCCGAATACGTCTTCAGTTGATCGTGCCGTTTCAACTTCGTGTGTTCCCCATTGACTTGTAAGGGCTATTTGTTCCAATTTTCCAAGGCTTCTTCAGGTGATAACAACGCAAAAAAAATCGGGATATTCCAAAGGTCGCATCAATTTTCCAAGGCTTCTTTCTACCACCGATTCATCGGGATATTCCAAAGGTCGAATCTCCTTATCTCTATCTTTTTCACTTCCTTCGTGTGAACTCACGTCGTCCACCAGCCTTTCAGATCTTTCTCGAGCTTCCTTTCGCTTCTTCTTGGAAAACTTTTCAATCTCAAGTATGAATCCCTCTAGCTTGGCTGCTGAATTCCTTGTGGCATACTACAAGACACAAAAGAAAAAGAAAAAGTTAGTAACTTCCCTCGGCGGCAATTACACTCGCTTGGATGACTCGAAAACAAACAGACTTTGACTACTAACCCGACTATGACCGAACAGAAACGATTCTGTCAATTTCCGAACTCTCGCAATTGCAGGAGGGGCTCTCGCAATTTTGAGGCAAAAATTACCAGAAACAAACTGAACAGACACTGAACGACTCAAATATTCACAAAACAGACTCAATAAACAGAGATTAAATAATTTATAGAAAACAGAATATCTACACGTTCTCTATTTTGAATTAAAAAGTATTTTTGACACGAATCCCCGGAAATGGCACCAAAATCCTTGATGCGTCGTGGATGCGCAATCACAAAGTACTAGCAATAGTACTAGGTCTATCGTAGCGTAGTGAACGGCGTAGCAAGGATGTCAAATCCACACAGATTCGTAAAAATGCCAACCAAAATCAAGAACAACAAGGGAGGTCAACAACCAACAACGGTGCAAAGAAGTAGATAGTGGTATTAATCAATCACCAGATCAATTAAACACCAGTCCAACACAACGAGTTTCAATGTATTAGTTCCTAATTACGAATTATTAGTTATTTCCCCCAATCTATGCATTGATCTACCCCGTGGTGAATTTTAGATATTTAACAACTACGAGTGCTATCCCCCTAATATTACGCTACTTCCATGGGACGGACAGTAGGTGCCTATATGCAATGAACCTCCTTTGTTGGTGGTTTAATTCATATGCAATAAGATCTAGGAATATCCGGCTCAAGACCAAGGACATCCCTAAGCAGCTAGCAAGGATTGACTAGCACGTTCCTACGGATCGACCAAGACCATGTCCTAACTAGCATTTCACCTTGTACTTGTACCAGCATTTCTAATTTACACCACCAAAATAATATAAAATAATACATATTTCTATTATACAACATCTCAATTCAAAACACTCCACACCAGCATTTCTATCCATTTATCTATAACATTAAAATATTTATTTTAGATATAAAACACCTAAAAGAACATCTACTACAAGTGCCCTTAGGTGTTCTATATCTAAAATAGAAATAGAAAACAAAAAAACTGGTACAAATATGATCTACAGCAGATGGGCTATACCTAAAAATATTTAGGTATGGTGAATAGTGTTGTTCTATATATAGAACAACACTATTCACCATACCTAAATATTTTTAGGTATAGCCCATCTGCTGTAGGTCATATTTTGACCAGTTTTTTGTTTTCTATTTCTATTTTAGATATAGGACACCTAATAGAACACCTGCTACAAGTGCCCTCCTTCATGCTAATTTACAAAAACATTCAAAAAGTTGATCAGGCTATTAACATGTAAATTAAATATGTCGATCAGACGTAGCTTGCGCCGATTATCTTGAATTAGGGTTTACTAGGTATCTTGCAATTGCGATAAAGACCGTCGTCCTTGCGAGAGAGCGCAACATCTATTCCATGATTTCTTCACCAACGATTCAGATCTACACATACATGGCGTAAATAAACTAACTACTACATAATTAGAACTAAATTAAACAATCAAAGCATACCAATCACATGGAACAATGACAGACCTACATCTAGAAAAAGACAGAAAACCATTCCCTCGAATATGAGCATAGATCCTCCACAGATCCCTCCGTAGGCGGCGAATCCGTCGGATCCTCCAATTGAAATACGCCTCTTGCTGATAACGAACATATTATAAAACTAAATAAAGAACAAAGAAAAACCATGTATAAAGACAAAGTATGCAGAATAATGAAAAATGCTTATTTATTATTCGGGGTATTTATAGTAGGGGAGACAACTTATGGAGAAGAATGAATAATGCTTGTGTATTATTCGGGGCATCCCTTCAATAAAGTAGTCAAACTAGAAATTCTACGTAAATCAAAATGAATAATAGATAATCCCTAAATTTTATCTTTTACATACCAGCACACACCCTATTCATATTTTCAGTATTCATTATTTTTAATCAAATCTCACTTCTTCTTTTTTCCACAAACGAAAGTTTATTGAGAAAACTGGACTAAAGCCGGAAATACAACCGGAACGAGCTGGACAAAGCCACCACCCGGTGGACTACAGCAAGAACTAAAGTAACATAGATCGACCAAACCTAAAACACCGCAAACAACAAAGTTAAATAATGGATTATAAGAGGCGTGCTAAGCAGAAATGAATAAAATATTCATCAATGATAAAAGTTTGCTCAGACAGAGGTCCCCATAACAATCCATTATTCAACAACTCAACAACAAAAACATAACAGAATACATAATAGCTAAATTAAAATAAAATACACATAAAGATTCCTACAAAACGACTCTCTTCCAAAGGAACTACTGCCGGAAAGTTGTTGCCCCACCATCGCATCACCAAGACCCACCAGCGGAACAGAGATAGCCCGTAAGATAAGCATTCATCTCCACTCGGATAGCAACAGACGGATGGAACCGAAGGCTAAACAGAAGACGACAACCAAGCTGCTGAATATACCAAGCCAAACCCGATAACCACGCCCCAGATCTATTCAGGACGACATAGATCTAACCACCACCACCACCACCACATACAAGAACTAAAGCTTGCAGAGAAAAGGTAATGAAGGGGCTGAGTCTCCCGATGAAGTGGAGGCGAAGTCTTCGAGTAGCCCCAAAAACGGAAGTGAACGCAGTAAATTGACCGACATCTAACCACCATGCTATAAGAAGAACTTTCGTCCAGCCTGCTCCACCATGGAACATCCGATCTGAGATCCGGCGAAGCTAGGAACGGTAGCTCCGGTAGCCAAATCCTGAAACTATCACCGAAAACCACCCTCCACACCAAAGGCTGTCCAATAGATCTATCATTCATCACTGAGAAAGGGAGGAGGCAAGATCCGGCAAAATCCCCACCACCCAAATCGGAAAGGTAGAAGAAGAAACGGTAGATCTAAGAGCGTTGGGGGGTGGAAATGACAAAAAGGCGGTCGATCTGAAAAGGAGGAACACAAAAACAACTAAAACAAGAAAAGAAAACATAGAAAAACTTAAAGGAAACTGCCGGCACCGGCGTCTTTCGGTGCCCGGCGCCGGAGAGGCCAATATTTAGACGAGGAAATTGTAGAATAATCTAGAGAGAGAGGAGAGGAAAAGGAAGATGTTCGCAGAATGAAATCTATTGTTTTGCTAATCAAATCTCACTTTGACAATCTAATTTTGACATCAAATCTCAAATTTCTTATAAAATTCATAACAGAGAGAGTAGTGATGTGTTAGTATTCAGACATAATCCGATTGAGTAAGGCTTAAACTCGAACTGTTCACCAGAAAAGCAAACGTAAGAATCTGCAACATAATTGTTGAATCAAACAATTGGTTAAATCCTCACATCATAATGATGCTGAAAGAGAGGGGCTGCCATTCCAGTGGTTGGGTCATTCTATATCATTGCACTAAAATTATCTTTAAACCTTAACCATTTCTTGGTATAGAATCGATCATATAGCTTCATATAAATCTCACATCCTAAGGACAAAATCAAATACAAGTATGATCTATTATCTATAGCTGTTTTCCAACAATGTCGGTGTCGGTGACGACGCGCACGATTTTCTGCCAAGGGAGGACCATTGCTGCAGCCGGATTCTTCTCCAGACCCCCACCTTCATCTATTATGATCAGTCTAAGGCCCTCGACATGTACGTAGCTTTCCGTGATGGCCGCTTAGTATGATTATATCCATCTCAATAATGTTCCTTTAGGTTTTAAAAACAAATGCCCTTCAATGTGACCGATATTCCTCTCATTTAGAAGAGAATGGTGGTGGTTGTTCACGACTGTGAATCCAATATATGGTATTTCCTCTTTACTTGCATCATAAAGATACTCTCATGTTGCAGTGATATATATGTGCCGCCAAGAAAAGAAGCTTAAGAATTGAAAATTGTAAGGATGATGATGAATCCCTGATTCCAATTTTTGTAAGATTAAACTGAATGAATTTAAACTCATCAATTACAAAAATTAAAGGCCAAGCCAATAAAACTCATCCAATTCATAAAAAAGGAGTGTGACGTCATGTTTCCGGATACCGGGTCCTTATCCGGAAAAGAACGTCCGGCACGCATATATTACCTCCGTCCCAAAATATAAGTCATCCTACACTTTTAGATTTGTCCCACAATATAAGTCATTCTACATTACCAATACAACATTTATCACTCTTTTCTCTATCTTACCCCTAATTTATTATCAATTCAACCAAATTTCATTACTTAACAATTATTGCATTAATGATATAGTCAAGCGGCATTTTAGTCATTATCCTTCGAATTTATAACATATAACCATTTTCGTAATCTGTGTAAAAACCTCTAGTTAGACTTATATTTTGGGATAGAGGTATATGTTCGGATAGGTGTATCGTGTGTGGAGTGATTTACGGAATTGATCCGTAATTACCGGAACTAATTACGGAATAATAAAATCAATAACATATAACACATAATTACTAGTACCATACAAATATGACCAGAATAATAACCATAAAAGTACTGTGCATAAATAAGGACTAGAGATCAAACCGAGGCGAGTAGAACTCTTTCCTTAAGACAAATTGCTCCGGTATGGTGCCCACGGTAGTAGCAAATGTCTCCCAAGATACAACGGCTTTCGTCTCGGATTTAGAGGCACTTCAAAAATCCGAGCTCCGGCGAACTTACATAGTGCTCCAACTTCTCTTCGACTCAATATCTATATCTATATGCTAGACTTTTTGTTGTGGAAAAGACTAGAGAAAATTCAATACTTCAACATTCATCATTGGGGTTCTTTATATAGTGGAGAGGAGGAACCAATGCTCAAATATGATTGGCCGAGACACATCACCAAACTTTTCCCCTTGGAAAAGTAATGGCCGACTTCTCCCTCAAGGAAAGAAGGTTGGCCGAAATTATTAGGCTAATTTCGGATTATTCCACTCATCTGATTGGTCGGATGATGTGTCGTCTGAATTCTGATTGGTCAAACGACTCAATGAATTCTGATTGGTCGAATGACACAATAATATTCCAAAATTAATTTATGGTAAATTTCATAAAGAAATTTTGTCCAAAAAATTAATAGTAACACCTGAACCGAACCGAACCGAGCCGAGCTCGAGCACGAGCCGGACGGGCGGCGGCGCGCGCGCGCGTGTGGAATAATCTAAGTCCTCCCTCCTGCACAAAAGTGCCTTGCCCCTTGGGGCACATCTATAAGAGAATACACTAGCTCTTATATATGGAGCACAAGTCTCCCATCTTTCCAATGTGGGAGAATGAGTTGAGGTACTCCCTTCAACTCTTATCTCCAACACATTTTCAACCAACTTTAGGCATTAATTTCCCATTCACCCGATATCCGAATCGAGTGATTCAAAAGCCCATCTTCAACCACTCCGTATGAAGTATTTAATGATATCATTAACTCTCGATGATATACATCGGAGCCTATCCGTAAATCGCGCTAAAGTTGACTATTCAACCCTTCAAAAAGGGCTTTTTCTCCAACAATCCCCCACATGAATGAAAATTAATGCAAATGCAAATGCAGACTATGAAGAGAAGTCAGACGGAAAAATATTGCATCAGGAGAGGTAGCTTCGCCCTTGAACTCGCTTTAGTGAAGTACTTATCGGATTTACTCGCTAATCGCTGAACTAGGTCTTGAATCTGTTCACCTTTTAGTGTAAACCAAGACAATAGCACTCACACAATATTTCCCTAGCACCTTTCGGTTCTCATGGTTGTGTCCGTCTCGCCCTGGACAACACTTGGTTTCGTAAAGTGCTTTAGAGAATTCAAGCCTCAAAATTCTCACGTGGGCCCCACTTCGCACTTACATAGGTGACCTCTTATCAAGGGTATTCTGCCCTACCCCACTTGAATATCAAGCTATAGGAATCATTAAAAGCTAAGCTTAACCTCACACCCTCTGCAGATAGCACTTTTATTCTCTCAGAATGGGTAAGTGCTAGACTGTTCCTTATAGCTTAGTTGTCCCTTTTGAACCATGATCTTGGGATCTCCAGTCAACATGGTTGGGTTGCCACTACAAGGAAACATACGTAATAGGCTTCAGTCCCATTCCGGTTGTCAAAATTGACATCTGATCTCTAGCTAAACCTTTTGTAAGCGGATCCGCGAGATTCTCCTTCGACCTTATATAATCGATGGAAATCACATCATTAGAGATGAATTAACTAATGGTATTGTGTCTACGGCGTATGTGTCGAGACTTACCATTATACACACTACTATGTGCCCTTCCTATAGTCAACTTACTATCGCAGTGTATGCTGATAGCAGCCACTAGTATGGAATATCCTCAAGGAAATTCCTAAGCCATTCAGCGTCTACTCCAACCTTATACAAGGCTATAAACTCAGCTTCCATTGTGGAATGAGCTATGCACGTTGGTCTTGTAGACTTCCAGGACACAACAGCACCACCAATCGTGGATAAGTATCCACTGGTGGACTTCAAATCGTTCATATCTGATATCCAGTTGTCATCACAGTATCCTTCTAATACTGCTGGATATCTCGTATATCGTAGTCCCAGACTCATAGTGTACTTCATATACCTCAATAACCTATTTAAGGCTTTCCTATGATTATGATCTGGATTACTCGCGAACCTAAATAGTTCCTTCACTGAACATGCTAAGTCTGGTCGTGTACAGTTGGTTATGTTCCGATCACTTGAGAATATCTCAATTGATGCACAGGTTCATCTATGTTCTTGACTAAGTGCATACTTAAGTCAAGTGGAGTGCTCACATCTGCAACTCTCAGGTCCTTCACATTGAGGTCCCTTGTCAACATCCATTCGTATTCATGATACTCTCATGAGTACTTCCCATTATTAGCATGTCACAGACATACTATCACAAAGGTGTGTTCTCAATGTAGACATATATATGTCCTACTCACTTGACAACATGACATTGTCAAACTAGATATGCCGTTGCTCTGGCTATTATTCAAGCCACAGAGAGACTTAACAAGTCTACACACCTTATTCTCTTGTCCTGGAACTATGAACCCCTAGGGTTGTTCCAAGTACATCTTTTCTTTCAGCTCACCATAACCATCCATTTGATGGATTTTCAGGTTATAGTCTCCAGCTATACCGACAAGAACCCTTATATAAGTAATTCTCGTAACTGGTGAGTAAGAAGTCAAGGCCTTCTTTCTATCGATACCCTCAGGCTACCAACAACGCCTTACAATAAATCCATCAACCTTTAACTTCTCGTTGAAGATCCACTTGTATCTGAGTGGTTTATTTCCCAGTGGAAAGTCAACTAACTCTCAAGTGTGGTTTTTCGTGATGGATTTCTCTATTTATAGCCTCTTTCCAAAAATGGGCTTCTGGAATTGACATTGCCCCAGCATATGTCTTGGGTTCGTCTTCTACCATATATGCAGAAAACCAGGAGCAAAGGACTTGGAATTCCTAGCCCTCTTCCTAAGATGATGTTCCTCAATTTCTTGAGGACCACTCTCTTATTAAGACTCATATGTCCGCTTACTCATGCTTGCTTCTTCTTTAACACTTTCCTTTCAAGGAAAGATATCCGCAAGGAACACCACATTCTTAGACTCGATGATGACATGTTAATGTACATCACTGATGTCTGATTTATGCACCACAAACAATAAGCACCAATGATTTTAGGTCATATAACTCACTTTAGTTTAGGTACTTCGACCTTAGCCAAACACCCCCCACATTTCCAAGAATCTGTAGCTAAACCACAGCCTTTCCACAACTCATTTGGGGTGTCATCCTTCTTCACTGAAAGGATCTCGGTCAGAATGAATTTCGCTGAGAGGGCAGCTCCCCTACAAGTTCTGAGGTATACCCGAACTTAACAACATAGCATTCATCCTCTCTTAAAGAGTTCGATTCTTGCACGTAGCATTACCACTTGATTGAGGTGTGTATGGTGTAGTTGTTTGATGAATGATGCCGGGCCCTTAGCAAGACTCATGAAACAATACATCATATCCACCATCACAATCCCTATGGATACATCTCATCCATTTTCTATGTTTATTGTCACATTCATTCTGACAACCCTCAAGGCATCACAACATTTGGTGCTATACTCAATAAAAGTAACATAATACTTTTATCACCTCTAGTTTACACGAATCTAGAGGTTTCTATGTTCCTTTCTACCGGTCAAACGGTGAGTTAGCCAACATGGCTTCAAACATATACTTGACACTTGCGATTAGGATCAAATTTCAAATTTGGTTACAACACCATGTTCATCAATGGACGAACGGATTTAAAATCTTGCAAGTCCTAGTCATAGTGTCACAAGCAAGATTACTCAAAATGAAAGCAGAGCTTAGAGCCAATCTCACTGGCTCACTTAAGAACATCACATTTTGTGCTCAACTGACAGTTTCACTGCCAACATAATGATCAACTCCAGTTTGATCATTCAAAGCCTCGTTCGTTGCATTGCCGAACTTCTCCATCCAACGGGATGAGATCAACCGGTTACTGGTGCTACTTCTAGTGCACACTTGTGTCACAAAAGACACAGTCACATTTGGATTCACCTTGGTGTATCCTTCCATTTCTGTTTAACGAACAGAGGATCGACATCACATGAAAGCATACTTCACAGATATATATATTTAGCCAATAATTGACATGACACACACGGAAAAATATGATTGGCTTTCATTAGTTTTGGGAACAAGTTGCATACAGGTACCGACCAATCAGCAAGAAGGGCTTCAAACAATTATTTCACCTCATATGATGCGTTACCTCACAACAAATATCGTCACATAAAAAACCGTACAATAGTGATAACGCATAAAAGCCGCAACACATCGTTTACTACACAGTAATCACATATGTTAAGACTACTGTGTTCATAGTGATATACAGATAGTTGGAAAGATATATACAATTCGCAAGCTGAAGTACAAATATGTAGGTTTGACACTACATATAGGCTACACGTAGGTAACAATGTTCCTCAACAGTATATTTAATATACTTCGTATACCATGTCCAAGTAATCGTCTCGTAATAAATCAATTCATGCATACAGCATATAACAAATCCATTACATTAATAACAGAATGATTCTATACGTTTAAACATGCCAATTATTATAGTCCAAAGACTGCACCTTTATATCGGAGATTGCTATTGTTTTTCCCAAACTATTGCATATATTTTTTTTTTTTTCCTTAACTTATTAGCACAACAAATCAAAAGAGCTCAGGGAAAACAGTTATGGAAACACACTTTCACAAACAGGATTACGGATATCATAGCAAAATTAATCAATCGTTAATTTCCACGTCTACAGCACTAAAACACAAGTCTATAGTTAACTGGTAGACAAACGAAATTAAGAGATCCACAAGTCGTACTCCAATGGCTTACCTATTCCGTCGACAATATTTTAGGAAACCCGATAAATGCATGCAATACTACGGTGATTACGATCAATGTATATAATGGCACCATTAAAGATTAAAGAAATCAATTAATTTTCCACAAATACACCGTCTGGAAGGATATCAATTAAATATATCAATCAAATCTGATTTGTATTCAACTATCCAACAATTTGCAGCAATATACTGAGAAACAAAAGAGATTCAATTTGATCTCTGCTAACCACAACTCACTGCAAATAATTAGAAAAGGCAAGTGAATAAACTAGCAACCGACCTGTACGGGAAATTTCTCAACATTGGAAGTCAAATCGTTACTTTGCAGAGTCAAAGAACTTAGATCAAGGGTAAGATCCAAAAGATTTCGGTTCTGCAAATCAAACTGATTAGAAGTACCATAATTCGACATAGAATTTTAACCACACAGCAATACTATTAAGCATACATTAAAAATTAAAATTTGTCTTAAGCTTGTTCGGATAGGTGTATCGTGTGTGGAGTGATTTACGGAATTGATCCGTAATTACCGGAACTAATTACGGAATAATAAAATCAATAACATATAACACATAATTACTAGTACCATACAAATATGACCAGAATAATAACCATAAAAGTACTGTGCATAAATAAGGACTAGAGATCAAACCGAGGGGATTAGAACTCTTTTCTTAAGACAAATTGCTCCGGTATGGTGCCCACGGTAGTAACAAATGTCTCCCAAGATACAACGGCTTTCGTCTCGGATTTAGAGGCACTTCAAAAATCCGAGCTCCGGCAAACTTACATAGTGCTCCAACTTCCCTTCGACTCAATATCTATATCTATATGCTAGACTTTTTGTTGTGGAAAAGACTAGAGAAAATTCAATACTTCAACCTTCATCATTGGGGTTCTTTATATAGTGGAGAGGAGGAACCAATGCTCAAATATGATTGGCCGAGACACATCACCAAACTTTTCCCCTTGGAAAAGTAATGGCCGACTTCTCCCTCAAGGAAAGAAGGTTGGCCGAAATTATTAGGCTAATTTCGAATTATTCCACTCATCTGATTGGTCGGATGATGTGTCGTCTGAATTCTGATTGGTCGAACGACTCAATGAATTCTGATTGGTCGAATGACACAATAATATTCCAAAATTAATTTATGGTAAATTTCATAAAGAAATTTTGTCCAAAAAATTAATAGTAACACCCGAACCGAACCGAACCGAGCCGAGCACGAGCCGGACGGACGGCGGCGGCGCGCTCGCGCGCGTGTTGAATAATCTAAGTCATCCCTCCTGCACAAAAGTGCCTTGCCCCTTGGGGCACATCTATAAGAGAATACACTAGCTCTTATATATGGAGCACAAGTCTCCCATCTTTCCAATGTGGGAAAATGAGTTGAGGTACTCCCTTCAACTCTTATCTCCAACACATTTTCAACCAACTTTAGGCATTAATTTCCCATTCACCCGATATCCGAATCGAGTGATTCAAAAGCCCATCTTCAACCACTCCGTATGAAGTATTTAATGATATCATTAACTCTCGATGATATACATCGGAGCCTATCCGTAAATCGCGCTAAAGTTGACTATTCAACCCTTCAAAAAGGGCTTTTTCTCCAACAGTATATAGTACTTTTTATCATAAAAGAATATAAACGTAAGCCTTAGTACGTTGTCATTATCAGAGTACAAGCAGAAATAAATAAAATGGGTGACTCGGGAATCTTAAAAGACAAATTAATAGATCGAACGAATTTTGATCCACGTTTAGAAGGAAACAACCATAGACCAACAGTGGAAATTTAATGTTATATATATGAGGAAGATGGAGTTGAAGGAAATCAAACCGAAAGAAGAGATGGAAGGACTTCTATTTACCTTGCCTGGTTCTTTATTTGAACAGTGGTGCAAACCAGACTCAACACATGCACTACTATCATAGCTTTCTTAGAAACCCAATTGAAATAATCGAATATGATCAACTCACTTATGTCACAACAAGCCTTACATAATAGAGTTCTAGATGAGTTGTCAGATTTTGTATCTGCAAGGAAAGATGTTTGACGATACGGGATTTCACCTCTCCACGTAGAATTATCTAATTAGTCCAACTGGCATGTGGAAAAGTCCAAGTGTATTATACACATCGGGTCGAATGTGAGACGTATCAGTGATTACCACAGCATCCAGCAGATCTTGTAAGTGTCCCATCTTGAACACCCATGTCGGTGTTATACGAGTCGAGACCCGAGTTCCGGCCCAGATTCCTAAGCCCAATATCCAGAGGGTTACTTGAGCAAGGGGCAAGGCCCAGTAAAGGTTATTTATGTCAATAGACCAAACCGCCTTAAGTTTAGGGCAGTAGAAGGGCATGTGCCTATAAATACACAGCTCTAGGAACTACGTGAGGCTTGATTCCTGGACATTTACACAGGATACGTGGCAATCCAAGATAAATTCTTGGACTCAGCCATAAAACACCAAAAACACCATCTTTACCACAGCATTAGCCTTGCGTATTCTTCTTGACTCACCCTTAGATTACACGTGGCCCTGTTAAACCGGTGGTGCATTATTTAGCATCATCATTTCGCGCTAGAAGGAGGGCCTTCTACCGGTGAGTTTGTAAAGATATCGCAATGGCACCACCTGCAAGAAGACAGAAACCAACGAGCAGCAAGAACTTACAGATCGAAGAGCACACGGATTTAGATCCAGCAGGGGTACAAATCCAAGTACCTAAAGTCCCCACTGGATCTAGGCCCGCAGTTGCACAACCACCAAAGCCCCAACTTCCCCCGCAGTTGCAAGACATGGCCGATCACTTGGCGTCTTTGGATGAAGATGCCCTGAAAAGGGTGGTGGCCTCCGCGTTCATAGATAAGGGAATTTATAAGCCCCCCTGATGAGCTCCATTTAGATCCACCGGGTCGAAAGGAGCTCGAGAATGCGAAGGGAAAGAAACCAGTTGATCCTCAAGAGGAACACGAAGACGAAGTAGTAATCAGCACAACCAGCGACAAGAAGCATTTTCTGGACATGAAAAGAAACAAAGGCAAGTCGAGGATAGTATTCGAAACGAGTTTAATCGCATCGTAGGAAAAGACCAGGCTGTAGACTGGCTCGAGTCAACATTCAGTTCCGAGATAGAGCAGTACTCGATGCCCGAGTCTTTTAAGCCACCAAAGATGGAACCTTATGACGGTACTACAGACCCAGAGGACCACCAGTATCGATATATATCACTGATGAGATTGAGGAATGCCACCGATGCTATGAAGTGCCATGCCTTCGACACCTTGCTTACGGGTCGAGCTCGGGAGTAAGTGCAGTGTTGGTTCGAGAGGGAGAGCAGGGGCAGGTTCCAGTGTATTTTGTGAGTAAGGCACTGCATGGAGCTGAGATCGGGTACACACCTGCTGAAAAATTAGTATTGAGTTTGGTTCACACATCGAGGAAATTGAAGCCGTATTTTCAAGCACACCCTATAGCTGTAATAACTGACCAACCTCTGAAACAAATTTTGGCCAAGCCCGAGACATCGGGTCGATTAGAAAAGTGGGTTGTCGAGTTAGCTGAGTACGACATCGAATTCTTACCTCGCACAACTGTTAAGGGTCAAGCTCTGGCAGACTTCATTGCGGAGGGATTATCGATCCAGCTAGAGCAAGAGAAGCAGACACCAGAAGAACAGTGGACCATCCATGTTTATGGTGCGTCCAGTAAAGAGGGGGCAGGAGCTGGTTTTCTTTTGGTCAGTCCAAAGGGAGAGGAATTCCTTTATGCACTTCGATTCGAGTTCAAAGCCACCAACAACGAGGCAGAATATGAAGCCATGATTACGGGTTTGAAGTTGGCGTCCAAGTTGGGGGTCGAGAATCTACTAGTATATAGCGACTCTCAAGTCGTAGTCAATCACCTACGAGGTGAATATGAAGCCAAAGAGGAAGCGATGAAAAGTTATTTGAAAGTGGTCCAAGGGTTGATATCGAAGTTCAAAACGGTTCGCATCGAACAGGTACCTCGGAGCGAAAACAAAAGGGCCGATACGTTGTCTAAACTCGCATCGAATTTCAAATCAAAGAGAAAGGCCCTGGTCGAAATGTGAGCAGAGTGAAGCTATAATGAGGTCGATGTGCAACCATTTACTCAAGGATCGACAAGGATGGATCCGATAGCTCTATAGTTGAAAGACGGAATTCTCCCGTCTGACAAGTCCCAAGCCAGAAAGATTCGATTACAAGCCTCCAGGTACGCTTTGTTTGATCACGTTCTTTATCATAAATCTTTTGTAACCCCATGGATGCGATGTGCCTCGGAGGAAGAGGGGGCATATCTTATTGAGGAAATACATCGGGGAGTTTGCGGCAACCACTGTGGAGCTCGGATGCTGGCAAGAAAGTGTAAGCTGGCAGGGTATTTTTGGCCTTCCATGCAAAAAGACACCAATCGATTGGTGATGAGATGCAGATCTTGTCAAGTTCATGATGTCGTAACACACCAACAAGCTCAGGAAATGAATGCCATCGAGTCGGTATGGCCGTTTGATGAATGGGGGGTCGACATAGTTGGGCCTTTACCTCGAGCTCCGGGTAACTTCAAAATCGTGGTTGTAGCAGTTGACTATTTCACCAAGTGGGTCGAAGCCAAAGCTCTCACCGATATGAAGGCCTCAACCATCAAAAAATTTCTTTGGGAAAACATTTTATGCAGGTTTGGGATTCTGAAGTATCTAATCTCCGACAACAGGACCCAGTTTTTAGATGAAAGGGTGCAGAGTTGGCTGAAGGAGTATAAGATCGAGCATAGAACAACCTCAGTGGCCCGACCTCAGTCCAATAGACAGGTCGAATAGACAAACAGATAGATTAAGTTTGGTTTGAAGAAACGGCTAGAAGAGGAAGGTCATGATTGGGTAGCTCAGCTACCTAGCATTTTATGGTCGTATCGAACGGCGCCCAATGCGGCCACCCAGGAAACACCATTCACCATGGCTTATGGATGTGAAGCAGTCATACCTGCGGAGATCGGATTGGCCTCACCACGGGTCTTGGCCTACAATGTCGAGACAAATGCCGCCAATCTCCGACAGGAGAAAGATAACATCGAAGAGAAGAGAGCAGTTGCGGCACATCGAATGGCCAATTACAAAAGGAAGATCTCACAGTATTACAATGCAAGGGTGAAGTATAAGTACTTCCAAGTGGGGGATCTCGTGTTGAGGAAGAATGAAGCAAGCAGGCAGGACCCAACAGGCAAACTCGAGCTGAATTGGGAAGGCCCATACAAAATTCTGAAAGTGCATCCTAAGGGATCGTATCAGCTGGACAGGTTGTTAAGGGTGATTTTACACGATTTACAAGGCTATATTCTATGTTAATTTCCCTCATATCTGTATTAATTCGCATAAGAAGCAAGTGTTTAATGAATATATTGAGTAAATGATATTTTAGAAGAGTTAATCGCAAAATAGGTTGATTTATGTGTTTTAATTATGATTTTATGATTATTTGGACATTATTACGTTTTGCGATGTTTTTATGTGTTATAGATACGTGTTTGATGCTCAAGAGATGATCAAAAAGAGATAAGAGTCGAAATATATGATGATAAAAGAGATAATGAAGGAATTGACAAGAAGAAAAGAGATAAAGATCAAGGAATCGAAATTCAATCATATTGAACTGGCGTTCAGGTCCCGTCCAGTGGACGGGCGTTTCTTAAATCGAACGCAGCGTCCAGGATGGAAAGTTGATTCGTGGAAGTTTGGACGCCGAGGTGGGCCGCTGGATGGACGAAAGCCCGATCATGACTCGCCCGATTTGAAGTTCATATGAAGAATGGACGGGCGTCCGGTAGCCGACTTAGCAGAACCGACTTTAAAATCTATAAATAGTCGGCTGTTTCTCCACCCAAAGGATACCATACACTCATTATTCAAAACCCTAAACCTAGGGGCGGCTTTAGGCTGCGTTTTTCTTCCTTTTGTTCCAGTTTTCATGCACTTTAGGTTAGATTAAAACTAGTTACTTTTTATGCACTGTTTATACAAATTTGAGTTGCTGAGGATGTTCAGAGGCTAAAAGCTTCATCAAACGAGTATTGTGAAGCCATCCAACGGTTGTTGATTTCGTTTTCTTCGATTGTACTGTGAGTTTTTATTTAAAGGTTGTTTCTTATTCATGTTTATTACGTTTAATTGCTTTTACATCGGAAGATATGCATGTGTGATTGTTTATTGTTGATGGAAATCTTAATAAACCCTAGATCATCATGAATAAGAATAGTAATTCGAATCTATCATAACGGAAGTTAATAGGTTTAATTGCTAGATAATAAACATAAAATTTGCACCTTTGGTTAGAAAACGCGTTAATCTTACATCGGAAGATAATAGATTAATAGATGAACTTTCTAAGGAATTAGGGTTCATAATTAGATAAGGTGAATCACAACCTAGATAAAAACCGCAATATAATCGAGATAGGAAATCAATTCTCGTTGGATAGGTGGATCAATCCTCGTTTGCTCGTTATAAACTTGATTTAATCCTTAAAACTTGAATTTGTTTAGTTAGTTTACTTTTATTTGCATCTTAGTTTAGTTTAGTATTGAATTGGTTCGCAGCCCGTATCCTTCCTAGCTTTGGATTATATCCTCTGTCTAGTTTTAGTTTCTGTTTTGTTTGGTTTTTATTCACTTTTTAGAGTAGTTTCGTGACATAGTTTAGGTTATACAAAAGCTAGAATCACAATCGTTTAGTTCCCCGTAAGATCGACCCGGCATTAACCACTATTACTACGATCCTTATACTTGAGGTTAACCGGATTATTACTTGTTTATTTTGTGTTGATAAAATCCGTGACAAGTTTTTGGCGCCAAGAAGCGGGGAACCGGACGGTTGTCTAGTTTTTGTTTGTTTTTCGTTTTTCTATTTTGTTTTTGTTATCCTGTTTTTATTTCGTTTTTAAATTCTTGTTTTAGTTGATAATTGTTTAGGTAAGTAGTTAATTAGGGTTTTACCTTAGGATTTAAGGTTCTCTTGTGATTAGTTCTCCTCTCTATCTCTTCTCTCTGTTTCTGTTTCTATTCTTTCGTTCTTCTTCTTTTCTGTTATTTTCTGCAAATTTTCTGCATCTGTTCTAATTTTCCCGCTACCAAACGGGCGTCTGGGATATCGGACGTCCGTCTGCTGGAAAATTTCCAATTCTGTTCTGTTTCTTTCATTTAGACGAGCGTCCATAAAATTTGGACACCCGTTCAAGTATTCTGTCTTGCAGACGAGCGTTGGGACCACTAAACGCCCGTCCAGTCCAAATTCCATCCGGACGCCCGTCCAAGACATTGGACGTCCGTCTGGTCCCTTTCCCTTAATAATCTTGTTTCCTTTCTTTTCTTTTCTTTTCTCTTCTTTTCTTTTCTTTTCTTTAGTCTTTTAATTTTTAGTTTAGGCTTTTAATTTCTTAGTTTTTAGGCCTCGTCTCACTTGTTTTTGGTCCGGTTTATGCAAACTCGGAGTCAAAAGGGACCGTTATTATACACCCACGACCCGAGCGAACCGTAGTCCGGCCAAGCAGCGGATTTTCCGTTCATTGCTCGCGCAGCGAGAGCGAGCAAGATCTCAAGATCAACTAGCAAGGGAAATCATCGATTTTGTGATAATGGCCGCTAATAATAGACGTGCGTTGGCGGACTACGCCATGCCAGGCGAAGTCAAAGTCAACCCGCTATTGTTATCCCAAACCCATTACCGCACAAACCTTTGAGTGAAGCCAGGACTTATCCAGATGATGCAAAGACGCATCAATTTTTCACGGCTATCAATCGGAGAATCCGCGATACCCACTTACATACATTCTTAGAGATATGCGGTACTACACGCATCCAAGGAGTAAGTGAGGATGCGATTAAGCTAAAACTTTTCCTTTTTCTCTCGAAAGGAGAGGCTAAAGAGTGGTACACCTCTCTCCCTTCTGAATCTATCACTACCTGGGCAGAACTCGAAAAGGAGTTCTTGAGTCAATATTTTCCACCTTCAAAGACGGCCCAGTGTTTGAATGAAATATTCACTTTCTATCAGAAAGAGAATGAATCCTTCTTCGAATGTTGGAAGAGATTCAAGTCTCTTCTTAGGAAGTGTCCCCACCATGGCTTGCCCCTGGAAAGGCAAGTCAATACATTCTTCAAAGGGATTGACCGAGCTCACCAAAGGCATGGTCAATAGTTCTTCCGTGGGGCATTTCAAGAAAACACCAAAGAGGATGGGCATTGTTTGAGGACATTGCAAAGTACAACTATGCCCCTCTTATCAAGCACTTCAAGCACCTCCTCCTCCTAAGGTTGAGGAAGTTAACATGCAAAGTTTGATCGCCATGCCGCGCGAGGCGGATGGCAATATCTCAAGTTCCAAACCCGATAAATCAAACTTTTCTTTTCCACGAACCCTCGTGTTAGATCTTTGTGAAAATTGTTGTCGATCGCCATATGAATGGCCAGTGCCAATATAATCCCCCTACACCTTATCAAGTGAATGATGTCCATGATTATGGACAGTACAATCAAGTCACATGTCAGAATTGTGACGAGGTGGGGCACACTTCTAAATTCTGTCCTATGAACGGACAGAATGCGGAAGTGAATGTATTCTATGGCCCGAACAATCCAAGGTTCAATCAGTTTCCTGGCCAGAATAATTTCCAAAACCAAGGGTTTAATCCTTCATCAAATTTCACTCCTAATTCGAATTTTAATTCGAATCAGAATTTCAATAGAAACCCTAGGTTTAATCAGAACCAAAACTCGAATTTTTCCAATCCTACGCAAAAATTCAATCAGAATTGGCCTTCCAATTCAAATTCTCAATTCCAAAGTCGGCCCAGCCAGCCCTATTCTTCAAACTTCCAAAACTCTCAAGGCCCCTCCCAACCTACCAATCTTGAAGCTAAATTGGAGGAGCAAAGTAGGTCAATGAAGAATCTAGAGAGACAAATTGGGCAACTGGCTGAACAGTTAGCTTAGAGACCCCAGGCATTGCCTGGTTTCACCGAAGAATCCGAAGGGTGGTCAAGTTGCTCAAGCTGACTTGAACAAAGGTCCATGTACTGACCTCGTGCCATCAATTCAATACGGTAAAGAGGAGGCCAGTGCGATGAATCTGAGAAGTGGTACTCAAGTGAGTGGTCCTTCCCATCAGGGAAACCACTAGCCCCTCCTGCCATTGATAAGGCAGGAGGGAAGCCGAGCACCTACACTCCCTCAATCGCAAGAGAGAAAACTCGTAGGCCGATCCCCGAGAGGTGAAAAAGTTGGAGATCCTCAAGTGGCTGATCCTTGAGAACTCGGAAAAAGTAAGTGAAAGTCGGAGGCGATCCCTCAGTGGAAAGAAATCTGAAAAAGTCTGTTCGTTGGAAAGATCTCGAAGACAAGGCCGTAAGTGCATCCTCAAAGAAAGTCTTTTAAGAGTGACCTTAAGAAGCTTCCATTTCCACCGAGAAAGAGCAACATTCCTTGAGTGAAGACAAAAGTACGAAAGGTTCTCAACCTTTGAAAAACACTCAGGTAAATCTTCCATTATCAGATGTCTTGGTTGAGATGCCTAAGTATACAAAATTTATCAAGGATGTTGTATCTTCGAAAAAGAAGTTAGCAGGCATGGAAAGGCAAATTGGTGAGGATTGCTCCATGATTAATTATGAAGACTTACCAATTAAAAGAGGTGACCCTGGCAAGATTGTACTTACGGTATTAATGGGAGGTCTAGTCTTTCCCAATTCTTTGTGTGATCTTGGTGCCTCTATAAGTCTTATGCCAATGTCTGTTTGCAAACAGCTCGGTTTACAAAGCCTTCTAGAACCCACTACTATGAGTCTACAGTTCGCTGATAGATCTTCTAAGAAAGCTTCAGGGATCCTGAAAGACATTTTAGTTCAGATTGATAGATTTACCTTTCCAGTTGATTGGTATGTTCTAGATATGGATAAAGATGAAAACGTCCCCCTGATTCTTGGAAGACCTTTCTTATCTACAGCTAGAGCCCTCATCGATTGCGATGGTGGGCAAGTGACTATCCGATTTGGTGATCAAGAGGTGAGTTACAATGTCTTAAAGTCCATTCAAGTACCCTCTGGCCCTCCAACCGGCTTTTCCATTGATTATATGACGGATGATTTCACCGATTATATGGATAAGCAAGTCATGGTCAGAGAAGCGGAATATGAGCGATTAGTTGACAACCTAAATACTCATGGTGTGGTTAATCTAGATCAATTAGCAGCTGATTTTGAGGAAGAATTGTTGGAAGGAGAAGCTTTGGCAGTGGGACCACAGAGTAAACTCAGTGATTTTGAGTTGAAAAGTGGAGATCTCAAGTCAAGTTTAGAAGACCCCCCTGCAGATTTAGTGTTGAAGCCGTTGCCTAAACATCTTAAGTATGTGTTTTTAAGAGAAGGTGACAAGCTTCCATTGATTATATCTGCCAAGCTTTCTCGTCTAGAGGAGATGAAATTAATCAACGTCTTGAAACGCAATTAAAAAGCCTTTGGATGGCAGGTAGGAGATATCAGAGGGATATCTCCGGACATCTGTATGCACAAGATCAAGACAAATGAGGGTGCAAAATGTGTTCGACAGCCCCAGAGAAGGCTCAACCCTCATATGCAAGAAGTTGTTAAAAAGGAAATTATTAAACTTCTGGACATGGGAATCATTTATGCCATCGCAGATAGTGAATGGGTTTCCCCGACTCAAGTAGTTCCCAAGAAAGGTGGAATTACGATTGAGAAGAATGAGAAGGGAGAGGAAATTGCATTGAGACTTGTCACTGGTTACATAGTCTGCATCGATTATAGAAAGCTCAATGAGGTCACAATGAAAGATCACTTTCCCCTTCCATTCATTGACCAGATGCTTGAGCGTCTGGTGGGACACGCATTCTACTAGCTTCCTAGATGCATATTCGGGATACTTCCAGATACCCACTGATCCAGCTGACCAAGAAAAGACCACTTTTACCTGCCCTTATGGTACATTCGCTTACAGGCGAATGCCATTTGGTCTCTGCAATGCCCCAGCTACATTTCAAAGATGTATGCTGGCTATCTTTGACGGGCTTGTAGAAAAGTGTATGGAGATCTTTATGGATGATTTTTCGGTTTTTGGTCAGTCTTTTGATGATTGCCTTGACAATCTTGATCACGTGTTATTCAGATGTGTGGAAAAGAACTTAGTACTTAATTGGGAAAAATGCCATTTTATGGTAGATGAGGGAATAGTTCTTGGCCACAAAATCTCAGCCAAAGGTATAGAAGTTGACAGGGCAAAAGTAGAAGCTATCGAAAAGATGAGCTACCCCAAAAATGTGCGTGAAGTTAGAGGCTTTCTTGGACATGTCGGTTTCTACAGGAGATTCATTCAAGATTTTTCCAAGATAGCCAAGCCCCTGTCTACTTTACTTAAGGATGACGTTGAATTCAATTTTGATGAAAACTGCAAGCAAGCGTTTGAGGAGCTCAAGGATCGTTTAATATCTGCTCCAATTCTTATATCGCCTGACTGGAACCTACCATTTGAGCTTATGTGCGACGCATCAAACTATGCTGTTGGTGCTGTTCTAGGACAAAAGATCAAAGGGAAATTCCAGCCTATCTATTACGCCAGTCACACATTGAACCCCTCTCAAGTTAACTATACGACCACTGAAAAGGAACTATTGGCCGTAGTCTTTGCTATGGACAAGTTCCGTAGTTACTTGTTAGGTGCTCAAGTGGTCGTGGTGGATCGATCACGCCGCTGCGGTATCTCGATGACTAAGAAAGAAGCTAAACCGCGCTCTCATCGTTGAATCCGACCCTACAAGAGTTTGACGTTCGATCAAGGACAAAAAGGGCAGTGAAAATGTAGTAGCTGATCATGTTTCTAGAATGTTAAGTGAGGAAAAGGATGATCCAGATGATATAGATCTTTACTTTCCCTCTAGAGAACATTATGCTAATAGACGGTTGTCCTCCCGATGTTCCATGGTATTCTTCCATAGTTATCTACCTTCATGCCCGATATCTTGATCCGGAAATGACTTATCAAGAGAAGAAAAAGTTCTTCTCTGATTTGAAATATTTCGTATGGGACGAACCTTATCTTTTCAAGATCTCAGAAAGATGGTTTGCTTAGAAGATGTGTTCTGATCTGAGAGCAACGGGATATTATTGAGCAATGCCACAGTGGACCCACTGGGGGTCACTTTGGTCTGTGGAAAACCGTTGCTAAGATCTTCCAATCTGGTTTCTATTGGCCTACGATCTTTAAGGATACAGAGGCTTTCTGTAAAGCTTGTGATAGATGCCAAAGAACCGGAACTTTAACAAGGCGTTTTGACATGCCTTTGAAACCCATCCTAGAATGCGAAGTCTTTGATGTATGGGGTATCGATTTTATGGGACCCTTCCCATCATCCTGTGGTAACAAATACATCTTAGTCTGTGTAGATTACGTGTCTAAATGGGTGGAGGCTCAAGCCACTCCTCACAATGATCATAAACGGTCATGAAATTTCTAAAAAGAATATCTTTGTGAGGTTTGGATGTCCACGTGCCTTGATCGACGAAGGGGCGATTTCGCAACCGACCCCTGGAGAAAGTGCTTGAAAAGTATGGTGTCCGTCATAAGACAGGCACACCATATCATCCGATGACTAGTGGTCAGGTTGAAAGGAGCAACCAAAGTATCAAGAAAATCCTGGAAAAGACGGTCAACAGTCATAGAAAGGACTGGAGTTTGAAGTTGGATGATGTACTTTGGGCATACAGAACTGCCTACAAAACCCCTATGGGTACATCTCCATATCAAATGGTCTATGGAAAGCCATGTCATCTGCCTGTCGAGTTAGAGCATAGAGCTTATTGGGCTACAAAGTTTCTGAACTTTGATTCCCAATCTTGTGGAAAACATCGACTGCAGCAGTTACATGAGTTAGACGAATTCAGACTCCAAGCCTATGAAAGTGCCAGGATTAGTAAAGATAAGATGAAGCTACTCCACGATGCTAAGATTAAGAAGAGAGAATTTCAAGTCGGCGAACAAGTTCTTCTATACAATTCTAGGTTACATCTGTTTCCTGGAATGTTAAGGACACGTTGGTCCGGCCCTTTCGAGATTCTCCAAATCATTCCTGGAGGCGTTCTAGAACTTCACGGTTACAGCGGTAAACCGTTTCGAGTAAATGGTCAAAGGTGTAAGCACTACATTGGTGAACCTAAAGAATTGCTTTTGACTGTTCGTTGCCTCGATATCCTCGGGTGTGGTGCTAAGCAAGTCGATGAATTTGACGTGTTTTCACCCGACCTATTTTTAGAGGATGACGGTAATAGTCGATCTGAAGAAGTTCTAGCTGGTAGTTGGGATATGGAAGAGTATTGGAGGGAGCATCAACTGAAACGTAATCAGGGGAATCAAAAGCGGAAGAAGTCTACCATGGGGAAGTTTAAGCGTATTTGGAAAGCTGTTAAAGATTTCACCCCATGTGTTAAGTCTTTGTTTTACAGCCCACACTCATCGATCGAGCTTACACGAGGTAGTGGCTGGCAGAAAAGTCAAATGGCCTGATCCAGGCTGAGCTTTAAACGGTGTCGAGCTAACGACGTTAACCAAAAGCGCTACTAGAGGCATCCTAGATATCCCTTATTATATTAGTTAAATTCTGTTTATGCTGTTAGTGTTATATTTATTTAAGTTTTAGTTTAATTAAGTTTTAGTTGACTAAGTTTTTCTGTTTACATCTGTCAGTTAGTTTGCTTTTTAGATATGGATTACGGAGTTCTTCCTGAGGAGTTCCCCATCATTAGTCGGATCCCACTTATTACAGTAGCTGATGGACCTGGAGGCACTATAGTCTTGCACGTAGATTTTGAGCTTAGTACCCGTACGAAGACCATCACCTATGTTCTCATTGTTCCCCGCTGTTCGGGAGGTAGTGACTTCACTATTGAGGAGCTACAGGAAGCTATAGGACGTCCATATACGGTCCTAAATGACCCTATGCTGACAGATCTAGCGCTGGTACTACAGGCTTCACATTTTAGAGGTTTAGAGGTAGCTGGAGATGACTGGGGCGTACAAGACGACTATGATTTCCCTCCTGCTATTGATATGCTCCATCGTCTCATCCGTTGGGTGGATTGGGACGAGATTTATGCAGACTAGCGTTAGTTAGGTTTGTTTCGTCGAGCAAACGACGTAAAACAAGAGCGCTTTGTGGGAGGCAACCCACTGTTTTCTATTTGTTTTTATTTATTTTCTAGTCACTTTATGTACTTTGTTTGATTTAAAGTTGTATTTTTGAAGTTTTAATTAAGTTTAATAAGAGATGCACTTTTGAATTTGGGTTGTATGGAATTTTATGATTTTTGCACTTTTGCTCTTTGGGGCGCCCGTCCAGATTTAACCGACGCCCGTCCGCTATGACCAATCCCTAGACAAACGTCCACTAAACCTGGACGCCCGTATGATATTTTCCCTCCAAACCAGTATGTGATTTAAACTCTTGGACGAGCGTCTACTAAACTGGACGCCCGTCCAGTTCATCTGATTTCCCAGTGGACGCCCGTCCACTGAGTTGGACGAGCGTCCAACCTCTGTCTATATATACCCCTTCTTCGAGTGAACCTTCACTTTTCAGAATTTTCAAAAGCGAAAAACGGTTTCTCTTCCTCCTTTTGCCCTAAAATCTTCAAATCTAAACCATTTTGAGCGATTCAAAGTGCTACAGGCCGCCCTTGATCCCCTCTCTTTGATTTTCATAACCAAATTCCCCAACACACCATATTTTTGGAGAATCAGGCACCATTCAAGTCCGACTTTTCAGAGGAAAAATTCGATTTTGGAGCCCATTTTGGTGTTGTTTGGATTGATTTTCACCTCGATCAACATCTACTCACCCTACTTGGTAAGTTCGTAGCAAAATTTCTAGTTTTTATTCACGTTTTTGCGAGTTCGATCTTTGGGTCGGCTCGTTCACTTGAATATTGCCTTAATTCGGTTTTTTATTCTGGTTTTTTTGTTTCTTGTTGCTTTGTTTTGGTGATATGGTGTTGTGATGGGTGATGAATGGGGTTGTTTGGTGATGGTTATGGTTGTGGTTGTGGTTTGGTTGATTTGAAATCCCGCTTTGGATGTTAAACGGGTATCCTTTGTGCGTATTGGGATTGTTTGGTGTAGACTAGGCTTGAAAATGGTTCATAAGAAGGGAGTTGTGAAGAGACACGGGAAGGAAGTAGCTAGGGAGGCCGGGAAGAAGCGCAAAGAGTTCGACCCTACCTTAGTTGATCCCAACCGAGGTGTGAGTATTCGGGAGCAACCCCCTAGAGCCACTCAAACTAGGGCAACCTTACGAGATGAGCCAAGTTCAGATTCTGAAACGGATGAGGATGTGCCATTGGCACGGATGCCTAGGGTTCCCCGGGGTGGAGGATCATCTAGGGCTGAGGAAACCGTAGAAGCTACACGGGAAGATGAACCGGTTGACAATAGGGCTTCCCAACCTAGGAAGAAAGCCAAAATCGTCATTACCCCTGCCCTTTACCTCGTAGATTCGTGAACCCTAGAGCTCACGATGTGTATAAACAGCACTATTTCTCGAGGACGATGTTGATAGAAAGGGCCACTTTAGAGGCAAAGGTCGATCCGGATTTCGTTAAGTTGCTTAAGGATCGGACATGGGAAGCTTTGATGACGATTCCAACTACCCCGGTCAATAGTTCCTTGGTTCGGGAGTTTTATGCCAATTGTTCAGAAACCGACTTGGAAACGAAGGTAGTTGTGGTTCGAGGAGTCCAAGTTCCATTTACACCGGAGGTGATCAATGCAAAGTATGGGTTGGCGGCTTTTGAGGGTCGGGATTACAAGGAGGAGATTTTACATAGGCAGAGTTTGGGGCAGGATCCCTTGGAGGAGTTGTGGTTGCGAGTTTGCCCGGATGTGGCGTGGACATTAAGGCCGGGAGGCGACCGGAAGGAGTTGGTTACCACGACCTGGACGGAGGACTGGAAGGTCCAGTGTCGATTTATTCAGAGTCGGTTGTTGCCTAAGAACAACTTGACACACTTTCACATTGGTGACCTAGGCATGTTGTATGCATTGACGTTTGGCTTGAACGTGAATGTGGGACAAGCATTATATGATGAGGTGGCTATTAATCAGAAGATCTATACCCGATGCTTGATTATCCCTCACTTGATCCACAGTCTTTGTATCGATGCCGGTGTACCTGAGTATGGAGCCGATCACAAGCCAAAGAACCCGAGGCCTATCTGAGAGAAAAGGTAAGCCTTCGGTCGGTCGATCGAGTCGAGGGCACCACAGAGCCCGGTTCATCTTCGGCACCGCCTCAAGCTTCTACACTTCCTACTTTATCGCCTTCGGTCCGGATGCGGCTAAGTATGGCCAACAGTGTGCGGGACTGGCTGGAGGACATAAGGACGTCTCAGAACAACATTTTGACAATTCTGCAGTGTATAAGTGAAGGCCGGCGGCCAAGGGATGACAGGATTTTCAATCCAAGCCTCATTGATTTCCATTATTCTTCTGAGATTGAGCAGGCCATTGCCGATGTTCTTCACGAGTCTGAGTCGTCTGAAGAGGAGCAGCCTGATTCAGTAGAAACGACTACGGCACCACCGTCTGGACCCTCTTCCGATCCTCCGGCTGATGTTTCTCCGGCTCCGGGGCAATCTTGATTTCATTTGTCTATTTTTCGATTTGCACTAGATACTGTGATTGTATATTTTTGGCTACTCTTTATTACGTGATTCATTGTATTTCGTATTTGGCTACTGGTTATTTCTTCCGATGGATCATGTAAGCCGTAAGGCACCAGTACTTTTATTTCTACCTTGTTTCAACTATTGGAAGTATTGGATGTTTTATCTATTGGTATTGTTCGTTTTTATTATCTCTTTCCATTCTGGTATAATTCTCCGTTTCCCCGAGATGGTTCCGTGTTTGTCAAGTCGTGCAGGTATCATTTTTCCGGTTTTGTCGAGCTACATTGTAAGGTTGCAAGTTCTAAGTGTCACTATGTAGGCTCCGGCCTGACCGACGATTCGAGTTTCAAGTTAAATCAGCTAAGTCTTTTCCTTTTTCTTTCGTTCTGCACAACATGAGGACATGTTGATTTTTAAGTGTGGGGGAGGGGAATGATTCGTTATGTATCTATGCATTTGCTTAATTAGTTATGTTTCTATGCTAAATGAGCTAAAATGTGCTAAAATTTTCGAAATTTTTCGACACTTTTGTTTTTGTTTTGTCCCGAGGAGGCAATTCGATTCAATGTTCGTTATTTTATAGTCATTTAAGCTATATATCATATGTTTGATAAGTTAGTTGTTTCACCTGAGATCTATTTTTCACGAGCCATAGTGAATGATGAGCTAATTTATACAGTTATGCCCCTTTTCGATTAGTGATTGTTGATTATCTTATAAGTCATGTGCTTAGTGCTACGTATATATCTTGAGATTTATGATAGTCTGTATTTAGATCCGGAGTATGATATACTGTGAATATCTAAGGTTTGAATGTGATAAGTAACACGTAACTTATTGTCAAATGAAAAAGTTGAGTTTATAATGAGAATTAATTGGGTGTGTCGAAAGCTAGTCGATGATTTGAGTGAGGTAGGGCGTATCTCGAAATGTCCTATACCACTATGATGACTAAAAGCTCACGAAAGTCGGAAGAAGCTGCCTTATGATTGGAGTAAGGTAGGGTATATCTCGAATATCCTATTCTGCTATGACAGGGCAATAGCTCATTCTGATGTGCGTTTAAAAGTGAAAAAGTTAAATCAACTAATGAATTGTTATGAAATGAATATAAGACTAAGTTATCGTCTATCTTATCCCCAGTAGAAACTGATAGATATGCTGTAGGGATTATCCTCTAAGTATTTCAGAAAGGCCCTAGATATATTCGATCATCTTTTTCGGGATGTATCACGTTTGTAGGGTACATCTTATGAGTGTCATTTATTACTAGTCTACGAGGGGGTATTAGCTAGTTTTGCTTTGAGTTTCTCGAGTTTGGATTTCGTGGAAGTTTTCTATGGCTATGCACACACGCACTGGTGAACTTCTGATTTATTGGATATGTGTTATGTATGTTTAGATGTCTGTTCTTTTCTCGAGCCTAATTTTTGTTTTGTTTTGCTCGGGACGAGCAAAAGCTAAGTGTGGGGGAGTTGTTAAGGGTGATTTTACACGATTTACAAGGCTATATTCTATGTTAATTTCCCTAATATCTGTATTAATTCGCATAATAAGCAAGTGTTTAATGAATATATTGAGTAAATGATATTTTAGAAGAGTTAATCGCAAAATAGGTTGATTTATGTGTTTTAATTATGATTTTATGATTATTTGGACATTATTACGTTTTGCGATGTTTTTATGTGTTATAGATACGTGTTTGATGCTCAAGAGATGATCAAAAAGAGATAAGAGTCGAAATATATGATGATAAAAGAGATAATGAAGGAATTGACAAGAAGAAAAGAGATAAAGATCAAGGAATCGAAATTCAATCATATTGAACTGGCGTTCAGGTCCCGTCCAGTGGACGGGCGTTTGCTGAAACTGAACGAGCGTCCAGGGATGGAAAGTTGATTCAGGAAGTTTGGACGCTGAGGTGGACGCTGGATGGACGAGCGTCTGATCATGACTCGGCCCGATTTGAAGTTCATATGAAGAATGGACGGGCGTCCGGTAGCCGACTTAGCAGAACCGACTTTAAAATCTATAAATAGTCGGCTGTTTCTCCACCCAAAGGATACCATACACTCATTATTCAAAACCCTAAACCTAGGGGCGGCTTTAGGCTGCGTTTTTCTTCCTTTTGTTCCAGTTTTCATGCACTTTAGGTTAGATTAAAACTAGTTACTTTTTATGCACTGTTTATACAAATTTGAGTTGCTGAGGATGTTCAGAGGCTAAAAGCTTCATCAAACGAGTATTGTGAAGCCATCCAACGGTTGTTGATTTCGTTTTCTTCGATTGTACTGTGAGTTTTTATTTAAAGGTTGTTTCTTATTCATGTTTATTACGTTTAATTGCTTTTACATCGGAAGATATGCATGTGTGATTGTTTATTGTTGATGGAAATCTTAATAAACCCTAGATCATCATGAATAAGAATAGTAATTCGAATCTATCATAACGGAAGTTAATAGGTTTAATTGCTAGATAATAAACATAAAATTTGCACCTTTGGTTAGAAAACGCGTTAATCTTACATCGGAAGATAATAGATTAATAGATGAACTTTCTAAGGAATTAGGGTTCATAATTAGATAAGGTGAATCACAACCTAGATAAAAACCGCAATATAATCGAGATAGGAAATCAACTCTCGTTGGATAGGTGGATCAATCCTCGTTTGCTCGTTATAAACTTGATTTAATCCTTAAAACTTGAATTTGTTTAGTTAGTTTACTTTTATTTGCATCTTAGTTTAGTTTAGTATTGAATTGGTTCGCAGCCCGTATCCTTCCTAGCTTTGGATTATATCCTCTGTCTAGTTTTAGTTTCTGTTTTGTTTGGTTTTTATTCACTTTTTAGAGTAGTTTCGTGACATAGTTTAGGTTAGACAAAAGCTAGAATCACAATCGTTTAGTTCCCCGTAAGATCGACCCGGCATTAACCACTATTACTACGATCCTTATACTTGAGGTTAACCGGATTATTACTTGTTTATTTTGTGTTGATAAAATCCGTGACAAGTTTTTGGCGCCGTTGCCGGGGAACCGGACGGTTGTCTAGTTTTTGTTTGTTTTTCGTTTTTCTATTTTGTTTTTGTTATCCTGTTTTTATTTCGTTTTTAAATTCTTGTTTTAGTTGATAATTGTTTAGGTAAGTAGTTAATTAGGGTTTTAGCTTAGGATTTAAGGTTCTCTTGTGATTAGTTCTCCTCTCTATCTCTTCTCTCTGTTTCTGTTTCTATTCTTTCGTTCTTCTTCTTTTCTGTTATTTTCTGCAAATTTTCTGCATCTGTTCTAATTTTCCCGCTACCAAACGGGCGTCTGGGATATCGGACGTCCGTCTGCTGGAAAATTTCCAATTCTGTTCTGTTTCTTTCATTTAGACGAGCGTCCATAAAATTTGGACGCCCGTTCAAGTATTCTGTCTTGCAGACGAGCGTTGGGACCACTAAACGCCCGTCCAGGTCCAAATTCCATCCGGACGCCCGTCCAAGACATTGGGCGTCCGTCTGGTCCTTTCCATAATAATCTTGTTTCTTTCTTTTCTTTTCTTTTCTCTTCTTTTCTTTTCTTTTCTTTAGTCTTTTAATTTTTAGTTTAGGCTTTTAATTTCTTAGTTTTTAGGCCTCGTCTCACTTGTTTTTGGTCCGGTTTATGCAAACTCGGAGTCAAAAGGGACCGTTATTATACACCCACGACCCGAGCGAACCGTAGTCCGCCAAACAGGCGGATTTTCCGTTACTGCTTACGCGACGAGCCGAGCAAGATCTCGACGATCAACTAGCAAGGGAAATCATCGATTTTGTGATAATGGCGCTAATAATAGACGTCGTTGGCGGACTACGCCATGCCAGGCGAAGTCAAAGTCAACCCGGCTATTGTTATCCCAAATGGCTACCGCACAAACCTTTGAGTGAAGCCAGGACTTATCCGGATGATGCGAAAGACGCATCAATTTTCCACGGCTATCAATCAGAGAATCCGCATACCCACTTACATACATTCTTAGAGATATGCGGTACTACACGCATCCAAGGAGTAAGTGAGGATGCGATTAAGCTAAAACTTTTTCCTTTTTCTCTGAAAGGAGAGGCTAAAGAGTGGTACACCTCTCTCCCTTCTGAATCTATCACTACCTGGGCAGAACTCGAAAAGGAGTTCTTGAGTCAATATTTTCCACCTTCAAAGACGGCCCAGTGTTTGAATGAAATATTCACTTTCTATCAGAAAGAGAATGAATCCTTCTTCGAATGTTGGAAGAGATTCAAGTCTCTTCTTAGGAAGTGTCCCCACCATGGCTTGCCCCTGGAAAGGCAAGTCAATACATTCTTCAGTGGATTGACCGAGCTCACCAAAGGCATGGTCAATAGTTCTTCTGGTGGGGCATTTCTGAAGAAAACACCTGAAGAGGGATGGGCATTGTTTGAGGACATTGCAAAGTACAACTATGCCCCCTCTTATCAAGCACTTCAAGCACCTCCTCCTCCTAAGGTTGAGGAAGTTAACATGCAAAGTTTGATCGCCATGCTGCAGAAGCAGATGGCAATATCTCAAGTTCCAAACCCGATAAATCAAACTTCTTCTTTTCCACGTAACCCTCGGGTTACATCTTGTGAAAATTTTGTCGCCGACCGCCATATGAATGGCCAGTGCCAATATAATCCCCCTGCACCTTATCAAGTGAATGATGTCCATGATTATGGACAGTACAATCAAGTCACATGTCAGAATTGTGACGAGGTGGGGCACACTTCTAAATTCTGTCCTATGAACGGACAGAATGCGGAAGTGAATGTATTCTATGGCCCGAACAATCCAAGGTTCAATCAGTTTCCTGGCCAGAATAATTTCCAAAACCAAGGGTTTAATCCTTCATCAAATTTCACTCATAATTCGAATTTTATTTCGAATCAGAATTTCAATAGAAACCCTGGGTTTAATCAGAACCAAAACTCGAATTTTTCCAATCCTACGCAAAAATTCAATCAGAATTGGCCTTCCAATTCAAATTCTCAATTCAAAGTCGGCCCAACCAAATTTATTCTTCAAACTTCCAAAACTCTCAAGGCCCCTCCCAACCTACCAATCTTGAAGCTAAATTGGAGGAGCAAAGTAGGTCAATGAAGAATCTAGAGAGACAAATTAGGCAACCCAGGTCGAACAGTTAGCTTAGACCCCAGAGGGCAAATCCCGCCGATTTCACCGAGAAGAATCCGAAGGGTGGTCAAGTTGCTCAAGCTGACTTGAACAAAGGTCCATGTACTGACCTCGTGCCATCAATTCAATACGGTAAAGAGGAGGCCAGTGCGATGAATCTGAGAAGTGGTACTCAAGTTAGTGGTCCTTCCCATCAGGGAAACCACTAGCCCCTCCTGCCATTGATAAGGCAGGAGGGGAAGCTGAGCACCTACACTCCCCTCAACTGCAAGAGAAAACTCAGGTAGCTGATCCCATGAGAGGTGAAAAAGTTGGAGATCCTCAAGTGGCTGATCCCTTGAGAACTGAAAAAGTAAGTGAAAGTCAGGAGGCTGATCCCCTGACTGGAAAGAAATCTGAAAAAGCTGTTCGTTGGAAAGATCTGGAAGACAAGGCCGTAAGTGCATCCTCAAAGAAAGTCTTTTCTGAGAGTGACCTTAAGAAGCTTCCATTTCCACCGAGAAAGAGCAACATTCCCTTGAGTGAAGACAAAAAGTACGAAAAGGTTCTGAACCTTTTGAAAAACACTCAGGTAAATCTTCCATTATCAGATGTCTTGGTTGAGATGCCTAAGTATACAAAATTTATCAAGGATGTTGTATCTTCGAAAAAGAAGTTAGCAGGCATGGAAAGGCAAATTGGTGAGGATTGCTCCATGATTAATTATGAAGACTTACCAATTAAAAGAGGTGACCCTGGCAAGTTCGTACTTACGGTATTAATGGGAGGTCTAGTCTTTCCCAATTCTTTGTGTGATCTTGGTGCCTCTATAAGTCTTATGCCAATGTCTGTTTGCAAACAGCTCGGTTTACAAAGCCTTCTAGAACCCACTACTATGAGTCTACAGTTCGCTGATAGATCTTCTAAGAAAGCTTCAGGGATCCTGAAAGACGTTTTAGTTCAGATTGATAGATTTACCTTTCCAGTTGATTGGTATGTTCTAGATATGGATAAAGATGAAAACGTCCCCCTGATTCTTGGAAGACCTTTCTTATCTACAGCTAGAGCCCTCATCGATTGCGATGGTGGGCAAGTGACTATCCGAGTTGGTGATCAAGAGGTGAGTTACAATGTCTTAAAGTCCATTCAAGTACCCTCTGGCCCTCCAACCGGCTTTTCCATTGATTATATGACGGATGATTTCACCGATTATATGGATAAGCAAGTCATGGCTGTAGAAGCGGAATATGAGCGATTAGTTGACAACCTAAATACTCATGGTGTGGTTAATCTAGATCAATTAGCAGCTGATTTTGAGGAAGAATTGTTGGAAGGAGAAGCTTTGGCAGTGGGACCACAGAGTAAACTCAGTGATTTTGAGTTGAAAAGTGGAGATCTCAAGTCAAGTTTAGAAGACCCCCCTGCAGATTTAGTGTTGAAGCCGTTGCCTAAACATCTTAAGTATGTGTTTTTAAGAGAAGGTGACAAGCTTCCATTGATTATATCTGCCAAGCTTTCTCGTCTAGAGGAGATGAAATTAATCAACGTCTTGAAACGCAATTAAAAGCCTTTGGATGGCGGTGTAGGAGATATCGAGAGGATATCTCCGGACATCTGTATGCACAAGATCAAGACAAATGAGGGTGCAAAATGTGTTCGACAGCCCCAGAGAAGGCTCAACCCTCATATGCAAGAAGTTGTTAAAAAGGAAATTATTAAACTTCTGGACATGGGAATCATTTATGCCATCACAGATAGTGAATGGGTTTCCCCGACTCAAGTAGTTCCCAAGAAAGGTGGAATTACGATTGAGAAGAATGAGAAGGGAGAGGAAATTGCATTGAGACTTGTCACTGGTTACATAGTCTGCATCGATTATAGAAAGCTCAATGAGGTCACAATGAAAGATCACTTTCCCCTTCCATTCATTGACCAGATGCTTGAGCGTCTGGTGGGACACGCATTCTACTACTTCCTAGATGCATATTCGGGATACTTCCAGATACCCACTGATCCAGCTGACCAAGAAAAGACCACTTTTACCTCGCTTTATGGTACATTCGCTTCTGACAGCGAATGCCATTTGGTCTCTGCAATGCCCACTACATTTCAAAGATGTATCTTCGGCTATCTTTGACGGGCTTGTAGAAAAGTGTATGGAGATCTTTATGGATGATTTTTTGGTTTTGGTCGATCTTTTGATGATTGCCTTGACAATCTTGATCACGTGTTATCCGGATGTGTGGAAAAGAACTTAGTACTTAATTGGGAAAAATGCCATTTTATGGTAGATGAGGAATAGTTCTTGGCCACAAAATCTCAAAATTAAAAGGTATAGAAGTTGACAGGGTAAAAGTAGAAGCTATCGAAAAGATGAGCTACCCCAAAAATGTGCGTGAAGTTAGAGGCTTTCTTGGACATGTCGGTTTCTACAGAGATTCATTCAAGATTTTTCCAAGATAGCCAAGCCCTGCCTACTTTACTTAAGGATGACGTTGAATTCAATTTTGATGAAAACGCAAGCAAGCGTTTGAGGAGCTCAAGGATCGCTTAATATCTCGCTCCAATTCTTATATCGCTTTGATCGAACCTACCATTTGAGCTTATGTGCGCGACGCATCAAACTATCTTTGTTGGTCTTTTTCTAGGACAAAAGATCAAAGGGAAATTCCAAACCTATCTATTACGCCAGTCACACATTGAACCCCTCTCAAGTTAACTATACGACCACTGAAAAGGAACTATTGGCCGTAGTCTTTGCTATGGACAAGTTCCGTAGTTACTTGTTAGGTGCTCAAGTGGTCGTGTGGACTGATCACGCTGCTTTGCGGTATCTGATGACTAAGAAAGAAGCTAAACCGCGCCTACTGCGTTGGATACTGACCCTACAAGAGTTTGACGTTCAGATCAAGGACAAAAAGGGCAGTGAAAATGTAGTAGCTGATCATGTTTCTAGAATGTTAAGTGAGGAAAAGGATGATCCAGATGATATAGATCTTTACTTTCCCTCTAGAGAACATTATGCTAATAGACGGTTGTCCTCCCGATGTTCCATGGTATTCTTCCATAGTTAACTACCTTCATGCCCGATATCTTGATCCGGAAATGTCTTATCAAGAGAAGAAAAAGTTCTTCTCTGATTTGAAATATTTCGTATGGGACGAACCTTATCTTTTCAAGATCTGTAAAGATGGTTTGCTTAGAAGATGTGTTCCTGAATCTGAGCAACGGGATATTATTGAGCAATGCCACAGTGGACCCACTGGGGGTCACTTTGGTCTGTGGAAAACCGTTGCTAAGATCTTCCAATCTGGTTTCTATTGGCCTACGATCTTTAAGGATACAGAGGCTTTCTGTAAAGCTTGTGATAGATGCCAAAGAACCGGAACTTTAACAAGGCGTTTTGACATGCCTTTGAAACCCATCCTAGAATGCGAAGTCTTTGATGTATGGGGTATCGATTTTATGGGACCCTTCCCATCATCCTGTGGTAACAAATACATCTTAGTCTGCGTAGATTACGTGTCTAAATGGGTGGAGGCTCAAGCCACTCCTCACAATGATCATAAAACGGTCATGAAATTTCTAAAAAAGAATATCTTTGTGAGGTTTGGATGTCCACGTGCCTTGATCAGCGACGAAGGGACGCATTTCTGCAACCGACCCCTGGAGAAAGTGCTTGAAAAGTATGGTGTCCGTCATAAGACAGGCACACCATATCATCCGATGACTAGTGGTCAGGTTGAAAGGAGCAACCAAAGTATCAAGAAAATCCTGGAAAAGACGGTCAACAGTCATAGAAAGGACTGGAGTTTGAAGTTGGATGATGTACTTTGGGCATACAGAACTGCCTACAAAACCCCTATGGGTACATCTCCATATCAAATGGTCTATGGAAAGCCATGTCATCTGCCTGTCGAGTTAGAGCATAGAGCTTATTGGGCTACAAAGTTTCTGAACTTTGATTCCCAATCTTGTGGAAAACATCGACTGCAGCAGTTACATGAGTTAGACGAATTCAGACTCCAAGCCTATGAAAGTGCCAGGATTAGTAAAGATAAGATGAAGCTACTCCACGATGCTAAGATTAAGAAGAGAGAATTTCAAGTCGGCGAACAAGTTCTTCTATACAATTCTAGGTTACATCTGTTTCCTGGAAAGTTAAGGACACGTTGGTCCGGCCCTTTCGAGATTCTCCAAATCATTCTGGGCGTTTCTAGAACTTCACGGTTACAATGTAAACCGTTTTGAGTAAATGGTCAAAGGTGTAAGCACTACATTGGTGAACCTAAAGAATTGCTTTTGACTGTTCGTTGCCTCGATATCCTCGGGTGTGGTGCTAAGCAAGTCGATGAATTTGACGTGTTTTCACCCGACCTATTTTTAGAGGATGACGGTAATAGTCGATCTGAAGAAGTTCTAGCTGGTAGTTGGGATATGGAAGAGTATTGGAGGGAGCATCAACTGAAACGTAATCAGGGGAATCAAAAGCGGAAGAAGTCTACCATGGGGAAGTTTAAGCGTATTTGGAAAGCTGTTAAAGATTTCACCCCATGTGTTAAGTGCTGTTTCTGCAGCCACACTACTGATCAGAGCTTACACGAGGTAGTGGCTGGCAGAAAAGTCAAATGGCCTGATCCAGGCTGAGCTTTAAACGGTGTCGAGCTAACGACGTTAACCAAAAGCGCTACTAGAGGCATCCTAGATATCCCTTATTATATTAGTTAAATTACATTTTATCTTTGTTAGTGTTATATTTATTTAAGTTTTAGTTTAATTAAGTTTTAGTTGACTAAGTTTTTCTGTTTACATCTGTCAGTTAGTTTGCTTTTTAGATATGGATTACGGAGTTCTTCCTGAGGAGTTCCCATCATTAGTCGGATCCCACTTATTACAAAGAGGCGATGGACTGGAGGCACTATAGTCTTGCACGTAGATTTTGAGCT
This sequence comes from Gentiana macrophylla, assembly GCA_026214975.1. Classification (NCBI taxonomy): domain Eukaryota; kingdom Viridiplantae; phylum Streptophyta; class Magnoliopsida; order Gentianales; family Gentianaceae; genus Gentiana; species Gentiana macrophylla. Next base: position 80,927,238 of record CM047809.1, on the reverse strand, counting down.
TAGTACCCGTACGAAGACCATCACCTATGTTCTCATTGTTCCCCGTTGTTCGGGAGGTAGTGACTTCACTACTGAGGAGCTACAGGAAGCTATAGGACGTCCATATACGGTCCTAAATGACCCTATGTCTTGTGAGATCTAGCCGCTACTACTGAGCTTCACATTTTAGAGGTTTAGAGGTAGCCGGAGATGACCAGGGGCGTACAAGACGACTATGATTTCCTTCGCTATTGATATGCTCCATCGTCTCATCCGTTTGGTGGATTGGGACGAGATTTATCATAGACTAGCGTTAGTTAGGTTTGTTTAAATCGAGCAAACGACGTAAAACAAGAGCGCTGTGTGTGGGAGGCAACCCAACTGCTTTCTATTTGTTTTTATTTATTTTCTAGTCACTTTATGTACTTTGTTTGATTTAAAGTTGTATTTTTGAAGTTTTAATTAAGTTTAATAAGAGATGCACTTTTGAATTTGGGTTGTATGGAATTTTATGATTTTTGCACTTTTGCCTGCTGGGACGCCCGTCCAGACGACCGGACGCCCGTCCGCTATGACCAATCCCTAGACGAACGTCCACTAAACCTGGACGCCCGTATGATATTTTCCCTCCAAACCAGTATGTGATTTAAACTCTTGGACGAGCGTCTACTAAACTGGACGCCCGTCCAGTTCATCTGATTTCCCAGTGGACGCCCGTCCACTGAGTTGGACGAGCGTCCAACCTCTGTCTATATATACCCCTTCTTCGAGTGAACCTTCACTTTTCAGAATTTTCAAAAGCGAAAAACGGTTTCTCTTCCTCCTTTTGCCCTAAAATCTTCAAATCTAAACCATTTTGAGCGATTCAAAGTGCTACAGGCCGCCCTTGATCCCCTCTCTTTGATTTTCATAACCAAATTCCCCAACACACCATATTTTTGGAGAATCAGGCACCATTCAAGTCCGACTTTTCAGAGGAAAAATTCGATTTTGGAGCCCATTTTGGTGTTGTTTGGATTGATTTTCACCTCGATCAACATCTACTCACCCTACTTGGTAAGTTCGTAGCAAAATTTCTAGTTTTTATTCACGTTTTTGCGAGTTCGATCTTTGGGTCGGCTCGTTCACTTGAATATTGCCTTAATTCGGTTTTTTATTCTGGTTTTTTTGTTTCTTGTTGCTTTGTTTTGGTGATATGGTGTTGTGATGGGTGATGAATGGGGTTGTTTGGTGATGGTTATGGTTGTGGTTGTGGTTTGGTTGATTTGAAATCCCGCTTTGGATGTTAAACGGGTATCCTTTGTGCGTATTGGGATTGTTTGGTGTAGACTAGGCTTGAAAATGGTTCATAAGAAGGAGTTGTGAAGAGACACGGGAAGGAAGTAGCTAGGAGGCCGGGAAGAAGCGCAAAGTTTCGACCCTACCTTAGTTGATCCCAACCGAGGTGTGAGTATTCGGGAGCAACCCCCTAGAGCCACTCAAACTAGGGCAACCTTACGAGATGAGCCAAGTTCAGATTCTGAAACGGATGAGGATGTGCCATTGGCACGGATGCCTAGGGTTCCCCGGGGTGGAGGATCATCTAGGGCTGAGGAAACCGTAGAAGCTACACGGGAAGATGAACCGGTTGACAATAGGGCTTCCCAACCTAGGAAGAAAGCCAAAATCGTACCCCCTATGCCTTTACCTCGTAGATTCGTGAACCCTAGAGCTCACGATGTGTATAAACAGCACTATTTCTCGAGGACGATGTTGATAGAAAGGGCCACTTTAGAGGCAAAGGTCGATCCGGATTTCGTTAAGTTGCTTAAGGATCGGACATGGGAAGCTTTGATGACGATTCCAACTACCCCGGTCAATAGTTCCTTGGTTCGGGAGTTTTATGCCAATTGTTCAGAAACCGACTTGGAAACGAAGGTAGTTGTGGTTCGAGGAGTCCAAGTTCCATTTACACCGGAGGTGATCAATGCAAAGTATGGGTTGGCGGCTTTTGAGGGTCGGGATTACAAGGAGGAGATTTTACATAGCGCGAGTTTGGGGCGGGATCCGCTTGGAGGAGTTGTGGTTGCGAGTTTACCCGGATGTGGCGTGGACATTAAGGCCGGGGGCGACCGGAAGGAGTTGGTTACCACGACTGGGCGGAGGACCCTGAAGGTCCAGTGTCGATTTATTCAGAGTCGGTTGTTGCCTAAGAACAACTTGACACACTTTCACATTGGTGACCTAGGCATGTTGTATGCATTGACGTTTGGCTTGAACGTGAATGTGGGACAAGCATTATATGATGAGGTGGCTATTAATCAGAAGATCTATACCCGATGCTTGATTATCCCTCACTTGATCCACAGTCTTTGTATCGATGCCGGTGTACCTGAGTATGGAGCCGATCACAAGCCAAAGAACCCGAGGCCTATACAGAGAGAAAAGGGTAAGCCTTCGGGTCAGTCTGTGTCAGGGGCACCACAGGAGCCCGGTTCATCTTCGGCACCGCCTCAAGCTTCTACACTTCCTACTTTATCGCCTTCGGTCCGGATGCGGCTAAGTATGGCCAACAGTGTGCGGGACTGGCTGGAGGACATAAGGACGTCTCAGAACAACATTTTGACAATTCTGCAGTGTATAAGTGAAGGCCGGCGGCCAAGGGATGACAGGATTTTCAATCCAAGCCTCATTGATTTCCATTATTCTTCTGAGATTGAGCAGGCCATTGCCGATGTTCTTCACGAGTCTGAGTCGTCTGAAGAGGAGCAGCCTGATTCAGTAGACACGACTACGGCACCACCGTCTGGACCCTCTTCCGATCCTCCGGCTGATGTTTCTCCGGCTCCGGGGAAATCTTGATTTCATTTGTCTATTTTTCGATTTGCACTAGATACTGTGATTGTATATTTTTGGCTACTCTTTATTACGTGATTCATTGTATTTCGTATTTGGCTACTGGTTATTTCTTCCGATGGATCATGTAAGCTGTAAGGCACCAGTACTTTTATTTCTACCTTGTTTCAACTATTGGAAGCATTGGATGTTTTATCTATTGGTATTGTTCGTTTTTATTATCTCTTTCCATTCTGGTATAATTCTCCGTTTCCCCGAGATGGTTCCGTGTTTGTCAAGTCGTGCAGGTATCATTTTTCCGGTTTTGTCGAGCTACATTGTAAGGTTGCAAGTTCTAAGTGTCACTATGTAGGCTCCGGCCTGACCGACGATTCGAGTTTCAAGTTAAATCAGCTAAGTCTTTTCCTTTTTCTTTCGTTCTGCACAACATGAGGACATGTTGATTTTTAAGTGTGGGGGAGGGGAATGATTCGTTATGTATCTATGCATTTGCTTAATTAGTTATGTTTCTATGCTAAATGAGCTAAAATGTGCTAAATTTTTCGAAATTTTTCGACACTTTTGTTTTTGTTTTGTCCCGAGGAGGCAATTCGATTCAATGTTCGTTTTTTTATAGTCATTTAAGCTATATATCATATGTTTGATAAGTTAGTTGTTTCACCTGAGATCTATTTTTCACGAGCCATAGTGAATGATGAGCTAATTTATACAGTTATGCCCCTTTTCGATTAGTGATTGTTGATTATCTTATAAGTCATGTGCTTAGTGCTACGTATATATCTTGAGATTTATGATAGTCTGTATTTAGATCCGGAGTATGATATACTGTGAATATCTAAGGTTTGAATGTGATAAGTAACACGTAACTTATTGTCAAATGAAAAAGTTGAGTTTATAATGAGAATTAATTGGGTGTGTCGAAAGCTAGTCGATGATTTGAGTGAGGTAGGGCGTATCTCGAAATGTCCTATACCACTATGATGACTAAAAGCTCACGAAAGTCGGAAGAAGCTGCCTTATGATTGGAGTAAGGTAGGGTATATCTCGAATATCCTATTCTGCTATGACAGGGCAATAGCTCATTCGATGTGCGGTTTAAAAGTGAAAAAGTTAAATCAACTAATGAATTGTTATGAAATGAATATAAGACTAAGTTATCGTCTATCTTATCCCCAGTAGAAACGATAGATATCTTTGTAGGATTATCCTCTAAGTATTTTAGAAAGGCCCTAGATATATTCGATCATCTTTTTCGGGATGTATCACGTTTGTAGGGTACATCTTATGAGTGTCATTTATTACTAGTCTACGAGGGGGTATTAGCTAGTTTTGCTTTGAGTTTCTCGAGTTTGGATTTCGTGGAAGTTTTCTATGGCTATGCACACACGCACTGGTGAACTTCTGATTTATTGGATATGTGTTATGTATGTTTAGATGTCTGTTCTTTTCTCGAGCCTAATTTTTGTTTTGTTTTGCTCGGGACGAGCAAAAGCTAAGTGTGGGGGAGTTGTTAAGGGTGATTTTACACGATTTACAAGGCTATATTCTATGTTAATTTCCCTCATATCTGTATTAATTCGCATAAGAAGCAAGTGTTTAATGAATATATTGAGTAAATGATATTTTAGAAGAGTTAATCGCAAAATAGGTTGATTTATGTGTTTTAATTATGATTTTATGATTATTTGGACATTATTACGTTTTGCGATGTTTTTATGTGTTATAGATACGTGTTTGATGCTCAAGAGATGATCAAAAAGAGATAAGAGTCGAAATATATGATGATAAAAGAGATAATGAAGGAATTGACAAGAAGAAAAGAGATAAAGATCAAGGAATCGAAATTCAATCATATTGAACTGGCGTTCAGGTCCCGTCCAGTGGACGGGCGTTTGCTGAAACTGAACGAGCGTCCAGGGATGGAAAGTTGATTCAGGAAGTTTGGACGCTGAGGTGGACGCCGGATGGACGAAAGCGCGTCGATCATGACTCGCCCGATTTGAAGTTCATATGAAGAATGGACGGGCGTCCGTAGCCGACTTAGCGTAACCGACTTTAAAATCTATAAATAGTCGGTGTTTCTCCACCCAAAGGATACCATACACTCATTATTCAAAACCCTAAACCTAGGGGCGGCTTTAGGCTGCGTTTTTCTTCCTTTTGTTCCAGTTTTCATGCACTTTAGGTTAGATTAAAACTAGTTACTTTTTATGCACTGTTTATACAAATTTGAGTTGCTGAGGATGTTCAGAGGCTAAAAGCTTCATCAAACGAGTATTGTGAAGCCATCCAACGGTTGTTGATTTCGTTTTCTTCGATTGTACTGTGAGTTTTTATTTAAAGGTTGTTTCTTATTCATGTTTATTACGTTTAATTGCTTTTACATCGGAAGATATGCATGTGTGATTGTTTATTGTTGATGGAAATCTTAATAAACCCTAGATCATCATGAATAAGAATAGTAATTCGAATCTATCATAACGGAAGTTAATAGGTTTAATTGCTAGATAATAAACATAAAATTTGCACCTTTGGTTAGAAAACGCGTTAATCTTACATCGGAAGATAATAGATTAATAGATGAACTTTCTAAGGAATTAGGGTTCATAATTAGATAAGGTGAATCACAACCTAGATAAAAACCGGAAATCAATTCTCGTTGGATAGGTGGATCAATCCTCGTTTGCTCGTTATAAACTTGATTTAATCCTTAAAACTTGAATTTGTTTAGTTAGTTTACTTTTATTTGCATCTTAGTTTAGTTTAGTATTGAATTGGTTCGCAGCCCGTATCCTTCCTAGCTTTGGATTATATCCTCTGTCTAGTTTTAGTTTCTGTTTTGTTTGGTTTTTATTCACTGTTTAGAGTAGTTTCGTGACATAGTTTAGGTTAGACAAAAGCTAGAATCACAATCGTTTAGTTCCCCGTAAGATCGACCCGGCATTAACCACTATTACTACGATCCTTATACTTGAGGTTAACCGGATTATTACTTGTTTATTTTGTGTTGATAAAATCCGTGACACAGGTCGGACGGAAGTACAGTGCCTCGAACTTGGCACGCCACCAACCTCAGAAAATATTATGTTTAAACTGTTTGTTCACTTTATGACATTTGCAACTTTACTTTCCTAGTTACTTGTAACGGGTCGATGCGACAATTAATCTTGATGTCTTTTATTGAAGTAATTTTCTTTTCTAATTATGCTTAACTTGCGAGCTCATGTAAAAAAGAAAAGGAAGCTGGAAGAAAAAAGACCAAAATTCGACTTCAACAACAATTCCTCGACACGATGAAGTTGGAATAAAATAGAGAATAAATTCAAGTCAATGACAGTGCTTATCTCACTCCCGACCTGCCAATAAGCCACGATGCGAGGCAATCGGATGATCCCACGATGGATTCCCTATTCGACCAGTTCAGAAGCACCATGAAGTGCGATAGTCGAATAGGGAGTTTTCATTTCGACCAAGTCAAAATCCTGACGAGGCGAGACAGTCGACTCGAGCTCCGACCAAATAGCCAAGTCAAGCCGATAAGGAAGTACAGTGCTAGGCTGACTCATAACCAAGTGTATCATGAGTCATGTACTCATACTACACTTCAAGGGGCCATAAGGGAATTAAGTCCAAAGGACTACACCCCACAAGGCAGCGTTTGCAAGGGAATTAAGTCGAAGAAGACTACACCCTAGACAAATAATCAACAACGAGAAAGACGTACAATGGAAAAAGCATATATTGAAATTTAAAAATCAAAATGCAAGATTGAAAGAGTTTCAGAGATCGAATCACAAATTCGACTCGATAAAGATCATATTCAGATAAATAAAATTTATACAACCAGATCGCATCAAATTGTTTAAAGACAATAACAAGAAATAAGGTCAGGCAGCAGGCTGGTTAGCATTAGGGTCGACCAGATCTTCCAACTCGAGGTCCTCCTCTCCGTCCCCCTCCATGGCAGGGACCACATACTTGTCATGAAGAGACACACCAGCCTTAAACTCTGTGAAGTATCGGCCATATCGAGGGATGGCCTCAGTATCGTATAAATACGCCTTCTCGATGCTCAAAACGTTAAAGTCAGGGATGACCATCTTGACCTGATCCAGGGCATTCGTGAATCCCCCCTTCATAGCCTGACTCATTAGCAACGTCAGGTCATTCTCGAGCTCCGCAGGCTGCCGGGAAGTCCTTTTTGGCCGCCTCCGGGCGAGTTGTAAAGCTATCGACCTCTAGCCGAGGTCGTCTCGAACCTTGAGGATTTCGCGATTCAGCCTCGCTTCTCAAGATCCGATTTACCTTAGCAAGCTCGGATAAATCTTTACGAGCTCACGACAACTCGTCCCGAGCGTTGGCCAAGTCGATTCCATCGAGGCGCCGGCCATCCAACTTTTAACAACCGACTTCGCTTTTCGATTTCCGAGTTTAACCGGTTGATGGTCTCCTTCTGTTCCTCCAAGGCTGCTGAGGGAGGCTCAATTCTGGTCATAGCCACTTTAGCTGCTAGCCGAGCCTGCAGAGGAGAATACTGTTAATATCTAAAATAGGCAGAAGCCCCAAAGTTAAGGGAAATAAAATGAAAACTTACAGCTCGATTGCTTCTCATGAAGAAGTCATGCAACTCTTCCGGGGACATAGCTTCCATATCTGTAACGCTCATTCCAGGGATCAGGTCGGTGACATTTGAGCTAGGAGGACCGAGGTTACGAGTTTCTTTTCCGACTCCATGCCTCACCTCGGTCGTCTTCTGGCGCTTCCTTGAGATGAGGCTCCTTCACTGCTTTCACCACCCAAGCCACCATGCGCTCGATTATGCGTGCAATAATCTCAAAATGTCAGATGTTGATGCTGGAGTTGAAGCTCGGGCCGGAGTCCTTTGACCTCCGGAGATTATTGCACCAGACACTGGTTTTTTCGACCTGATGCCAGCCAGTTCTTGAATCTTTTTAGGGTCAACCGTCTTGGGGTCAGGCACTTTGCCGACCGCCTCCAACTTCGAAGGAATTCCACTGCAAACCCAGAAAATCGACATTAATACACTGTCAAAACAGAAACAAGTATAGAAAAAGAAGAAATGCAGAAGTATAGCAGCTCGACAGAGTAAATAAAAATCCTACACAAAGCTCGAACATCCTCATCGAGTTCTAGATAAGCACCCGGACCCGCCGTCTCGACATCAGCGAAGGGGTATAAGGAATGTAGATTCCGGGTTGCGACATCGGGGAAAATTCTTTCGAGAACTCTACACGCGGTGGGGGCATCAGTATCGAGCTTATCATGCCATTTTCTAGGCCTCTTACGCCAAGTGTTTATATCGACATCCTCTAACTCGTGTCGGATGAAGAAAAAGTGGGGCTTCCACTTGCCCTGTGACGAAGTCACTCTCCTCACAAATTCCGAGACCAGGGGACGCCTCTGGAAAGTATACCATCCCGCATCTTGCAGACCCTAGATCGAATAGTATCATCGGAATAGAGGAACTGTGAATTCGATCTTGGAAATCCGACACGCCAGTACGAAGCCCATGACGCTTCTAATTCCATTTGGAGCGAGTTGAGTGATACTGATCTGATAGTGTCGGAGGACTTCTATGAGGGACGGGTCGAAGGGAAATCTTAATCCCTCTTTTAATTGCGCCTTATTTATGGCACAAAACCCAGGAGGAAGATCACAGGCGTATTGAAATCGACCATGTGACACCTTGATATTTTTAGAGGAATAGGGAATTCCATATCTTATACACACGGCCTTAGCTTTTTCCTGGGTTAAATCGGATATGCAACCGTATGGTCCTTGACCCTTCATCCTTGTCTGGCGTTTGGCAGCAGGCCGAGAAGACGATTCTTCTTCTCCTCCTTCATCTTCTTCTCTGGCAACCTTCTCACCGGAAGCAAGTGGTTGTTCAGTAACCGTCCTCTCCGCCGATTCTTCTTCTACCACAGTGAATTCTTCCCTATTTTGAGAATCGCTCTCACTACTAGACATGGAAGTGAAAAAGGGCAAAGAAATAAAAAAAACAAAGGAAGAATTTGAGTAAAGTAGGGCTTACTTGAGATTTTCGGCTAAAACTGAGATTGGAATGGAAAATGAGAAACTTCAGTGCCTTGGACTCCTTATATGACGCAAATCTTGCAAATTATTTGAAAGGGCAGGATTTGGGGGCAGTTATAGAGTTTGAAATGCGGTAATCAAGGATAGTGGACCAGTAAAATGCTTCGTTTCCTGCACCCATTAATACTGATAGAGCGTGACGTCAGCCTATGACAGCCTACATCGGCTAGAAAGATAGCTGTGTTCCCGCCTAAAGAAAGCCACGTATCGGAGAGATAATTCAAATTTTCAAATCCGATCTCAGCATACGAGACGAGCTTCCCTCCGATCTGGGGGGCTTATGACGATACAAGATTTCACCCCTCCACGTGGAATTATCTAATTAGTCTAGCTGGCATGTGGAAAAGTCCAAGTGTATTATACACATCGGGTCGAATGTGAGACGTATCAGTGATTACCACAACAGCCAGCAGATCTTGTAAGTGTCCCATCTCGAACACCCATGTCGGTGTTATACGAGTCGAGACCCGAGTTCCGGCCCAGATTCCTAAGCCCAATATCCAGAGGGTTACTTGAGCAAGGGGCAAGGCCCAGTAAAGGTTATTTATGTCAATAGACCAAACCGCCTTAAGTTTAGGGCAGTAGAAGGGCATGTGCCTATAAATACACAGCTCCAGGAACTACGTGAGGCTTGATTCCTGGACATTTACACAGGATACGTAGACAATCCAAGATACATTCTTGGACTCAGCCATAAAACACCAAAAACACCATCTTTACCACAACAATAGCCTTGCATTTTCTTCTGGACTCACCCTTAGATTACACGTGGCCCTGTTAAACCGGTGGTGCATTATTTAGCATCATCAATGTTGATAAAGACATGAAGAATGACATTGATCGTGTTAGAGAGCTTGGTAATAGTGCGGTTTCTAAAATTGAAAGGGTGGAGAATAGCATTAAAAACAATCAAAATCTTAATGTTGATAAGTTGACCAAGATCCAAGAAGACTTCGCAAATCTTGAGAAAAATCTCATAAAAGGGGAGAAATTGTTAGAAATGTATAGCTTTTGATGATGAGTGACGGACTAGTTGTTATAGATGCAAGTGAAAAGATGTCTAGAATTTTATGCAAAGGTCTTTACTAGAGTCTGATGTTGTATAGGTTAATCAGACAAGCACTGTAATAGTCAGCGTATATAATCTCGGTAGACTAGGATTAGTTTAAAATCTAGTAGAGTCTAGGACCTGGGTTGAGTACAAGGCTGAGAGGACAAACTCAATTATGAAGACCTAAAGGCCGGGGATCAATCTCGGATTGAAGACCCAAGAGCGAGAAAAGTCGAGGATTAAACTTAGTAATGATGATTTAAAGCCAAGACTACAAAGTTATCTTCAAGTAATTCTGTGATGGCTTAAAATAACTTTATAGGTCTTTTGTAGAAGGCTTGAAGTTCAAGTTAATGTGCTGAGAAACCTCAAGTTAATGAAAATATGGTGTACTCTGATCTTAGAAACAAAGAACAGATGAAATATCAAGACTCCAGATTCAGTTGAGCTTACCTGGACTAGATCAGCTGAAGACTACTTTCAGTTGAGCAGACAAGTTAGCTAAGCTAATTGCAAGACTTAAGAAAGTCAGTCAAGTAGAAGGTCATACAAGCAAAGAATGATCAATGTTAAGCTGAAAAAAAATGCAAGTATGATTAATCCTTCATGCAGTATATTTTGAAGAAATTATTGAAGATAAGGATTAATTTGGTACGTCTAATCAAAGAGCAATCAATGCACAAGTTTAAATGACGGTTACAAGGATTATTGGAGCAGAATATTCGAGGAATCTCATTGGTTGACAACCTCTCACTGTCAGAAGGACACTGACTCTGATAACAGAATCGGACTTTATAGAATTTTAAAGGAATAATAAGATATGAAAAGACAAAATTGTTTTATCTATTTGTACACGTGGCAGCTATCCGACGGCCTGTTCTAATAGAGAATACTTTACGGCAAAATTACCCCCAAAAAGCATGCACCGACACAAAATTCAATGTTAGAATTCATTGTTGGTTCACTGGATGCTAATACATCAAAATTAGGGCTAAGGATATTTACTAATCCCTTGAGGATTCATTTGTTAATACTAATTGTTGGTTCAATATTACTAACAAGGAATAATGATATTCACTTATCCTTCAAGGAGTTCACTATGAAAATTCATTGTTGTTTCATGAATTCACTTATGCTTTGAGAAATTGATTGTTGTTTCACGAATTCACTTATCTTGTGAGGAATTCGTTGTTGTTTCTCGTAAATTCATTGTTGTTGTTTAAGGTTAAAAAAAAGCCGGAGGTTGAGCATGATGACTTAGTATTACTCTTGTTTTCTTTTGTGGAGAATTTGTATTGGGGTTTTTTTTTCGAAACGAAAATATTTCATTGAAAGAAAAATAAAAGTTACAGCCGGACAACGCCTACTACCGACGTGAACTAAAAGTCAAACGAAACGAAAAGGACGTGGAGGAAGGCCCCCAAAGACCAAATTTTGTCTCATAATGGAGAACTTGATTTGGTAAGCAAGTCAAATGGAAAACATCTGTAACACGAAAGATACTAAACCAGTAGTAATTGAAGTAGCCAACGCATTCCGTTTACACCCGGAAACACCAAATAAAATATGACGGAAGTTTAATTTATATACCTTTAGGTAAAAATAGTATTTTTTTTATACCCTTATTTTTAATTCTTACATTCATAACCTCGTTAAAATACTTAGTAGGACGAGCAATTTAACACTCGAGCCGTGATATATTGTGATGAGGCCGAGATATTATTTATTGAGCACGGACTAAAATAACACATTTTTCACTCGGCCGGGCTAAAAAGTCTCGTCCTGCATATATATCCTAATTTTTTTTTTCGTTTTTAAGAACAGATCATCAATTCATTTATGTCATACCAAAAAATAAAAAAAAATCTCTTGTTCAACGTCCTCTTCTACGATCATGGTTCAAAGTCTTGGCCCGACTCGGCCGTATCGTCTCCGACTCGGTAGGTACCGATACAAAGTTACGAACTCATCTCGTATCAGGCTTGAATCGGATTTATATCGGTAAAAATCGCCCGATATAACAATGAATCGGCTAAAATCGGTCATTTTCTCACCGAGTCATATACGATTTGATAATCCAAGTGGCGATTTTCAAAGAGGTTGAGGAAGATGAAGAGCTTAGAGCAGCAGCAGCATCTAGAGTTAGAAGAAAGTCGGGTTCTCCTCTAGCCGGAGGTGGTTCTGTTGATCACCGCTGCAAGATCCGGCGGTCGGTTGTGGAAGATGCAGCTAGCAGCTCATTTATTGGTGTAGATTTTTAGTCGGCGGGTAGGGATCGGGACTCTGACTTTGCTCTTCCTTTAAACAAATATGTAGCATTATTGATGTGGTTAAAGGATGATGATTTAGGCACCACTTTACTCCACACAAATTTGCACACACTCACTTCTACACCATACATATAAAACCAAAACAAACAAACAAACAAAAACAACATAAATCATGGACCACAAATGCAGGATTTCGGGGGATGGGTTGGGATGGGGTCGGTGGATTAATCATTTTCCTTAAATAATTGAGTGCTGGGCCCAATTATAGGCAAACTCTTATGGGTAAATAAATTTTTTTTTTTGAACAAGCTTATGGGTAAATAAAACTGTGATGTTAATCATAATTCATTTATTTTTAATCATTTTTATGTAGTTATTCAAATATGCATGATAAAACAAATATAATTAAATTGATATAATGTATAACAAACATCGTAAGCCTTTTACAACTAATAATGCATATTGTACAATATATATAAAAGATACAAAAGTTCATTATAAATGTTGTCTGAAAGAGTAATAAACTATGTATCATGATTTATTTTATTGCGACAGCGCATATGTTGTTATATTCCTTCAAAAGAAATGATAATGAATATTGTTTTTAGAGATTTTGATATATTGTGTGTAGTTATTTATATTTGTTTTGCATTTTTGAGATTTTTTTCAAATTTTTTTATTAATTTTATATCGGAGAAAATCCGTCTCGAACGAAACGATACCGATACGCGACGATTTATGTGTCTTAGTAGCCTCCGAATCGGCTACCGAGACCGCGACCTTGAACCATGTCTACGATTGAAAAAGTAAAATAAAACATCGTTATCTGCAAAAACACATTTCTCCTCCGACGAATTATTTTTCCTCCACCCAACCAAACTGCCAGCATCATCTTCTTCCACCATCCCTTTTCTTCCTCCCTACCACCATTGTTATGGCTTCCTTGATGTCAAAGAAGTAATAGCAATCATTTTTAGGAGAATCATGAATGTTGACAAATATTCATTCAGATGCTAAAGGGATGGAGGAAGAAGATGGCGTCGGCGGTTTGATAGGGTGGAGGTAGAAGATTTCGCCGGAGGAGAAATGAGTTTTCAGAGATGACGATGTTTTTTTTCAATTGTAGAGAGGATGTTGAATAAGAGATTTTTTTTATGGTATGACATAAATGAAATGATGATTTGTTATTAAAAAGAAAAAAATAGGATATGAAAGGACATGACTTTTTTTTGTTTTTTTGTTTTTTTTTTTGGGAGAATAGTGATTTTTTTTTCAATAAACTCAGGCATCAAACATTTACTTGTTCAAGCAAATGCGAAAAAACAAAACAAAAAATTAATTATTGTTCATCTAGTCTCCACGCTAATCTAATATTTCGAACCATTTCCACCATTTGGCCAATAAAGACGTGAGTCGGAAGATAAGAAGTCTCTTCCCCAAATAGAAAGTCATGAAGGACATGACTCCTCCATGATTCTAGCCCAGTGAAAAATTGTATTATTATTGTCCATGCTCAGTGAATAATAGCTCGTGACGATGCTGGATATCGTCGAGCGTATAATCACCTTGGAACGATTTCTCAAGAGCTCTTTAAATACGGGGATGATGATTTTGGGGGTGATTTAGACTGAGCTTGAGAGTTGGTTTCTCCCAAGTTGGCTACGTATCCAATGTATCTAATTGCAATCAAGTCTCCGTAGTTCCTTAGGGTCGTTTATATATGGAGGCGTCTCGCCCATTTCTTGTTGTACAAGCATTGGACTCTTAAACCCTAAGGATTATTACGTGTCAATCTTCTATAAGAGATAATTACGGCCGCATTTAAATTATAAGATCCGTGTCCTATAATCCAAGGATTCCTCCTATCGTTATCCGATTATATAGGCACGTTCTTGAATTGCTCTTATAAGGGAAAGCCCTGACGTCCTGCGTCAGGCTCCTCAGATCATCTCGACCAAGGTTACCCGACCTCCCATCATGACCGAGCCGCTCTGCGGTGGTCAGGTCGGGCGGAACTGAGATCGATCTCCCACATGGGGTAAGGTTTGATTAGCATGGGGCCTCTGGCCCCAATATTCTTCTAAGTATTTATTACGAGACCACTCTTTGAGTGACACGTGGCGAGGTCTACTCTGGCCATCATCATAAGCCCCCCAGGTCTGACCAGACACAGTTAAGGTCGGGTAGACCTGACCTAGAATGGACACTTATCGACTCGACGTTTTGAGAATAAGTTATATCTATAATCGATAGAGTTCAATTTCGGATGTATGGTGGCATATTTCCGGAATTAATAAGTTGAGTAGAACTATTCTGTTCGATGAATATTTTATTCAATTTATTGTAGCTACTGGTTATAGGTCCATGGTCCCCGGGTTGGCTCCTAACACTCGAGTGTTTTCTCTTTTTATGGAACCTCGAGAATAAATTAAATAGTTAGTCTATTTAATGAATATGCAATATTATTTATTTAGTAAATAATATGTAAAATATAAAAGGCATTTTCTATTAAAAAATGATAAAAGTGACGCCATTATACTGTTGATAAAATAGGAGAAGAAATTTTCCTAGATTATGTCAAATGTGTAATTAAGTAATTATCTATTTGTTGGATAATTAATGTAAAAGAGATAAAGAGATTGATTTTTTGGGAATTATCTCTTATCTTTTGGCAAATATCTTTTCCTCATGGGAATAGGTAATTGTGGTGTGAAAATGATGACTCTCTCTTGACTAGTTATTTTCCTATATAAAGAGAGTTCCTCCCAACACAATTTCACACACATAATTGCGCCACTTATCAAATAAAGGAGAAAAAAATTAGTTTCTTGTTCTAGTCATTAAGAGAAGAAAAACCTAGGGTTTTTCTTGTTCATATTCGAGGAGGTTGTACGGCGAGGTCGCTAGGAGATACAATCCGGAAGACTGCGGCTTCTCCCTTGGTCGATTGCTTCTCTCTCCGGTTGGGTAAATATACTAACTTTCTTGTAGTTATTGATTAATTATGTGAATTAAAATCATGGTAAAATCGCATGTGAATTTAATTCGTAGCTTCCGTTGTGCATGATCGAGTGTCTCGATCGGTGCTGTAAATCAGATCTGACGATCCGATTGAGGATCGGATCCGGATTCGTGTTTTTGTATATCCAACACACAAAACGAAGCGTTTCTTTACACGCTATAATGATGTTTGGTTTTCCTAATACCACTTTTGGGGTTTATAACCCTCTAGTCTCATCACATCCCTTCAGACGTTACCACACTTCATTTTAGCCTTGATTGAAGTCGGACGCTTGCCATTCTAAACTTCAACCATTTTGGAACTAGTAAGCTATTTGTACTTTGTCTATTTTAATTTCTTTTACGGTTAATGAGTGAGCCAATTATCCTTACTAATAGTTCAATCGAAGCTTTATTCGAATCTAAAACAGAGTCAAGAAATGAAACCTCCCATTCTAGGGTTAATCCTGAGAAACCTGTTCTTCCACCGGCCGGAAACTCTGTTCCCAAACCCTTAATCAATCACAGGGGATTCGAACACTTGGTTCTAGCCCCTCGATACGATCCAAACTACACTGGTCCGCCGCGTTCTTCTGGCACCTCAAAATTCATTCTGAACCTAAAAGCGCACATGGATCTGAAATCTCAAGCTTCTTGTCATGGTATCAATACCAAGCTGACTAAAAAAGATGTAGCTTCCCTCTGTAAGCAGTAAAACCTGGAGAATACCATTTTCAAACCCACAGTTCGTGCTCCTGGTGTCTATGCCTATCGGGCTCCGGCCGGCTGTTGTTCCGTCTACAGCAGCTCCTATGCGGCCTAAGGTTTCCCATTTGTCCAGCTGTACTGGCCGTCTTAGAGCATTATAGGCTGGGTTTGGCCCATATTGTTCCGAACGGCATAAGGGCTATAGTCGGTTTTGCTATTTGGTGCCGGTGCTCCTGCATCCCCTTCACTGTTCAGACATTTCGACTCTTCCACCAACGCAAACAAGTGCCAGATTAGGCTAGGTATTACTGTTTTCCCCGATGAGGAGATTCTTACAAAGAGGTCCAGTTTACCGAGAAGGGAGAATCTTCCTACAAGGGATGGGAATCCCGATTCTTCTTTATTTTCCCTGAAGTGGAATCCAACCTGGGTAGATGGAATTCTGGCGACCGGGGAAGTGATCCCCGACCAATAGATGTAGACAAGAAGCTGATAGACAACATTCGGAAAAGTGGCATCTATATCGGTGCGAAGAAATTTTCCTCTCAACTGACTGAATCGGCTCGACTGCCGACTGCTGAGCCTGATCCTTATAGGGAATAACCATGGCGGAATATAGAACTTGAGGGACCTTTACTTTTGCTGTGCTTTTGGTTGTCGAGTTTGTGAAATACTTGTACTAATTCTCCTATGCTTTCATTTGGACAGTGTCTTCTTCCTTTGGCCGAAATGGTCGATGTTGATGTTGATGAGGAAGAGGAGATTCCTGTTGATGCTCATTTGGAACAGGGCTCAGAGAGGACCGTGAGCACCGACCTGGGTGCTACTCGGTCTTTCGGGAACGTGTTGAGTTCCAAGACGACCAGGATCCTATCTGAGCTCACAGAGGATGCCCCGGTTTCCTCTGTTCCAGTCACTTCCATGGAGGTGGAGGATGAGGAGGAAAGGGGATAGGAGTTCTGGCTTTAGAAAAGGAAGCAAGTGGTGGTTGTGGAAACCCCTCGACGGGGTAAATCCAAGAAAAAGAAAACTGTTCCCCGTCCCGTTGAAGAGATCGAGGATGTTGATCATGAGGAAGATCCACCCGTGGGTCAAGGGCGTCTAGCTGAACTATCCGACCAAGACTTAGCTGTGATGGTAAGTCATTTTTCAGTGTCTTGACCTTTCAAGTACTTTTATTCTTTATCTAAGCGGTTAAAACTTTTTAGGGAGCCCAAATTGGTCAGGAATTTCTGCATAGACTCGCTGAGTCGTCGGCCACCAAAGAAGCTCAAAGGAAGAGTATCGAGGAGCTACAAGCGGTGGGAGGGCACAAGGAGTCTTCCCAGCTAAGGACGAGAGATCAGGCCTTAAAGAAGCAAAATGGAGGTCAAGACTCAATGATACAATGAACTTGAAGCCATATTCGACAAGTACACCGCCGAGAACTCTGAGCTGGGGCAGGCTTTGGTTAAAGTTTGAGGTGAAAGGGATGCTATGGAAGCCTCTATCCCTGCTCGGGTCAACCAAGCTATACACGCCTATAAGTCTTCTGACCACCTTGCTCGAGCTCTGAAGGCTTTATTGAACCTAGTCATGTAGCATGGCTATACTCTTGGGGTTGATGAGGCGGGGTTGATGAGGTGAAGGAGCAACGTGCCGAGTTTGTCCTCTCCCAGGTTCCGCATTATAAAAGCATGTAAAAGGCGGGTGCAGGCCAGATCTATGAACACCGCCTAAGATAGTTTAAGGAAGGAGAGGACATCGGGGCCAAGTATGATAAACGCCGACCCGCCCCTCGAAGCACTGAGCCGACTCATTCTTCAACAGAGCAAAACCATGAGGGCCAGAATTGATTGCTCTTTTGTTAAAATACATTTTATTTATCTGAAATTTTGAAAAACTTGTACCTTTTCTGGATGTTAGTGGTGCTCTGCCCACTATACTTTTATTTTTATTTCTTTTTGAAATTGATTTTGGGATTCACCAATGTACTTTTATTTTTATTTTTATTTCTTTTTGAAATTGATTTTGGGATTCAGCACTTACCAGGCACCCCGTGCATCCCCTCAGTATGGCGTACCTTGCTTAGTGCAATGGATGGCATACTTGTTTTTTACTTTGCTATGTGCTTGCCTGGGCGCTATAGTCTCGGGCCCGACCTACAACTCGAGAAGTTTGTGGAATTCAAACTTTCTGAGTATGACCTACAGTACTCAGTTAAATTTTGGCCTGACCTACAGACTCGGGAAGTTTGCGAAATTCAAACTTTCTGAGTATGACCTGCAGTACCTAGTTAAATTTTGGCCTGACCTGCAGACTCGGGAAGTTTGTGGAATTCAAACTTTCTGAGTATGACCTGCAGTACTCAGTTAAATTTTGGCCTGTCCTGCAGACTCGGGAAGTTTGTGGAATTCAAACTTTCTGAGTATGACTTGCATTATTAGGAGGTTTGAGGAATTCAAACTTTCTGAGTATGACCTATAGTACTCTGTTAAATTTACTTTCTTCTATAAGGGTGATAACTTAACAATATAATACTTGTAAAAAGAAGAAGAATTTTATTAAAATCTGTGTTGATGCTCCGTTACATCATTTATTGAAAATAAAAGACTGAATTGAAAAGTAAAGAAGGAAAGTCTGGCACATGTCCTAGACATAAAATTTCCTGAGATTGTTGGCATTCCAACTGCGAGGTATGGTCCTACCTCTTGCATCGGCTAGCTGGTATGAGCCCTTTCCATGAACTTTGACCACCCGGTAGGGGCTTTCCCATTTCGGGTTGAGCTTGCCCTGAGGACCCTGCCTGCTGACCTCATTCTTTCAAAGCACCGGATCCGCTTTTTGAAGTAGGAGTGTCGACTTTTGAGATGTAATCTCGAGATATCCTCTGTTTATATTTAGCCATTCGGATGTAGGCCACTTCTCTGGCTTTTTCGAAGTCATCCTTGGCTTGCCTGAGCTCACTGTCTTGGTCTGACTGGGTATGGAGCTCGGTCCTCGGAGAGGGAAGTCTGATTTCTACGGGGATAACTCCCTCACATCCAGAAGCTATGGAAAAAGGTGTTTCACCGGTTGCTAAGTTGGCGTAGTCCTGTATGCCCAAAGTATGTTGGGTAAGTGTTCAACCCAAGTCTCTCCCTCTTCCTCCAGCCTCTTTTTCAGACCGACCTTGACTTTTCTGTTTGTCTGTTCAACTTGGCCATTAGCCTGTGGGTGGCCGACAGAGGTAAAGTGTTGGATAATACCCAGGTCGGCACACCATGTTCTGACTGTCCTGTCTTCAAACGCGTTCTGTTATCCGAGATCAGGATCTTAGGTATTCCATATGTGCAGACAATACTTTTCCATAGAAATTTCTGAATGGCCCTGCCCGTGATGGTAGTTAGAGCCTTGGCCTCTACCCATTTAGTGAAATAATCGACTGCCACGATGAGAAACATCAGATTTCCGGGTGCTCAAGGAAGAGGTCCGACCAGGTCTACCCTCCATAGATAGAAGGGCCAGAGAGAGACTATAGGAACCATTTCTTGCGAGGGTTGATGAGTCAAGTTTTCAAGGACCTGGCATGACTTACACTTCATTACTAGTTCGACTGCATCTGCATGCATGGTGGGCCAGTAGTACCCGAATAATCGACACTTTCTTGCCAGGGTCCGTGCACCGGCATGATTTCCACAGATGCCCAGATAGATTTCTCTAAGGAGACAATTTCCTTCTTCCTTTGAGGCGCATCTGAGCCAAGGCGATGTAAAAGATCATCTGTATATAATTTCATTAAAAAGGGAATACCTTCTTGCCAGAAGCTTCATCTTCCTGGCCTAGGACATATCAGCCGGTAGAATGCCATGTTTGAGATAGGACACTATGGGGTCCATCCATGTATCCTGTTGACTGACTGGCTGCACTTCACTCAGGACGTAGCTATGTTCAGCTAGCTGTTCTACTATGACTTTTTTATTTGAGAAAAAGTTGGAGGCCAGTGTGGAGAGGGCGTCAACTTTCTTATTATGAGATCGAGAGACCTGCTCAATTTGGAGTGACTGAAAGTTCTTAAGTAAGGCTTGGTCCACTGCCAAATATTTCTTCATTGGTTCCTCCTTCGCTTCATACTCCTCTTTGACATGATTGACCACCAGTTTTGAGTTACTGAATACTTGTAGGTTGGCAGCACCGACCTTCCTGGCTAGCCGGAGTCCTGTAATCAGAGCTTCATACTCTGCTTCATTATTGGTAGCTTTGAACTGAAAGCGTAGTGCGTAGGGGAACTCTTATCCTTTTGGACTTATGAGCAGAAGGCCTGCCCATGCCCCCTCTTTTCCAGCTGCCCCATCCACGTACAGGGTCCAAAGCTCGGTTTGCCCGACTGGGTGACCTTTCTCGATATCCACTGAAATCCCTTCAGCTAAAAAGTCTGCTAAGGCCTGAGCCTTTATAGCGGTTCGGGGTTGGAAGTCCAAATCATACTCGGCAAGCTCTATGACCCACTTGGCTAGTCTTCCAGAGGTGTCTGGTCGAGTTAATATCTGCCGTAGAGGCTAATTTGTTACCATAGTTATTGGGTGTGCTTGAAAATATGGCCTCAACTTGCTTGAAGCATGTACCAAAGCCAAAGCTAGTTTCTCTGCGTTAGTGTACCTGACTTCTGGTCCATGTAAAGCCCTGCTTACATAGAACACTGGTCTCTGAACGCTGTCCTCTTCTTTGATTAGGACCGCGCTGACTGCTTCTCCCACAACTGCTAAGTATATTAACAAAGTTTCTCCTTCCTGAGAAGATGTCAGTGTCGGAAACTCGGCTAAGTAAGCCTTAAGATCCTCAAATGTTTTTTGGTTGTTCTCATTCCACTGGAAAGGACTGGTTTCCTGAGGACCTTGAAGAATGGTAGGGCACGCTGTGCCAATCTAGACATAAACCTATTCAGGGCAGCCATACGCCCTATCAGTCTTTGTACTTCTTAGACGTTCCTTCGAGGTGGCATTGACCTTAATGCCATGATCTTGTCGGGGTTTGCTTTGATGCCATCCTTGGAGATCATGTACCTCAAGAACTTACTCGACCTGACCCTAAAAGTACACTTTTAGGGTTGAGCTTCATCCGAGTCATGCTGGCACATAATACTTCATTGACATCTAGCATGTATTGATTAAGGGACCTGCTCTTGATCAAGAGGTCGTCCACATAGACCTCCATACATCTTCCAATCTATTTTTCAAATATCTTATTCACTGCTCTCTGATAAGTGGCTCCGGCATTCTTGAGCCCGAACGGCATGGTGACATAGCAGAATGTACCCAGCTCAGTGATGAAGGCAGTCTTTTCTGCATCCTCGGGGTCCATGGCTATCTGATGGTATCCCTTATACGCATCTAAAATGCAAAGATTTCAAAGCCCACAGTTGAATCAACTAACATGTCAATCTTAAGGAGTGGGTAACAGTCCTTAGGACAAGATTTATTCAAGTCAGTGAAGTCCACGCACATTCGCCAGCTTCCATCCGGCTTCTTCACCAATACTGGGTTGGCTAGCCAGCTCGGGTACACCACTCCCCTTATGATATTTGCCTGGATGAGTTTTTCTACCTCCTTCTGAATGGCCTCAATTCTTTCCTTGGCAAATTATCTTTTCTTTTGGTGGACTGGCTTCCTGCTCGGGTCAACGTGAAGTCTGGGAAGGGCCAGCTCGGGTGACAAGCCTGGCATGTCTTCAGTCTTCCATGCGAATACGTCCCTAAACTCTTTTAATACTTTAACAAGTTGTTCTTTTGCTGTTCTAGGACCCATGATCCCACACTCACAGTCAACTCCTTGTGATCTTCCCCTAAGCTCACTGTTTCGATTTTGTCTTCTAAGGACCAGCTCTCTTCCTCTTATGGGAGTAGTTCTTCAATAGAGACTTGTTGCACCATTATCTTTCTATTAACAGTGGCCGTGTAACAGCTCCTGGCTGTTTTCAAGTCACCTTTGATTTCCACT
The DNA here is from genome assembly GCA_026214975.1 of Gentiana macrophylla. Lineage (NCBI taxonomy): Eukaryota > Viridiplantae > Streptophyta > Magnoliopsida > Gentianales > Gentianaceae > Gentiana > Gentiana macrophylla. The sequence continues at coordinate 80,905,324 of CM047809.1, read as the reverse complement.
GAACCCTGACTTGTTGGAAACTTCATACTAATGTGGCTGGGGAGATTACAGCTCGTAAATCTATTAGTGCAGGTCTTCCCATAATAACATTGTAGGCTGAGGGCGCTTTGACTACAACATAATCCATCATAAGGGTCCTGCCCCTGGGTTCTTGTCCAAAAGTGGTCGGCAGTCTAACCATGCCCATAGGATGGATTATGGGTCCAGCAAACCCAAATAACAGAGCCAAGAATGGTGTCAACTCGGTATCCTTCATCTTCATCGATTGAAAAATGCTGTAGTACAACACATTGACTGTACTACTGATGGGAGTCAACTTTACTGTACTTTGGTGCGCAGTTTAACCCCCGTATATCACTTTATTGGCATGTTTTGGGTAGTTCTAGGCATGTTCGAGAGTAATATCGAGAGTTATATGGACGGGGAGTTAAACTGTCATATCGATAGTAAACTCCGTTTTTTTAGCGATATTTGACTCTTTTCCGAGCACTTTTGTCTTGCAGAAATACGTGTGGTGTTTTGTTAGTGTGTTTATTGCAGGACTTAGGTCACTCGAGAGCCCGGAAGGCAATGTTTTGGGATGAGAAGCGTGGTCGTGGCTCAAAATCAACAACAACGTGAGGAAAAGTCAAGTTTGGAGTGAAATCAAGGCAAACTGGCGTTTGCCCTACCTCAAACTGGCGTTTGACTCAAGCCTACCTCAAACTAGCGTTTGGCGGTCAAATCGGCGTTTGACGAATCGGGCGTTGATTCGTAGTTAGAGTTTTGGCCAGCCGAGCATCCAAATGACCCCCAAACGCACGTTTGGGTGGGTTCAGCCCGATTCAAGAAGCTCATATAACACAAACGGGCGTCCAGGGTACACAGACGAGCATTTTACCTCATGACATGAGTCATCAAACGAGCATTCAAGATGAGTCAAATGTTGGTTCACTGAAGAACAAACCCTAATCATCATCAGAATTCCAGGTGAACGAGCGTCCACAGTATGGCAAACGCTTGTCCATGACCGACAGCAGCTCATTCAGCCCCTATTCATTCTTGGCCGAATTTAGACTTTTCTTAGGTGATTTAGGGGCGATTTTAGTTTAGTTTAAACATCCTTTGATCCCTTGATCCCATAAATTACATCCTTTGATTCTACACACTTTTTATAGCTTAGCTTTACATTACAAGATCAAAGATTTGGCTTTTTGATGCAATATCTCTTCATACTTTTCTGGATCTGTCTTTCTGCAAATTATATGGTAATGACTTCTCTTTTATTTAATGTCTTTAGTTTGATTTGAATTTCTATTTCATTTATTAGCATAATCATGAGTAGCTAATTGCATGTGTAGTCGAATTATGTGAAAGCGAGCAAAAACCCTAAGGGGGATGAGATAGGGATTTGTGTAGTGCGTAATTGAATGTTTAAACGATTATTCCACATCCTAAAACTTATTTTAACATCTTTGAATTAAATTGATCACCTAGTTCACTGTCACACACATCGAACTTATAGATGCACTTTGCGGTGAGATGTGGGATAAGGGGTTTTAGGATCGTTGCGTAGATTCGGCCTAGTTGTTAGGTCCGTTTCCAAAATAGAGGTTTGTCATCGTTATTCGAGCAGCTCTAAAGCTTAATCATGTTAGGATAATCGGATTTCTAAAGGGAGAGTCGGTTAGCTTCACATAGGGTGGTTAGATCGAGTTGTTCAATCTAATCACTAGAATTAGGAGTTGGCACCCGTGGATGTCGTTAAACTACATTGGATAGGTAGGTCGGTTAAGACACGCTCCCTGTCAAGTCCTTCCTTAAGGGTAAAAGTAGCTTGTGGGATCATAGTTCGGCTATACCTTTTAATACCTAGAAGTAAACTCATTAGTATAATCTTTATTTCTGCACTAGTATAATATCTTTCAACCTTTGATTGACCTGAACTAAGTTATACGTCAGCTTTGGTACTTAGAAATTACTCCCTGTGGATTCGACCTTGTGACCACTATACTCCTGTTGACCCGATACTCTGTCGGTGAAAGTTAGCGGTTAAGTATTTTGCTTTCAAGAATTTTGACGCCGTTGCCGGGAAGTAACGTCTAATATCTTGTAAGTTGACCGAAAGCTTGGGCTTAGGTCATTTTTACTTCGTTTTCTTGTTGTTTCCTCTTTTACAGCTGAAGAGTCACACTACATATTGTTGTGGTGGTGGTGACGAGATACCGTGAATGTGTTGTCATTATTTCCTAAGATCTTGCAGTTTGGGCCTAAATGGATGGATTTTCCAATCATTACTACTCTCCTCAACAACAATTCCCCAACCAACCACAGGCAGCTGAACAATATTATCAACAACAGTATGTGTCACAGCCTCAGTATCAACAACAGAGTAACCAGGATTCTTGGGCTTATCAGTGCCCTAGTGCATACTTGGATCAGAATAATGGTTATTCGAGTAATGAGCCACAACATTATGAGGGACATCAGAACCCCTGTGCTTATCATGATTTTGGTTGTCACGCTCAGCATGTTGACAACTTTGCACAGATTCAGCCGTTTGATCAGAATCCATCATGGCAAGAAGCATGCTACCCACCTCCGATGAATCAAAGTCAGTATGATCAGTTTGTTCCCGTGCCACACGAGAGTCTTACCGACAGTCAAATGGAGTTACTAGAGCGATTGAACCAGAGCATGCAGGAGCGATTGCGGGACATGCAAGAGTTCAAGATAAGTACTGACTCCACCATAAGAAACCTTCAAGACCTGGTGGGGCAGTTGATTGAAATTATGGGGCGCGAGCAGACAGAGGAGGCATGTGCAATAGAAGTGGTTGTGGCTGATGAGGTTGACACTGAAGAAGTTACGGATGGGAGTGAAATTGAGGATTTAGTTTACTATGATAAGGTGTCAGAGCAAGAGATTGAGTTGGGATCGCCCATATTACCGTCAAGTCCTATTGTGATATTTGATGATGGCATGTTTCACGGTCTATCTGTTACACTTCCATCCCCTGAGATGAAAAATGACTATACTGTGGTGGAATATGCGGTGGTACCGACCATCGTTATGATTGAGCAAGAAATCTTTGGTATTGAAACGCTTTGGGATGAAGGGGAGCTACAAGATTTGGAGATGGAAGAGGTGCAACTTTTACCAAGTACACCGCTTTCCAAGGATATACAAAATGATGACTTGAAAGAGTGTGCGGTAGATTCGATTGTGGTCATCGATCATGTGGAGATCGAGACTAATGAGGAGTTGGGATCGCTCATTCTACCGTCAAGATCACCTATAGATCAAAAGCAAGTTGATCAGCCACCTATATTTGTTGGTCCCAGAGAATGGTAAAACTATAGTCAGAGGGGGGGGTGAATGACTATAGTGGAGTTTCAAAAACTTTCCTTGTGTTTAAAAGCTTTTGGGCAGCGGATAAGTCCCTTCTTACTATGTTGTTTCAAAGCAGTTTAAGTAATCACAGATATAGATTTTAATCTAGGCAATATAAATGAATGCAGTAAGGTAAATTGCAGAAAGTAAATTGACACAAGGCTTATAGTGGTTCAGGGGGTGTAATCCCATAATCCACTATTTTCCTTTGATGATTGGAGGAATTCACTATTGTTTTCACAGATACAATACTATGATTGTCCTTGACTTCCCAAGCTTCACAATCTACAAGAATATCACTCCTTGACTGCAACAGCTTCAGTGATTTAGTCTCTTTCACTGCTCCTTGAGATCAAATCCTTCAGCAGCTATTACAAACACAACTCCTTCTCAGATGACTTCTGATTCAGTTGCTTCAGTTTATTGTGAATGAGATTCACAAACTTGATTGATCAATCTTAGTGCTGAATATGGAATTGTAGTTCTGATGCCTGAGTTGATCTCTAGATAAATCCTTGTAAGTTCAGAGAGAAGTCTTTTCAAATTGACAGAGTATCTGCTTGATTTTCTTTTTCATTTTCGTTGTTTATCTATCTGTCAATGCCTTCTATTTATAGCCTTGAATATCCTGGATTTGAAATTCCATCCGTTGGCTATATTTATGAAGGGAATAATCCTTGATTTTATTCTTGATTCCCCCTTAATTATATTCTCCTTGATTTTAGTGATCGGATTTTTCTTCAAATGTATAGCAGAAAATCCATCCTTGATTGATCCTCAATTGATTGTGCATTAAATGTATGATCCTCTGAATCTTTATCACATTTCAATTCTGTTCTGATACGGATTACTTCGCCATTCTCTGAACGGTCGAGTGATTCATCTGACTTTGCCATTTAGATCTTCCTTCACTGTTTTTGCCTTCTCTTTGCCGAAATTTAGTTTACTCTGCCGATTCACTGTTTCCTTCACCACTTCAGTTTAAGGAGAATCTTTGTACTTCACTGATCATTGATTTGGGTGAGATCAGTGTACACCATACTTGAACATTAAATTTCATCACTTGAAACATACTTAGACTTATCCAAGGTCATCACAGACTTCCTTGGTTATAAGTCAAACCATTAAGTCTTCACTGCTTCTCTGCTGGTGCTTGGCTGGCTTCACTCTGCCGAATGTCTGTTTCACTTTTCCGTCCTACCAACTAGTACAATACTTGTCTGATTTAACTTATACAATGTGTCAGACTCTAAGTAAAGACTTATACAGAGAATTCTAACTTATTTTAGGCTTGCTATAACAGCTAGTGTGGCCATCATCAAAACATAATAAAATGTTCCTAACAATTTCCCCCTTTTTGATGATGCCAAAACCCTCATAAGCCTGAACATAAGTAAGCCAAATTTTTCATAATAATTAACAGAATGAAACTCAACAATTTTATTCATCCATTCAAGGGCAGTAAATTCAAAACTTATTCAAGTGTTACAAACTTCTTTTTTTATTAATTCAGCCTTGTACATTTTGAACTTTGTAGTCTGAACCTCTTCAATGTCCTTCCAATCAATTTCTGGAAACTTCCACTTCCAGTATGCCATAGCAGTGTATTCAGATACTCCCTTGAATACTTTCTTGGCAAAGAGTCTGTTGAAGTCTGGCATGGTCTCATTTGCCCTAGGTTCTCCAAAGTGCTTCTCAAGTCTCTCCCTAGCTTCAGCAATATGTGAGTCAGCAAACTTGAGACTTTTGTAGAGACTCCACTGCTCCTGTTTGTCCATTCTTCCCATAGGGTTGAAGAATTTTGCCATATAGTTGAAGTCTTCTTGTTGTTCAATTGGCAAGTCTTCTGGTCCTTTTGCTGAAAGTGGTATGGCTGAACTTTGTTTGCTGTTGGATTGTTTTAGAAGTGCAAACACTCTTTTGACATCATTGTAGAGTTTGGCCATATCAGTTCTCATCCTTTCACCCTGATATCTTAGCCATTCAGCCCATGCTTCATCTTGTGACAAATGAGGATAAAGTCCTTCCTGTACTCTGAAAAATTCTCTTACATGGTCCAAAGACATCCGCTTCATATTCTCGCTTTGCTTTTGTGACCATGTGTACGCCTGCGCCCCACCAAAGTATCCGGAGTCGCTGCTTTGTGTTTCCTCTGGTGCTAAGTCTGTGTTGACTTGCTGATCCTCTTTGCTGGCTAGAACCAGGTCTTTGTTGATTGCCGGATCTGTCTCTGTCATCATCTCTTCTTTGCATAGGATGAGGAAATCCAATGCAGGGTTTGTTTAGGGCTTTTTCTCTTTCTTCTCTAGCCCTCATTTGATGTTCCTCTGCTTCATTTTTTATTCTGATTTCTCTGTCCCTTGCTCTCATTTGCTCTTCAGTGAAGTTTGGGGGTCTAATAGTTGATCCTTCAGGCTTATCTTGATTTTCCCTCTTTTTGGCAGCATCATCCCTCTGCTGGAATAAGATGCTGTTTGTTGCCTCTGCCGTTCCGAGTAGAGAGTCCAGCTTTGATTCGATGGATGTGAATCTATTATCATGGAAAGTCAGTTTCTCAGTGACACTGAGCAATCTTGTTCCAAATGCCACTGCCATGGAGTCATTATCCTGAGAAATGTGTTGCCTGAGACCTGCAAGATTGTTTGTGATGTTAATGTTGAGTTGTCTCATCAAGTCTCCTTAGCGTTGAACAACAATGTTCTGTGCCTCGATGTATTCGGAAATGGCCTCAAATTTTCGCTCAATGGAGTAGCTTTTGTCATTGAATGCCGAGGTCATGGATCTAAGATGCATGGCTTGCTGCTCTAGTTCTTCTGCCAGCAGATCTGCTGCTTTTTCAAAGGTTTCATTTGAGATACCAGTGGCTAGCTGGGAGAGTTTGTGCCGTATGTCGCCTAGTTACGGTCCATTTGTCGCCCTCTGTCTTGGTGCTGAGTCACATCTGCATGGACATCCAAGTCTTCAAGAATTTGTGTAGATGTGTATGCTGGTGTGGCTTTAGTTGTTGTTCCCCCTTGCTCTGTGCTGGGGATTGTCTTGACTGGAGTGGTAGCAGCTGAGCCAGTGTCCACTATGTTTATGCTGTCAGCCGGAGTTGCAGCAGATAGTGGTTGAGTGGTTGCCTTGGCTGGTGTTGTTGACTTGTGGGATGCATGAGACTGTAGGAAGGTGCTTAGATGAATGTCATCATCAATTGCATCCGGTGTAGGAGTAACCTCTTCTCCTTGTTTGTCATGATAATCAGCATGATGGTCATCATTATCATTGTCATCCTGATCATCTCCATCATTTTGATCAGTGTTATCATCATCATCATCTCTACCATCTTCTGAGTCATCATTGTGGCCGTTAGAGATCTGGGGCAGTTTTGCCTTTGCTGCATCTACCATGTCCCAGAGAGGAGATTCATCAAGTACACCAACCAGAGTGGTGATTCCCAGAAAATTAAAGAGCCATGCTTCCTCAACAAGCATGCGTTCCGAATCTCAAATCTGATTTCTGGAATCGCCTTCTTTCCTTTCAAGATATTCTGCAATTCGATCATCAATATCGTTTGCAGACAATTGTGCAAGTTCTTCTGGAGATTCCTCATCATCTCCAGTGTCTCTTGTGACCTCCTCATTTAGAGGTTGTTCATCCTCACTTTCATTTTCTTCTCCATGTTGTTCTGCCTCAACATCAGAGTCCTCTTCTTCTTCTTCTTCATCGATTAATTTTCCAAAGGCTGTCTTGTCCAAATTGCGTTGAACCTTTTGTTTCTTTCTTTGACCGGAGGGATGAGTTGTTGTTTTCTTTCTCTTCCCTCCTCCGGCTTGCTTTTGCTGTTTAACATAGGTAAACATGACCTTGGACTCATGCAATTTGTGAAGTTGTACAACAGGGACTTTAAGGCATTGCATCAGATAGTGTAACTGAATCTCATACGACTTTTTCACCCAGAATTGTCCTTTCTTCATCTTTCCTTCTGTTGTCCCCTTTTCGGCCGCTTTACTTCACCTTGGATTTGTTCTTTGATTCTTAAAAAGAAGTATTTTGCCCAATTGAACTCTAGATTGTTGTAGATGATTCCCATTAGCCACATTCTGATTTCTATCATAGCATTATTTACTCCCAGCTTTCCTTCAATGCTTTTGCCAATTAGGGCACTGAACTCACTGAATGGTTTCTTTAAAGCGGAACTAAGACAATTGACCTTCTTAGATCCTGGGTTTGCCGTTTTGGCGATTGTCGGCCAGAAATCATCCAAGTTTTGTGGTACCAAGGTCACTTTTGCTTGACCCTTATTTGACAGTTTAAGATGTTTTCAAATTACCTTTTCTGTAATCACCACTTCGTTGCCATTTACGGATGCAACAATCTTGTCTTCTTCCCACTCGTCACCTTCTTCAGCAAGGAGCCCATGTACGTGTTGTAAAATGGTTGATTGATTTTCACATATCATTTTCTTTTATTAAATCTTTTAAGTATCACTCATTTATTAGTGTTCTATATTTTTATCTTAATGTATTATTCCACAATGCACTGTACATTAATATATTAAGTTTCATCCAATAAATGATATATTGTCTAATAGCATCATAACGGCATTGTTTCCTACAACATGCTATTATCAAATGTACATGAAATACCTAATTCTATGGTGTTAATGATACGTATTCTAGTGGTATAGTATATGTCATACATAAAATGTTTCACACATATCCAAGTCATTATATGACATTTTATTATATGATTTAAGTTGGTCTCATGGGCAAATTATTATACAACATTTTATTACATACGGACTTTTACATGGAGCAATAACACAACTCTATTGAACTAACCATGTTGCAGGAATTTATTTAGTCCAATTCATTTCTTATTGGGCCGCCCTTATCCAAAGCCCAATCCTCTGATTAATGTCCTGCCCAAGCTTCCAACTTCTAAAACACATAACCTTAATTTCCACATCCTAATTCTCCATTTTAATAGATGGAAACTCGGCAGCCCTTTCCTATTGCTTCCACCTCTTCAGACAAATTAACTCTCCACTATTAACACCTAGAAACCTCTCGCTTCTCTCCCATCTCCCAGCCGCTCCACCTCCTTTCTCGAACACTGAACCAGTCATTCCATCTTCCATATTGAAGGGTGTATCTTCTATTGACTCTATTGATTACATCTTGATCTTTGACAGTCAAATCTTTGAATGCTATGTCCATGCTGTTTTTCGATTAAATCAATCCTCGATTCAGCCTCCATACACCAATTTATTGCTAAGAAGATGGTTAATCTTCGATGAAGCTTTCAATACTCCTGATGACTGTTTCATGCTTCGAAATCCACATCTGTTAAATGATCATCTTGAATCTGAGTCAAAAGTCTTGACCTTTTCGGTTGAGTCTCGTTTAATCTGGTCAAATGATGTTTCCGTTTAAGCTCAGTCTTCAACCGGTGACGCAGCCACTCCAAAAAAAAGCAAGGTGATGCCTTGAAGATGATGCATGTTGCTGATGACGAATTGATTGCCACAGATCGAGATAAATACTTGACCTTTTGGTCAATAGACTCAATCTCCAAACCTGCTCATTCAATGACGAAATTGATGCTGCAATTTCCGATTAGAGTCTTGATTGTTTTCGGTCAATCTAGATATCTGAGCAACGATATGGTTTCCATTAAAGTTTTTGCCGCACTGCTTGGTCAAATGCTCTGTTGACCCGAATCAAACCCTATTACTGAATCAACCTTTCCGACAGGTAAAACAGGTCTGATTTATCTTTCTAATTCCCAACTCATGTCTGAATAATTGATGAAATTGATTTCCATAAAAATCAATTAATGATTTACTTATTCTCTGCATCTGATTAATTATGTCAAAGTCCTTATTTGGTTTATGATTCAAAAATTATTTGATATTTTTAGATTCATTTTATGATGAAAATATCTCACTAATTTTTGTTAAAATAAATAAGGTGTTTGATTTATTAATCAATATAAAGTTGATATAATTAGTCACTATTTTTCCACTGATTATAAATGAAACTTACACACATTGCATGTGCCATCGGAGAGTGTGATATAGATCTACCTCTATGTCTATATCATACTCGAATAAAACTACACTTATCACTTTGGGATTATATGGACCATACACTGTCACTTAGCTGCATTCACATATATTATTACAGACTATACTATAAAAATGATAATAATAAAATAATATTCATTGATGTTAATTTATATTGGAAATATATATAAAAATAATTCTCGAATTGAAAATATTAATAGAAAGATTTTACTGTGTCACTCAATGAAATTAATTTTGTGTATTTATTTAACAATGTTAGTCTATGTATTAAATGAACCTCGAAAATGCTTAAGATGTCCGTTTAGGAAACTGAACCATCTACTATCTTGAAACACTACAAGTTTTTCTAAGAAAATGGGTCTGCAAGAGTCTTCTCACTTATTCAATGCATTACTATTTTCTGTGTGCCAGTTAGTTTTCCAAGTCATTTCATTTAATACACAACACTTGCATTCTCCACCACTTGTCTATATAATCCCAAAGACAATAAACTGATCAAGCTAACTAAGCTGATCAAACATTTTCTCAATACTAAAAATATCCTTGTATTTTGTAAATTGTTTGCCGTTGATTGTGGGATTGCTTCTGGAACTGGATAGGACTTGGATTGTTCCTTGGTTCGTTTCCAGGTGATAGTTGCACCGTTCCTCTCACAATCTGAATCTGTGTGATTCATTGTCAGTAAGTTCACGTTTTTTATTTATTGCTTTCAAAGTGCTAATTTCAAACCGTGTCTTTTGTTTTTAGTATTTGATTGAATAAATACCGAGGTTGTATATTGTTCTGTTGTGTTAATCCTTTGAAAAAGAACTGTGATTGAATCTTAGTGACTGTGTGTCACTGTTGTGGTTAAGATTCTTTCACTACAAGCAGTGATCTAAGGATTAACAAGTCAGAACCCGTTTAATCCATTGTATCTTTATTTTCAGTTCTGAATATTGCAAACAATTGTAATTGTAACAAACTAAAAGAATAGTGAAATATTTGTGTGGTGAATGCAATACACCTAGGATTGCATGATTAGATAATCAAGATAAAATCTATTCTTATGTGCTTGAAACTGGATTGAAAACATCACTTAATTCACTGATTATTTCCATCTTTGCTGAATCAATTAGGTTGACAACTCATTGAATTATTGTCTAACAAACTGATACTTGGTTAGACTGCATATACAGAATATTGATATAATATTGCTGGATATTCTTAGAACCTGTTGTACTTCATAGAATCCGCTTGTCTGCGTTTTAAACATATTCTGGCAATTTGATCTCAAAAATATTGCAGTCATTTGTTTGTTATAGCAAGTCACTTGAATATATTGAAAACCAACCATTTGACTAAACCGTGTTGACTCCTATCAACTTGTGTGCTGTTATTGATGCACCTTAAGGCTGAATCAAATTAATCTTGTTTTATTGAGAGCATATTAAGGTTGCTGATTGTGTATGTGTAATCTAAGAAAAAGGTTGTGAATATTCAAGAAATCTTTCATTGAATATTTATCTTGTCCGGATTGCTTTGATCAATTAAAAATTGGATCCTTATTGAAATTAATTGTAATTAAAATATAACTTGATCACCTAGTACCTTAGGAACAACACGTTAACCGGTTAGTTCTTCCGCCTAATTTGGTCTAACAGCTTCCTAAGTAAGTTGGAACTCCGTGTTTAATTAAGAGCCTTAATAAAGTTTGAAAAACTATTAAGTAAATTTAAAAAGGCTATATATCCTATTCACCCCCCCTCTAGGATATATTATTGCGCATATACGATCCAACAGTACGTATTTTGCAGATTTCCAGAAGGAGATGAGATTTTCGTAGCAAACTTCGGTTATTGGAGGATTGAGAAAGGTTGATAACTTTAGGTTTTTGCATCCTGCTGCCAATCGTTTTGCTTCTTCATCATTTCCGCATAGTTTTAAGTAGTGTTCTTCTTGGAAGAATGATCCAGTGGCAATAGATTTTTCATACCCAGCTTGGGTGTTTGAGGAGGATGAAGCCATTGTTGGAAGTTAAAGGAATTTTTGAAAGTGAAGTACGAATTTGCAATGGAATGTATGATATGCAAGGGAGTGTAAAAATTTCTGAAAATCTCTAAGTACCGTTTATATAGGATGATTTGGGTAGTGTGAACGTGGTTTGAATATGGAAGGATTTTATGTCATAATGGCGTGATTTTGTGTATGTAAATCGCGATATTCGAGTGAAGTGGGGGAGTGGATTGTGGTAAGTAATGATAGAGCCCGGGAATCGACGTGTGTGTAAAAAATAATATAATTACCTCCATAATTATAAGTTGATCTCCACGTGTGTAATCATCCACAGAATAATCTTCCATAACTCCCTTATTCTCCACGTGTAAACAGGTTGATTATGTTCACACTTTAATTTACCCATGACTCCAATCTTTATTTCGGTGAAGTGCCTTGGCTGGCCACTTAGCCGGTGTAGAGATTCTTTCACTGAGCCGCTTTATTTGACTGTTCCTAAAAATCAGTGAAGTTAACTTCACTGAGTACCATGCCTTTTACCCCGCTACACATCTCCGTAATGGCAAAGGTTTAAACAAATTGATGAAGTCACTTAGCCGATTACTCCGCTTAGCATTTCTTTTTGGTATTTAGTCGATTTCAATTATCCCTAACTCCGTTCTCAACATGCTAAATCTTTCATGACTGAGTGGTTTTGTGAAGATGTCAGCCAATTGATCTTCAGTGGATTTGTATTTTAGAATGATATCTCCTTTTCAACATGATCTCTGATAAAATGATGTCTCACATCAATGTGCTTTGTTCTTGAATGCAACACTGGATTTTAAGTAATAGATATTGCACTTGTGTTATCACACATGATTGGAATTGTTTTCTCCTCCAATCCATAATCCCTTAGCTGTTGTCAAATCCAAAGTACTTGTGCACAACAACTGCCTGCTGCTATATATTCTGCTTTAGCTGTTGATGTAGATATGGAGTTTTGCTTTTTGCTAAACCATGAAACTAGTCTGCTGCCTAGCATTTGACAAGTTCCAGAGGTGCTTTTTCTATCTATTTTGCATCCAGCATAGTCAGAGTCTGAATATGATATCAACTTGAATCCTCCATCTTTTGGATACCAAATTCCTACATTAATAGTGTTTTTCAAGTATTTGATTATTCTTTTGGCTGCTAGAAGATGTGATTCTTTTGGTTGAGCTTGAAATCTTGCACATACTCCTACTGCAAATGCTATATCAGGTCTACTTGCAGTTAAGTATAGTAGGGATCCAATGATTCCTCTATACATTTTCTGATCAACATCCTTTCCAGTTTCATCTTTTCCAAGAATGACTCTTGCACACATTGGTGTATCTGCTGTGCCACTTGTATCCATGCCATACTTGTGTATTAAGTCTTTTGTATACTTGGCTTGACTAATGAAAATTCCATCCTTCATTTGCTTTACTTGAAGGCCAAGGAAATAATTTAATTCTCCCATCATGCTCATCTGAAATTTGCTCTTCATCAGGTTTGCAAATTTCTCACATAACTTTTCATCCTATGATCCAAAGATGATGTCATCAACATAGATTTGAACTAGCAATGTGCTTGTTCCTTCCTCTAGTTTGAATAGAGTCTTATCTATGGTTCCCTTGTTGAATCCATTCTTGATCAGAAATTGTGATAGTGTTTCATACCAGGCACTGGGTGCCTGTTTGAGTCCATAAAGAGCTTTCTTTAGTTTGTATACTTTGTCTTCCTTTCCTTTGAGTTGGAAACCAGGGGGTTGCTCCACATATAATTCTTCTTCCAAAAGTCCATTCAGAAATGCACTCTTGACATCCATTTGATAGACTTTGAAATCTTTGTGTGCAGCAAAAGCTAGAAAGAGTCTGATTGCCTCCAATCTTGCTACTGGTGCAAATATTTCATCATAATCTATTCCTTCTGCTTGAGAATAGCCTTTTGCAACTAGCCTTGCTTTGTTTCTGACAACAATTCCTTGCTCATCCATTGTTGGAGGGATTTTGCATCATTAAACAAAAGAAAATTTATAAACCCTAACTACCATGCAAAACTAACTCCTAACCGGCCGAATACCGGGTAATTGATAGTAGAGCGAAGTGAGTAAGGGGTCGATCCACAGGGAATTGGGATGTTGAATCTAATTTCACTAATTCCTTTCAATTGTTACTTAGGAAAAACGAATAAACGAAAGAACAAATAAAATAAACGAAAGAGAAATTAAAATAAATCTAACCTACGAAATAAAATAACACAACCTAAACTAAACTAAAGATACATGGGATCAAACAGTGCACAAACCAAGTGATTTCAATCCTAGTTCATCTCATGATTTTAATTCAAATTGTGGTTTCACCTTTACACGAGATACAAATCCCTAATTCCTTAGTGAATTTAATCTCAAGCTATGGATTCCTAATTCCTTAGTGAGTCCAATTTATCAATCTCTCATCTTCCGAATGTTGAGATCGATTTACCAAACAAAACTCGGTGTAGATTCAGGTTAACTCTCGTATTTTAGAATCTAACAACCTAGATAATTAACCAATTAATTTGTCACATAATTAATGATTAAAGATCCTATCTTTCTATGGTGATCTAGTCTATGCAACTTCCGTATGTTGTAAACGTATCAATAGCAAACTGATCTCTCGATCTAATTCACATCATAGCATCAAAATCATAGAACGATACAAAATAAATTAAAGATCATAAAAAACGAATAAGGACTGAATAAATTAAATAAATAAACTCACGTAGTTTGGTACATGATTGAATCCATGAATCGAAAATGGAAGAAAACTACATCTAATCTAACCCCGGATCACCCGAGCACAAGGCTCGGGTGACCGGCCTTGGAGCTCCCAGAAAATAGTTTCCTGCGGCTGCTATGTGTTTGTGTAGTATGAGAAATAATAATCAATTAGGGTTTGGGGGCTACGCTGCTTAAATAGAAGAATAGGTCGGCTGTTTAAGGGCTTAAGTCGGTTAATGACATTGCGGCGCTGGACGCTCGTTTAGGGTTTCTATTTATTGGAATAAAACTTCTAAAATTCATATCTTGAGTTGTAGACCTCCAAAAATTATGATCCGAATGTCATAAAAAAGCTCTCGGAAAACTCTACAACTTTCATTAAGGACTCTTCTTCAGAAAACGCCTTCTTGATTAGCCCGTCGTATTACGAGTCGTTTTCGGGATTTTCCCAAGCTTTATTTCATCTTCATCCTGTTGTATCTCTTTCTTTCCACTTTAATCTTCAATCAAACATCATTTAGACCTCTTCCATTCCACATTTGTGCACCTAAAATATGACAAAACCGAGCAAAACGTAAAACCATACAAAATAGATAATAAAACCACGATATTTACTCGATTTTGCATTTTAACTATTCAAAACGTCATTTGCTCAATTAATCGATTATAAGCTCGAATTCTACGAAAAACATCCATATATGGGGAATATTGATATAAAATATATCCTTATAAAACACTACAAATTGACCCTTAACAACCATCGTGTTTCTGAATACCCATTTTGTACCAATGATGTTGGCCATATCTGGTCTGTCAACAAGTTCCCAGACTTCATTTCTTTCAAATTCATTTAGTTCTTCTTGCATGGCTGTGATCCAGTCTGCATCTTGAATTGCATCATCTATTGTCTTAGGTTCCACTTGTGATAGAAAACATGTTAGCATATGCTCCAGTTGTCTTCTGGTTCTCACTCATGTGTGAATGTCTCCAATAACTTGTTCTTCAGGATGATCTCTTAGCCAGTTTAGGTCAGGTTGAAGTTGTTCTACTCTTGGTGCTTCTGTAGTTTCATGTAGCGCATGAGCTTCAAGTTCTGGTGCTTCTTCTGTTGTATTGACTTGTGGCTCATCTTGATTTCCAAAATTGTGATGCAGAATAGTTGCTGGTACAGTTTTATTCATATACACTTGTATTTGTGCTGCTTCTTCTTCTTGTTCTTGAAGACTTTCACCATTTGTATTTGGTTCATCAAAAACTACATGTATTGATTCTTCAATCACCAATGTTCTTTTGTTGAGTACTCTGAATGCCTTGCTGGTGTCTGAGTATCCCATAAAGATTGCTTCATCATCATTTTCATCAAAGGTATGCAGTTGATTCCTGTTCAAAACAAAGCATTTTGATCCAAACATATGCAGATATGAGATATTAGGTTTTCTACCATTCCATATTTCATATGGAGTCTTTCCATGATGTTTGTTGATGATTGATCTGTTTTGTGTATGGCATGCTGTGTTTGCTACTTCAGCCCAAAATCTCTTTGGCAAGCATGCTTCTGCAATCATTGTTCTGACTGCTTCTTTGAGAGTTCTGTTTCTTCTTTCTGCTACACCATTTTGTTGTGGGGTTCCTGCTGTAGATAATTGATGCATTACTCCATTTCCTTCACAATAGGTTCTCATAATTTCATTAAGAAATTCAGTGCCTATATCTGATATGATCTTGATGATTTTCAGTTCTTTCTCATTTTGGAGTCTTCTTAACAAATCTGGCAGCTTTTTGAGTTTCTCTTTCTTCTTGTTCATGAAGATGGTCCCGGTGTATTTTGAGTAGTCATCCACCACAACTAGGGTGTATTTCTTACCACTTACACTTACTGGTGTGACTGGTCCAAACAGGTCCATATGCAACATATGTAAAATTCTTGTTGTTGATTGATAGGGTTTTGACTTGAAGGAACTTTTGATTTGTTTCCCTTTCTGACATGCATCACATAGACTTTCTCTCTTGAATGTGATCTCAGTGCAGCCTTCAACTAACTTGTTCTTTGATAATTTGTTGATGGTCTTGAAATTTAGGTGGTTTAGTCTTACATGCCGATCTAGCTAGTTGATTGTTTGTTTTTGACAAACAAACATGTTTCTACTTTAATGTCATTTCCAATCCACCACATATATGTTATCTTTTCTTCTTCCTGCAAGTACAACTGTGTTTGTTTGGCTGTGAATGACTTTGCATCCTTCCTTGTTGAAGTGCACATTGTAGCCTTTGTCACAAAATTGACTGATGCTCATCAGATTGAAATTAAGTCCCTTGACATATGCCACATTTTGAATTTTCAGATTGTTTTTGAGCATTGTGCCTTCCCCCTTAATCTTTCCAGGGTTTTCTTTGCCTCTAAATGTGACTTTGGGTCCATCAAAAGCTTTAAAGTCAGTCAGCCATCTCTTGTTTCTTGTCATGTGTCTGGAACATCCACTGTTTATGTACCAGACATCCTACAAAACAAATTAATTAAGTTTAGGTACCCAACACTGTTTGGGTCCATACCTGTTAGCAGTCATGCCTCCTACTCCAAGTGTATATCCAAATGATCTTTTTTTTGGATAGTTAAAGTCATCAACTTCATATTTATAAGGCATGGCAGAATAGCTTCTAGTATTTCTACTAAAGTTATTCTGATACTTTTCTCTACTTTTTGGTGCATTTGCATCCTTCTTCACTTTCCAATATGCAGTGGGAAACCTGACTTGCTTCATGTGTCTAGGAACATACCTAGTTTGATTTTTCTTAAACACATGATGCATATTATGGAATGGTTTCTTCTTGTATTTTGGAGGTGCAATATTCCAATCATCCTCTGAAGGATAAAGTCTTCCTTTACCTTTCAGAAAGTCCTTGTTTTTGGTTGACTTGATTGATGATTTAGTCTGTTGTTTTACTGCACTGGGTTTTGACTTCACCGGTACAGGATGAATGGTTGAAACTATGGTCTGTCCCTTTCTGAATTTTGGTTCATTGTTAGTCCTGAATTCAGAATTGTGTTGACCATTGTTTCTACTCTCATCCTGTTGGAAATATTATTTATGTTTTGATGATGATTCGTCACGAAATTAGACAAATCACTTACAACCCATGATGATGAAATCGTAACTAACTATTATAGTGCATAATAAAAGAAGAAGCAAGAAATGGTCTAGAGATAAATGTATAAGTTCTATCTAGAGTCTGAACTTTGTATAGGTTGTTTCAGACAAGCATTGTAATAGAATAGGAACTAGGCGAACAGCTGAGCCACAACAAGAAAACTGAGTTATAACAAGAAAACTGAATATGCACTTGAAGAATGGAGGTTCAAACTCAGTTTATACAAAACTGAAGAAGATAAGGTTCATTTGAGGACACAGACTCAGCTTGGCTTATTTAGAAGATCAAGAATCGAGGGACACAGATTCGATTCTGAAAAATCAAGAATCGAGGTGGCAAACACAGTTAGAAGCTGATTAAGTCGTGACTATAAATCCGAATTCAGGCAAGTCTGTGGTGACCTGAAACTGAGTTATAGATCATGTAAAACTGAATAATCTTAAGGACAAAGATTATCAGTTATTTGGATAAGAAGAAACTGATTGGTGTACTCTGACTTAGTCAATTGAAGTCAGATATTAAGTAAACAAGGTACTCAGTTTTGAAGAAGAGTAGAAAACTGAGTTAAGGCCTTGATTGAATTTAAAATATGACAAAAGATCGTACATATGAACGTTGGCTAAATGACAAATGCAACGGCTACAAGAGCTAGTGACCGTTACATCACCCCTATAAATACACAAAAGAATCACTCAAAAAGAAGGGAGAGAGGAGGATCAAAAAAAGAGCTTTACAAGCATATATTCAAAGATCCAGATCCAGATTCAGAAAAATCAGATCATATATATCCAGAAAAGGGGAGCCAACGAAATTACCTTGAAGACTTCAAAGAAAGATCCAGTAACCCATTAAGGGGGAAAGAAGGCATCTTGGAGCTACATCGAGATCCGAAAGAATCAGATACTCACCTGATTAATCCTTGATTAATTCTAAACCTAACCTTTGTGAAAAAGGGTTGGCTGTGCATAGTTTGAAGAGAGCAATTCTACCTTTCTTCATACGGATGCAACTTGGTTGCCACAGCTGTTGGTACAGTCTGAGGACTGTGTGTTGGTATTAGTGGTGAGCTGGTGAAGGAGCAATTCCACCTCCGAAAAATCAGTGTGCAGAATGAAGGGAGCAATCTCACCTTTCTTCATTTTGTGTAGACAGTGAAACTAGGGTGTCGTGAAGGACTGTCATAGTGCTAGGATTCTGTAACGTTTATCTCATTATTCTAGTGATACCTCCTACGCCACAGGAGAAGGGGAGACGTACGGGATTACACCACCCGGAACTTCCATAAACAAATCTTGTGTTGATTTACTTTATGCATCTGTGTTTATTTTATTGCATTATCACTCAGCAAACACCTGACACTGAGTCAGCACAGAACTGATACATAGAAGGTCTAGTTTTCTATTCACACATCTATTGCACTAAGGGCTAGTTTTATCCGCTGCCAGTTAATAAGACTAAATATAAGTCAGCATTAACTTATATTCAGTTGAGCTAACTGAACTCCGCACAAGTTAAGGGGGACAGAACAAAAGCGAATCAAGATCGCTTTGAGTTTCAGAGAAACTCAGCCTCCTGGGGCTTTTCCAACTCAGGATTAGTTTTTGGTGACAAGTTTATTCACCCCCCCCCCTCTAAACTTGTGTTAGCCTTTCCAAGGGACCAACAATTGGTATCGGAGCAGTTCTTTCATTTGGAAGTGATCCAAGAATATTTTTTTTTAAAAACCAATTGTTGAAGACCCCTCACTGTATCAGTTCACTTAGTTTCAATGTCTACATCTAGAGCTAGAAGTTGGCTCATTCAACCCCTGACTAATTGCTTGCAAAATATATCTGATTTTCAGGATCAAATGATCGAAAGGTTCAGTGCGACAAATTTATATACAAATCCAGAACCTCAACTCAGTGATGAAGTGGATACAAACTTCAATGTTCATATTAACGAATCCAGAGGAGTTCCATCACTAAGAGACCTCTCAAAAGAAGAAGAAAAAGAACCGTTGCAAATGGTTGTTGATATAGAAGATTCATCACAGCAACAAAAGAGTGTACATTCGAATCCTAAAACTGCATCAAATCATCAAGGAAAGGTACATTCTTCAAATCAGTTATCATTTGCTGAACTTAGTCTGAGAAACTTTGATCTTGTCAAGTTAACTGAAAAACTTACGTTGGAACTAAAATTAAAAGACAGAGAACTTGACAAAGCAAAAGATTGGAATGAGTTTCTTGAAACTAAGATGTCAAATCTAGCTGATAGATTAATGTCTATTAAATCTAACAAAAGCAATGACAATCCCCCACTCCTACCCAGTCTTGAGGCTTCAAAAAGTATAAACTTTAGAAATCAAGATAATGGAAGATCTAGTGGATTACACAAGGAAACTAAAAATGTTAAATCTAAAAGAATCCTTGTGAAATCAACTAAGATTGAGCGTAATGGTTTATCCAGAAAAGAGTTGAGAACGTTTAATTCTCCTAACAAAGAAACTGAAAGTAACATTTCAGTAACTAACTCCACCGGACCCAAAAAGGTATGGGTACCAAATTAAACTTAAACTGTTTTGCAGGAAAAGTCAGTTCACATTACAAAATCCTCAGAAAACTGACTTATATTCAAAACTGAGAAGGCAAAGGCTGATGAAGGACAAATTGGTCAAAAGAAGTAAAAACTTTCCAGCTACCATCTGACGATTGGACTGACATGGCAAATCACTCAAAGCCACGTGTCAATCTGGGAGAAAAAGTAGATGTACATCCCTACATAATCTCATTGATTGTGACACGACTCTCAATTGAAAACGATTGCAAAACCTTGACGAAACCCTGCTCACCCAAAATCAAGCATTCAAGGATCCCTAACTCAAAAATCAATGGAGCAATACAACATTGACGATGGAATCACCACCAGCCTGGACAACTTCTGTCAAAAATTCTCAAACTCCATTCTTTCAATCCAAATTGCAAAGAAGATCAAAAAGATTCGAGGATTGGAGAATTTGATTGATACAAAGGTCACTACCTTGTGTCCAGATGGCATCAGAGATTTCTATAGGAAGGCCGAAATCATAAACAATGGAAAAAGCTTCAAAACGACTGTTCAAGAGAAAAGCTTCACTGTTGATGAACATTTGCTATCACTTGTCTTCGGGTTAGACATAATAATAGGATCTTCATCTTTCACTTTCGGAAATGAAGAAAAGAGCAAACTTTGGAGTGTCACTGCAATCAACAAGAAGGAGAAGAACTTCATTGGCTCCATCTATCAACAAAGAAAGAATTCGCAGCCTTGACAATACTTCTTACCAGAAATGTCATTGGTCACGTTCGAAATTTATATACTCTCTCAACTGATAAAATGAAGATGACTTATGCTATTTGGTTTGGAGAAAAATTGGATTGGAACAAATTTATTCTCAATCAGTTGATGAAGCAAATTTCAGAAGAGAAAGAAAGGACAGTGGAGAGAAGTTTCTACTGAAAAAGGGCAACACCTATCTAGTCCAAAGAATACTAGATCACTACTCTATCTCCAAATCAACTCCAACCGTAGTCAAACAAGAATCTGTGTCCACCAAAGCTAGGAAAAGGAAAATCATTGAGGAAGAAAGTGAAATTTCTGACTCAAGCGAGATCATAAAACTGGATGATAGAACTGTGAGAAGACAGAAAAGATTGTGGAACAAACTTCAGACGAAGGAAACCGAACCTGAAGTGACAATTAATATTGATGATGAAAGTGATGTTGAAACTGATGAAAAATCAGAAGGAAGTGAAGAAAACGAAGGAAGCAAGGCAGATGAAACTGAAGATGATGTAGAAATGGAAGAAGAAACTGAAAGAGAGATTGAAGAATCAAGAAATCAAATCGATGAAGAATCAAAGGAAGTGAATTTCCACTACCATGTATGGGGAATACATCAAGAGAAAAGAGAAGCCGTGGAAGATGCGACTGCCAGTGAGTATGAAAAGGAACTGATGCGCTTCCGATGTTCATTTTTATTATCCTGAGGCCAGCACCTCATCCCAGGCCCCTGAGGCATCTACAAGCAAATTGGCAACTGAAGAATCTCAAAGATCAAGAAACCGGAAAGAAAGAAAGAAAAATGTGGAAAAAATCATTGAGGGCGTAATGCACACCCTACAGCAGAAGCTTTTCGACCTACATGATTTCATTGGAAGATCACATTTCTCAGGTCTATTCGTATACTCTAACATCATCACCCTTCGTAGATTATTTGAAGATTGCTATCGCTTATCTTCAAACAAGGGGGAAGATAATGATAAAGGTGGTGATGAAGTTAAGGAAGCTAAGGAAGCTGAAACAACTGAAGAAATCTATGCCAAACGGTTGATCAAAGAACAAGATGAACAAATATACACTGATCTACAGACCATTGATCTTCTGTCTATTCAAAATAATGAAGGAGCGATTGACATTTTAATCGAAGAATTGGTCAAAGAAGAGATCTTCACAGAAACAAGGTCTGAAGAAGATGAGGAAAACGCAGTTCAAGTTGTGCTGAGCATCAGAAAGAAACTTGCAATTTGTATCAGATTGAAGGAAAATCTAAGAGCAGTAAAAGATAGTTGGACAAGAACTAAGGGGGAAGCTGAACCAGAAAGGGAAGATGAAAAGGAACCAGAAAGAAAAGCTGAAAAGAAATCTAGTCTTATCTTAGAGGAAGAAGAGAAGGTAATGAGTGAAGAAATCAAAGAGATCTTGGCAAAATCTAAAGCTGGCAACAATGAAGAAGCAAATCATTTGCTAAATGAATATTTAGAGATCAAGCCTAGAGATGGTGAAACTGAAGAAGAAGGAAAAGCAAGAAGATCTCTAGAGACAAAAAGGAGTATCCATGTTGGTGAAAAATTATTGGCTTTGGAAAAAGAAAAGATGTAATCTATTCAGTTTTTAACTCAGTCTGTTCTATCTTGAATCTTGTAATGAACTTGGCTCTTCTAGTCTACTATCTTAATTTGGTTCGTTATGATTTCTTGCAAAATTCCTTTATTATTGCTTTTAGGGAGGGTTATGATACATCATCAAAAAGGGGGAAATTGTTGGAAATATTATTTGTGTTTTGATGATGATTCGTCACGAAATTAGACAAATCACTTACAACCCATGATGATGAAGTCGTAACTAACTATTATAGTGCATAATAAAAGAAGAAGCAAGAAATGGTCTAGAGATAAATGTATAAGTTCTATCTAGAGTCTGAACTTTGTATAGGTTGTTTCAGACAAGCATTGTAATAGAATAGGAACTAGGCGAACAGCTGTGCCACAACAAGAAAACTGAGTTATAACAAGAAAACTGAATATGCACTTGAAGAACTGAGGGTTCAAGCTCAGTTATACAAGAACTGAAGAAGATAAGGTTCGCTGAGGGACACAGACTCAATTGGCTTATCTAGAAGATCAAGAATCATGGGGACACAGACTCGATTCTGAAAAAATCAAGAACCGAGGTGGCAAACTCGGTTAGAAGTCGATTAAGTCGTGACTATAAATCGAATTCGAGCAAGTCTGTGGTGACTGGCGAGTTATAGATCATGTAAAATTGAATAATCTTAAGGACAAAGATTATCAGTTATTTGGATAAGAAGAAACTGATTGGTGTACTCTGACTTAGTCAATTGAAGTCAGATATTAAGTAAACAAGATACTCAGTTTTGAAGAAGATTAGAAAACTGAGTTAAGGCCTTGATTGAATTTAAAATACGACAAAAGATCGTACATATGAACGTTGGCTAAATGACAAGTGTAACGGCTACAAGAGCTAGTGACCGTTACATCACCCCTATAAATACACAAAAGTATCACTCAAAAAGAAGGGAGAGAGGAGGATCAGAAAAAGAGCTTTACAAGCATATATTCAAAGATCCAGATCCAGATTCAGAAAAATCAGATCATATATATCCAGAAAAGGGGAGCCAACGAAATTGCCTTGAAGACTTCAAAGAAAGATCCAGTAACCCATTAAGGGGGAAAGAAGGCATCTTGGAGCTACATCAGATCCAGAAGAATCAGACAGCTCACTGAATTAATCCTTGATTAATTCTAAACCTAACCTTTGTGAAAAAGGGTTGGCTGTGCATAGTTTGAAGAGAGCAATTCTACCTTTCTTCATACGGATGCAACTTGTTGCCACCACAATTTGGTGTGCGATCGAGGACTGTGTGTTGTTGGTATTAGTGGTGAGTGGTGAAGGAGCAATTCCACCTCCGAAAGATCGATGTAATGCGTAATGAAGGGATTAATCTCACATTTCTTCATTTTGTGTAGACAAAGTGAAACTAGGGTGTCGTGAAGGATCACATCATAGTGCTAGGATTCTCGTAACGCTTTATCTCATTATTCTAGTGATACCTCCTACGCCACAGGAGAAGGGGAGACGTACGTGATTACACCACCCGGAACTTCCATAAACAAATCTTGTGTTGATTTACTTTATGCATCTGTGTTTATTTTATTGCATTATCACTCAGCAAACACCTGACACTGAGTCAGCACAGAACTGATACATAGAAGGTCTAGTTTTCTATTCACTCATCTATTGCACTAAGGGCTAGTTTTATCCGCTGCCAGTTAATAAGACTAAATATAAGTCAGCATTAACTTATATTCATTTGAGCTAACTGAACTCCGCACAAGTTAAGGGACAGAGCAAAATCGAATCAAGATCGCTTGAGTTTCAGAGAAACTCAGTTCCTGGGGCTTTTCCAACTCAGGATTAGTTTTTGGTGACAAGTTTATTCACCCCCCCCCCTCTAAACTTGTGTTAGCCTTTCCAAGGGACCAACACATCCTGACTGTTGTAGCCAAGACCAGATCTGGATCCAAACCTTTTTCAGGGTTTGTAAGCTGGTTCATTTGTGATCTTAACTGATAGGGGGATTTTCTCAACTGATCTGTCAACAACAGATGTATAAACATCTACTGTTTGTTGATCATTTGAGTAGGTCTCCATACTAGTTAGTTCAGCTTTTGCTTTATCCAGTTCTTTCTTTAATCTTTTATTTTCCTTTCTTAGATCCTTGCATTCCTTTTCCAGAATTTCATGATTCATCTCAATTTCATCAAATTTATTCATGAGATTTTGGACTAGGTCTGCTGGATCTAATGGGAGAATAAAAGATTGTGCAGTGTTAGATGTGGATGCATTTGATGAAGAGTAAGAGCTAGATGTTACCTCGCCATCATCGATTCTTTGGCCATTAGACATAGGCATGTTTTCTCAATGTCTGAGCTATCACCTTCATCTTCATCTAATTCTTTGGTCATGAGGCATAGACATGCTTTTTCATTGTCTGAGTTGTCTTCTTCATCATCATTATCCGAAAGTTATTATCGATGATTCTTCATTCTTTTCACCGCTAGATTCAAATTTTGAGTGCTTTCTTGCCTTTTCTCTTTTAGGATGCTTTGTATTTCTTCTTTTCATCATCTTTATCATTTTCTTCAGTCAATCAGCCTTGAAGTGACCTTTCTTGTTGCAGATTGAAGCATCCAGATTCATCATCTTTCTTCTTCATGTCTTTGTTTGAGCTTGACCTCTTGTTTGACGATGAGTTTCCTTTGAATGGCTTCCTTTTGCTGAACCTGTCAAAGCGTTTAACTAATAAAGCTACTTGTTCTTTAAGTTCATGTGTCTCTTTATACAATCGGCAAAGTTAATTTGCTGGGGTGCTATCAGTGCAATGACTTTTTGTGTCTTTGCCGGAGCACCATCTTCACCGTTCAGTTCGAATTCATGAGCTTTATGTTGGGACATCAGTGTCAGTGTTTGCAAGGTCTGTGGTTCCTCTGATTACTGATGTTATGATCTTCCATCTTTCAGGTAAGCCTCTCAAGATCTTTAAGCATACTTCTTTCTCGGGATATGTGTGTCCAAGCTCATTGCGCTTCATCGATGATGCTTGAGAATCATTGTCCATTTGATCAATGGATTCACCAGCCTTCATTTTGAAATTTTGAAATTTCTGTTTTGCAACAGATAATTTGTTTTCTTTAACTGCTTCAGATCCTTCATTTATCAATGCTAGCTTGTCCCACATCTCCTTTGCTGTTTTGCAATCTTTGATTCTCATGAACATGTTGCTATCTAGAGTCTTCAAAATCATATATTTTGCAACAAAATCTAGATTTGCTCTTCTCCTGTCATCCTTGGTCCAATCTTTCTTGGGTTTGTCAATTTCCTTCCCTTGATCTGCTCCTGTGAATACCACAGTCATGATCATGATTGGTCCATCATTGATTACTTCCAGCATCTCCTCATGAGTTGCTGCAAGATGAGACAGCATTTTTATTTTATATTCATCAAAATTATTAACATTGAAAACAGGTACTTTTGACATAAAGTTTGAGGAATCCATAAGCACAAATAATAGATCTATATGTGAATGAATAGAAGACTCAGATTTGAAAACAACTTTGAAAATATGTGATCTCCTTGTTACCAAAAATTAGATCTGAACAGGTTCTGATACTAGGACACTGCTCCGATACCAATTGTTGGTCCCAGAGAATGATAAAACTATAGTCAGAGGGGGGTGAATGACTATAGTGGAGTTTCAAAAACATTCCTTGTGTTTAAAAGATTTTGGGAAGCGGATAAGTCCCTTCTTACTATGTTGTTTCAAAGCAGTTTAAATAATCACAGATATAGATTTTAATCTAGGCAATATAAATGAATGCAGTAAGGTAAATTGCAGGAAGTAAATTGACACAAGGCTTATAGTGGTTCAGGGTGGTGTAATCCCTTAATCCACTCTTTTCCTGTGATGATTGGAAGAATTCACTATTGTTTTCACAGATACAATAGTATGATTGTCCTTGACTTCCGGAGCTTCACAATCTACAAGACTATCACTCCTTGACTGCAACAGCTTCAGTGATTTAGTCTCTTTCACTGCTCCTTGAGATCAAATCCTTCAGCAGCTATTACAAACACAACTCCTTCTCAGATGACTTCTGATTCAGTTGCTTCAGTTTATTGTGAATGAGATTCACAAACTTGATTGATCAATCTCAAGGTCTTTGAATATGGAATTGTAGTTCTGATGTCTGAGTTGATCTCTAGATAAATCCTTGTAAGTTCAGAGAGAAGGCTTTTCAAATTGACAGAGTATCTGCTTGATTTTCTTTTTCTTTTTCGTTGTTTATCTGTCTGTCAATGACTTCTATTTATAGCCTTGAATATCCTGGATTTGAAATTCCGTCCGTTGGCTATATTTATGAGGGGAATAATCCTTGATTTTATTCTGGATTCCCCCTTAATTATATTCTCCTTGATTTTAGTGATCGGATTTTTCTTCAAATGTATAGCAGAAAATTCGTCCTTGATTGATCCTCTATTGATTGTGCATTAAATGTATGATCCTCTGAATCTTCATCACATTTCAATTCTGTTCTGATAAGGATTACTTCGCCATTCTCTGAACGGTCGAGTGATCCATCTGACTTTTCCGTTTAGATCTTCCTTCACTGTTTTATCCTTCTCTTTGCCGAAAGTCAGTTTACTCTGCCGAATCACTGTTTCCTTCACCACTTCAGTTTAAGGAGAATCTTTGTACTTCACTGATCATTGATTTGGGTGAGATCAGTGTACACCATATTTGAACATTAAATTTCATCACTTGAAACATACTTAGACTTATCCAAGGTCATCACAGACTTCCTTGGTTATAAGTCAAACCATTAAGTCTTCACTGCTTTTCTGCTGGTGCTTGGCTGGCTTCATTCTGCCGAATGTCTGTTTTACTTTGTCGTCCTACCAACTAGTACAATACTTGTCTGACTTAACTTATACAATGTGTCAGACTCTAAGTAAAGACTTATACAGAGAATTCTAACTTATTTCAGGCTTGCTATAACAGCTAGTGCGGCCATCATCAAAACATAATAAAATGTTCCTAACAATATTTAAGACACCAGATGGCCTAGTGATGCTTGATATGTCCGTCCTGGATTACTTCACTCCTCCACCCCGTGCTGATGAGTTCTATGAGATCAAGTTGTTACCACCACCGGTGCATATGGCTCAAAGAGGTGTGAGGAAGAGACCACATCCGCCTGGTGCGGATTATAAAAAGAAGAAGGATCAAAAGGCAAACAAAAGAAGATTCTCCGGTTGGGAGGAGGTAGCATCGAGATATGGTCATTTCTAAGGATTCAGCTCAATATCAAGCATAGATTGACACTCAGGACACTCTATCCAATACTGCCAATTTTCTACGAAGGATTGCTGATGATAGGGAATTTCAAAGAGAAAATATGGTGAATTCCCCTGCAATTCTGCCTGAGAGAGTGCTAACCACCGAGAAAGCATAAGTGATTGCACAGAGATTGAATATGGTGATGGGATTTGAAGGATCACCTTTGATTGAGGAGGTTCAGGCTGCTGAGGATCAGACAGCACCTGAACAAAGGTTGGAACCGGTGGTACAGGTTGCTGAGGTACAAACAGCTCCTAGACAAAGGTTGGAACTAACTTTGGGTTTGGAGGAAGCCCCTATTGTTGTTGTTAAACAGGTTGCTGTAGTGGAGCCTACTGGAGGAAAGGTCATTAAAGGGAAAGATAGTCAGCAGACTGTTGTTATTGATGAAGATGAACAGTTGCTGGATTATGACTACAGTGATGAGGAATTTCAAGTGCCTGAGGAAGAACCTATTGATGATGAACCTCAACAGGCATTTGTACTAGTTTTTGAAGAACCTGCTCTTGATCCTATTCTGGAGTAATTCCAAGGACTTAACCCTGCTGGAAGGGATATGAGCTATGCCTTGGTTATCAGCAGACAGAGAGCACATTATAATATAGAAGAACCTGCTAATGGAGCTGATGGAGGAATGGCTGGTGGGGTACCAGCATATGTCTTGGAGGAGTTGAGGGCTGTCAGGAGTGACATTACAAGGTTAAGGACTCAACTTGACAGGCAAGAGCTGAGGTTTGAAGATTTAATGAATCTGGTGGAAAATATAGGGAGGACTACAGAAACAGTTGCCTCCAATATTACTTCCACTCAGTATGCTCTTGCTGACCTTACGCAAGATGTGAGAGGGATTAAGCAAGGTAATACACTGAAGGACAAGTTTTTGAAAGACCAATTTGCATCTATTCATCAAAAACTTGATAAACTTGCTGAGGCACCCAAGCCTGCTGTGGCTGAGGCTGCTGGAACACTTCAACCTGCTGGATTGGATCCTAAGTTTACTGAGAGGATCAATCTACTGGAGCAGACTATGCAACAAAGGATTACTGCAGTTGATACTAGAACTGTAATCATAGAAGGACAACTGAGTAATCTAGTCATCACACAGGAGAGTGTTCATGGCATGCTATCCCGTTTTGTTGATGATGTCAATAAGGGGGAAGAGAGCCAAACAGCAGTAGCAAAAGAGGCTGCTAGAATCTTTGCTAAGAAAAGATGGGAAGATGACACAAATGCATTCAGAGAATCTGCACCTGGCAGACTTCCACTCACTGATGATCTTCTCAGAGAATATAAGAAGGTTTACAACAGCAAGAGGAGACCTTATCATGACAAGGGCTTTCATGAAGGGTTGAACTCCTTTCTGGGACTCAAGTTTTGGGAAACAAGAGTCAAATCCTTGAGAGCTGCACATAGAGGTGGAAGAGGTGGTAGAGGTGGAAGGAGTTTACCTACCACATCAGCAAAGGAATCACTAAATGAATTCAAAGAAGTATACATGCGTTTAGGCTTTAGAGTACATCAAATCAATCTTACTCTACCTGAAGCATGGAAATGGTGGAAAGAAGTGAATCCTCACGTTGATTTCTCTCTTATTGAAAATGAATGGATGAGAGAAATGATTAGAGAGATAAGAGCTTATCAAGAGCAAGTAGGGAAGGCAAGAGAAGAAAGAGAAAGAAGACACTAGATCAGCATACTTCATATGATTTATTTTTGCTGACTCTAGACTGTAATAATTTTGAACAACTGATTATAATGAGAAATGTCTTAGTTTGTTCTGTTTTTGTCTTTAATATTTTTGCTTTGCTGTAAGGAGGGTATAGGCATCATCACCAAAAAGGGGGAAATTGTTGGACTTATTTTTGAGTTTTATTGTTGAGTGCCAGACTAACTGTTATAGAGCAAAGGCAAAAAGATGTCTAGATCAAATGTGTAGGTTTATTAGAGTTTGATCTTTGTATAGGTTTGATCAAACAAGCACTGTAAATGGTCAGCTGACTTATATCAGCAGACTTACCTATATCAGTAGGGTACCTAGGTTAGTAGACTAGTTAGGAACCTGCTGAAGACTGAAGGCTGAGGGCTCAAACTCAGTTATTGAAGCCTAAGGGAATCAAACTTAGTAATTAAAGTCAAGGATCTGGAATCATAGTTTAGGGAAGTCTGTGATGACCTAAACTGATTACATATACCTTGTGTACAAGGTCTAAGTTCCATAAGTTAAATGGTGATTGGAACTTGGTTATGATCAAATGGTGTAATCTAACTTCACAATAAAAAAGTTAGATAAAAGAAGTCAGCTGCATTGTTTCATAAACACAGCAAAATATGGATCAGTTGACTGATATGAACTTCAGCAGACTTATGATCACAGGAACCTGCTGATACATATTCTTCGAATTATTCAAAGGTTACATTCGAAGACTACAAAGAAAGGGACAGCTAACAACCTCTGATTTGTGGATCAAAAAAAAACTCCTCTGATTTTATCAAACAAATCAATGGTTAAGATTAAAGGGACGTTGGGATGATTCAAGCCTTTATCCAATGGATACAAGTCAAAGGGTGGACAGACTGTATACTATCAAAAAGGAATCTGACAGTGTCAGTCTTAGGAACAGTCAGAAAAAGCAAGTCAAGATGGGACAAACCTGAAACGGCTATGTTTGAATTTCAAACATAAGTCACAAGGATTCCTACCTATAAATAGAGGACTCCTAACTCTGATACAGATGATGATGATGATAAACATTGAGAAAAATTAAGGATCTATCTTCAGCTATCAGATTTAAAATCAATCAAGTCACCCTGCTGAACCTACTGAGCATAAAGCTACTGATCTAGAAAAGTTCTTCAAGTGTAATATGCTTTCAAGCTATCAAGTTTACACACTTGAAGACCTCAAGCTGCTGATCATATCATCCTGATCAAGCTGCTGAAAGCTGAATCATTTACTTGATTCAAACTTTCTTTACAAGGAAACCTGCTGAGACAGTGAAGCATCTTTGGGTGTCAAGGACTGTGTTTGTGGTGGAGCTGGTGAAGAGGCAATCCTACCCTTCAAGGACCAGTGGAAGACTTTGGGGCAGCAATCCTACCTATTCCAAGTGTTCAGTTTGTGAAGCCATAGTTATTGGTGAATGACAAACAACTTAGGGATTTTTGTAACAGCTACATCAAAGATCTCTAGTGATTTACCTCCAACATCACATGAGAAGAGTGGAGTACATGATTACACCACCTGGAACCACTATAAAAACTGCCTACTTATTTTTTGCATTTATATTCTGCATATAGTATATTTAGCACATCAATCTACTA
Organism: Gentiana macrophylla; assembly: GCA_026214975.1. Lineage (NCBI taxonomy): Eukaryota > Viridiplantae > Streptophyta > Magnoliopsida > Gentianales > Gentianaceae > Gentiana > Gentiana macrophylla. Next base: position 80,874,433 of record CM047809.1, on the reverse strand, counting down.
AACTAGCAACTGAATCACACACATACACCGCTGAGTATCTAATACTTGGCATCATATTTTAACAAGTAATAAGGCTTAATTTACATATATTCCGCTGTAACAAATTCAGTAAAGTCAATAGTCACAGACTCATCGAGTGTCAAGAGACTCTCGAGTATCGTGAGATCATTGAGTTTCTTTGAGTTTGTTAACTCTAAAAAGTTTTAAGTGTTAAGTTTATTTACCCCCCCTAAACTTAACCAAAGCCTTTTCAAGGGACCAACAATTGGTATCGAGCGAAGGCTTCATTGCAAGTAATCCTACTTGTTGGGCTTGTGATAATCCTTTGAAAACCTTTTCAACTTTCAAATTTTCAAAGATTTGCATCATGGATAACAACCAGTATGCTAGAACAATGTTGATGTGTTCTCTAGATCGTTTTGATGAGTATAAACGTCGAATGTAGGCTTATCTAGCTGCAACACATGATGAGATGATGGATGTGCTGACTGATGGACCACTGGAAATTACTAAGGCTATAACTGTGGATAATCAAACTCAGTACATTCCAAAGCCAAAAAGAGAATGGAATGCTGAAGATAGAAAAAGGGCAAGCCTCAACAATATTGCTATTGATATAATATACAGAACTTTGGATAGCAATATGTACATGAAGGTGAAAGATTGCAAAACTGCAAAAGAACTTTGGGATAAGTTGCAGTTAATCTGTGAAGGCACTGATGCTATCAAGAAGAACAAGATCAGTGTAGCAAAGAAGAAGTTCCAGGAGTTCAAAATGAAACCAAATGAAACTATTGAACAAATGTAGTCAAGATTCAATGCAATCATGGATGAACTCACCCTACTGAGTGTGAAGTACTCACAGGAAGAAGTCAATTCAAGAATCTTGAAAGCATTACCTGCAAAAGAAGTTTGGGAGATGAAGGTGACTGCAATAGAAGAAATGAGAAGTCTACATGAAGAAGACACCTTCAAATTGTTCTCAGATCTTAAGGCCTATGAATTCAGTAAGAAACTAGTGCCTGAGATAGAAAAAGAGGAACCAAAAACTACTGCATTGGCTGCTGCACATCAAGAAGAAACATCAGGAGCTCAAGATGAGTTGCTGGATGAGATGCAAGAGCAGATTGCATTACTGAGCAAGAAAATTAGATTGATGAAAACTAGAAAGAGTTCACCAAGGAATTTCACAAAGAAATTCAGTGAAAATAAAAAGGAAGAATCAAAGAAAGACAATGATTATTATCATTGCAAGAAACCAGGACACTTCAAACTTGACTGTCCTGAGTTAAAACAGAAAAATGAACCTGATTATCTTTGTTTCAACTGCAAGAAGCCTGGACATTTAAGACCTGATTGTCCAGATCTACTGAAGAGCAAAAGTTAGCAAAGAAGATTTGGAAAGAAAGCAATGGTTGCTGAAGATGAATCTGGTTATGAAGTTGAATCAGATAAGGGAAATGAATCTGATGACACTGCACTGGTTGCTGAAATGGATGATTATGCCTTGATGGAAAACATGGATGAAACAGATGAGGTATACAACTCTGTATCTATTAATACTCCTGCTGGAAGTGATTGTGAATCAACCTGTGGTTCTAATCCTAAAAATTCTGATAATGAAGAAACTTTGGATGCCATCCTCAATCAACTGAGGATAATACAATCTGGTTATGAGATTGTGAAGGCAGAAAAAGAAGATCTTCAATCAGAAGTTGAAAGATTAAAAGCTGAATTAAGAATTCTCAAGGGTAAGGAAAATGAGTTTGGATAGAATCAGCACAAGTCTGTTGAACATATAGTTGCTGCTGAATCTGCTGAACAATCATGTTCCTCCACTGTATTCAAATCTGGAAAGCCCTATGGTGATTGAACAGGTCTTGGATTTGGAACTCAACAATCCAATAAGAGTGGATCCAGTAAGGTTACTGAACCTAGTACCAGAATTGGTCCTAAGTTTGTACCTGCACAAGATCCAACTCCAAAAAGGGTTGCTGAGGCAGTGAAACCTACTGAGAAAACTTCAAGAAAGCAATATCATATGTCAAAAAGGTCAACAGCACCCAACAAAAAGAATAAATCTAAAAATAGGACTGTAGTACCTTCTAGACCTACTAATAGCAGACCTGCTACCAAGTCTGCTGGACCACAGAAAGGCAAAAGTCAGAAATATTCCAAGGATAAGAATCCTAAATCCAAAAATGTCAATCATTCAAGGGATACTTATCTCAGGGGGAAAGGTAGATTGTTTCCTACTGATGATGATTGGAATATTCCTGCCCCCACTGCTAGAAACAACAGATATAACCATACTGCTAGGATAAAACCTAGGCAATGGACTCAGCAGAGGACTTTTACAAGACCTCAGCAGACTCCATATTACAGGGCTGTTCCTAACAGACAGCAAACCTATGGTTATACTGGTGCTTCTAACAAGAGGAATCACTCCAAACAGCACTATATACCAAAAGACTAGAAAGTATATGTGAATCCTACACAACCAAATGTTAAACCTTATGGATGTGTGAAATACATGTATGAACATAAGTATGATACCTTTAGAAGAAAACCTTATGAAAACTTGCCAGGGGTCATGCTTACCACTGACCATCATGGACCCAAACAGTTTTGGCCCAAACAGTTTTGGGTACCTAAAATGCATTAACTTTGTTTTGTAGGGTGTCTGGTACTTTGACAGTGGATGTTCCAGACATATGACAAAGAATAAGCACTGTCTGTCAAGCTTTGTGGCAAAGGATGGTCCAAGAGTGAAATTTGGAAACAAGAACACACCTGGATACACAAGAGGATATGGCACACTTGTGAGAAATGGACTAACAATCAGGAATGTTGCATATGTTGAAGGACTGGACTACAACTTACTGAGCACTGGACAATTATGTGACATGGGTTACAAGGTCACTTTTGACAAAGGCACCTGTATTGTCATTAGTGAAAATGTGATCAAGTTGTGTTGGCTGGAAGAAGACAGCAAAACATGTATGTTGGGGATTGGTCAACTGCAGTTCCAGAAATCTGCCTGATTGTGCATACCAAGTCAAAACTTAATTGGCTATGGCATAAGAAGTTAAATCATCTAAACTTTGATGATATCAATCAGTTGGTGTAGAAGAAACTGGTGATTTGTTAACCTAAGATCACATTCAATAAGGATGCTATATGTGATGCTTGTCAGCAAGATAAACAAACAAAATCAAGCTTCAAGTAAAAAACAAAGCAATCAACAAAAAGAGTTTTGGAGCTGATGCACATGGATCTATTTGGACCAATGACACCAACAAATGTAACAGGAAAGAAGTACACTTTAGCTGTAGTGGATGATTATTCAAGATACACTTGGGTAGTATTCATGAAAAAGAAAAGTGAAACACTTCAAAAGATGCCTGAACTTTTAAAGAGATTGCAAAATGAGAAAAGTGTGATAGTAGTGAAGATCAGATCAGATAAGGGTACTGAATTTCTCAATAAAGTTATAAGAGAATATTGTGAACAAAATGGTGTACTACATCAACTTACTGCTAGTTGGTACACCTCAGCAAAATGGGGTTGCTGAAAGAAGAAACATGACTTTAAAAGAAGCAGGAAGAACTATGATTTGTGAGCTTTATTACCTGAAAGATATTGGGCTGAAGCAGTTAATACAACATGCTATACACAAAATAGAACCTCAATGAACAAGAAGCTGCTGAAGACACCTTATGAGATTTGGAATGGAAGGAAACCTAATATATCTTATTTCCATCCATTTGGGAGCAAATGTTTTATCTTAAATCATAAGGAGCAATTGAAGACATTCCAACCAAAGTCAGATGAAGGAATCTTCTTGGGATATTCTTCTGTCAGCAAGGCATTCATGGTACTGAATAAAAGGACACTGAAACATGAAGAAACAATACATGTTGTGTTTAATGAACCTAAGTCCACTGGAATGGAAAATGAAGATTCAGAACCTGCTGAGAATCAACAAGTCACTAATCAAGAATGTGTTAATGTTTTGGAAAGGTTCAATGACTTAAAATTTTCTCGACTCGCCTTTGTTGAACAACCCATCAACACCTGCTGAAAACACTACACGATGCAACAATCGAGGCGCGTTCAAGGATCTCACTGAACCCACGATGCTACAAAGAGAGACCCTATTGAAGATGATGTTCCTGAGAATCAATTTAACTAGAATCCACAATGGTTAAAGGATCACCCTGCTGAACAAGTTATTGGGAACATACAGCAAGGTGTGAGGACTAGAAGACAATTAGAAGCAATGTTTACATGTTTTCTATCTCAAATGGAACCTAAAGTTGTTGAAGAAGCAATATCAGATCCATATTGGATAATTTCTATGCAAGAAGAGTTGAATGAATTTGAAAGAAATCAAGTTTTGACACTAGTAGAAAGGCCTAATCATGCAAACATAATTGGTACAAAATGGGTATACAGAAACAAAATGGGATGAATCTGGTACCATTATGAGGAATAAGGCCAGACTAGTAGCAAAAGGTTATTCTCAAGCAGAAGCAATAGATTTTGATGAGACATATGCCCCTGTTGCAAGATTGGAAGCTATTAGATTATTCTTGGCATTTGCTGCTTATAAAAACTTTAAGGTATATCAGATGGATGTCAAAAGTGCATTCTTGAATGGCATTCTGGAAGAGGAGGTCTATGTTCAGCAACCTCCTGGTTTTGAAGTAAAAGATCAAGAAGATAAAGTGTACAGACTCAATAAAGCACTTTATGGTTTGAAACAAGCACCAAGAGCATGGTATGAGTCCCTATCTCAATTCTTGGTGGACAATGGATTTACAAAAGGTACCATTGACAAGACTCTTTTCGGAATCAGTGAAGGAGACAGCACCCTATTGGTACAGATTTATGTTGATGACATAATTTTTGGTTCTGAAAATGATTTACTTTGTGAAAAGTTTGCAAATCTGATGAAAAGTAAGTTCCAAATGAGTATGATGGGTGAAATGAATTACTTTTTGGGTTTGCAAGTCAAACAGATGAAAGATGGAATCTTCATTCATCAAACCAAGTAAACCAATGAGCTGCTGAAGAAGTTTGGTATGGAAAACAGCACCAAGGTATCAACTCCTATGAGTACAAACATTAGATTGGATGAAGACAAAGAAGTCAAAGATGATGATCAGACCTTATACAGAAGGATGATAGGTCATCTCATTGCACTTCTTGTCACAGAGACTGATATATCCTTTGTTGTAGGTGTTTGTGCAAGATTTCAATCAAAACCTAAGGAAAGTCATTTAGGTTCAGTCAAAAGAATTCTCAAGTATCTAAAAGAAACACTAGATGTTGGAATATGGTACTCAAAAGATGGAAGTTTTAAGGTTATATCCTACTCAGATTCTGATTATGCTGGATGCAAGATTGACAGAAAATGCACCACAGGAACTTGTCAGTTGATGGGAAATAGACTAGTTTCCTGGTTTAGCAAGAAACAGAATTCAATATCAACTTCCACTCTTTGGCAGATATATTGTTCTTTGGAAGTTGTTTGTGCACAAATACTTTGATTAAGACAACAATTAAGGGATTATGGAATTGAAGAAAGAGAAATTCCTATAATGTGTGACAACACAAGTGCAATTGCAATTACTGAAAATCCTGTTTTGCACTCAAGAACCAAGCACATTGATGTGAGACATCATTTTATAAGAGATCGTGTTGAAAAGAAAGATGTGGTGGTTCTTTACATCCCTACTGAAGAGCAGCTTGCTGATATTTTCACTAAACCACTGGATAGTGAAAGATTTGCTAAACTAAGGACTGAACTTGGAATTATTAAAGTTGACTGATATTTCTTTTATCAGCAGTGTACTGGAATTCACCAAGGGGATTAGTCTTTGCTATGTTGGGTGAGCTCACTTAGCAGACTAGTCATTGGTATCAACAATTCCATGTACTTATTTATGTTTGAACAATTGAGCAAATGAAGTTGCCAAGGGGATTGGTCTTTGTCCTGTTGGGTGAGCTCACTTGACAGATCAATCATTGGTATTAAACTTCATCTTGTATTATCAGTTGAACAAAACAACGAGGAATAAAAGATCGTGAGTAATTCACACAGAGTCAGCTTGAGGCATATTTGTCGTCATGATCGCCGAGCCAAGTCTACTGATGCTAAGGCTGCTGAAGGAAACGTTACACAGTCAAACTTACAAAAGTCAAAAAGCAAATGGCGGGATACTTATTCTATCTTTGTAACCGTAGTTACACAATCTGACGGTTACAAAACATTATGGAAAAGTAATGGGCCACTTGTCAAGACAGCATTCACTCATATTTAATCGTGGTTAATACCATCAGACGTGTTTCTCGACAGCTTTCAACTACCTCTGTCTATATATACAGACATAGACATGGAGTTCACACTCACAACTCTCACTCTGCGATTTCTCTAAAATTACTTTGTGTGAACACAGATTTGAAAGCTCTCTTCTTCATCTCTTTCACTTATCATGGCAAACAAAGATGATGTTCATATTGGCACCAGTCAAAGTGTAAGAGGCTATGTGACTGACTGTCACTCTACTGAACTAGCCATTAACATAGGGCGAAGAATCAGACGGATAGCTGGTTTGGAGAACATTATAAACAGAAGGCTGGAAAGATTTTATTATGTTAATGTGTTGGAGTTCTGGAAGAACATTGTCATACATGAAGGTAGAGAAGCCTTCACTACAACTGTTAATGGAAGAGAGATAGAAATTTCCTCAGACCTGCTGAGAAATTTATTTCATTTTGGACCTGGAAATGGTGCTCCTACCAATCCAGAAGCAATGAATCTGCCAAGGATGAGATTTGTGGATACAATAAAGACAAATGAGGCAATACATTCATCTCTAGGCATTAATGTGAAGCATGTTGGATATGAGTACAACCTGCTGAGCAAATTGATTGCCAAGACTATTTTGGGATTCATTGGGAGTTTAGATACACTGTCTGGACCTAAGATAGACATGCTAATCATCATCTGCAGAAGTATGAAGTTTGATTGGGCTAGATTCTTTATACACTACATGAAAAATGTGTTTATTGAAGATAGAGATGGTATAAGGAAGTCCAAAGTCAAGCCCCTTGGTCTACTGATTCAGACCTTGTTGAATCATTTTCAGATACATGATATTTCATCTGAAAAGATTAACAAATCGAGGTACAAGCCAGAAGTTGCTACTCCTATTCCTGGTTTGGATGATGATGAAGATGTGGTTGAGGAGGCCACAGAAAGTGATAATGATGATGGAGATGATGATGCTGGTGGTGAGCAGGTTAAGCAAGTTGCAAAGCCTGCTGCACCTAAAAAGGTTGCTGAGAAGAGAAAGGCTGCTGACACAAGAAAGATAACAGAAATATTAAAGCCTAGAAAAACAAGGAAGCAAACAACACAGACTACTGAGTCTGCTGAGGGTCCAGCTGAAATTGAGATTACTGACCCTGCTGTAGTTGCAAAGAAGAAGACTGTTGCTGAAGTTTTGAAGGAGCAACAGAAAGAATTCAGTAGAAAGATGAAGGCTACTGAAGTTGAATCAGAGGAATTTCCAAAAGAATGAAGGAAATTGCCAAGAAAAAGAAACATGGCAAAGGGAAGCAGTTGAGGATTTTGGAGACTCAGAGGGAAGAAGAAGAAGTATAGGCTATTGAGGCTGAGCCCCTAACAACTATTAAGCCTACTGAGATAGTAGAGGTTGTTGTTCAAAGAACCTCTTGGAGAATCACAATGAGATCATTGCACTGAGCCTGTTGTAGATGTTATTGAATCCTCCCATGTAAAGGCTGCTGAGCCTACTGAAGTTACACAAGTTGTTGTTGAGCAACTTGTTGAAGAACCACAGCAATCTACTGAGAATGCACCTGCAGTGGAAGTTGAAACGTTGGTACAAGACCCTGCAAGTTCTGCAAGAAGTCAGGGGGAAGAGCAGTCTGCTGCTAACCCTGCTGATGAGCATGTTAGTCAGGGGGAACATAGTGTGGAACAGATGGAGGTAGTAGGCACTAATGTACAATCTGAGCAACCTACTGACCTAGTAGCATCTATGGAAGAAACTCTTAACTTGCTTGTTGAGACCTTTGGAGGTCAGCAAGGTACTCCGACCTCCGCTCGGCACGCTAAGCCCGACCTCCGCTAAGCCCGACCTCCGCTCGGCACGCTAAGCCTGACCTCCGCTAGGCACTCCAAGCCCGACCTCCGCTCGTCACCTTAAGGCCGACCTCCGCACGGCACCCTAAGCCCGACCTCCGCTCGGCACTCCAAGTCTGACCACAGCTCGGCACCTTCTGGGTTTTCTTGCTTGACCGCTCGTTCAACGGTCTTTCTTGGGACCGTAAAGCCTTCAACGAACCCGCCAGGGCTCTTTGCCTGCCGTATGCGCTCTGCCTGACGTATCTGCCCGCCGTAGGCTCTCTACCTGTCAAGGCTCTCTGCCTGCCCTAGGCTCTCTGCCCGCCGTAGGCTCTCGGACCGTCAAGGGCTTTTAGCCCACCAGGCTCGCAGTCCTCCCGCTGTCCTGCTCTCGCCAGCTCCGTGCCTCTATAAATATCACATTCACCTCTATTACAACTTTCTGATTAATTTGTCTAAGATCTACGCATTGGTTTGATCCCTTGAAAAGGGTACGTAGGCAGCCTTTCAGGTACAGCTCATAATCTAAAAACACCATCCTCCTCATCTTACTCCACAAAAGCTCCATCCTTTTCTTGAGATCCACCACACCTCACCGGAGAAATCTCCCACAATCCACTAGATATCCACATCAAAATCTATATAGCTTTGATTTTCTGGGTTGTACAGCCTAGAAATCATCGTTTTCAACATCTTAGCAGCAAACTCGGTGCAAGGATCACTGGTTTTACGGATTGCTACTTCTTTTTCTGTCAAAATCATCTCAACTCGAAGGAACACCTTCAACGCCATCTTCAAAACTCACACACAAGTCCTTCATAATTTCCATGTTTGCGTACGTGTTTTATCAACTCAGCTTTTTACATATAAAGGGGATTGCCTCTACTTGTGTTGATTGAGACCATTTGGGGTTACATCGTCTGAGCTTTGTTGGATTCGGGGTTGAAGCTTCACCAGCCGGTACCGTCTTTGTTGAGTGTTCATTAAGAAACCAACCTAAGCCTAGTCACCAAGTTATCCCCTAAATAAACATAACTGGCGGAACTCAGCTCGGCACGCTAAGTCCGACCACAGATCGGCACTCTATATCCGACCTCAGCTCGGCACATGAAGTCCAACCTCAGCTCGGCACCTTAAGTCCGACCGCAGCACGGCATGCTAAGTCCGACCATAGATCGGCACGCTAAGTCCGACCTCAACTCGGCACGCTAAGTCCGACCTCAGCTCGGCACCTTAAGTCCGACCTCAGCTCGGCACGCTAAGTCCTACAACAGATCGGCACGCTAAGTCCGACCTCAGCTCGGCACGCTAAGTCCGACCTCAGCTCGGCACGCTAAGTCCGACCTCAGCTCGGCACGCTAAGTCCGACCTCAGCTCGGCACCTTAAGTCCGACCTCAGCTCGGTACTCTAAGTCCGACCATAGCTCGGCACGCTAAGTCCGACCACAGCCTCGACACTCTTAGCCCGACCACAGCTCGGCACTCTAAGCTCGACCTCAGTTTGGCACGCTAAGTCTGGCCCTCATACCGCGAGACGGCTTACGGCCTTCACCTTGTGAAGTGGCTTACAGCCTTCCTTCCGTGAGACGGCTTAGGGCCTTAACCTTGCGAAGGGGCTTACAGCCTTCATACCGCAAAACGGCTTACGGTCACCTTGTGAAGCGGCTTACGGCCACATAAGCCCGACCTCAGCCTCAGCACTCTAAGCCCGACCTCAGCCTCGGCACTCTAAGGCCGACCTCAGCTCGGCATTCTAAGGCCGACCTCAGCTCGGCACTCTAAAGCCCGTCCTCAGCCTCGGCACTCTAAGTCTGATCTCAGCTCGGCACTCTAAGCCTAACCTCAGCTCGGCACTCTAAATCCCGACCTCAGCTCGGCAATCGGCAATATAAACCCGACTCCAGTTCGGTATCATATTTTTGCTCGTGCTCAAGAGAATTTTCTATCGCTCTGCAACAACCATCTCGACAAACAGTGCATCAAGTCATCTACAACTTTACTCCATGACTCTCATAAGTACAGTGAAGAGCTCAAGGAGTAGGGGGCCACTAATATGCCAAAATCGGCAAAGCCCTGCTAAATCCAGAAAAAAGACATAAGACCAGTAACGGATAAGGTCCTCGGCCCAGCTCTGCCTCACTCTACCATGATCCTCATCATTAGCCAAGGCAACGGGAATAAAGCAGCAAACAACTAGCTCGATACAAAGCACTGGGGGCCGTCATGCTCGCCCCTCAATCTTGCCATCCTTCAACACAACTAGGCGACAAATTAAGTTCATTTACGACGCTCTCCAGCTCGTCATCTTAAGTCCGACCTCAGCTCGGCACTCTAAGCCCGTCCTCAGCTCGGCACTCTACGCCCGACTTCCGCTCGGAACTCTAAGTCCGACCTCAGCTCGGCACTCTAAGTCTGACCTCAGCTCGGCACTCTCAGCCCGACCTCAGCTTGGCACTCCAAGCAGGACCACCGCTCGGCATTCCAAGCACGACCTCAGCTCGGCACTCCAAGTCCGACCTCAGCTCGGCACTCCAAGTCTGACCTCCGCTCGGAACCCTAAGTCCGACCTCACCTCGGAACCCTAAGTCCGACCTCAGCTCGGCACCCTAAGTCGGACCTCAGCTCGGCATCCTAAGTCGGACCTCCGCTCGGCACCCTAAGCCCGACCTCCGCTCGGCACCTTAAGCCCGAACTCTGCTCGGCACCCTAAGCCCGCCTCCGCTCGTCCTTCTAAGCCCAAACTCGACACTCTAAACCCGACCTCATCTCGGTACTCAAAGGCCAACCTCCGCTCGTCACTCTAAGCCTGACCTCAGCTCTGCACTCTAAGACCAACCTCCACTCGGAACTCTAAGTCCGACCTCAGCTCGGCACTCTAAGCTCGACCTCTGCTCCGTACTCCAAGTCTGACCTCAGCTCGGCACCTTCCTGGTTTACCTACTTGACCGCTCGTTCAACGGTCTTTCTTGGCTCTGCAAAGCCTTCAACGAGTCCGCCAGGGCTCTCTGCCCGCCGTAGGCTCTCTGCCCTCCATAGGATCTCTGCCCGTCAAGGCTCTCTGCCCGCCGTAGGCTCTCTGCCCGTTGTAGGCTTTCTGCCCACCAAGGGCTTTCAGCCCTCCGGGCTCACAGTCCGCCAGCTGTCCTGCTCTCGCTAGTTGGCCAGCTCCGTGCCTCTATAAATATCACATTCACCTCCATTAAACCTCTCTGATTAATTCTTCTAGGAACTATGCATTGGCTTGATCCTTTGAAAATGGTACATAGGCAGCCTTTCAAGCACAGCTCATAATCTAAAAACACCATCCTCCTCCTCTTACTCCACAAAAGCTCCATTTTTTTCTTGAGCTCCACCGCACCTCACCAGAGAAATCACCCACAATCAGCTAGATATCCACCTCAAAATCCATATACCGCAAACCTGATATTTCCGACCATATCACCTTTTACAAAAGGAAAGAGAAAATTCTATACCATTGCTACAACAACAAAAAGAAAGGTAAACTTCAACTGCTGGAACATCGTGAATCACTCTTAAACGATCTCAAACTCAACCTACAATAAAACCACCTTCTCGGGGTGGGGAAAACAACATACTAAAGGGTAAGTACAAACGTACTTAGTAAAGGATATAAGCACCGAAACTACACCTACTATAACGCAAGGATTGACATTAATAACAATACTAGTTATATCACATGGAAAGTCAAACAATCATGATTACATATATGTTTCACTCCCTCACCACACTTTACTAGTACTCTCACTAGTTGACTCAACCACATAAGACATTTGTTACACACTAGTCCAATGACACTTTGTCGGGTGAGAATGCACCGAGACATTTCCTATAGCTCTAGATGCTATTTATGTGGAGTACTACGCGAGTCCGGTTGATATCTGATCATGTGGAGGCGTAATAATACCGTGAAGCGTGGTATAAACGTGCCTCACCATGGACTAGCAATTTTAGCTTTTAGACTCATCAAGTATTGTATTTAAGCGTTTAATCTAACCACTTAAGTTCATTGCACATAAAAATGCTTCTTAAGGACCACTAGACCTTAGACAAACTCTACATTACACTACTTAGCCCATTGCACAGAAATATGGAATCTAATCCAATACCCACGAGGCTAAGAAATAAGGCTTCCGGTGATCCCGAGTATCTCCCCGCAGAGGGTCTTCACAGGGTACTGAGCCGAATACACCAGAAACCGAACCCTTAACTTCGTCATGTTACAAGTAAGACATTGAACTCGAGTCAACATCACATAAGGCCAAATGTAAGGTGCACAATGCTCCCGTGAGACACGGTCAAGTGAGACAAAGTCACTAGAACACATACGCTTGACTTTACAACATTCCACATAACTCGCTATTCAATTTTTGCATTAAAAATCAGCCAACACTCTAGGATATTATTCATTTTGTTCACCATTTTAAACACTAAATCTACTCCAAATCCATACAAAAATAATACGAAAATTATTCTACAACATGCTTGTAAAATTATAGTAGATATAAACACTTGTATAACATGAAATTCAAGTTAAAGTGATATGAAATTACTCTAAAACATGCTTGAAGTAAAAAGCTCGTCTACACACCTAAATAACACATTTAGATTTGGTTGAACACCCCTTTACCTATGATTTCACCAAAAAAACTCCCAGAACACTCCAAGAAGATTTGCATCCACAAGAAAAGCTTCAAGAATCTAAGCAACTCATTATGAATCTACAACCAAAATGAAGCTCTACGATTACTACATTCTTTAAACCCTAAAAAGTTAAGAAAAAGCTCAAGAACCCAACATAGATCTAGAAAATGGGTTTTCGAAACTCTTAAACGATCGTAGTGAAACTTGTATCAAAATTAATCTCTCATCGAGGGGAGTATTTTGGTGTAATCGATTTGTGATTCCGAAGGTCGGATTGCCCAGAAAGTGAAAATCTCTTTTCCTTTTCTTCTTTTTTTCCTCCTCTCTTTTTCTTCCCTCATTTTTCCTCACTCAGCCGCAGCATTCACATATAAGGTGGGAAAATGAAAAATGAAGAGGGTTTGGGTTAGAAAGGGGTTTATATAAAGGGTGGTATACATTTTCCGTTTTGTTATAACTAAAGTTACACTTTAAAATACCCTAAATACACTTTAACAATTACCTTGACTCTATTTATTTAATTAAAACATAACTTTTAAAATTATCGAGATACACGAAAAATCGTAAAATGACTTTTATAGTCTTTACGGAGATACGGGGTATCACAACTTTATTGGTAAAGAAAAAAAAAATAATAAATAATTAAAAATGTAAAATGACATATAAATAAAAACAGAACAATTTCTAAATTGTGACCGATAAAAAAACGGAGGGAGTAATAGATAGGACTATAGCCCCAATCATGGCCACTAATAAAATAATCATCATAAAACTAATGAAGTTTGATCTTCTTTTTTATGTGGACAATTGCAAAAAAAAAATTAATAGTAATAAACAAAAAAAATTTAAAAAAAAATTCATGTGTTTTATTTAGTGGAAGAATCCTGTATTGATATGAGATTTTCTTTCGTGGTAATACAAACCAGCAAATGGGAAAAAAACAAACACATATAGCGACATAAGCAACTATTTGCGCGGATTGACAAAGCTAAGGATTGTAAAAATTGTCTGAAGCAACGTGAGCACAAGAAGGGTAAACGCAGCAACAGCAGATATGGAGGACCAAGGTGTGTTGAAATATGGATAAAGAAAATTCAACCACCGGAAGCGCCAACTATCCCGAGCGAACACCGCCACCTCATCGAAGAAGCTTGCCAAGTAGCATTTATCAATATCAAGCACCACACCTTTAGCCATATTATTCACAAATCTGACAACCTCATCGTTTGTTCCAAAGTAATTCACTATGATATTGTGATCCGACAAATATTCCACGTCGCCTGATGTTACTATTAGACAATCCAACAATATAGCATATGTTGTCATGTGTTTAGAACGTCCACCATGAGATTGCTCGTAAGCTACACAGTTTAACAAGAACGAAGTCATGAAATCGTCTAGATCAATTGTTGGCCATTCTATCACACCCTTATTGAATTTTATGCTCAAGAAAGAAGCTCCATTTCCGGGCCTGATGCGCTTCATTCTTGAAATGCGACGAATCGCATGAGTATTGATCGGTTCAAGGATATTGTTTGCACCTATTCCCTCCGGGCGCTTCATTATTCTTAAAATGCGATGAATCACTACACGAGTATTGATCACTTCATTGATTTCACGGTTTGCACCTATTTCCTCCGGTGGAATAAAACTGGATAGAAGAATATCAAGTATATGCATGCCCTGGAGATTGCTGTTCGTAGCATAACCCCACGGAAGGCAAAAAACGTTTTGGTTGAAATAAGGTGTCAACAGTGCTAAAATATCTGAGTCTGTTCCTTGGATCAACCTGAATAAACAATCAAGGATGAAAAATGGGATTTGATTTTCGATTCGAATCAAATCCCTAAAAAAAAATGAGCCAATCGAAGGGATTGTCAACAAGGGATCATCTGCTTCAAAAGGAATCGATTCTTGTACTCTACTGATGAACTCAATGATGAAACAGCCGTCAAGAACCAAAATCTCGATTAATTTATCACTGTCAAAGTTGAGGTTTTCGGAGTAACAGTCCCTTGCGCTTGCTTCAAGTGGTTGCACAGCTTTCAACAAATCTTCTAAGCTCAACCCTTTGCTCTGGGTTCGCTCAAGTAAGAGTTTCAAGTATCTCCATTTGTGCTCTTCCATCACTTTGAACTGTGGATTGCCGTGGTGGTATGGACCTATGGAGACATGTTGAGGCCGATAGGCCTGACCATTGATATCGACTAGGCTTTGGGCTACTTTGTATATGCAACATGTGCGACGGCCTGCGGATTCACTGAGAATTTTGGGTGAAGTTGAGATCATGCGACGCATCAGGGCTAAACGATCCTTCTTTATTTCCCATGTTTTGTTAATGCCGCTCATGATTACTCAGTAATTTGTTCGGTACAGAGAGACCGACAGGTGAGTGTATGTAGTTGTTTTTGTTTCTTTCTCGTTGGCTATCGAATCAAGAAAGTGGATATTAGTTTTCTTTTTTTATAGGAAAATTGGATATTATTAGAGGCCGCTGTTTTTGTTAGCTAGTCAATTCATTGATCCGGTGGCGAATCCAGAAAAAAAATTCAGTGGGATCATCTGTCACAAAATTGTTGTTAACCCTAAAAAAATTTCGGATAGGACGGGTAATTAGGTCAAAATTTCCAGGTCGGAACCGGGTTGGACGGGTAATTAGGTCAAAATTTCCGAGTTGGAAAGGTAATTAGGTCAAAATTGAATTTTTTTTTTTTACCAAAACGACGCCGTTTTTTTCGCAAATTTATTTATTTTGTTTTAAATTTGAGTAGGGTCCGGTGACCCCCTAGGTACACTGGATCCGCCAGTGCATTGATCGGTTGACCAAACAAATAGTAGGAGATTGAATTAAGCATATATTTTAGGCGGAGGGGCCAGAAGGACAAAAAAAATCATAAATAGTGATAGAAGGAGGTTACTACATTTTATGTGATTAAAAAGGACAAATTCATAATAAATAGACAAAAATAACTTGTACACATTAAACACGTAGTAACGCTAGATAAAGTGTAGTAACAGCCAAAAAAACAAGTAGTAACAGCCAAGAAACAAGTAGTAACAGCCAAGAAACAAGTAGTAACATCCAATGAAAAAGTAGTAACAGCCAAAAAACAAATAGTAACAGCCAAAAAACAAGTAACAACCCATAAAATGTAGTAACGGCCAATAAACAAGTAGTAACAGCCCATAAAATATATAAAGTTACATAAAAAATGTAGTAACGTTAAAAAATTAATAGTAACAACCCTAAATCCTATACTTTTTCAAAAAAAAATACAGCCTGCTTCTCCGGCAACCATGGTCGCCGTTAACTCCTTCGCCGGTGCACATGGACCCAGCCCGACTGCCATGGTAAACACCCCTTGTTATCCGAAGTCCTCAACCCATCAACTACGTTCTGCAACCCCCCACCGCTTACCTCCGGCATCTAAAAAAATCAGCCCCGTCGTTTCCTTCACAGCTCACTACACCGTGAGTTCCTCATCCCCGCACCCTCCTCCTCTTCTCTCCCCTTCCGTGCCATCCCAGTAAACGTCCGGCATCCACAGCCACACCAATCGCCGACTGCTTTGCTCCTTCCGCTGAAATTGCAGCGGCTCTCTCTGTCTCACCCCACAGCAAACCCCCTCTATTCCATCCACTGTCTAGCCGGATACCTTTTCCCCCCAATCTCTTAATTGCACCTATATCCTGCAACATCCCTCCACCCATTACAAAATTAGTAGCATTGACCAAAATTGCAAGCAACAAGGATGAGGGAGAGATAAGAATTAGAAAAAGGGTATATTGGTAAGTTATGTAGGTTTTGTCCTAATTAATAATCAGTTTCATTGGAGCCTGATAAATAAATTAATCCGTCCTTCTCGTCAAAAACCTATATATTTTATCCCGATAAAAAGTCAGCTAAACTTATTCTAATGGTTCGTATTAATTATATTTTTCTATTTTCTTTGTTTATTATAAACACTTTGTATGGTTTTTTATCATCATCATGCGTATAGTGCATAAATATTTTTTCCCGAATAGTAAAAGTAAATAATAACAAAAATGAAAATTTTAATTTTAGTTTTGTTAGTCTAATCAATCATAGAATGGTTGACCAAAACTTTAATAATAAACTAAATAAAGTCTTCTTTTCATTTTAAAGGTTCACGGTTCATCATTGGATTAAGCATATATTTTATTCGGATAAAACGACAACTAAGCTTATTCTAATGGTTGGTATTAATTTTATTTTTTATTTTTTTTCATTATAAACACTGGATGGTTTTTGATCATCTGTGTGTATACTCTGTGTGGACAAATTATGTAGTATCCCGATTTTTGAAAAAAGGCAATTCGGTCTTTTAGCAAAAATCAGAATATTATGTTATTTAATTAAAGGATTTAAGGAAAAGAAAAAAGGGATTAACAAGGATTTATTGCATTTAAGGATTTAATTAAATAATTAGGATTATAAAAGGAAAACTAATCATAATTTTACCTAGTTGTTGTTTTATGTTAAAAAATAAACTGGGAGGCGCAAGTTTTGAGAATAAAAAAGAGAGAAGAGACTTTCGAATCTCTAGGCTAATCCGTTGATAAAAAACGCAGACATCTCAAGAGAGAAAGGATCCCCGCGAGACGAGGAAGCTTTTGATATCAACAATCCCTAAATCCGTTAACGTAAGTTTTCCCCTCATCGTTCTTGATATTAGGGTTTGTTCATCATCGTTGCTAGCTGTGTTTTTCTGAGTTTAAGCATCGTAGTGACCTTTTCGATTTATCGTTTATAGGTTTGAAGTTTAAGGTTAAACCTTTGACGGGTTGAAGCTTTGGATCGTAGTACCACGCAATTTTAGGTAACGTGCTGTTCTTATCGTGTGACTAAGGTGTCGTAAGGTTATAGAGCAATTTTTATGTTATTTTCGTTGTTTGTAATCTGTTTAAGTTGGAGTTTGGGGCGGAATTGGGTTGGAAATCGCGTTTAGACAGTTGCAGATTTCTGGGGAAAACCCAGGCAAACGAGCGTTTACACAAGGGCAAACGGGCGTTTGTGATCGTTGCAGCTCAACCGAGTGTTTGGGTATTTTGAACGGGCATTGGGGAGTAGTAGACATTCGTTTAAGGCAAACGTTCGTCTACAGGGTGTCAAACGGGCGTTTGACCTGTTACTTCGTTTTTACTGTTTTATCGTGTCAGCTTGGTTTCAGGTTTCATAATCATGTTTTTACTGCTTAACCTTATGTGACAAAGCCTTGAATTAGCTTTTGAGGCGTTTAGTTTTGGCACCATAAGGATTCCCTAAAAAGATGAAGTGTGGGACCGTCGAAAGCTTCGGATTTGCCTTGTGCTTCGATAAGCTAGGATTTATCGATGTCTGTGTATGTGCTAGGTTTTGTTGGAGTCTAATGGTATTAAGAAGATGGAGTAGACGATAGGTGAGCCTTTTATGTGAATCAACTTAGGTGCTTAGTTAAACATCTAATCAAACGTATGTGTTAGATTAATAATCTTAAACATCATGCAATGCTTGGTAAGGCATAGTACAATATCGCGATGTGTTCTCTGACCAGATAAAGTAGACTGTACCCACGCCGGTCAATCGATTGGCTAGATAAAGCGTCTGGTGCACTCTGCCGGTCATCACACTATCGGGACTCAGATATTCCCGGGGCTACTAGAGCGTGTCTCTATGTAGGTTACACCCAGTTGTCCTAGTACATCCTATTACTAGGCGTAGTGCCCTTGTTATTCATGATGTAACAAACTTGAGCTAAGCTAGATACCTTTGGAACCTCATGTTATGCTATGAACATAATATGATAGTTAGCTAGGGTTAATAATGGAATGAATTAATAAAAGACGGCGTTGCTTTTATTTCTTTATGAGACCGACGTTATACGATCTTCTACGCGTTACTGAGTACTTATGTACTTACCCCGTTACTTTTTGTTTGTCTTTCTCTTTCCCCAAAGAAGATGAACAGGTTGCTAATGACGATGAGTTCTTCGACGATAACGTGTGAGACGGAGCTCTTGAAGACTTAGTTCTTTTAGTTTTGTTTCTTTCAATAAAGTTGTTGATTCAAGTTCAGACAATGTCGTCTTCCTTTTGGATTAGTTCCGTTTGAATTTTTTTGGATTTGAATGTTGGATGATTTAGTTTTCTTTATTGGATTTAGTTTTCGCAGCATTGAAAACCGTGTGTTCGATCTTTTGTTTTACCGAGTCGTTTTATCTTCCGTGTCGTTTTAGTTCTGATGTATGACGTAAGGCTTACATATATTATTGAATTTATTTGATAATATTTGTGCCGAGCGCTTCTTCCGGATAAAGACTCGTGTCCGAAACGGGCGTTACAAATTATATGCATAAATATTTTTCCGGATAGTAATATTAAATAATAACAAAAGAGAAAAATTTTATTTTAGTTTTGTTAGACTAATCAATTATAGAATGGTTGACCAAAACTTTAATAATAAGATAATAAAGTCTTTTTTCATTTTAAAGGTTCATAGTTCATTATTTAATTAGGCATATATTTTATCCGGGTAAAAGGACAGCTAAACTTATTCTAAGGGTTGGTATTAATTTTATTTTTCTATTTTCTCTGTACATTATAAACACTGTAGGGTTTTTGATCATCTCTGTGTAGTATACTTTGTTTAGACAAATTATATAACGTCCGAATTATAGGCCACAAAACGAAAAGGGTATAGTTGTCAAAGTAAGAATATTATTATTATTATTATTATTATTATTATTATTATTATTATTATTATTATTATTATTATTATTATTATTACATTATCCTAATTCGACAAATTGCATAATAAAATTACTTATATTATGCTAGAAGTATTTTGTAGATTTGAAACGTTAAGTTTTAGTCCACTTATTCTGATCATTTGCTTCTACATTATTTAATTAAATCATGAACATTAAATGTCAATAATAGTACATTAAAGCCTTGGAGTGAAACTGAAACGGGTTGCTTAGTTAAGTCTCATTAGTGGCTCTTTTTTCTTTTTCTTTTTTTTTTTTTTTGAAACGAACATATTTATTAAAGATCAAAAAGTGGAACGTCCACAGCTTACAGAGAAAAAACACAAAGCAATTACATCATAAAATCATTAATCTAAGTTCCAAGCTAATCGAAGATTTCTGACTCGAGTTTCTACAGTTGATAGTAAGACTGTAGTCGGTAGAGGACTATCTGCTACACCGTGTAAGATCTTATTTCGCCAAATCCAGATGCAGGAGGCCATCTCTCTGAATTGATAGGCCCATTCCTTATTGCGTCCCTGAGTGTCAATATTGCAACTAATCCATTCAGGAGCAGAGGTGTGGGAAAAGAACTCATCCTGAAGTGCACGGGAGGATATTCTTCCAGAGCTTCATAGGAAGTGTGCAGTCTCTCAAGGCATGCATGATCGATTCTTCAGCATTCTTACACAATAGGCAGGTCGCAGACACACTAACGTGTCGTTTAAACAGCAAGGACATGGTAGGGAGGGCCGTGTGGGCTTCTTGCCACATCAAAAAATTAAGGCGCGACGGGCCCTTAAGTTGCCAAACATCTTTCCAAACCTGTGCCACAGGGGCCTTACACTCCTTGGTGAGGAAATCATAGCCGTCCGCCACAATATATTTTTTACTAGTACCGTCTAGCCACACAATATTCATGTCGTCGATTCCAAAACCATCCTTTAAGAGATCAGCCACATAGGAAATATTTTTCCAAATAAAAGAGGAGGTCGGCTTAGGCTTCAGAAAGGGATTACCGTATTTTTGCACCAAGAGCTTGACCCAAAGAGCCTGATCATCAGTAAGAATTTGCCAGACTAGCTTACCCAGCAGAGCTACATTCATAGAGCGAAGATTTTTGAAGCCGAGTCCTCCACTATCTTTGGGTTGGCAAAGTTTATCCCAAGATAGGTAGTGCAACTTCCTCTCTGAATCCTCTTCGCCCCAAAAAAACTTCCTGCACAGCTTTTCCAATTTCTGCAGGCAAGCCTGAGGGAGTTTCATCATCTGCATTGCATAAAAAGGGTGTGTTTGAAGGGAACTCTTGGTAAGGATCATCCTCCCTGCCCGAGAGAGGCATTTCACTTTCCAACTTGTAAGTTTCCTTTTCATCTTAACTGAGATGTAGCTGAATCTTGTAGTGGTTACTCTCGAATGATTCAGAGGCACCCCAAGATAATGTCCAAGGTTGGCAAAATGTCACATACCCAGCTCATGGCCGATCAGTACTTGAAGTTGCGGGGGGGTGTTTTAAGAGACATGAAATCTGGACTTAGCAAAGCTTAATTTCTGGCCCGAACAGCTGCAAAAATCCTCAAGCACTCATTTGATGATTTTTGTTTGTTCAACAGTAGCCGCTCCAAAGAGGATCAAGTCGTCAGCAAAGAAGATATGAGACAGAGGGGGGGCTTGTCTACTAATCTTCACAGGTTTCCAGAGCCCCTTAATAAGGGATGCGTCGATCATTTGACCGAGATACTCCATACACAGTCAAAAGGTAAGGGCCAAGGGGTCTCCTTGTCTAAGGCCTCTCTTAGGTCAGATATAGGGGTAGAGTATTTCCGTTCCACAAAATCATCTGTGAAGATCTCAAGGTAAACATAATCAATCAAGCAATCTTTTGTGAAAAGCCCACCTTGTAGAGGATTCGTTCCAGGAAGTCCCAGCTGACCCTATCATAGGCCTTTTCAAGGTCTATTTTAAGCAACATATCACCATTTCTTCCCGTTTTGTGTCTGAAGTAATGAAGCACTTCCTAGGCAATAACAATGTTGCCCGTACCCCCCCCCTTCCTGGTATAAAAGCAGACTGTGATTGGCTCACAAGCTTACCGATCACAGTTTGCAGTCTATTTGCAATCACTTTCGAGATAATTTTCACACAAACATTAGTCATCGCAATAGGCCAAAACTGAGAAACATGCTCGGGGGGATTTACCTTAGGAATGAGAGATATCACCGTTTGATTAAGCCTGGGATCAAAAGATCCATCCTCAAACGCCTTAAAGACAAAAGGTAATAAAGTCTTACAAGTTGTAGGCCAGCATTTCTTATAAAAAATAGCAGGGATACCATCCGGGCCCGGAGCTTTAAAATCGCCCATATAAAAAACATCATCTTCCACTTCTTTCTCTGACACTCTCCTATTGAGGAAATGAATATCCGAATTGGAGAGGGTTGGGAAATCAAAGTCAAAAGTAGGATTCAAAACTTCCAAGGTCTGAGTAAACAACTATTCATAAAAATCCCTCACCATACAGTTCAGTGCAGACGGATCGTACACCCAATCACCGCAATCATCCTTGAGACAGGAAATCATCTATTTTCGTTTTCTTTTGATGGCGGCAAGATGATAAAAATGGGAGTTCCTCTCACCTTCCGTAATCTATTGAAGTTGGGATCGCTGGTGCCAAAACACTTCCTCCTAAATCAAGATTTCGTCCAGCTCCCTATTTAAATCTTAGTGTAGATTTGCCAAGAACAGGGACGGTGCTCTCTCGAGGCTTCGCTCGACCCCCTCCAATCTAGGAAGACAACCTTTCTTTCTGGTGAAGATATTCCCAAAAACTTGGTGATTCCAGGTTGTTGTTGTACGTGCAAACTTTTGCAGCATGGTAAACAAGTCAATTAAGAAGGTATTGTAGGTGATCCTTAGTAGTATAAATAGACATAGTTGGAAGGAGGTTCATGGTGGATTACTTAGAGCAGGGGCAACTGCAGGAATAACGGGATGGGGGGTCAGGGACCGAGAGTAGCACCGCCATAAGACGATAGTTTTATCTTTTTTTAGAAATACTGCAGGGTCAATAGTATTGAATAATCAAAACAGTGGGTCATTCGTTAAAAAATAGGAGTCAATTGGCTATGTCCTCTTATTTATCTATACAAATATACATAGTAAATTTTTTTTATATAAAGGGGGTCAAGTGCACCCCAAACTTCCTATATAAAGCCGCACATGACTTAGAGCAATTCTAGCACTCTGAAGAAACATAGCATATAAGTAGAAGAATACTTCAGTTGGTTAGCCGATCAACCCGGTGGAAGTCGTGAAGTGTCGTAGTTCATTGACGATGCTGGATCTCGTCTAATATTAATCCGGGCCGAATTCCTCCTTGTTACAACGATCCAAGATCCCAAATTGATAATTAGATTAATCGAGGGTGGTTTTGTGTAGTTTTAGACTGAACTTGTGAGTTATTTCTCTCGAGTTGCCTACGTATCCAATGACTGTATTGGAATCAAGTCTTTTGTAGTTCCTTAGGGTTGTTTATATAGGGGGCGTCTCGCCCTATTTCTTGTCTTGCAAGCATTATGATTATTATTTATTCCCTAAGGATAAATACACGCAAATCCCTATAATGTAGAGATAATTATGGATATATTTAAATGTGAGGATCAGTGTCATTATGGCTCAAGATTCTTTCTTTATTTGTCCTTAACCACTCAGCACGTGGGCTAATAGCCGGGGTTGCTCTGTACGTCCTGCGTCGAGCCCCCAAGGCCACTATGGCCGATCTGGGGCAACTTCTCTCTACCAGGCCTTGGCCGACATGCGGTGGCTGGTGGAGGAGTTCCTGCCGATCACCCACCTGGGGTTAGAGACCTACCATTGGGCGTGTCTCTAGGGCTCCTGGCCCTTAAGGCCCATTTTTAGAGGCCATTCATTTATTATATGCTTGTAAAGGATGACACGTGGTGTAGCTCAGGTCGCCCCTCATCGGAAGCCCCCCCGATCTGACCATGCCTCTAGCTGGCCAGATCTGCGCCAGTCCCACTCTGCCAATTTTATCCGACCTCACGTTTTGAATTCTCTAGCTGCCAGGTGGCAGCCTATTATTTCGGACGTTATTACTTTTTCGGGAACCGAGGCGTTTTTTCCCTTTTTCCCATAACTGACGTCGTTTCCATATCTCGGGGGGTTATAACCCCTGTCTTATCACTTGTCTCTCCCACTTCTTATTGTTGCTATTAAAACGAAGGTTCGAGTTTTTATTCAAGACCTTTGCATTTCTACAAGTAAGCTCTTTCTATTTTCTTCTGCACTTGTTCTTCTTCTTTTATTCCAATCCCTCTTCTGGTTAATGAGGGTAACGCCTGCTACCAGTAGCTCAATTGAGAGAGAGTTCGGATCCCAATCAGAGTGTGAGGGAGAAATTTCTCATCCTAGGGCCCAATTAAAAACCCCAGTTCCTGTAATTAATCGTATAGGCTTTGAACATTTGATTGTTGATCCCCGTCTTACCAATCAACCTCGACCTCAACCCCCACCTAGGGATCCCCCATTTTTCCAACTTCTAAAATGGGACATGGCTACCCAGGCAGCAGTGGGCAGTCATGGGGTGGATTCTTCTTTATCCCAGGACGAACTTGCCCAAATCTGTAGCACGTATAGGGTCGACCTGGACCGTTATTCACCTTATCTTCCTGGTGTTCCTAACCGGTACGCTCATCAGACCCCAGAAGTGTACCACACTGTCTATAAATAGCAGTTCTTATGCGGCCTTAGGGTTCCCTTCTGTTCGGCCTTTTTAGCTGTCCTTAGACTCAATTAGGATCTTGTCAGATCGCTTCTAATGGAGTTAAGACGATCATAGGCTTTGCCATATGGTGCAGGTACATAGACACATAATTTTCTGTGGAGCTGTTCAGGACCTTCTATCAGCATAAGAAGGTTAAGAACCACAATGGGTGGTATTACTTCCCCACCGTCTGAGACTCAAATGCCAAGGACATTCCCATTCTTTCATCTAGGAAATCCTCTATCCGTAATTAGAAATCCCACTTTATCTTTATCCGTCATGAGGGACGCCAAGAATTAGGTATGTGGAATAATAGATCTCTTGCTGCGGATTTGTGTCCTACTGGGGTTAACGCCCGATTGTTGGAAGACATTGCCAACTGTGGTGCGGTTCTGGACCATAAGGAGTGGTCTTCTGAGTTGATTGAGGTAGCTCATCAGGCTGACTTATGGCCTGAACCGCATAGGAGGCGTACTCAAGTGGAGTATGATAATTGTAGGGTCCTTCCTCTTGGTGTTATTTTTTATGCATGACTTATACCTTTTTCCCTGCTCGTACTAACCTTGTTTTTTCTCACTCCTTCAAGGGCGATTTTTTCTTGAGATTTTTAAGAGGCCTTTTGTAATACCCTACTCCCGACCCCTAGGTCCACTAGGGTCATTCTAGGAGGGGCTGCGAAGCTCTCGCCGCGACTTCAGTAACAATACTAGAAATCCCAAAATAATCCCTAAATCCACAAATGATTTTACAATACTTCAATAACAAACTTCATTACAATATTACCACAAATCAATTTTACATAAATCACTAACTATTTCCATTAAAAAAAATTACAACACTTAAAATTACAACAGCTCTTAAAATAAAACGAGGTACCAACCAAAAAATCAATTTCTTTTTCCTCGGATCTCGATTAATTTCATCACCTATACTCCTGTTTTCCACTCGATCAAAACCATGTACATATATTTATATAAGGAAAAAAACAAACAAACAAAAACAAGGCGTCAGCAAAGGGCTGCAGGTATGAGTCGTGTGAGAGTGTTATATATTATAAATATTAATATAACATAAAAAATTCACTATCTTGATGGAACATTTAGAAATAACAGCGGAAGTCTTTCTTTAATAATAAACCAAATGAAAATCATAATCTTTTTATATTGAAGTGCACGAGCATTAATGAAACATGTCAGGTTCATTTACAAGCATCAGCTTTGGCCGAGCCGATGAGTCAAGTAACACCCAAACACCAATTTTACCATGGATTTCAACCGCACTCCACGAGAACTAGCCATGCCTGACAACTCCGGCCGATTTCCAGGAAAAAGAATCAACCTTCACCGTGCAAACCTCCTACACGGATCCAGCGAACCCTACCCATGCCCTAGGACCCACGCACCAACCGTCATCCCTAGCTTTCCCGGCTGTAGTATGAATCTTTGGGGAGAGGTACCATCCCCACTCTTACGAGCGAGCACTCTAGCTACTTTCGGAAAGACTTCGAGTCAAGAGGCCCCGAGACCGGTGACTAGCCGTTCTCCTAGAGCAGTAACTCTAATCCCCCTAGCCAGTAGAGCTTTGACACTTTCGTGCCACGAGCGAGCGAGTGAGCAATATTTTATCCGTCAATTCCAAGTATCAGTTTTTATAGGTTTAGGAAAAGTGTGCACTAGCTCAAAACATCATAGTATTATTTTATTTTTTTAACAAATCAAACGACTTCCGAGTTTAAAACAGCAACATTTAATATAAGTAAAATATTCAAAATAATTAAAAAGACACACTTTGACTTTTATCATAAATAAATGAACTCACCAATTGGTCTTACAAAAACGGTTGAGTGTCCACGTTGTCAAGATTCCATATTGCTGATCGAAATCCATTCTTTCCAATTATAGAATATATACATTATGACAGTTGAAATATAATTTAGCTATTTCGAACCGATACCCACTTGATACTCCTAAAAATTCTGCCCCTGCTTGTTTATATTTGCTTGTGAACTTCCCATTATTCACTGATAAAGCATAAACAGCAAACCCAAGTTACAATGATCCAGTCCAGGCCCATGATCCACTTGCACATTATCACAACACCAAGACCAACTGCTGCGGAAACTTATCAGAATCATGAGAAAGAAGGGATACTTGGGGAACAAGTCGGAGCTCCTGAATATTTGAGGAATATTCTCTTGTTGACCGGAATATTCCCAAAATATTCCTTTATTGACCAGAATATTCTGAGAATATTCCCCACACATAAATTTTCAATTAGCCACTGATCATTAGTATAAATAGACTGTAATAGTGTATTAGAAAACAAGACAAAAAAGTAATGAAATATTTTTTATGTTTACTTTTCTACATGGTATAGGAGCAAGTCTAAGGACCTGTTTTCAGTTTTATTTCGTTTTCTGATTCCAATTTCATGGCTAATCAACAGCAAATTGCACCTATTAGCCCTTATTACCTTCATCCCAATGAAAATCCTTCATTGGTGCTCGTACAACCACCACTTGCAGGAAACAACTATCATGCCTGGTCTCGTTCCATGAGAATGGCTCTCATGTCCAAAAATAAGCTGGGATTCATCAATGGCAATTTACCAGCACCTCCAAGTGATGATCCGGATCACCATGCCTAGGAACAATGCGACAGCATGGTGCTATCATGGTTGCTCAACTCTGTTTCAGGTTCCATAGCGCACAGCGTAATGTGGTTAAATTCAGCAAGAGAGGTATGGCTTGATATCCAGGAAAGGTTCTCCCATGGTGATCATTTCAGACTGTCAGACCTGTTGGAAGAAGTGAATTCTGTTAGGCAAAATGATTTATGTGTTATAGATTATTATACAAAACTCAAAATCCTATGGGAATAGCTATTGATTCTGAGGCCCTATCCTAACTGCACTTGCAATCCTATATGCAATTGTGGAGCAATCAAAGTTTACAGAGACTACTTTGAGTCCGAATGTGTTATCGATTTACGAAGGACTTCATCAAAGCTTTGCTCCAGTTAAAGCACAAGTAATGCTCATGAATCCGTTGCCACCAATTAACCAAGTGTTTGGCATGGCCATAAAGCATGAGAGACAAATAGCTCTATCGATAGGACATCCTGACAGGCTAGATAATCCAGTCATGGTTGTCCAGAAATCCAATTTTGGTCAAAACAGTGTGCCTAGTGGAAGTACTCAGTTTCCAAAAAGACCTCTATCTGGAAATAGAAATTTCCATTGTAACTACTGTGGATTGCAAGGACATACATAGGATAGATGTTATAGAAAGCATGGCTTCCCCTCTGGTGGCAGGGGAAGGGGCAGAAATAGCACAAATACAAGCAGGGGAGGCAGGATTGCTGCCTATGCTGATTCTGGTGAGGACTTCCTGTCAGAACCACCAAGTCAAACAAATACATTCAATTTTACTCAAGAACAGTTGGATGAGCTCAGAAAATTGTTGAATGTTCTACCTACAGCTGGAACCAAGGATAACACAGAGCACATGGTCAATCAGGCCACTGTCCTGAGTACAACTTTGAACATCATTCTGGTAAGTATGGTGGTAAGTCTGAAAGTTTTGTCTCAAAACAGTGGATTATAGATTCTGGTGCCTCAGATCATATAACATGTGATCTAAATAATCTTCAATCACCTTATCCTATTCATGCTACCTATATGACACTACCTGATGGAAGTACTACCACAACCAGTCATAAAGGCATTGTTGAATTGAACAAGAAACGTCTTGTATAGATAATGTCCTTTACATACCCAATTTCAAACACAACCTAATATCTATTAGCAAATTGTTTGCATGACAAAACTTTGTGTGTTATTTTCACCACTAATATTTGTCTCATTCAGAACATATGACCAAGATGCAGATTGGATTAGCTAAACAAGTTCATGGCCTCTACTATCTTCTTCCTAATCATCACCACCACACATCCAAATTCGGCACCTTCAATCGACTTGCCAATAAATCTAGTGTTTCTATGCTTTGTAATAGGCCTGATGCTTACATATGGCATCTTAGGTTAGGGCACATGTCCAATAAGGTTGTCAATGATGTAAAGCTCATAGAGCCAATAGTCAGTTCTTATGAAATAAATGATTGTAGTGTCTGTCATCTTTCAAAACAAAAGAAACTGTCTTTTCCCTTAATTAATTATATGGCAAAAACAGCCTTTGATCTAATTCATGTGGACATCTGGGGACCATATAAGAAGGAAACTATCTATAATGAGCACTACTTCCTGACTATTGTTGATGATTTCACCAGATACACCTAGGTTTTCCTTCTTAAAAACAAATCTCAAGCTAGTGTTATTGTCAAATAGTTCCATGCCTTCACCCAGACTCAGTTTAATAAACAGATTAAGATTTTAAGATCTGATAATGGTCAAGAGTTCTTACTTAAAGAATTTTATGCTGCTAATGGTGTACTGCATCAGACTACTTGTGTCCACACTCCGGAGCAAAATGGGATAGTTGAGAGAAAACACCAACATATCCTCAATGTGGCCAGAGCATTAAAAATCCAATCCAATGTGCCTATATCTTACTGGGGATTCTGCATTCAGCATGCAGTCAATCTTATCAACCTCACTCCTTCTCTTAAAATACAACATCAGACTCCTTACCAAAGACTCTTCCATACTACCCCATCATACTCCAACCTCAAAGTCTTTGGATGTTTAGCCTTTGCCAGCACACCTACTCAATCCAGGACTAAGTTTGATGATCGAAGTGTCCCTTGTGCTTTTCTAGGATATCCACCAAATGTTAAAGGATACATATTGCTGAATCTTCAAACCAAAAATATCCTCACATCATCCCTTTCTATTTCAACACAGCACACAATCATCATCCCCTATCCTACTCATATCCTTTACCAGCCTGCAATTCTCACCTGCCATTTGATCTTACCACACAACTCACACAACCAGCAGCACCATCTACACCATCCACACCATCCACACCAATCACCCCACTCACCAACCATATCAATCCTGAGCCCTCACCAAACCAGACATCCCTACAATCCTCAACCTCCAGTCAAGATTCCACACACACAAACCATAATCAAATCAATACTCCACCATCATCCATACAATCATCCCCATCACCTCCACCATATCCAATCAGGCATTCCTCAAGAACCTCAAAAGCACCCACATATCTTCAAGATTATGTGTGTAATACTGCCACCACCACCACAACCAAATACCCCATCCAAGATTACATGTCTTATGATTTGTTGGCACCTAACTATAAAACTTTTGTGTTGAGTGTAAATGTTTCAGATGAACCAACATCCTACCAGCAGGCAGTTAAAGATGAAAAGTGGAGGCAAGCCATGGATGCAGAGATCACAGCATTACAGAACAACAACACTTGGGATGTGGTCTCTTTGCCTAAAGGAAAAAAGGCCATAGGATGCAGATGGGTATACTGGATTAAGTATCTGCCTGATGGCGTTGTTGAACGATACAAAGCCCGTCTAGTAGGAAGGGGCTACACACAACAATTGGGGGTGGACTGTACAAACACATATGCACCAGTAGCAAAACTAACAACAGTCAGAATTCTCATGGCTGTTGCAGCAGCAGCAGGTTGGCATCTGGAACAACTTGACATCAACAATGCATAATTACATGGTGAACTGTCTGAAGAAATATGTATGCAAATCCCTCCTGGGTTTCACACATCAATCCCTCATCCAGTGTGCAAGCTAAAAAAATTCCATTTATGGACTTAAACAGGCAGGTCAACAGTGGAATATGAAGCTCACATCCTATCTACTGGACCTTGGTTTTCACCAGTCAAAGAGTGACTATAGCTTATTCACTCGACGTCGGCTCAAACTTTCATTGCCCTACTGATCTACGTCGATGATATTCTGGTGGCTAGTCCTAACCCTAAATTGATTGCCGAAATTAAGTCACAATTGGATTCTACATTCAAAATCAAAGACTTGGGCAAGGTTCATTATTTCCTAGGGGTTGATATAGCAAGAGGACCACAGGGAATTACCTTATCCCAGCGTAAGTACACACTCGATCTGTTGTATGCATATGGACTTTTGGCCTGCAAACCCGCTTCCACTCCCATGGCTACAAGTTGTAAACTTGCTAAGGATGACTCCCCTCATCTATCGGACAACTCCGGATATCGCAGCCTCGTCGGGAAATTAATCTACATGACTTTTACACGACCGGACATCAGCTACGCTGTGCAACAATTGTCACAATTTCTCGATTGCCCCACCGTCAATCATCAGCAGGCTGCATTTCGTCTTCTCTGATTCCTCAAGGGTTCCCTGGGTCAAGGAATACTCAATTCCACTGCTACAGATTCAACTCCAGTCTCTATCACCGCATATTCCGACTCCGATTGGGCCAGATGCCCTGATACCCGTCGATCTACTACCGGTTGGTGCATTTTTTGGGTAAATCGTTGATCTCCTGGAAAGCGAAAAAGCAATCCACGATCTCCCGGAGCTCGGCGGAAGCAGAGTACCGGGCACTAGCTTCGACATCATGTGAACTTCAGTGGATCGTGTATCTGCTACGTGACTTGGGCTTTCAGCCCACTTTGCCCATACCATTGCATTGTGATAACCAAAGCGCCTGTTATATTGTCGAGAACCCGGTCTTCAATGAACGAACCAAGCATATTGAATTGGATTATCATCTTATCCGTGAGAAATTTCAAGCTGGCCTTCTTACTCCCACGTCCATCTCAATTGATCATCAGTTGGCCGATATTTTCACAAAACCCCTTGACGGCCCACGGTTCAATTACTTATCTGCTCAACTTGGTACTTATTCCATTTTCCCGAAGTCCAACTTGCGGGGGGGTGATAAAGCATAAACAGCAAGCCCAAGTTACAATGATCCAGTCCAGGCCCATGATCCACTTGCACATTATCACAACACCAAGACCAACTGCTGCGGAAACTTATCAGAATCATGAGGAAGAAGAGATACTTGGGGAACAAGTCGGAGCTCCTGAATATTCGAGGAATATTCTCTTGTTGACCGGAATATTCCCAGAATATTCCTTTATTGACCAGAATATTCTGAGAATATTCCCCACACATAAATCTGCAATTAGCCACTGATCATTAGTATAAATAGACTGTAATAGTGTATTAGAAAACTAGACAAAAAGGTAATGAAATATTTTTTATCTTTACTTTTCTACATTCACAAACAATTTAATGCCTAAACAGCCTAACCTTATTTGTTTCTTACACCATTGTATGCAGTCCAACTTATATATATATATATATATATATATATATATATATATATATATATATGCTCCACAGAAGTCACAGTACCCTTAACCATTACCAATTCAAGATAATATATTAATTTTCCCATCATACACACATCGACCTTTATCAGAAGTGGACAATGGGTGGGAGAGGAATCGATTTCCGGCATGATGAAGAATGTCTTAAAAGATGATCTTGTTGAGGAAGATGATGGTTAGAATAATTTGCATAGCTCAGTAGTCGTGTGATTAAGACATCAATGTTTATAACGAAAAGTTGTTGGTTGTTGTGGTGACGAGGATGATTGAAATATAGAATGTAACTTGATGGGTGGCGGTTCGACAGGAACTCATATAGATTCAATGGTGGCGACCTGAAAGTTTTGATCTCCTTACGAAAATTAACGGAGTGGAAAGCATTAGATTAATGGAGATCAATTGGGATAATAAAATGTGGCATAGTCTACTTACTGCCGTTGTATCTTAATATTATTAGAAGCTATTAGAAATTTGGAAAAGTTGGACGACCTAAATTTTGTAGTCTCCCAAAACGACGTCGTGTTCTTTTTTTTTTTTCCAAAAAATAAGGGCAACGCCACGTCTTTTCCATCTTCTCGGCGAAAACGGCCGATTTATTAATCGGAAATTTTATTATGGTCCTGGATCAAGTATGACTTGGTGATCCAGGACCAATAGGAAATTAACAAAACACACAATGGCCCACCGTGTAAAATATAAATGCCTTTAATTGACATTTTTACTCTTCTTATAAGGATCATTGGTGGACAAGTGTGACATGGTGATCCTGGACCACCATAAAACCACTGATTATTAATAGGGTAGACCAAATGAACGAAATTTATGCGAAAACATCTCATCTTGCTCACTCTCTCACCGCAAAATGGCGTTCTAGCTTCAATTCTACGGTTATGGAAGGCTATGACGTTGTATAAGGATTCCTTCTGTTGGTTCTTCCTATTTATTCAGGGGCTTGAAATGATAACCAGAATATTCATTCATCCGATTCACGATCCTCTGTTTCAGTGAGGTTTATTTATTACGTTGCGTACCTCTTCTTCCTTGATTAGTTACGTGAATTTTTTTCCCCATCGATGATAACGTTAACGTTAAATTTTTGTGGTTGCAGTCATATTCCCGGTTGAATGGTACTCTGCGTAGGTAAGGGGGCGATTTGGTTTGGGTATGTTGTACTTACACAATATGCAATGAGAAGTTACAAGTCTTAGCCTGATAGGAACCAACTTTACAAAGACATTTCATCTTTATTCAAATTTACGATTATCACACATTTCTCGCATGTTTCGGGTGAGTTTAGACCTATTTTGAGTATTAAATGAGGTTTTATTGCATGGCGAGTGATCACGGTTTTCCGTAAACTCGACCTTATTTTAGCATTTTATACTCGCTTTTCCGAGCACCCGTAGTTTGCGGGTTATGCGCTTGCTTGTTGTTTTCATATGGATGCGGGACTAGGGTGTCTCGAGGGCCCGGCGGCGAAATTATGGAGTTTAGAAGTGCCCGAGGCGAAACACGGAGGTTGAAGGTGAAAAAGTGAAGATTTTGGGTCACATAGGTCCGGACGCCCGTCTGACACACCTTGACGTGCGTTCA
This sequence comes from Gentiana macrophylla, assembly GCA_026214975.1. Lineage (NCBI taxonomy): Eukaryota > Viridiplantae > Streptophyta > Magnoliopsida > Gentianales > Gentianaceae > Gentiana > Gentiana macrophylla. Next base: position 80,841,162 of record CM047809.1, on the reverse strand, counting down.
GTGGCTGTCCGGACGGGCAAAAACCTCTCATCCGGACGGCTAACTCTCTGGAAATTGGGAAAACTTTGATGAAGAATTCGTCCGGACGGACAGAGCCAGCATCCGGACGGACATAACCAGCATCCGGACGGACAAGAGCATTTCATCCGGACGGACATCTATGCATCCGTCCGGACACCTGGAAAATCAAGAACAGTCCGGCCGGACATGGCGGATATCCGTACGGACAGAAGACCTTCTATATAAAGCTGCCTCATTTCTCACAGCCGCAAGCAGAAAATAAGGGGAGATAATATTAGATAGGTTAGGCGATTTGGGGCGATTTTCTTCGTTTCTTAGAGTTAGAATTAGTGTTATATATCATTAGAATCCTCTTTCGATCTTCTCTTTGAACCTCTAACTTTTAGCTTCGATCTGTAACATTTCAAGTGACAAGATTTGTTCTTTTGGAGCTCGAATTTGGTAGTTCTTCAAGTAATCGAAATGGGTATGTTTTCTTGTTGTTTTACCGTTGTTGTGATGTTTTTCTTCCATTTGTATTGTTTAGATTCGATTATGAGTAGCTAGATTTGTCGTATGGTCGAACCACGTGAATGCGGGTGAAACACCATTAGAGAGATGAACCGGGAGGTAGTGTAGCGCGTAATTTAACGTTCTAATCGATAATCCACATCACGAAACTTGTTTTGATTGTTTTAATAGCTTTGAATGAGATTGACAACCGTGTTCATTGTTGCACACACGTAGCTTATAAATGTATGTTGCGCGCGTGTGGGAGCGGGGTTTCGGGACCGTAGAAGTTTTGGGCTTGAAAGGTAGTCGACACTCACCGTGTACTAGATTGACGCCTTGGTCATCAAGTCCGAGATCCAATACGGGGTTTGTCCTATGAGTTATCGTTAGACGGCAAGGTAGAGTAAGGCACACTCCCGGGGCAATCTTTCTGAGGGTAAAGTAATCCGCTGAAACGTAGTTCGGCCATACCTCTTTTAATATTTTAGAATTCCGAGTAGTGTAATCTTTCTTTTACACAATAGTATAACTTCACACCTATCTGTTTGACCTGAACTGAGTGCTAAGTCAACTGTGGTACTCAAAAACCAATCTCTGTGGGTTCGACCTCGACTCTCAAGCACTATCCTACAATCGACCCGGTCCACCGCCGGTTAAAAGTAGATTTTGCTAAGGTTTCGAGTTTTTACTTGATCAACCGGACCTAGAAAATCCGCTTATCAAGTTGGCGCCGTTGCCGGGGATTGGCAATGCTTTGATATCACAAAAGTTGACCGAAAGCTTGGGCTTAGGTCGTTTTTATTGTTTTCTTGTTGCTTTGTTTTGACTTGTAGCTGAAGTGCCACACCACCTATTGATGAGGTGGTGGTGACGAGGCACTGTGATTGTTTTCGTGTTGTTTTCTGTGATTTTGCAGATTGAGCATAAATGGGTGGATACTCTCAACAATACAACTTTTATGAAGAAAAATCCACCGCCAACCTTGGGCACCCGAGCTTGGTCAAAATCGGTATTATCAACCTTATGACCAAGAGCGCGGTGTGCGTCAATGGGATGTGGAATGGACGATGATTATCGATATGATGAGGGAACTATAATAGATGAATTTTGGGGAAATTGGAACCATAATCAACCGGGAAACCGGAGGCAATCAAAGCCAAAGATGACTACAATTGGAGCCCAAATCAAGGACAAGGGAATAATCGAATTATGACTCGAACAACCCTTGGAATTGGAGCTCTCAAAATGAGCACTTACAAAGAGATTGACCTTGCCTATGCCGAAGAGGAACGAAGTAGGTATTATTCAGGAGCTGATGGAAAGGGTTTCTATGGCCATGGATGAGGAAGCATCGGCACATCAATTGATCGATTGGTTGAACCGGATGCTCGTGTTATATAAAGAGGCCGAGGATGCTTTGAAACGGGCTGGGGAGATGCAAGACAAGTTTTCCAGCGGGGAGTATAGGACCTGCCTAGCCAATGAAGATTGGCCCCATATGAGATACAGGCTATGTTGGATGTCTCAGGATATCGTGTCTCTCATGACGGCCCGGATGCCGGATCAAAATGAAAAGTCTTGCACACAAACGGTCCGGGTAGACAAAGTGATATTGATATTGAGAGTCAAGTTGCTATAATGAGGTGCTCATCCCGGAGGATTCAGTGATTGAGTTGGCTTTATCACCGCCACCCCCCATTGTAGTATTTGATTATATGAGTTTCCATGTCCTCCCGAGTGAACTCCCGAATAGTGAGCTGAAAAATGATGATGTTTTGATAGAGTCCGTGATGCAAACTGAGTTGGAAGCTAGGAAAAGGGAGTTAGTCTAACATTAAGAGAGAACTCATGATGGAAATAGGGCCGAAGAGAAAGTCGTCAGTGAAGAGGTTCAGGTGGAGAGTGAGGTTGATGAATCGGCTTTCTATGAGGAGATTTCTGAGCCAGAGATTGAGATGCAAGAGATTGATATGGGATCGCCCATCACTCCATTAATTGATGATGTACCATTCGAGTCGGTGAAGAATTTTTATGAGTATGCCAAGCCACTTGTAGTGGAGCCTACCTTAGTTTTGGGTGAGCCGGAAGCTTTTGGTACTGCCATGCTCTGGGACATGGAGGATACCCATGATTGTAAAGTAAGGGAGGTGGAACTGTTGTCTACCATACCACATCCCGACGATGACCATCATGACACCTTGACGAGAGGTGCGATAGATTTATTTGAGGTCGTCGATCCGGTGGGATTAAAAACGGAGAAGAAGATGGGACAAATCATTCGCGCCGCCTAGCTCGCTAGTGGTTCGAGGTCATGTGGATGAGCCCATTATGTTGACACCCCGGATAGATTGGTCATCTTTGATATACCGGTCCCGGATTATTACTCCCTTCCATTCACGTGCGTATGAGTTCTACGAGGTTAAGTTCGAAGGGTCCCGGTGGAAGACACACGTAGAGGTGATAGAGAGGAAAGACCACGGTGGTGGGGTGATTCCAAGAAGAAGATGATGAGAGGTTTTGATGGAAGAGGATTCCCGAGTTGGGAGGAGGTTGCATCGAGGGCTATGAGAGGTAAGTTTCTAACGAACTCGGTTTTCATGATGCTTGCTATTTGTATTCTTCTTGAGTTGTTGATCTTTTGAGTTCGGATTTTGGTTGATGGTTTTGATGATACTTGTTTGAAATGAAATAATTGAATTGTTGTTTTGAGTCTTTTATGGTTTGAGTCCGTTTGGTGTCACTTGGTCGAGCCAACGACGTAAAACAAAGCGCGCGGTGGGAGGCAACCCACCATTTGCTCGTGTTTTGCTTGTTTTGAGGTGATGTTTTTGCTACTTTTTCTCGATCTACCGATTGTAAGCCATAAGGCACCCACTTTTCATCTTTTCATGTCTCATGTGACTTGTCTCGGATTTGTGGATTTTGTGTTGGGCACGTTTGGACGTGATTGGTTGTTATTGTATGTTTGAATCATATTTGACTATCTTTGTGACATACTTGTTCAAGTTTTCTGCCGTGACGAGGTCGTTCTTTTTATTATCCCCGGAATTCCCCAATATCTATATGCTTTGGCACGAACCCGAGTCGATTTTTAGGCCTTTTTTCAAATTTTTCCAAGATTTTAACACCACGTTATATGCATGTTGTTCACAATTGAGTGGTGAAAGGTCTTTAGTTTTGTGAATGTCTCACAGTGAGTCTATATTGTCATGATACGGAACACTTTTTAGTACACGTTTGACGACGGTTATGCTTATCACGATTACTTTACACACCTGTACCCCTAGTTTCGAGGCGAAATAGAAGGATTGGCCTTTGTAGGAACACGGGATGACAGTTTTGGCGTTCTTTTTGACCCTACTTTAGCCAAATAAGCCTGAGCCAAATGTTTGACCTTCGTAGCCCCTATCAGCCTTGATAGAATGGTCCGACCACCATTCGATTTATAGCCGTTTCGTTACTTAGTCAGAAACCTACCCTTGAGCCTTATTTTGGTCACATTCCTTCATTTGACCCTACGAGTGGACTTAGTCTCTTGTTAAACCACACTTGCCAAGGCAAGTGTGGGGTGGGGGGAGATGTTGTTTTTGAGTCGGGTTGTTGTTTCCTCAGTTTTAGAGCTATAAGGAGAGGAGGAGCTCAGTGGGGCTGGATGCTCGGGTTTCATTTCAAAAAAAAATAAAAAAAAATAAAAATAAAAAAATAAAAAATAAAAAAATAAAAAAATTTCATATCAAATAATTGTGTTGTATATAGAAATAAAGGGTTGAAAAAGTCAATGAGCTTAAAGCAATGATGATGTTAGGGTTGGGATAGTCAAATAGGTACTAAGTATTCGAGCTAACCTCACGACACTTGAAACATAGTCGAGTTTGGCAATGATTTCGGGTATTTTAGTGTCCTATAGTTCCCAAAGTGTTGAAAATGATCAAAAAGGAGTTTGGTGGGTTTGTTTGGTAAAGAAGACGTGGTACGTGTTTGGACTATGTTCACTCGTACTTCTTTTCTCCAGTTTCCCAAATTACCCTTTTCAATTAACCGAATTTACCCTAGCCTAACGTTTTAACCATTCAAGTCCTGCTGGACCGTGTTTAACCTTGGTTAGTCCCGATTAGTGGAGATTCTAGGAAGGGCAGGATTGTGTAAAGTCATTTGTCCGGTATTCCAAGCCCGAAATCGTATTAAGCATAAGTCGTCGTCATTCAACACACACTCACTCCGTGTCATGATCCAGTAGAGTCAAAGTAATGCATTCACTTAGCTAAGTTCTTTTCACCTCGATATTTTGAAATACATGCATGTACCGTAAAGTTGATTCCTTGGTATTGTTTGAACGCCTAATTTACTCAAGGACGAGTAAAGGCTAAGTGTGTGGGGTGGTGATAGGAACCAACTTTACAAGACATTTCTGCACGATTCAAATTTACGATTATCACATTTCTGCATGTTTCGGGTGAGTTTAGACCTATTTTGAGTATTAAATGAGGTTTTATTGCACGGCGAGTGATCGCCGGTTTTCTGTAAACTCGACCTTATTTTAGCATTTTATACTCGTTTTTCCCGAGCACCCGTAGTTTGCGGGGTTATGCGTTTGCTTGTTGTTTTCATATGGATGCAGGACTAGGGTGTCTCGAGGGCCCGAAAGGCGAGAATTATGGAGTTTAGAAGTGCCCGAGGCGAAACACGGAGGTTGAAGGTGAAAAAAGTGAAGATTTTGGGTCACATGGGTCCGGACGCCCGTCTGGACACCTTGGACGTGCGTTCAGTGGCTGTCCGGACGGGCAAAAACCTCTCATCCGGACGGCTAACTCTCTGGAAATTGGGAAAACTTTGATGAAGAATTCGTCCGGACGGACAGAACCAGCATCCGGACGGACAAGAGCATTTCATCCGGACGGACATCTATGCATCCGTCCGGACACCTGGAAAATCAAGAACAGTCCGGCCGGACATGGCGGATATCCGTACGGACAGAAGACCTTCTATATAAAGCTGCCTCATTTCTCACAGCCGCAAGCAGAAAATAAGGGGAGATAATATTAGATAGGTTAGGCGATTTGGGGCGATTTTCTTCGTTTCTTAGAGTTAGAATTAGTGTTATATATCATTAGAATCCTCTTTCGATCTTCTCTTTGAACCTCTAACTTTTAGCTTCGATCTGTAACATTTCAAGTGACAAGATTTGTTCTTTTGGAGCTCGAATTTGGTAGTTCTTCAAGTAATCGAAATGGGTATGTTTTCTTGTTGTTTTACCGTTGTTGTGATGTTTTTCTTCCGTTTGTATTGTTTAGATTCGATTATGAGTAGCTAGATTTGTCGTATGGTCGAACCACGTGAATGCGGGTGAAACACCATTAGAGAGATGAACCGGGAGGTAGTGTAGCGCGTAATTTAACGTTCTAATCGATAATCCACATCACGAAACTTGTTTTGATTGTTTTAATAGCTTTGAATGAGATTGACAACCGTGTTCATTGTTGCACACACGTAGCTTATAAATGTATGTTGCGCGCGTGTGGGAACGGGTTTCGGGACCGTAGAAGTTTTGGGCTTGAAAGGTAGTCGACACCTACCCGTGTACTAGATTGACGCCTAGTCATCAAGTCCGGTTCAATACGGTGTTTGTCCTATGAGTTATCGTTAGACGGCAAGGTAGAGTAAGGCACACTCCCGGGCAATCTTTACGAGGTAAAGTAATCCAATAAACGTGGTTCGCCATACCTCTTTTAATTGTTTAGAATTCCGAGTAGTGTAATCTTTCTTTTACACAATAGTATAACTTCACACCTATCTGTTTGACCTGAACTGAGTGCTAAGTCAACTGTGGTACTCAAAAACCAATCTCTGTGGGTTCGACTTCGGACTCCTCAAGCACTATCCTACAATCGACCCGGTCCACTGCCGGTTAGAAAGTAGATTTTGCTAAGGTTTCGAGTTTTTACTTGATCAACCGGACCTAGAAAATCCGCTTATCATAGCCCATATATTTTACCCGTCAATTGATGCTTCAAATGATCTAATGTCAATTTGGTAAATCTTCAGTACTCTTTTTTCCTGCAATTATACCCATTAGAAATTGATTGAGGACTTCATTGTTACTGTATCCCCTTTGCAGACACACTGTAACGAAAATTGATTGACGACTTCATTGTTACTGTATCCCCATTGCAGACACACTGTAACGAGGAGCTAGGATTCATGTCCGGTCATTCAGCAGGTATTATTTCTTATGATTTATCTGGTTCTGATGTGGTGAAGCTAATGATGTGTAAAGTCATGCTCAGAATGAAGCTCGGGATCTAGGCAGACTGAGCATTTCATCACAGTTTTTATCCCAAAAGAATTTTGCATTTGGATTTGGGTAGCCTTCAGATTTGTTGTCTCTTCCATCTCTTAAATTACTGATGTCCTTCGTTTGTCTACGATTTTCTTCTCCTTTTTCTTCACTCCCTTTTTCAAATCTCTCATTTTCTCTATGGTTAACTCTCTATGTTCTCTCCTATTGCATCTTTTCTTTTCTTCATCTTTCTTTTTCTGTCTTTTGAATCTAGCTTCTCTTGACACTAGTTAAAAATGGTGTCGATTATGGAATTTTAGGTTTAGGGATGAGATTCTTAAGGAAATTGATGTTTGATTGATTGCATGATGTTTTTCATTGTAATACTGATTATAATGATCTTTGTAATTTTATTGTACATGCAGGTGGTGAACTGTAACGGCACTTCATCAAAATTGAACAAGATCTGCCCATTTGACTGAATTGCTCTTCAAGGATGGGGGATGCTTCTAACATTTGTGTTGGGTTTTTCTGATCCTTTTTCATTACAATGTTAGTTCATTTTTTTAGTGACTTGTTTTCAAGTTGTTTTCCTCAACCTCACACATCCTTCTCAGTTCTCATGTTTTCTGTTCTACATCACGGATCCAGTGAAGGCATAGGTGATTATTCTATCTTGAATGAGTTTTCTCTTGATCCATGTTAAGGTTGATTGATCTTTTAGGCTTTAGCCTTTCATAACAATTTGCTTGAGTGCACATTTAAAAAGGGTAGCTTGTTAGTAGCATTTTAAATTCATGAAACGGTTCATTGCGGGAAACTTTTTGAGAAATGTCTACTAATAAATTAAAAGAACAAGTGTTCTGGGTACATCAACCAAGAAAAGAATTCACTGAGTTAGTTAGCCAAATAGTTTTCTACACTAATGAACTTTTTACATTGACTAATATGTAAGTTGCTGTGTTGCTATGGTAACTAGGGGAGAAAATATTTGTTTTTAACTGTTTTGGGTATATTTTACATGCTCTATAATTATGCATCACATATGCTTTGTTGCTTATTCTGTTTAGAAAAAAAGGCAAATGTTTTCTTGGATAGGGTTTCTTTACACGCACAGAACATGTTATATTTTTGTGGTTTATTTTTTCCCGGATCGAGCCAACCCTTTACCAACAATGTCACAGATATATACCCGAAATGGAAAAGGACAACAGTCCCAAAACTCCTATAGCCATTGCTGTAGATACAAACCTGGTCAAATGACACCTTATGATGCACCGACACTTCAATCTGGGCGCCGTGCGCCGTGTCCGATACAAGAAACGACACGACACGCTCCGACACCGTGTCCGACACGTGTCGGCTGATTAAATTAATATTATTTAAAATTTTAATATCCGACACACCTCCGACACGTTGTCGACACACCTCCGACACGGCGCCGACACCTCCCGACACCCCTGAACACAATTTTTTCAATCTTTTTTTGATGAAACCTGAAAATATACAATTTCTATCTTGAATACTCTGAATTATGTTTATATGTTTTTTGTTATAGACTATCGTTTTTACACTTAATTTGTAATATTTTGAAAGTCAATCATAATTTTCTTTTTTACTTTTGACACCGTATAGATAACAAATATCTATTTTAGATATTGATAGAGTTTAAGTATTACATATCTTATTTTGTCTAGTTGTTTAGACTTGTACGAATATTTTTTTGCTAAATTTGAATATATATATATATATATATATATATATATATATATATATATATATATATATATATATAGAGAGAGAGAGAGAGAGAGAGAGAGAGAGATGTATATATAGATGTTAGGCAACATTGTAACCCCTGTAATCATGTTTTGTTGCATAATGAATCTTTCGCTTCCGGGAAAGAATATATATATATATATATAGAGAGAGAGAGAGAGAGAGAGAGATGTGTATATATATAGGTATATATGTGTATATATATATATATATATATATATATATATATATATATATATATATATATATATATATATATATATATATATATGTGTGTGTGTGTGTATATATACTAAAGCAAAATGAAACGTGCTCCATGACGTGTTTTGATTAAAGGAGAGAAATAGACATATATGATATTTTACATGTTTGAACTTACGCATCAATGTATCTTAGATATGCCATATGCCTTCTTATGTGCTAACGGTTAAAATCATGTGTTAAGAAGAGCATATCTATGTGTTTACATGAATAACTATGACATGTACATGAATAATTATGGTTATTTTGAAAACAATGGAAAGGGAGAGATTGAAAGATCATGTTTACCGTTGTGAAAACACTTGAACCAAGAACGTGTTTTAATATATGAGTAAGAAAAAGATGCAAAAGCTTAGTGTCTTATAGTTGTTAATTTAGGTTATTTTGTTAACTGTGATGTCGACTGCAAAATCGTTAGGCGATGACACATGACTTGTAGTAACAATTTACAGGGCAGTGACACATGGGGAAAGGATCCCCGACAGTGCAAACATGTACCGCACCTCGTGCGGTGCATCAAAACGACACCGTTTTGTTCCGACACGACGCAGTTTGGATCCGATGTAAAAAAAAAAAAACATCAAAACGGTGTCGTTTTCGCCCGATACGACACCGTTTGATGCACCGCACCGCGAGCTGTGCATGTTTGCACCGTCGGGGATCGTCTCCCGTGACACATGATCTTGTAGTGACAATTTACATTGCGAATAATATAAAGGAATTTTATTGATACAGAGTTTTCACTGTGTTATGTTACTACATACACAAAGCCATTTCATAGTTAACTTTTCTTTTTTGTTCTATGTAAAATAATATATTTTTTTTCTTATATGTTATGACTTTTTTAAATACGCTGTATTTGCATTTTGTCACCGCGACATGTTTCTACGTACACAATGAGATTTCATTGAAAACACATACGCTTATTTTGTTCTAAATACGTTTTTTGCCCGGTCATGGCACAGAGTCACCGTAAGTAGTGACTATGCGCAATGACGATCGTTGTTAATGTTTTTGTCACTGTCATTGTCATTGCACCCTACCACTATCACTACAATATGATAATGCAGAAGTCAAGTCCATTTTCTACATTCTGCCACTGCATATGGTTACTGCACAAAGTCATAAGGTGTTACTGCACATGTAAATGTTGATGTCACAGTGCAAAGCCATTGCAAAATAACTAACAATCGTTGTTAAGGTGTCAATGCATATGTAAATGTAGATGTTAGTGACTCCAGCAGTAGTGGCAATTTTAATGGAATTGATTTTTCGAAGTTTACAAATTATGACGAAAGAGTATCAAGTGGAATATCAAAATAAACAGAACAAAAATATATTAATAGTGATGATTGGATGTCTAGGTCAAAAGTTATAGTTATTTGATTTCGGTAAGATAAAGTAAAGTTTAGTTTTTTTCCCGGATAGAAAAAAAAGGGTATTTAGATATAAAATTGTGTCGGGTTGTCTTTTCATCAAGGAAAAGTAACGTATGTCCTAAATACAAAGGTTTAAACTTTTTTTCCCTCCTTTTAGACTCATCTCCTTTTTTTTGAGGGAGTGAGAATAATTGACAATGAAAGAAGAACAAAAGGAATTAGGACAGTGGGTAGCAACTAGGTGAGATGGAGAAATCTTTTGTTCGCTACCTCAAATCCACTATTTCATTGTTTGGTTGTTTTTTAACGAAAATGACACCGAAAATGTTGTCAGAAAATATCAAATGAGATGTATAGTAAAGACTAAAGAGGACAAAAAAATGGTGAAAGAATTATGATTTTTTGACGCTTTGATAAAAAAAAAACATATTCTTTATTTGTAATATAATATGAGAGAATGTAAAATTATAGCACAATAGTGACTTATCATTTTTTCCTTAAAAAATGCATTGCTCTATTTGCATATTTCTTTTTCAGATTGTCATTTTTCACAATAAAGCCTATTTTTGGTATGAATTGCATGTTTATCCTGGTACTCATTTTCCTAAGTTTATCTCATTTCTTGAGTTTATTTGGTAAATTAGCATATGCTTAGAATGCCATACATGGCTATTTTTAGTTTAATCGGTCTTATGTTTATCAATGTCATATTATCATTATTTTGAATAATTTTTCTTTTGAGGAAGAAAAATGTATTTTTATTATAAACGGCCGAAAGTAAAATACTATATGAGAATCAAACCGCCTTATAAAATTCTGTAAAGCCTCAGCACATAATTCCTCATCATTAAACCTCTAGTGAAAAATCCACTAAAAGGTCATATTGAGTTTAAAACATAAACGCATCCTAAAAAAACAAACAAATCAGAATTTATCGTATTTTTTTTCCCTCAACAACGATCCCTTTCTTTTTCTTTATATCCTGGATCATCTCTCGCAGAGTTGGATATTCATCACTCCTCTCCGCGCTTGAAGACACTTGTTGAATTTTCACTTCCTTTATATGTTTTATTGGTGTATGCGCATCCTTTACATTCGACTTAGCTATAATCCTGGATGAAAAATCGCCAAAGTCATCATCTAATCCCCCATACGTAGACAAATCATCATTGCTCTCTTATTCATCATCATCATCATCATAAATTAGCACTACTCTTTTATTCATAGCATCCTCTTGTCTTGCCTTGTGTAAAAAAAGTACATCCACGCTAAAACCATTTCCATCAAAAGACAAAATGTGTAGTATATAGGGTCTGTTCAAAGATTTAAATGAGCCTCTTCAACAAATTTTAATTTCATTAGTACACTTCATTTGTGTATTACTACGCGATTTTGGTGCAATGCCTGGCCATCTTCTAGGACATTCTCTTCCCTCTCTATTTCTTTTGTCATACGTTGATAATCACGTAACTCTTTATGAAGAGCAAAGTCATCATCAAAAGAGTCATTACTTCCGACATTGAGATCAATCAAAAAGTCATGTTGAATTGGGTCCTCATCTATAACTGGAGTTGGAGCCATAATCACTTGCTCATCTGTGTCATCATTCACCCATTTCACAATAGGTTTCAGTTCTTCTACACGTTAAGGTCCATGATTCTACTTCCTCGTGTATTCCAGTCGGGTTTTTATCTGATTGTCCATTGTTTTTACCATCAGATTAGGATGTTTTTTAGAGCACTCATGCTCCTTGTGGCTAATATGTATACAACATGGACAATATGAATGCCTTGATTCATAGATAATCGTTTGTTATCACATCTCCATCCCAGGTACATTCGTCATTTTCTTTTAACAGGTCAACTTCAACCATCACTCTAGCAGCCGGCGGCCTTCTTAAATCAATTTTAGTTGAATTGATTTGAAGCGTATGACCAAGAAAAGAGGCGATACGACATAGGTATTCTTCATTAAACAAAGGTAAAGGTAATTCAACAAACTCAATCCAAACCAGGGCCAAAGACACCTCCTGGTTGGGGCGAAAATCAATTGTCCAATTCGATAAAATCATAGGAATTTTACCAAATGACCAAATACGTCTAAAGAAAAGCCGGTTATAATCATGTTAAGACGGACGAATTAAAACATGTTTGTTATTAAGTAGTGCAATAAGACATGAATCTTTAAGCCCTATACGAATAAAAAATTTATGCAAATCATCAAGTTCCGTTCTATAATCTGGGAACATTGCCAATAAAGTGTTTTGAAAAGATTTGGCAATCAACAACATCTATTCCCTTGAAATTTTGAACGCCGGTTTGCCCTCGTAGAGTGTCAACGCACCCAAGCCAATAGGGATATCCGACCCTTTTACTACGGTCACAAAAGATTTTCTATTAAGAGATTTTTCCCCAGCAACCAGAGATTTAACTTCCATGGTTAACGCATTAACGTGTTTATCCTTTTAGTTGATTGATTGATTTTCTTAGTAGGATTTTAATGTATTTTTTTTTCCGGTTGAATACGTATTGTAATTTGATTTGATGACTTTTACTTGATTGATTGATTTTTCTAAATAGGATATGATAGGATTTCAAGGGTGTATTTATTTTGATATTCTAATTTGATTTGATGAGTATTAATGTATATTTATTATGTAAAAAAACTTATTCTAATTTGCTTTGATGATTAATTAATTGTATTACAGTTTGAATTGAATATTTATTCTAATTTGATTGATGATAATGTTATTATATTGATTGAATTTGTTTTTGGATTTCTCAAAAGAAAAATGTTTTTGGAAGGATATAGCATGTTTTCTTTTGGGGGATTGACATGTTTTTTTGGGGTAGAAGTTGACGTTTTTTTTGTCTTTTCTGTGAATTGTTTTTTTTAAATTTTTTTTTGAATGATTATGTTGTGGAAAACTTATCCTAATTTGATTATATGAAGGGTTTAATGTGTTTACTTTATTTTGTTTTGAAGGGAACATGTTTAATTGATTGACGTGTTTTGGTGTGAAAATTATTAAGGGAACACGTAAATTAAGTTCATTTAGACGTAGATAATTGTTCTAATTGTTATTTCGCGTAAATAAATCATTATCTTATTAAAAACAGAAATTATTAATTATTAAATTGTGGAGAAACACTTTTGAGGGGAAACACTTGAAGGGAGAAACACTTGAAGGGGGAAACACATTGGCTCTTTTATTATAGTTAATGATAATGATAATGATTATATATAACGTGTCGGGGCCGTGTCGTATCCTTAAATTTTAGAATTAAGCCCAGAGTATCGCTGGTGTAATAGGTAATGCATGCGTGTCAATCTGTGTCAAAGGTGTCAGTCATATGAGATGACACCTAAAGATGCATGCATCTTCAAGCCCCTTGAAGAAATTATACTAGAAATTAGTTAGGCTTCTTCATTACTACTACTTAAGTATTGACTTCCGCAATTGTTTTCAAATATAATGTTTCTATGCCGTTGAGCATACGTACACATCAACTTACATTTCTGGGCAACACCTGTGCAACGCACAGATTCCTAACCCACTAGTTTAAAAATGATTGGTTAATGGAACTGGTGTAATTGGCAGGACGAAAAATAAAACATGCGAAGACGATTCATTTATATGAATTATGCTAGAAATTTTCCAATAAATATAGTACACAATAATAACTTTGAAGCAAAAGTAACGTGTGTTGTGAAGTTAAATTAAACTATTATAGAATATTAATCACATAACGTGTGTTGTGAAGTTAAATTAAACTATTATAGAATATTAATCACATACCTTCATGCTCTTAATTCTAGTAACGTACGTGAATTCTTTTAGTGCGTTGATATATTAAGTGACTAGGACACAAACACATTAATTGCTAGATAAAGCTGAAATTTAACTGATTGTTCATAATAACGTATAGAAAATATATTTTATTTTGTTACGGAAAATACTTTATACAACACTTATGTGAAAATACATAATAAATATGTTTAAGACAAAACTAAACATTACTGAAAGAAATTAAGTATAGTAAAAAGTATTTTAAGAATGACTACGTCGACGTTTAATTTATGTGTAAAAATGAATATTTGATTTCATGATAATTAATTGATATGGTGACCGGTATTAGAGGTCCTAAAAAAAAATCTGGTGTATTCCTAGCTCAAAAATTGAGGTGTTACACCTTTGAGGAGGAGGAGGCTGTGGCCGAGCACAACGAGCAAGTCTTGAACCCAGATACGACAGGAGGTGATGGCGCCTCGGAGGTTCCACCTGTGAACCTTGAGGCAAACACGGAGGATCTCCAAAGGGACGAGCAGGCTGTCCGTACACCTCGTACAGAGCAGAGGGGCGAGGAACGCCTGGTAGTTCTGGACGGCTCTGAGTCTGAGGCTGTAAAAAGGCAGATTCAGTTGTGCTCCCGATCTGGGAGAAAGAGGGGGAGGTCTGATCAAAGATGATCAAGATGCTCCTGGCTTGGAGGGGGTTCTCTTCCCCGTGCTGCTGACATAGCTGGTCTGCCAGATAAAGACCTGGCTGCTGCAGTAAGTTTCTTATTGTCTTAAACTTATATTTTTTGTTTATCTTTATCCTGCAACCGTACTGACCTCTGGAATGCTCTCTCAGGTCGTCCAAATCGGGAAGGAAGTTTTGAAAAGGTTTGACAACCTCTCTTCCCAGAAAGGATCTTTGGAAAAACGGATTGCCGATCTTTCATCAAGCAATCAAAAACACAAGGACGAAACGACGTCCAAGGATTAGCAGATCTCTGCTTTGAAGAAGCAGCTTTATGCCCAAGAGGTCGAGCTGCAAAAGACCACTGCTGATTTTGTTAAGCAGACCTCAAAGTTGAAGGGTACAGTTGCCCGACTCCGAGATGAAAATGAAGAGTTGAAGGCTGCGATACCAGTGCAGATCGCCCAAGCTGTTCATGACTATAAGAGCTCTGCTCACTGCACTGGGGCTTTGAAGGCCTTACTATCCCCCATCTTATGGCATGGTTACACCTTAGGTGTAGATGAAGCTAAGGAGCAGTGCCCTAAACTGGTGATTGAGAATCTTCCCCATGAGGGACTTCGCAAGCCTGACTCCAACAAAGTCTATGACGAAAGGGTTAAAGAGTTCCAGGCAGGTGAAGACTTGGCTGTTAAGTATGCTCGCTGATCTGCGGCTGCTAGCCTAGCTGGTGCCTCTTCTTCTCAGCCTTCTAAACAGAATCCAACCGCTAAGTCTTAGTCTTTTGTTTACAATTTTGCTTTGAAAAAACTTGTAATTTTTTGAAAATGTATGCCATTTAGGCACTTCTTATGAAATTTCAGCTTTTTATGTTTTTGTGTGCTTTATTGCTTTTTTTTACTGCTTCTTGTTTACAGCATTTCTTAGGGCACCTGTTCCCCCTCAGTACATCATACACGAGTTATACTCATTGGATGGTGTACTAAGCAGACTTGGTGAGTTGTCTTTTGCCAACTTCTGAGTCTGACCTGCAGCTCAATTCTGATCGTCTGTCCTGCAGACTTGGTGAGTTTGTACTTTGCAAACTTTCTGAGTCTGACCTGCAGCTCAGTTCTGATCGTCTGTCCTGTAGACTTGGTGAGTTTGTACTTTACAAACTTTCTGAGTCTGGCCTGCAGCTCAGTTTTGATCGTCTGTCTTGCAGACTTGGTGAGTTTGTACTTTGCAAACTTTTTGAGTCTGACCTGCAGCTCAGTTCTTATCGTCTGTCCTACAGACTTGGTGAGTTTGTACTTTGAAAAGTTTCTGAATCTGACCTACAGCTCAGTTCTGATCGTCTGTCCTGCAGACTTGGTGAGTTTGAACTCTGCAAACATTATGAGTTTGGCCTGTAGCTCAGTTCTGATCGTCTGTCCTACAGACTTGGTGAGTTTTTACTTTGCAAACTTTCTGAGTCTGACTTGCAGACTTGGCGAGTTTGTACTTTGCAAACTTTCTGAGTCTGACATGCAGCTCAGTTCTGATCGTCTGTCCTGCAGACTTAGTGAGTTTGTCCTTTGTAAACTTTTTCCAATCTCAAAGATTCGAAAATATTTAAGCACATATGCAAAAATTTAAATTTTAATATGACAACTGATGTTCACATACACCTTATTGGGAAATAAAACTGAAAACATAAAATAAGCAAAGAAGGTAAAGTCTGGAACCTGTCCTAGACATAGAATTTTCTCAAGTTGGTTGCATTCCAACTGCGTGGTATAGTCCTGCCAGTTGCATCAGCTAGCTGATATGCTCCTTCCCCGTGTACTTTGACTACTTTATAAGGGCCTTCCCAGTTCAAATCAAGTTTTCCTTGCGGACCTTGTCTGCTAACCTCATTCTTTCTGAGTATCAGATCTCTCTCTTTGAAGTATGATTTTTTAACTCGGGAGTTATAGTACTGGGAGATCCGTTGTTTATACTTGGCCTTTCTGATAAAGGCCATATTCCGAGCTTCCTCCAGGTCGTCTTTTGAATACCTGAGCTCAGTTAACTGCTGTTCTTCAGAATAGAGCGCTGCTCGGGGTGACGGCAGGCCGATCTCTGTCGGAATTACTGCCTCACACCCATATTCCAAACTGAACGGAGTTTCACCTATGGTTGAGTTTGGTGTTGTTCTATATGCCCACAAAATGTTGGGTAGGTGCTCGGCCCTATTTTCTCCTTCTTCTTCAAGGCGTTTCTTTAACCCTGTCTTGATTTGCATGTTGGGTCTGTTCGACCTGCCCATTAGCTTGGGGATGACCAACTAAGGTGAAGTGTTGAGTTATGTGCAGCTCGGTACACCACTCCTTAAAGGTTTTATCCTCAAACTGAGTTCCGTTATCAGAAATCAATGCTTTCGGAATTCCATATCTGCATACTATGTTTTTCCATAGAAACTTATGGATATGTTTCCCTTTGATTGTGGTTAGTGGCTCGGCTTCGACCCTCTTGATGAAGTAGTCCACTGCCACTATTAAAAATCTGATGTTGCCAGGAGCTCGGGAGAGTGGCCCCACTAAGTCTATCCCCCATTGATCAAAGAGCCATGGGGAGACAAGAGGAATCATGTCCTGGGATGGTTGATGCGAAATATTATCGTGTACCTGACACGATTTACACTTCTCAACCAGCTCGTTAGCGTCTTGAGACATCGTACGCCAGTAGTAGCTGAACAGCCTGCATTTTCTTGCTAAAGTTCGAGCTCCGGGGTGGTTTCCACAAATCCCTAAGTGTATTTCTTGAAGAAGGTAGTTTCCTTCCTCAATTGTTGTACATCTCAGCCATGGAGCAATA
The DNA here is from genome assembly GCA_026214975.1 of Gentiana macrophylla. Taxonomy (NCBI): domain Eukaryota; kingdom Viridiplantae; phylum Streptophyta; class Magnoliopsida; order Gentianales; family Gentianaceae; genus Gentiana; species Gentiana macrophylla. The sequence goes on along the minus strand of CM047809.1, from coordinate 80,823,671 downwards.
TACGACCTGCGATAGAGGATCTTATCGACTAAAGAATATATTGCTGCTAAGAGCTTCATCATTCTGGCCTGAATCTTGTCATAAGGTAGGATTCCATCTCTGAGGTAGGAGATAATAGGATCCATCCAAGTGTAGGCTTGTGTGATCGGCTGAACCATCTGCTGGTCGTAGCTTCTTTCTTTGAGGAGTTCTACCAACACTTTTCTATCTGATATAAAGTTGGAAGCAAACATTGACAGCGCATCTGCCCTTTTATTCTCAGATTGAGGCATGCGGCCGACCTGGACCAGTTGGAATTTTGATAGTAGTGACTGAGGAACAGTCAAATACTTCTTCATAGGTTCTTTATTTGCTTCATATTCGCCATTTATATGGTTCACGATGAGCTGAGAATCACTGTGAACTTTCAACTTGTTTGCCCCAAGCTTTGCCAATAGTTTGAGCCCTGTAATTAAGGCCTCATACTCTACTTCATTATTTGTGGCTTGAAACCCAAATCGTAGGGCATATGGAAATTATTCCCCTTTTGGACTGACGAGCAGGAGACCTTCACATGCTCCCTCTTTGCTGGCTGCTCCATCCACATACAAATTCCATTTATTTTATTCTTGACTTGGATGATCATCTTCTGGGTGAACAGCTATCCCTTCAGCCAAGAAGTCTGCTAAGGTTTGTGCTTTGATCGCAGTTCAAGGATGGAAGTCGAGATCATATTCTGCCAGTTCTACGACCCACTTTGCTAACCTTCCTGAGGTGTCAAGTCGTCCTAAAATTTGCTGAAGAGGCTGATCGGTGATCACAGTAATTGGATGTGCATGGAAGTAGGGCCTTAGCTTCCTAGAGGCATGAACCAACGCTAATGCTAACTTTTCTGCATTTGAATATCTGACCTATGGTCCATGGAGTGCCTTACTCACAAATTAAACCGGTACCTGGTGGGAATCTTGTTCTTTGACCAGCACAGCACTAAGTGCTTCTTCACATACTGCTAAGTAAACATATAAGGTTTCTCCTTCTTGAGGACCTGTCAAGGTTGGCAGCTCGCCCAAGTACAATTTTAGTTCTTCAAAAGCCTTCTGGCTATCTTCATCCCAATGAAAATGGCTCATTCTTCTTAGGATTTCTTCATGTGAGTCGTTGTACTTCTTTAATGTTCTTTGGTGGTTGCATCACTTTCAGAGCATCCACTTTATCAGGATTGGCCCTAATCCCATCTTTGGATATCATGTATCCTAGGAATTTGCCTGATCTGACCCCAAATGTACATTTCTTGGGGTTAAGCTTCATCTGAGTCTGTCTTAACACATTTAATACCTCTCTAACATCCAATAGATATTGATCAAGAGACCTTCTCTTAATTAGGAGGTCATCCACATATACCTCCATACATTTCCCAATATGTTGGGTGAATATCTTATTCACAGTTCTCTGGTAAGTTGCTCCAGTGTTCTTCAGCCCAAAGGGCATAGTGAATAGCAGTACGTCCCAAACTCTGTAATAAATGAGGTTTTTTCTACATCCTGAGGATCCATTGCGGTACGATGGTATCCCTTATAAGCGTCTAAAAAGGCGAACATTTCATATCCTACCGTTGAATCGACAAGACGGTCAATCTTTGGTAAGGCGTAACAATCATTGGGACAGGCTTTGTTAAGATCCGTGAAATCAACACACATTCTTGAGCTTCCATCTGGTTTTTTGACTCGTACTGGATTTACCAACCATTATGGATGCCGTACTTCTTTAATAATATTAGCTTGTAACAACTTGGTTACTTCCTTCTCAATAGCTAAGATTCGTTCAGAGGCGAAGTGCCTTTTCTTTTGCTGAACATGCCTCATGTTCGGGTCTATGTTTAGCTTATGCACGGCTAGCTCGGGGGATAAACCTGGCATGTCCTCTGTCTTCCACACAAAGACATCCATGAATTCCTTCAAGAGATTTACTAAAAATCCTTTATGGGTGGCTGGAATCCATGTCCCTACGTTAACAGTCGAGTCCGCCTGTTCGTCCTATAGACGAATAGCCTCTGTCTGGTCTTCAGATGACCAGCTCTCCTCATCTTCCGGGAGTAACTCTTCGATGCTTACTTGTTGAACCATCATCTTTCCATTCACTATCGCAGTGTAACAGCTCCTGGCCGTTTCCACATCGCCTTTGATTTCCACGGATCCTTCCCCCGTTGGGAACTTCATGCTAATATAAGCTGGTGATATTACAACTCAAAGATCAATAAGTGTTGGTCTTCCCATGATCACATTATATGCTGAGGGAGCTTTTACTACCACGTATCTCACCATCAGGGTCCTGCCCTTAGTGCTTTCTCCAAATGAAGTTGGAAGTTTGATCATGCGAAGTGGATGAACTGGGGGTCCAGCGAAGCCGAACAGAGAGGCTGAGACAGGGGTGAGGTCGGCATCTTTTAACTCCATAGCTCTAAAAACATTATACTAAAGGACATTAACGGCACTACCGGTGTCCACACGGATTCGCTTTGTCCGATTCCTGTTGATAACTGCTTCTATTACCAACCCTTCATTGTTGATCACCAAAGGAAGAGGATCCTTAGGACCATAGGTTACCTCTCCCCACAGTTTTTACCTTTTGTTGGATTGTGAAGGAGCATCACACATGCCACTGCTCGTACCTTTCGCTCTGCTTATGTTGTTCGGCCCCCCTGAGATCGTATTGATCGTGTTTACTTGGTTGTTGTCCATCTGACCATCGAGGTTTGGTGAGTAGTCCATTCTTCTTCGAAACTCATCTCTATTATCTCGATCATTGTAGTTATTCCTGCGCTTAAACTCAAGTCGGCCACGCGGTTCGGCCAGATGAGACCGATCTACGACCTTATCCAGCTTTCCTTCCATCACTGTCGCATCAATATCTCTCATCAAGTCTCGGCATTGCTCTAAGTCATGACCAACGTCTTTGTGATATTTACAAAACTTGTTGGGATTCATTTTCTCTCTAGGACCCCTCATCGGGGGTGGAACCTTTTCTATTCTCTTTCTCTCCGTGATTGTGAGAACCTGCTCGCGTGATCTATTCAACGGGATGAAGTCTCTATCCTGTAGAGCTCCCTTCTTGCCTAGCTGATCTGAGACGGGCGCAGTTACCCGATCTTAAACTGACTTCCTCTTCTTGTCTGACTTATCTTCAGACTTGTTTCTCTTTCCTTCACTTCTTTCCATCTCTCTTTTTAATCTATTTGCTTCTTCCCTCTGGCAATGCTTGTAAGCCACATCTAGGCATTTTTCCATAGACTGAGGAAGTTTTCTGTTCAACTTGGCGTACAGCCGTCCCTCTCTCAGACCTGCCACGAAAGAGGCGACAAGCAGTCGATCATATGTGTCCGCACCTGCGTGCATTCCTCGTTAAAGCATTTGATGAAGTGAAGGACTGTCTCATCTTATCTTTGCTTCAAAGTGAGAAGATGAGTCTAATTTCTCTGAAATGGATGAGCTGCGATAAACGCATGGACGAACTTTCGAGTTAGAGCTCCAAAGTCGGAGATTGACCTGGGAGAAATCTTGTTGAACCATTCTCTAGCCCATCCTGTGAGCAGCGCAGGGAAGGCCTTACACTTCATCTCATCCGAGGCATTGTACAGATTCATATGTGATAGGTACTGATGCATATGATCATAAGGATCCTTAAATCCATCATAAAGTTCAATCTTGGGTATTTTGAAGCCTGTTGGTCGAGGATAATTATCAATGTACTCAGTAAACGGCGACACACAGAGGAGCTCATCTAATCGTTGACCAAGCTGGGCGTCCAATTCGGCCCTAGCAGTGTCGTTGGGCTACTGGTGAACGTTCTTCTTCTCCGCCTAAAAACTAGATTCCACTACCTTCTGTTTTTTATGAGTTCCCGGGGAGAGGGTCCTCTCTGAATCTTCTGGGGGTCTCTCCCCTTTAATGTTTCCTCAAATATAATTTTGAGGGTGTTATTATCCGTGTTCTTTAGGGCTTCTACCAACGCCTGGTTGGCTGGATCTTGAAGTACCGGATCGGGTTGATGAGTCTGGTCCTCGGCAGGGTTTGCATCTTTTTGAGCAGCCGTAGTCTGGCCTTACTGCTGGGTGATGGCGGCAGTTCCACCTTGCTGAGTTGGATCCGCTGGATCCTAAGTACCTTTCTTGCTTGTGTTCTTAGCCATGATCAACAAAAACAAGATTCAAGGATTTCTTGATCGAGTTGTCCAGGAATGAGACCCTCCTTCAAACGCCAATTGACGATGCTGGATCTCGTCTAATATTAATCCAGGCCGAATTCCTCCTTGTGACAACGATCCAAGATCCCAAATTGATAATTAGATTAATCGGGGGTGGTTTTAGTGTATTTTTAGACTGAGCTCGTGAGTGATGTCTCTCGAGTTGCCTACATATCCAATGATTGTATTGGAATCAAGTCTTTCGTAGTTCCTTAGGGTTGTTTATATATGGGCGTCTCGCCCTATTTCTTGTCTTGCAAGCATTCGGATTATTATTTATTCCCTAAGGATAAACACACCCAAATCCCTATAATTTAGAGATAATTATTGTCATATTTAAATGTCAGGATCAGTGTCATTATGCCTCAAGATTCTTTCCTTATTTGTCCTTAACCACTCAGCACATGGGCTAACAACCGGGGTTTCTCTGTACGTCCTGCGTCGAGCCCCCAAGGCCACTATAGCCGATATGGGGCAGCTCCTCTCTACCAGGCCTTGGCCGACCTGTGGTGGCTGGTGGAGGAGTTCCTGCCGATCTTCCACCTACGGTTAGAGACCTAACCTTGGGCGTGTCTCTTGGGCTCCTGGCCCTTACGGCCCATTTTTAGAGGCCGTTCATTTATTATATGCTTATAAAGGATGATACGTGGTGTAGCTCGGGTCGGCCCTCATCATTCATCCTAAGTGAAGGTGTTCTCTCTTTATATATTTACAGTCGCGGAGCTTGTGATGTAGTGACTAAATAAGTAGATTTCTTATTAGAATTTTATGTTAGCAGTTGACGATTTCTCTTTTGGGAATCGTAATTCAAGGTTTTTAATCCTCTGTTCTTGGTCATTGATGTTTTAGTAGTCTGTTTAGTACATGTATACATGCCTACTATGTTTAGTACGAAGATTTCCATCTATCATTGGTCAATGCTTTTAGCCGTACATTCCAAGTTCATCACCAGAGGTTTTTCTTTTCAATTTTTTTCTTCAAGGAATCATACAGGTGATTTTGTCGAAAACTTTTCTGTTTCGAATTGTTAGTTAATATGAGTACAGAGGGCTAATAGCGGAAGTTGACATGTCTGATTAAACTTGCATCATAGTAATCTCATTTATGTGAACCATTTCTGTTGCAAACATGTATATATGTATATCTGGAAGGATTATATGATTCGACGTTTGGGTTTACTAGCATGCTAGTATGAATGTTTATCTTTATTTTAAGAAGGGTAGTGGGATTGAATGCTAGAAGATGCAGCCTGTATACACATCTGACGATGTTGGAAATCGTCGATTATGTAATCCGTTTCTGAAATACTCTGGAATGATTTATCGAAAACCTTTAACAATGGAGATGATGAGTGTGATAAGATTTAGACTGATCTTGAGAGTTAGCTTCTCTCAAGTTGCCTACGTATCCAATGTATGCGGTTGGAATCAAGTCTTTCGTAGTTCCTTAGGGTTGGTTTTATATGGAGGTGTCTCGCCCCTTTTCTTATTGGACAAGTCTAGGATTCTTAAACCCTAAGGATTATTACGTGTCAATTTTTTTTATAAGAGATAATTACGACCGTATTTAAATTATAAGGTCCATGTCCTATAATCCAGGGATTCCTCCCATCGTTATCCGATTATATAGGCACGTGCTTGAATTGCCCTTATGAGGAAAAGCCCTGACGTCCTGCGTCAGACTCCTCAGATCGTCTCGACCAAGGTTACCCGACTTCCCATCATGACCGAGCTGATCTGCGGTGGTCAGGTCGGAAGTGAGATCGACCTCCCACTTGGGGTAAGGTTTAATTAGCATGGAGCCTCTGGCCCCAATATTCTTCCATGTATATATTACAAGGCCACTCTTTGAGTGACACGTGGAGAGGTCTACTCTGGTCATCATCCCTCTAGGTATGACCAGACCCCGTTAGGGTCGGGTAGACCTGACCTAGAAGGGATGTAGCTCTGTTTTTTCACAGAGTCAAGGTTGGCCTTGCCACATGGCCGCGTTGTTGCCAATAGTTAGTTATGACAGGCACATAAAACGAAGCATTTCTTTACACGCTATAATGATGTTTGGTTTTCCCAATACCGCTTTTTGGGGTTTATAACCCCTAAGTCGTGTCACGTATCTTCAGACGTTACGCAAGTTCATTAAAACCCGACATTGAAGCTGCCGGTTGCCATTCCAACTTCCAACTTCCTTAAGTCAAGTAAGCTTCTTGTGCTTTCTTTTATAGTTGATGAGTGAGGCAACTATCATCACTGATAGTTCTATTGAGGCTTTGTTTGAATTTGAATCTGAATCAGAAAACGAAAACTCCTCCTCTAGGGTTAATTCCGGGAACCCCGTTCTTCCACCGGTCGAAAACTCTGCTCCTAAACCTTTGATCAATCGCCGAGGCTTTGAACATTTGGTTTTAGCCCCCCGGTATGATCCCTCATATACCGGTCCTCCACGCTCCTCTGGTACTTCCAAATTTGTCTTGACCTTGAAAGCACACATGGCCTTAAAATCCCAAGCCGCCTGCCACGGTAGTGATACCAAATTAACCAAAAGGGATGTGACTTCCCTCTGCAAGAAGTACAACCTGGAAAACCCATTGTTTAAACCAACAGTTCTTGGTCCCGGCATCTATGCCTACCAGGCTCCGGCCGGCTGCTGTGCCATTTACAAGGAACAATTGCTATGTGGCCTAAGGTTTCCCATTTGCCCTGCCCTATTGGCCGTCTTAGCACATTACGGGCTGGGTCTGGCCCATATTGTTCCGAATGAGATAAGGACGATAATGGGTTTCGCTATTTGGTGCCGGTGCGCCTGCATCCCTTTCACTGTTCAAGCATTTCGACTCTTCTACCAATGCAAATAGGTGCCAGATCAAGCTGGGTACTACTGCTTTCCACGGCGAGGAGACCTCTACAAAGAGATCCAGTTCACCAAGAAGGGTGAAACTTCTTACAATGGATGGAAATCCCAATTTTTCTTCATTTGCCTTGAGGTTGAAACCAACCTGGGTAGGTGGAACTCAGCCGACCTGGGTAGCGATCCTCGACCCACAGACGTAGACAAGAAGCTGATAGATGATATCCGGAAAAGCAGTGTCTATGTCGGTGCGAAGAAATTTTCCTCTGAGCTGATTGAATCGTCCCGACTGCAGACTGTTCGGCCTGACCCTTATAGGGAATTAACCAGGGTGGAGTATAGAAATAGTAGGACCTTTATTTTTGCTGTGTTTTTTGTTGTCGAGTTTATGAAACGCTTGTACTAATTTTCATGTGCCTTCATTTTGACATTGTCGTTTTTTGCTGAGTTGGTCGCCGAAGTCGATGAGGAGGAGGAGGTTCCTGTTGATGCCCATCTTGAACAGGATTCTGAGAGTACCGACCTGGGTGCTAATAGATCAGCCGGGAAAGTACTGAATCCATAGGGAATTAGGATCCTGTCTAAACTTCTCGAGGATGCTCCGGCTTCTTCTTCCCGGGCCATTCCATTGGAGGTGGAGGATGTTGAGGAAGAAGAGGAAGGGAGAGAGGAGTTCCAGCTTCAAATGAGGAAGCAAAAAGTGATTGCTGACACCCTGCGGAGGGGTAAATCAAAGAAAAAGAAGACCGTCCACCGTCCTATCGAGGAGATTGAAGAGGTTGATCCGGAGGATGAGCCGCCAGTGGGCCAGGGGCGTCTAGCCGAGCTGTCTGACCAGGATCTAGCGATTGTGGTAAGTTGTCCTTTGGTGCCATGACCTTATATGCCATGTACATTTATTCTTTATCTAATTGGTTAACCTTTTCAGGGGGCCCAAATTGGTCAGGAATTTATGCACAGACTCGCTGAGTCGTCGGCCATCAAAGAGGCTCAAAAGAAGAGCATTGAGGAGCTGCAAACGAGCCGGGAGAGGTAGAATGAGTCTTCTCATGCTAAGGACGATGAGATAAAGGCCTTAAAAAAACAGCTCATGGAGGTCAAGACTCGATGTACAGCGGAACTTCAAGCCGCCTTCGACAAATACACTGCCGAGAACTCTGAGCTGGGGCAGGCATTGGTTAAGGTTCGAGGTGAAAGGGATGCTCTGAAAGCCTCCATCCCTGCTCGGGTCAACCAGGCTGTACACGAGTATAAGTCTTCTGACCACCTTGCTCAAGCTCTGAAGGCTTTACTGAACCCAGTCATGCAGCATGGCTACACTCTTGGGGTTGATGAGGAGAAGGAGCAATGTGCCGAGCTAGTCTTCTCTTAGCTTCCACATTATAAAATCATGTACAAGGTGGGTGTAGGCCAGATCTACGACGACCGTCTAAGAGAGTTTAAGGAAGGAGAGGACATCGGGGCCAAGTATGCTAAACGCCGACCTGCCCCTCGAAGCACTGAGCCGACTCCTTCTTTGACGGAGCAAAACCCTGATGGCTAGAATTGATTTCTCTTCTTTGTGCTGTTAAAATACATTTCATTTATCTGAATTTTTGAAAAACTTGTATGTTTTTTGGATGTTAGTGGTACTCTGCTCATAGTACTTTTATTTCTTTTTTGAAATTGATTTTGGTATTCAGCACTTATTTCTTTTTTTGAAATTGACTTTGGGATTGAGGACTTACCTGGCACCCCGTATGTTCCCTCGGTATGGCGTACCTTGCTTAATGCAATGGATGGTATACTTGTTTTGATTTAGCTATGTGCTTTGCTTGGTTGCTGTTGTAAAATTCTTTCTGAGCATGCAATGTATGCAATCTTTCTGAGTATGACATGCAGTACTCAGTTAAAATTTTGCCTCCTCTGCAGACTCGGGAAGTTTGTGGAATTCAAACTTTATGAGTATGTCATGCAGTACTCAGTTAAAATTTGGCCTGACCTGTAGACTCGGGAAGTTTATGGAATTCAAACTTTCTGAGTATGTCATGCAGTACTCAGTTAAAATTTGGCCTGACCTGCAGACTCGGAAAGTTTTTGGAATTCAAACTTTTTGAGTATGTCATGCAGTACTCAATTAAAATATGGCCTGACCTGCAGACTCGAGAATTTTGTGGAATTCAAACTTTCTGAGTATGACATGCAGTACTCAGTTAAAATTTGGCCTGACCTACAGACTCAGGAAGTTTGTGGAATTCAAAGTTTCTGAGTATGTCATGCAGTACTCGGTTAAAATTTTGTCTGCCCTACAGACTCGGGAAGTTCGTGGAATTTAAACTTTCTGAGTAAGTCATGCAGTACTCAGTTAAAATGATTTTCCCTTATAAGGGTGATAACTTAACAATATAATACTCGTAAAAAGAAGAAAAAATTTATTAAAATCTGCAGTGATGCTTGGTTATATCATTTATTCAAAATAAAAGACTGAATTGAAAATTAAGGAAAGCAAGTCTGGCACATGTCCTAGACATAAAATTTCCTGAGATTGTTGGCATTCCAACTACGATGTATGGTTCTACCTTTTGCATCGACTAGCTGGTATGAGCCCTTTCCATTAACTTTGACCACCCGGTAGGGGCCTTCCCAGTTTGGGTCGAGCTTGCCCTGAGGACCCTGCCTGCTGACCTCATTCCAACTGCGAGGTATGGTTCTACCTCTTGGATCGGCTACCTGGTATGAGCCCTTTCCATGAACTTTGACCACCCGGTAGGGGCCTTCCCAGTTTGGGTTGAGCTTGCCCTGAGGACCCTGCCTGCTGACCTCATTCTTTCGCAGTACCAAGTCTCATTCCTTGAAGTAGGAGTGTCTGACTTTTGAGTTATAATACTGAGCTATCCTCTGTTTATATTTAGCCATTTGGATGTAGGCCACTTCTCTAGCCTCTTCCAAGTCATCTTTGGCCTGCATGAGCTCATTGTCTTGATCTGACTGGGTATGGAGCTCAGTCCTTAGAGGGGGAAGTCTGATTTCCGCGGTGATACCTTCTTTACATCCATAAGCTAAGGAAAAAGGTGTTTCACCGGTTGCTGAGTTTGGCGTTGTCTTGTACGCCCAAAGTATGTTGGGTAAGTGATCAACCCAATTCTCTCCCTCTTCTTCTAGTCTCTTCTTTAAACCAAACTTGACATGTCTGTTTGTCTGTTCAACTTGGCCATTAGCCTGTGGGTGGCCGACAGAAGTAAAGTGTTGGGTAATACCCAGCTCCGCGCACCATGTTCTGACTGTCCTGTCTTCAAACTGCGTTCCGTTGTCTGAGATTAGGATCTTAGGTATTCCATATCCGTAGACCACGCTTTTCCATAGAAAATTCTGAATGGCCCTGCCTGTGATGGTAGTTAGAGCCTTGGCCTCTACCCATTTAGTGAAATAATTGACAGCCACAACGTGGAACTTCAGGTTGCCGGGTGCTCGAAAAAGAGGTCCGACTAGGTCTACCCTCCATTGATAGAAGGGCCATGGAGAGACTATATGAACCATTTCTTGCGAGGGTTGATGAGTCAAATTTTCATGGACCTGGCACGACTTACACTTTATTACTAATTTTACTGCATCTGCATGCATGGTGGGCCAATAGTACCCGATTAATCGACACTTTCTTGCCAGGGTCCGTGCACCGGCATGATTTCCACAGATGCCTAGATGGATTTCTCTAAGGAGATAATATCCCTCTTCTTTTGAAGCGCATCTGAGCCAAGGCGATGTAAAAGATCGTCTGTATGGAATTTCATTGAAACAGGAATATATGCTTGCCAGAAGCTTCATCATCCGGGCCTGAGACTTATCAGCTGGTAGAATGCCATGTTTGAGAAAGGACACTATGGGGTCCATCCATGTAGCTTGTTGACTGACTGGCTGCACTTCACTCAGAATGTAGCTACGTTTAGCTAGCTGTTCTACCAGGACATTTTTATCTGAGAAAAAGTTGGAGGCCAGCTTGGAGAGGGCGTCAGCTTTCTTATTCTGAGATCGAGAGACCTGCTCGATCTGGACTGACTATAAGTTCTTATGTAAGGCTTGGGCCACTACCAAATATTTCTTCATTGGTTCCTCCTTCGCTTCATACTCCCCTTTGACATGATTGACCACAAGTTGTGAGTCACTGAATACTTGGAGGTTGGCAGCACCGAGCTTGCTGGCTAGCCGGAGTCCTGTTATCAGAGCTTCATACTCTGCTTTATTATTGGTAGCTTTGAACTGAAAGCGTAGTGCGTAGGGGAATTATTCTCCTTTTGGACTTATGAGCAGGAGGCCTGCCCTCTCTTTTCCAGCTGCCCCATCCACGTACAGGGTCCAAAGCTCGGTTTGTCTGACTGGGTGACCTTTCTCGATATCTACTGAAATCCCTTCAGCTAAAAAGTCTGCTAAGGCCTGAGCCTTTATAGTGGTTCGGGGTTGTGTTTAGGGTATATTTTACTATATTTTCGGGCTTAATCCCTAAACAATTTACCTTATTTTTAAGGGAAATAAATGAGAAAAACGTGTTTTTAACCGTTAAATTCCTATAATGGTTATTGAGGGGTTATAATTTAATTATGAGGAAATATTGGGTTTAAATGTTATTTTTTGTTACACATTTTATTATTATTATTATTATTATTCGATGTCTCGGTGTAACAACAATTTTGCAGAAAATTAAAAGATATGCAGGGGGATATTATTAATGGAGAAGATTAATCTCATTCAATCAAGTGATTTCAAAATAAAGAAGAAAATCGGAGCATTGATGTTAAGGGTGATTTTGTACGTTTTATAAGGATATATTTTATGTCAATTTCCCCCATATGCGTATGTTTCTCATAGAAATCGAGCTTTATATTGAAATATTGAGCAAATGGGTTTGAGAAGTCTTTAAGTGTAAACTTGAGCTAATTTCGTGATTTTATTGGTAGTTATCTATGGTTTTACACTTTGCGTGTTCTTATGGTTTTGAAGGTACATTTACATGTCATGGAGAGGGATGAAAGGAGCTTAAAAGATGTTCAAGTGATGATTTGCATGGAAGGAAAGAGATAGAGATGAAGTTGGAATGAAGATCGAGATGAATTTGGAAGAAAAGGGGCTGAACTGGCGTCCAAGTCCCGTCCAGCCTGGACTGGCGTCCAGAATATTGGACTGGCGTCCAGGATGAGATTTTTGGTTCAGAGAGTTTGGACGCTGAGTAAACGAGCGTCTGTGAGCGAGCCTGCAGAGCCGGACGAAGGCCCGTATGATCAAACGGGCGTCCACGGCCGACATGCTGAAAACCGACTTACTTTCCCTATAAATAGCAGCGCGATTTCAACCCTAAAACATATATTATCGACTCTTATTGATACATATTCATTAGAGAGAAACCCTAGGCGGCCCCAGTCCCCTTTGGGGAGGCTGGGGTTGCGGATTAGTTAGGTTTTTGTTTTCTTTTTCTTCTTTTCTTGTTCGCATGAAGATGGCCTGAAGCTATGAACTTGGAGCAGCCATGGGAAACTTTTACAGCAGCGTTTTATTTCTTCCTTTGGATATTTTGTGAGTTTAATTTCAAGCTTGTTTCTTTCCTTTGTTTATTTGTTTATGCAATCGATATCGGAAGATGTATTGCTATTTGATGTTTACCGTATGATGGAAATCGGTGTAAACCTTAGATCACCATAGGAAAGATTAGACTTTTAACCTTGACATAACGGAAGTTGATAGGTTAGATTTCTAGGTTGTTAGATCTAATAAATCTTGCACATTGTTTTGAGAGCGTTAATCTCTATAGATCGGAAGATGATGAGATTGATAGACGGATTACTTACGGAAGTAGGAATTCATACCTTTGATTAGGTGAACCACAACTTTGATTGAATCATCATAAGATAATCTAGGGAAGAAGTAAGGGTTGCGGGATGGTGGATCATGTTTGTTCTATGTCGATTTGCTTCAGTCATTATCATGATAGTTAGTTTTATTGTTTTCCTAGTTGTAGTTTTATTTTATTTGCTTTTGTTCGCAACGATATTTTCCTGGCTTTGGACTGACAATCCTCTGTCCAGTTTATTTTCCGTTTTAGTTTAGGTTTAGTAATAAATAGTAGTGACAATTTTAGAAGAATTAATAAGAACTAGATTAAACAACCTCGATTCCCTGTGATCGACTCTGGTATTAGTCGCTATGCTACGATCCCTACACTTGGGGAATACCGGATTTATAAATATTTATTACTTGTTGTTTTGTTAGATAAAATCCGTGACAAGTTTTTGGCGCCGTTGCCGGGGAATCGGTGTTTTGTTGAATCTAATTGAGTTAATTTCTCTATTTTGTTACGAATTTTTCATAGATAGGTTTTTGTTTCTATCCTTTCTAGTTTCTAGTTTGATTCGGGGACATATGAGGTTGAATTATCTGACCCCACGTTTTGTACGATCGAATTTTTGGATAAAAGGGATCGTTTTAGCACTCATTAGTATTTTGACCGTAACTTTCGGCTCGAGTGTCCGTTTGGAACGCAGGACCCCAATTCGGAAAGCTCGTTCCGACGCCGACGACATGGTGAATGGCCTATGGCCGTTCAGAGCCGTTTTCGAGGTCAAAATCCACTGTGTTCCCTTCCATTTTGGGCTCAGAAGTTTTCAACACCTTTTTCTCCCTTTTATCGTTTTCTTGTTTTCTATTTTGTACGATTTCTTTTCTTTCAATAAAAGTAGCGTCACACAAATTGGGAGTTTTTATTTTTGCCGTGTTTCGATGACCGTTGGGTTAAGAATGTGCAAAAAGTTTTTTTACTCAATTTGTGAAACGTGAAGTGTAATCTAATCTAACCCTCTGTGCTATAATTTGATGGGGCTGTGTTTGTTTTGAGTGATGATCTGTTAAGTTGAATTAGGGTTTGCTGTGTTTTTCCTGCGTTTCTGTTGCACAATTCGATGTTGGACGAGCGTTCAAGGTAAGTGAACGCCCGTCCTGGTCATAATACGCAGGTGAACGCACGTCCGGTTTGTAGGACGTCCGTCCGTCCAGTTTTGCTCAACTCTGTTCCAGTTTTCCTGAGTCAGACGAGCGTTCGGCTCACTGAACGCCCGTCCTGTGCAAATTTCCAGGCAAACGCCCGTTTGGTATGTTGAACGCACGTCCAGGTCCAATTTCTTCTAAATTTGATTTTTAATGCTTTATTTGACGTGGATACTTTCATATGAGCTTCTGTGGCTAATTATTTTTACATAGATGTTCTGAACTTGCATGTTTACATCTTTCCATCTACGAATCCATGTTAAATAATTGATTAATTTTTAGTTAGGATTCTTCCATGCATGTTATAGTTACTGTCGGTTCTCGTATGCTATAACTGTTTTTATTGTTATTTAGTAGCTAATGTCGGTTTCCGTATGCTACATATCGTTGTGATGAATCCTGTGAGCTTTGAGACTTATGTGCTTTCTTGTTATTTTTGTAACTCATATGGGTAGCTACTGTCGGTTTTCCGTAATGCTACCATCGTTGGCTTATGAGTTTTATCTGTTTAGTATAGCTAACTGTTGGTTTTCCATAATGCTATCACCTTTGATGAGTCTTAAAGCGCGTCTACACTGCATGTAATGAATAGTACTGTCGTTTATCGTAAACTGTCATTATTTGGTAGACGTTTCTGATATACGTGTCGTGTTGCAAATGAGTGGGCTAGTTTTCTTTCTTTTATTTTCTTTTGTTTTTGCATATCATTTAGTTGCATGTCATCTAGTTGCATTGTTTTTCTACTTTTCTTTTATTTTTTTTGAGGGTAGTTACTGTTGGCTTGCCGTACGCTACCACTTTTATTTTATTTTATTTTTGTTTCTGTACGGGCCGTAGTCACTGTAGAGTTGTCTATCCAACTTGCTCAGCCTGAGCCTGTCAGCTTTTTATTTTATTAGAATTGCATATCATGTAGATTGCATATAGTGCACCTAGCCCTGCTATTTTGTAATGTTCCATGTATATGTTCCATCTTTATATGAGCTTTATGCACATGTGGTCCTTATTTGTATTGTAAAGCTTCTGTGGCTTTATGTTTAGACGCTTAGGTGTCCTGTACTTTCCTTGTGTGGTGATTTTTCCATCTGAGCAATTATACCATGTGCTTATTTCTTGTCTATTTTTGCCATGTTATATTCCCCCGTGTTCCCCGAGATACTGCCATGTTTTTCAAGTGGTGCAGGTACATTTTTAGCTGTTCTTGTTAAGCTAGCCTTGGAGTTGAAGCTGGTAAGGACTCCATATGACATCACCATTGTTGTCTTCTTCAGCCTATCTTCATATCATTACCAAATCAGCTAAGTTCTTTTACCTTTTCTTTAATTCTGCACAACATGAGGACATGTTGTAATTTAAGTGTGGGGGAGGGGAATGGTTTTATGTATCTACATTCATTTGCTTGATTTATTATATTTCTATGAAAAGGTGCTAAATTTTAAAATTTTTGCTTCGTCCTAAGTGAGCAAAGGCATATCTTTATTTGAGTTTCTATAGTCATTGGTGCATTATTTTGCATATTTAGTAAATTTAGATGTCTCACCCAACACTATTTTTCACGTGCCATAGTAAATGATGAGCTATAATTTAAAGCTATGCCCATTTGATTAGAGATTTTTGATGATTATCGCATGATTCTTTGCGTACATACGAATTTTGAAAACTTTAATAGTTTGTGTTTAATATTAAAGTATGACATGCTGTGAATATCTGAAGGTTTGAATGTGATAGGAAGGATATAATTTAAGGTTTGTATACCAATCTAAGATGAATAATATGAATAATATATGTGTATGTCGGAAGTAGCTGCCAATGATTTGAGTGCGGTAGGGCATTATCACGAAATGTCCTATACCACTATGAGGTTAATAGCTCCCGACTGCCTGATGATAGTGGTCCAGCTAGGGTGTTATCACGAAACGTCCTATTGCTGGGAATGAGGGCATATATGCTATATATGTGGAATTGATTGAACTATAAAGAAAAATTAGTGAATGGCAATGTGAAAAGATGGGTGAAAAACCGTAGTTATCTTCTGACTATCCCCAGTATAAACTGAAAGATATGTTGTAGGGAATATCCTCTGAGTATGTCAGAAAGGTCTTAAATACCCTCTATCATTCTTTTCGGAATATGTATGTTTGTGAGGTGCATGTTATAATCATTTTTATGTTTCTAATTTAAATGGGATGTTGGCTAGTTTTGCTTGAATCAATTTCAAGTGTGGATTTAGTGGAAATTTATTATGGCTATGCACACACACTTGGGTGAACCTCTAAACTATTGAATATGCTTTATGGTTGCATAAATGTTTATATGTCTCGAGTCTTGATTATGTTTTGTCTTGCTCGGGACGAGCAAGGTTTAAGTGTGGGGGAGTTGTTAAGGGTGATTTTGTACGTTTTATAAGGATATATTTTATGTCAATTTCCCCCATATGCGTATGTTTCTCATAGAAATCGAGCTTTATATTGAAATATTGAGCAAATGGGTTTTAGAAGTCTTTAAGTGTAAACTTGAGCTAATTTCGTGATTTTATTGGTAGTTATCTATGGTTTTACACTTTGCGTGTTCTTATGGTTTTGAAGGTACATTTACATGTCATGGAGAGGGATGAAAGGAGCTTAAAAGATGTTCAAGTGATGATTTGCATGGAAGGAAAGAGATAGAGATGAAGTTGGAATGAAGATCGAGATGAATTTGGAAGAAAAGGGGCTGAACTGGCGTCCAAGTCCCGTCCAGCCTGGACTGGCGTCCAGGATGAGATTTTTGGTTCAGAGAGTTTGGACGCTGAGTAAACGAGCGTCTAGAGCAGTCCAGAGAGCTGGACGAGCGTCCAGAAGGATCAAACGGGCGTCCACGGCCGACATGCTGAAAACCGACTTACTTTCCCTATAAATAGCAGCGCGATTTCAACCCTAAAACATATATTATCGACTCTTATTGATACATATTCATTATAGAGAAACCCTAGGCGGCCCCAGCCCCCTTTGGGGAGGCTGGGGTTGCGGATTAGTTAGGTTTTTGTTTTCTTTTTCTTCTTTTCTTGTTCGCATGAAGATGGCCTGAAGCTATGAACTTGGAGCAGCCATGGGAAACTTTTACAGCGGCGTTTTATTTCTTCCTTTGGATATTTTGTGAGTTTAATTTCAAGCTTGTTTCTTTCCTTTGTTTATTTGTTTATGCAATCGATATCGGAAGATGTATTGCTATTTGATGTTTACCGTATGATGGAAATCGGTGTAAACCTTAGATCACCATAGGAAAGATTAGACTTTTAACCTTGACATAACGGAAGTTGATAGGTTAGATTTATAGGTTGTTAGATCTAATAAATCTTGCACCTTGTTTTGAGAGCGTTAATCTCTATAGATCGGAAGATGATGAGATTGATAGACGGATTACTTATGGAAGTAGGAATTCATACCTTTGATTAGGTGAACCACAACTTTGATTGAATCATCATAAGATAATCTAGGGAAGAAGTAAGGGTTGCGGGATGGTGGATCATGTTTGTTCTATGTCGATTTGCTTCAGTCATTATCATGGTAGTTAGTTTTATTGTTTTCCTAGTTGTAGTTTTATTTTATTTGCTTTTGTTCGCAACGATATTTTCCTGGCTTTGGACTGACAATCCTCTGTCCAGTTTATTTTCCGTTTTAGTTTAGGCTTAGTAATAAATAGTAGTGACAATTTTAGAAGAATTAATAAGAACTAGATTAAACAACCTCGATTCCCTGTGATCGACTCCGGTATTAGTCGCTATGCTACGATCCCTACACTTGGGGAATACCGGATTTATAAATATTTATTACGTGTTGTTTTGTTAGATAAAATCCGTGACAATTGAAGAGAGGATAAATCAGATCAGATCGAAAGAGTGAAGTGGGGAACACGGTATACGAAGCAACAGTGTGAAAACGCGTAAATGGTAGGCTCGGTCGACCGAGCCATGCTATTCGGTCGACCGAGTGTCTTATGTTGGTCGACCGAACCCCGAAGCTGCAAAATCGACGCGTTTTTCTGGATCCTTCTTATGTCGGCGAAACTCCTATATAAGCAACAGCATTCGAGCAGAAACAAGGACACAGAAAAATACAACACATCATTACACAGCAGCCGCACCACATCACACAAAAACATGAGTTTCTTTCTTTCAATTTTCTTTTGGAGATCGAAGATGATTGAAGGCTAAGCAATTCAGCAGATGGGACAACGGATGAAGCCATTACAACATCACCACAACCAGGAGATTTTCATAAACATTATTAGTGAGTTTGAATTTATTTTTCTTTATTGAATGTTTTGAATTGTTTGAATGTATGTTTTGTTAGATTGAAAAATCGATGAAATGATTGTTGTTTTGAATTTGATGAGAATTAAATTTACATAGAACCCTTCATTCGATCTGATTAATGATATTCCGAGAGATTAGTTTATTGTTAATTGGGTAGGAGATTCGAAACGAACTCATGATCATGTTCTTTTATTGTTAATTTTGTTTCACTTGAGAAAGGGAACAGAAACCAAATAAATTTGATTGGATTTAAGTTAGATCAAACCAAGAAATTTGATTCATCTCACAAACTGGTTGGGTGGTGGTTGTTTGGTAGAATCTTTTTTGCCCTACTGTCTCGTTACATTAAGAAGAAAGTCAGTAATTTTTCATAGCAATTTGGATTTTAGATTCAATAGTTTATTTAGGTTTAATTTGATCTCTTTTGTTTTTTTAGTTTAATAGAAATTATTTAGGACCATAGAATTTGTAGGAACTTTATTATTTTAATTAGATTTATCGTGACAATTCACCGGTACGTTAACTGTATTTTTGTTTCCGACATCATTCGATTCCTTGGACGACCCGGTAATACCCACTACAACGTGCCTTGCACTTGGGGTGTTCCGGTAAAATAATAAATTTAAAACTTACCGAACAAATTTTTGGCGCCGTTGCCGGGGAATCGGTAACGGTTGTCGGATTCTTCGTAGTGCAGTTTTCTGTGTCGGTGTAAAAGGGATCGCTATAGCACGCGGTAGTATTCTGGCCATAACTTTCGGCTCGAGTGTCCGTTTGGCGCACAGGACCCCAATTCGGAAAGCTCGTTCCGACGCCGACGACGTGGTGAAATTCCGGAGGCCGTTCGACGCCGTTTTCAAGGTCAAAATCTGCTGTTTTCCCTTCCATTTTGGCCCCAGAAGATTTCAACACGTTTTTTTTTACCATCTTAGTGTTTTTTCTGTTTTAAATTTTTCGTAGGTAGGTTTCTTTTCTTGTTTCTGTTTATATATCTTTTCTATAGTTAAAAAAAAAACCTCGGTTAGTGTAAAATCTCTCGTCAACCTGACCTATTGTCAGTGTTGACTTTTCTGTTTTGCTCTCTTGGTTTATGCAAACCAGGAGCAAAAAAGGACCTTTGTTATACTGCTCTGAACCCGAGCGGGACATTGTCAAAAGAAGATTATTTCAAGGTTCTGACAATATGAGCATGAGCGACGAAGCCTCTAGCAATTCCAACCCGGACAACCAAGGGAATAATAACAATAACCAAAACCCTTTTGGTATGGATCCGCAAACTCAATTGAATATGCTCCTAATGCAAATGCTGCAGAATCAACAAAATCAGCAAGCCTGGATGAACCAACAACTCCAACCGAACCAAAATCAGAATTATCAGGTTCCGGTAAATCAAAATATCCAACAAAGAACAACCCCAGCATACCCGTTGAGCGGGACCTCTACGCTCCTTATCTTGATCAGATTTCTTGGAGGGGCATAGACCAATTCGACCTCGGAGATGGGAGGAATGAACTTCGATTTAAAGAATGGAGTAGTCGGGTTGGTTCAAAATAGTTCATTCCATGGTACTGCTCAAGAAGATCCTCATGACTTCTTGTCGACATTTGTTCAAATTTGTGAAGCAGGTCATTACCCTGGTGTTCCTTCCGAGGTCGTTAAATTGAAACTTTTCCCGTTCGCTTTAAAAGGTGAAGCAAACCGTTGGTTCAAGTCTTTACCCCATCACTCCCCTCATACTTGGGCTGATGTCAAAAGAGCATTTTCTCTAAAATTCGTTTCACCTGGGACAATCATGGACCGGAAAAGAGAAATCGCCACTTTTGAGCAATTGGGAGATGAAAGTGTGGGAAAGGCCTGGGAAAGGTTAAACCTGTTAATGAGAAAGTGCCCTAATCATGGGGGAAGAAGTGAATTTAATGGAAAACCAGAATCAAAACTTTCGAAATTTTAATCAAAATTCTGGTCAACAAAACTTCAACCAAAACCGGAATTATTCAGAGTTTCAACGCAATTTTAATCAAAAGAATGCACCAACATGATCACTTCCTGGGAGTGCAAATCAATCTTTCAATACGAATTTTCAAAGAACTCAAAGTGGTTGGAATCAGAACCAAAACCAACAAACCACTTATGTTTCTCAAAAGAAATTTGATGAATTAGTTGACATGGTGAAAACTCTGGCCACCAGTGTCAAGACCATTGAAAGACAAGTTGGCCAAATGGCAGACCAACAAACGAGTCGACCTCACGGTAAACTTCCAAGCTACACTAAAAGAAATCCAAAAGGGGATGTCAATGCTTGCACTGACATCACTACACAATGGAACTATGGAGATGAGGAACTGAATGAAGTTACCCTACGGAGCGGGAAGAAAGTTGGAGCCGAAAAGGGCTCGGGAAACGAGTAACCCCTCCTGACGCCATGAGTTCAGGAGGGGGAAATCAGAATTCAAAACCCGAAGAAAGCAAGAGTGAGGATGAGATGAATGACGAGGGTTCTTCGGATGATGAAATTAATTCTGATGTAGCTGTGAGGAAGGGTCAGGTGGCTGAACCCCTGACGAAAAAGAAGGATGGGAAGTTTCTAAGGTGGAAGGACAAGGAAGATGAAGCTATAAAGAATCAAACAGTGAACAATGATACTTCGGGCAAAGAAAAGAAAAATCTTCCTTATCCGCCAAGAAAAAAAGAAAGTGTCCTTGGTAATGACAAACAGTACGAGGGAGTTAGAAAAATACTTAGAGACACAAAAGTAAGTATACCTCTGGCGGAGAGTACTGACCAAATGCCTAAGTGCTCTAAGTATATCAAAGAAGCTTGTGGGAGTAAGAAGAAGCTCAAGGGGATGGCAGATGAGGTTTTGAAAGAAGAATGTTCAATGGTTTCACCGAAACTTCCAACAAAGCGAGGTGACCCCGGACGACTTTCAATCTCCTGTGAGATTGAAGGTTGCATGTTCTATAATGTCTTATGTGATTCAGGGGCTTCTGTAAACGTGATGCCATTAAACATTTGTATAAAGCTCGGTTTAGATAAAAGGATGAGGGAACGCCCAATTTCTCTTCAAATGGTGGACCAATCTAGCGAACAAAGAGCGGTTGTGTTAACAATGTTCTTGTTTATGTTAAACACTTAGCTTTTCCAACCGATCAAGTTATTTTGGATTACCCACCGATAAAGAAATGCCCTTAATTCTAGGCCGATCCTTTTTGGATGCCTCTGCCGCCCTTATTGATTTTTACAAGGGTCAGGTCACAATGAGATTCGATGATACATCTATCACCTTTACGTGGGGGAAAGGCGCTGAGGAAACCCTAGTAGAAGAGATCTCATTCATCGAAGCGATTTATGATGATGAAGAAGATGACCACCCTGAATCTGAAGAAGAGCCAATGGAGATAGGTGCTTTCAATGCTATAAATCATAAAGAAAGAGAGGATCGTGAGCCATCGTGCTGGTTCATCGCAGTCGTAGTCACCGACAAGTTATCTCCACAACTTGCTCACCTGAGCCTGCCAAGTGAACGCGAAGACATGGAACTTCACAATGATGAACGAGGATGATTTCAAAGAGCTGCAGCAGGCAGATTTTGATCCTGTTCAAGAAGAAGTCCTGATGGGTAGTTGGGACGAAGTCGATTTTTGGAGAGAGACTACCCACTGGGAAATCGACGATTGGGAAAATCTAGCTTCTGATCTAGAAGAAGAAGAGTTAAGAAGAATGATTGACCATGAAAAAGAGAAAGCAGGTGTTGACAGAAAAATCCCTATGGATGATTTAATCGATTATCTTTCTGGGGTTACACCTCGGGAAGATGAGTTGTTTTTCAGTCAACCTCTTCAAGCTCATTTGACCACTGAGGAAAAAGGTGGCCCTCTCAAATCTAGTATTGAGAAACCACCCACTGATCTGGAGCTTAAACCTCTTCCTCAACACCTTAAGTATATTTTTCTTAAGGATGATGATAAACTGCCTTTAATCATCTCTTCTAAACTTGAAGCCGAGCAAGAAGCACTACTGAGAAAAGTGCTTGTGAAAAACATCCTTGCGTTCGGATGGCAAGTGGGTGATATCCGAGGTATCAGGCCCGATGTTTGCATGCATAAAATCCGAACGGAGGAGGGGGCGAAAAAGGTGAGACAACCTCAGCGAAGGCTAAATCCGCACATGCAGGAGGTTGTCAAGAAGGAGATAATCAAGTGGCTCGATATGGGTATTATCTATGCCATCGCCGATAGTGAGTGGGTCAGCCCTACTCAAGTTGTGCCAAAGAAGGGAGGCATTACTGTGGAAAAGAACGAAAAATGGGAGGAAGTTGCCTTACGCCTTGTGACTGGCTATAGAGTTTGCATTGATTATCGCAGGTTAAATGAAGTCACCGCTAAGGATCATTTCCCCTGCCCTTCATTGAC
This sequence comes from Gentiana macrophylla, assembly GCA_026214975.1. NCBI lineage: Eukaryota > Viridiplantae > Streptophyta > Magnoliopsida > Gentianales > Gentianaceae > Gentiana > Gentiana macrophylla. Next base: position 80,800,898 of record CM047809.1, on the reverse strand, counting down.
CAACTTCTAGAAAGACTGAGCGGTCATAAGTTTTATTGTTTCCTCGATGGATATTCTGGTTATTTCCAGATAGCCATCGACCCTAATGACCAAGAGAATACAAATTTTACCTGTCCATCGGGCACTTTTGCGTTCCGCAGAATGCCTTTCGGTTTGTGTAATGCACCAGCTACATTTCAACGATGTATGCTGGCTATTTTTGATGGACTAGTAGAGAAGTGTATGGAAGTCTTCATGGATGACTTCTCGCCTATGGCGGCGACGCTTTTGATGAGATTACGAAAACCTAGATATGGTACTTGAAGATGCGTTGAGAAGAACTTAGTTCTAAATTGGGAAAAGTGCCATTTTCTAGTTGATGAAGGAATTGTCCTTGGACACAAGGTGTCCAGCAATGGAATTCAGGTAGATAAGGCTAAGGTAGAAGCCATTGAAAAGATGTCGTACCCTAAGACTGTGAAGGAGGTACAAGGTTTTCTCGGTCATGTTGGTTTCTACAGGCGATTCATTCAAGACTTTTCTAAAATTGCCAAACCTTTATCTCACCTTCTTAAGGACGATGTGAACTTCTCGTTTGATGAGAAGTGTATTGAAGCGTTTAATTGCCTAAAGGGTAAGCTCATTAGCGCCCCGATCCTAATCGCACCTGACTGGACTAAGCCCTTTGAGTTGATGTGCGATGCTTCCAACTACGCAGTGGGAGCAGTTTTAGGACAAAGGATCGATAAGAATTTCAGACCCATTTACTATGCTAGCCGCACTTTGAACCCAGCTCAATGCAATTACGCCACCACCGAGAAGGAATTCTTGGAAGTCGTTTTTGCTATTGACAAATTCAGAAGTTATCTTTTAGGGTCCAAGGTAGTGGTGTGGACTGACCATGCAGCCTTACGTTATCTTATAGATAAGACTGATGCGAAACCGAGATTACTCAGGTGGATTCTTATTTTACAAGAATTCGACCTGGAGATAAAAGATAAAAAAAGGTAGCGATAATGTTGTGGCTGATCATTTATCTCGTCTAGTAAATGAGGAAAGCGAAGGTCCGAAAGAAATAGGGATCGATTTTCCTACAGAACAGTTGCTGAAGGTGGAAGCTTATAGGCCTTGGTATGCTGATTACGTCAACTATCTAGCCGGTGGTCACTTAGAAGAAATAACGTATCAGGAGAAAAAGAAATTCTTTACGGACCTGAAATATCTCGTTTGGGAGGATCCCTATCTGTTCAAAGTCTGTAAAGATGGGTTCCTGAGACGATGTGTTCCGGAGCACGAACAATGGAGTATTTTGGAAGAGTGCCACAGTGGTCCCACTGGTGGTCACTACGGAGCGCCTAAAACCGTTGCAAAAATCCTCCAAGCCGGTTTCTACTGGCCCACGCTCTTTAAGGATGCCGAAGCCTTTTGCAAAGGTTGCGATAGATGCCAGCGGATTGGGAGGCAGAGTAACAGAATGGACATGCCACTTAAGCCCATTCTGGAATACGAAGTTTTTGATGTATGGGGCATCGACTTTATGGGACCATTTCCATCGTCATGCTCTAATAAATACATCCTTGTTTGTGTAGACTACGTATCCAAATGGGTGGAGGCAATTGCCACTCAGACCAACGATCATAAAGTCGTGAAGAAATTTTTGCAAAAGAATATCTTCACCAGGTTTGGCTGTCCCCGAGCGCTTATCAGCGATGAAGGCACTCACTTTTGCAACGCACCACTTGATAAGATTCTTGAAAAATATGGTGTCAAACATAAAATCGGTACACCATACCATCCCCAAACAAGTGGTCAAGTCAAGTCGTCAACAACCGGAGTATTAAAAGAATCTTGGAAAAGACAGTGAACTCGAATAGAACTAATTGGAGTCTAAAGTTGGATGACGCACTATGGGCTTACCGCACTGCTTATAAGACTCCTATGGGTACGTCTCCCTTTCAAATGGTTTATGGAAAAGCTTGCCATTTACCAGTCGAGCTTGAACACAGAGCTTACTGGGCTATTAAATTTTTGAATTTCGATAGCCAACTCTGTGGGGAAAAGAGGCTTTTGCAATTGAACGAGCTCGACGAATTTAGACTCCAAGCTTACGAGAATTCCAGGATAAGCAAGGAAAGAACCAAAGTGCTTCACGATGCTAAAATAAAAAATCGGGAATTCAAAGTAGGTGATATGGCTCTGCTGTATAATACCAGGTTACATTTGTTTCCTGGTAAGCTTAAATCCAGATGGTCCGGACCCTTTGAAATCCTCGATGTCAATCCGAGTGGCGCAATCGAGTTGAAAGGGTATGGCGGTCAAACGTTCAAGGTAAATGGTCAAAGGCTGAAAAAGTATTTTGGGCAACCAAAAGAAAAGCCTGAGGTCATGTACTTTCAAAAGGGATTGAAACGGCTGAGATGCTGACTTGTGATGAGATTCCATCCGACTTCTTTGGTTCGGATGATGACATATTTACCCCTACCTGTGAAGACCCTTCTGACAGTACCCTGAAAACTGTCGGTATGCCTAGGCCGAATCTGAGAAGAGGCAAGAAAAGGAAGAAAGTCAATGCTGTCTGGAAGGCTAAGTTCCATAATTTAGTCACGCATTTGACTTGTTGTTGTGGCCACACCGCTATTCATCATGCAGATTCTGATGACGAAGTGGCAGGAAATAAGCCAAAGTGGCCCGACCCGGGTTGACTTTGAGGATCATGTCAAGCTAATGACATAAAACAAGCGCTACTAGGAGGCAACCTAGTCTTTTTAGGTAGATTTTATTTTTTTAGCCGTTTTGATGCATTGTAGTTTTTAGGAATAATACCTTGGTTACTTGTGTGGTGGTTATCCTTGGACTATTTGTTGAATGCTTTATTTGCCTATTTCTGTGTGCATACATGTTTACTCATATACCTTTTGTGCCCTGAGATTATATGCTATGTCGAGTGTTGCAGATATTGTTGAGCGGTTTTTGCCAGTTATCACTTTTAGTGTTGTCTGTTCATGATCCGAGTTGCAGCGGTTCATCCATGCTACGGCCTGACCCTCGCAACCTACAACCCGAAACCACTTTGGGACCAAATAAGTATTCTTTTCTCTTATTTGCACATTCTGAGGACATAATGTGATTTGAGTGTGGGGGGGTGTCTACATCGGGAGTTATCATGCTATATCTTCTGAAAAATGAGTAAATGTGAATTTCCTGAACAAATTTAATTTTTTTTTGTTTCTTTCGAAGTGAAAACTGACAAATGTGAATCATGAACATGTGATTGAAACAAAAAGGCTCGCTAGTTGTAGTTTCCTGACGATGATTGTCTGTGACTTCTGTTAGATAGTTATAGCATGCTTTTACTGATACGAGATAGTATTCATTTCACACTCACGCAGGCCTTTGAAATTGAAGCAAAATTTTTGAACTGTTTCCATTCACTATCCTAGTGGTTTCTCCTAGAGAGAGACTTGTGCTTAATAGTAACAGTAACACAACACCTAATTTCTGAACGTGTATTGTGAATATCTGAAGGTTTGAATGTGATAGGAGGGATATAATTTAAGGTTTGAATACCAAGCTAATATGAATTATATATATATGTGTCGGATGTAGCTGCCAATGATTTGAGTGCGGTAGGGCGCTATCACGAAACGTCCTATACCACTATGAGGCTTAAATGACTCCGACGCTGATGATAGTAGTCCAGCTAGGGTGTTATCACGAAACATCCTATTGCTGGGAATGAGGGCATATGCTATACATGTGGAACTAAGTGAACTTTAAAGAAAAAATTAGCAAATGGCAATGTGTAAAGTTGGTTGAAAACTCAGTTATCTTCTGACTATCCCCAGTATAAACTGAATGATATGCATTAGGGATCATCCTAATAAGTACACGGGAAGACTTTGTGTGGAACGGTTACTGCCTATACCTAGGAAAGTCATTAGGATTGTTTGAAAGGATTTTTGTGCAAAAAAATAATGGAGATCGAAAAGGGCTTGTCACACACACTGAATCTATCTCTATGTTGGTATTACTTGCTATATTTGTCGTATCTGTTGTTACGTGAGCCAGGAATCTATGTGGATTACATGTACAGTGTGCCGGTTTTGATTATTTTGTTCGGGACGAGCAAAAAGCTAAGTGTGGGGGAGTTGTTTAGGGTATATTTTACTATATTTTCGGGCTTAATCCCTAAACAATTTACCTTATTTTTAAGGGAAATAAATGAGAAAAGCGCGTTTTTAACCGTTAAATTCCTATAATGGTTATTGAGGGGTTATAATTTAATTATGAGGAAATATTGGGTTTAAATGTTATTTTTTGTTACATATTTTATTATTATTATTATTATTATTCGATGTCTCGGTGTAACAACAATTTTGCAGAAAATTAAAAGATATGCAGGGGGATATTATTAATGGAGAAGATTAATCTCATTCAATCAAGTGATTTCAAAATAAAGAAGAAAATCGGAGCATTGAAGAGAGGATAAATCAGATCAGATCGAAAGAGTGAAGTGGGGAACACGGTATACGAAGCAACAGTGTGAAAACGCGTAAATGGTAGGCTCGGTCGACCGAGCCAAGCTATTCGGTCGACCGAGTGTCTTATGTTGGTCGACCGAACCCCGAAGCTACAAAATCGACGCGTTTTTCTGGATCCTTCCTTATGTCGGCGAAACTCCTATATAAGCAGCAGCATTCGAGCGGAAACAAGGACACAGAAAAATACAACACATCATTACACAGCAGCCGCACCACATCACACAAAAACATGAGTTTCTTTCTTTCAATTTTCTTTTGGAGATCGAAGATGATTGAAGGCAAAGCAATTCGCAGTAGGACAACGGATGAAGCCATTACAACATCACCACAACCAGGAGATTTTTAGTAAACATTATTAGTGAGTTTGAATTTATTTTTCTTTATCGAATGTTTTGAATTGTTTGAATGTATGTTTTGTTAGATTGAAAAATCGATGAAACGATTGTTGTTTTGAATTTGATGAGAATTAAATTTACATAGAACCCTTCATTCGATACAGTTAATGATATTCCGAGAGATTAGTTTATTGTTAATTGGGTAGGAGATTTGGAAACGAACTCATGATCATGTTCTTTTATTGTTAATTTTGTTTCACTTGAGAAAGGGAACAGAAACCAAATAAATTTGATTAAAGAAATTTGATTGGATTTAAGTTAGATCACACCAAGAAATTTGATTCATCTCACAAACTGGTTGGGTGGTGGTTGTTTGGTAGAATCTTTGTTGCCTTACTGTCTCGTTACATTAAGAAGAAAGTCAGTAATTTTTCATAGCAATTTGGATTTTAGATTCAATAGTTTATTTAGGTTTAATTTGATCTCTTTTGTTTTATTAGTTTAATAGAAATTATTTAGGACCATAGAATTTTTAGGAACTTTATTATTTTAATTAGATTTATCGTGACAATTCACCGGTACGTTAACTGTATTTTTGTTTCCGACATCATTCGATTCCTTGGACGACCCGGTAATACCCACTACAACGTGCCTTGCACTTGGGGTGTTCCGGTAAAATAATAAATTTAAAACTTACCGAACAAGTTGGAAGTCCAAATCATACTCGACAAGCTCTATGACCCACTTGGCTAGTCTTCCAGAGGTGTCTGGTCGAGTTAATATCTGTCGTAGAGGCTGATCTGTTACCACTGTTAATGGGTGTGCTTGAAAATATGGCCTCAACTTTCTTGAAGCATGAACCAAAGCCAAATCTAGTTTCACTGCGTTAGTGTACCTGACTTCTGGTCCATGTAAACCCATGCTTACATAGAACACTGGTCTCTGAATGCTGTCATCTTCTCTGATCAGGACCGTGCTGACTGCTTTTTCCATAACTGTTAAGTATATTAACAAATTTTCTCCTTCCTGAGGAGATTTCAGTGTCGGTAACTCGGCTAAGCAAGCCTTAAGATCCTCGAATGCTTTTTGGCTATCCTCATTCCACTAGAAATGACTGTTTTCCTGAGGGCCTTGAAGAATGGTAGGGCACGCTGTGCCAATCTGGAAAAAAACCTATTCAGGGTAGCCATACGCCCTGTCACTCTTTGTACTTCTTTAATGTTCCTTGGAGGTGGCATTGATCTTAATGCCATGATCTTGTCGGGGTTTGCTTTGATGCCTTCCTTGGTGATCATGTACCCCAGGAACTTACCCGACCTGACTCCAAAAGTACACTTTTTGGGGTTGAGCTTCATCCGAGTCTGTCTGAGCATGCAGAACAATTCCCTGATGTCTATCATGTATGATTAAGTGACCTTCTCTTGATCAAGAGGTCATCCACATAGACCTCCATACATCTTCCAATCTGTTTTCCAAAGATCCTATTCACTGCTCTCTGATAAGTGGCTCCGGCATTCTTGAGCCTAAACGGCATGGTGACACAGCAGAAAGTACCCAGCTCAGTGATGAAGGCAGTCTTTTCTGCATCCTCGGGGTCCATGGCTATCTGATGGTATCCCTTATATGCATCTAAAAATGCAAAGATTTCAAAGCCCACAGTTGAATCAACTAACCTGTCAATCTTAGGGAGTGGCTAACTGTCCTTAGGACAAGCTTTATTCAAGTCGGTAAAGTCCACGCACATTCGCCAGCTTCCATCTGGCTTCTTCACCAATACTAGGTTGGCTAGCCAGCTCGGGTACACCACTTCCCTTATGATATTTGTTCTGGAGGAGTTTTTCTACCTCTTTCTGAATGGCCTCCATTCTTTCCTTGGCAAATTGTCTTTTCTTTTGCCGTAGTGGCTTTCTTCTCGGGTCGACATGAAGTATGTGGAAGGTCAGCTCGGGTGACAAGCCTGACATGTCTTCAGTCTTCCATGCGAATACGTCCCTAAAATCTTTTAATACTTTGACGAGTTCTTCATTTTGTTGTTCTGGGATCCATGATCCTACACTCACAGTTAACTCCTTATAATCTTCCCATAAGCTCACTGTTTCGATTTTGTCCTCTAAGGACCAGCTCTCTTCCTCTTCTAGGAGTAGTTCTTCAACAGAGACCTGTTGCACCATTACCTTTCTATTAACAGTGGCCGTGTAACAGCTATCGTCTGTTTTCAAGTCACCTTTGATTTCCACTGAACCCTAACTTGTTGGAAAATTCATACTGATATGGGCTGTGGAGACTACAGCTCGTAAATCTATCAGTGCAGGTCTTCCCATAATAACATTGTAGGCTGAGGGTGCTTTGACTACAACATAATCCACCATAATGGTCCCGCCCCTGGGTTCTTGTCCAAGAGTGGTCGGCAATCTAACCATGCCCATAGGATGGATTGGGGGTCCAGCAAACCCAAATAATGGGGCTGAGACTGGTTTCAGCTCTGTATCCTTCATCTTCATCGATTGGAAAACACTGTAGTATAGCACATTGACTGCACTACCCGTATCAACACAAATACGCTTCACCGTGAACTTATTGATCACAACTTCAATAACTAGCCCCTCGTTATTAGTGACTAAGGGCAAGGGGTCCCGAGGACAATAAATTACCTCTCCGGAGAGCCTTTGCCTTTTGTTGGAGTCTGGGGGAGTAGATGACTTGCTACTGTCCTTTTCCTCAGGTCATGAACAGGTGCTCGGACCACCTGAGATCGTGTTAATCGTGTTGATGGGACGGTTATCGACCTGTCTGTCAGGACCGGGGACTGATCCCTTCTTCGGCGGTAGTCATCACGTCGACCTCGGTCTTGACTGAAGTTCCCTCTCTTGAATTCCCTTCTCCCTCTGGGTTCTACATTCTGTGATCAGTCTATAACCTCATCCAATTTCCCTTCCATGATAGCCGTATCAATATCCCTTTTGCAAGTCTCTGCAATGCTCTGTGTCATGACAAATGTCTTTATGATACTTACAGTATTTGGTTTCTCCCGAGGACCCCTCAAGGGCGGAGGGACTCGGGCAATGCCTTTTCCTAGCATTATAGTGAGGACCTGCTCGTGCGGCCTGTTGAGAGGGATAAAGTCCCTTTTCTGAAGAGCTCATTTCCTTCCCAGTTGGTCGGATATGGGCGCGGCGACTCGGTCCCATACGGCCTTGCGTTTTCTGTCAGGTCTATGATCAGATTTATCTTTCTTGGAGCCATATGCTTCCCTCTTTAAGCGATTGGCTTCCTCCCCCTGGTTTTACTTATAGGCCAAGTCCATGCATTCTTCCACAGACTTCGGGAGTCGTCTATTTAATTTAGCGTATAATCTACCTTCTCACAGACCTGCTACGAAAGAGGTAATCAAGAGGTGCTCTTCTGCGTTCTTGACCTGTCTGGATTCTTCATTAAACCTCTTCAGGTATTACAGCACGGTCTCCTCCTTCCTCTGCCTGATGGTGAGGAGGTACGAAGCGTTCATCTGAAACGGTTTAGCCGTGATGAAAGCCTGTAGGAACCTTCTTGCCAAAGTTTCAAAGTTACCGATTGACTGAGACATAAACTTCCTAAACCACTCACGGGCCCTGCCCGTAAGTAGGGCGGGAAAGACTTTACACTTCATCTCTTCTGCTGCACAATCCAAGTTCATGTGTGTCAGGTATTGAAATAGATGATCTTTCGTTCCGTCATAGGGTTCTAACTTTGGAACCTTGAACCATTCGGGACACGGATAGTTCAAGATCTGTTCGGAAAATGGCGACTCCAACGACAGGTCGTCCGATCTCCGACCTAGAATTCCATCTAACTCTGCTCGGGCAGCCTTCTGGGCTTGGATGTTGAAATGTCTTCTCACGACGTTAGAGGTAGAGGATAGGGTATCTCCCCTATAATTTTTACGTAGTTCGTTGTTCCGAGGAGCGTTATTTCCTGGAGCTTCTTCCTCTCGCCCTTTTAAGGCCAAACCCAGTATGCTTTTGAATGCTGTCATATCTAGATTTCGTAACGCCTCCAACAAGGCTTGTTGGGAAGGATCTGCTAATACTTCTTTTTCCTGGTGTTGGTGCTGGCTAGTGGTAGCGGTGGGATCTTTTTCTCCACCTTCCGTCTGTCCAACACCTGTTGTAGTGGGATCAGTTTCCTGGACCAATGGATCTTGAATATGGGTCCTTTTCCCTATGTTTTTCGGTGGTGCCATCGCTAACTCTTGATGAAATCGCTGAAAGAAGACCCTCCTTCTAGCTCCAATTGATGATGCTGGAAATCGTTGATTACGTAATCCGGGTCTGAAATACTCTGGAATGATTTATCAAGAACCTTTAACAATGGAGATGATGAGTGTGATAAGATTTAGACTGAGCTTGAGAGATAGCTTCTCTCAAGTTTCCTACGTATCCAATGTATGCGATTGGAATCAAGTCTTTCATAGTTCCTTAGGGTTGGTTTTATATGGAGGCGTATCGCCCCTTTTCTTGTTGGACAAGTCTAGGATTCTTAAACCCTAAGGATCATTACATGTCAATCTTTTATATAAGAGAAATGACGACCGTACTTAAATTATAAGGTCCGTGTCCTATAATCTAGGGATTCCTCCCATCGTTATCCTATTATATAGGCACGTGCTTGAATTTCCCTTATGAGGAAAAGCCCTGACGTCTTGCGTCAGACTCCTCAGATCGTCTCGACCAAGGTTACCCGACCTCCCATCATGACCGAGCCGCTCTGCGGTGGTCAGGTCGGAACTGAGATCAACCTCCCACCTGGGGTCAAGGTTTAATTAGCATGGGGCCTCTGGCCCCAATATTCTTCCAGGTTTATATTACAAGGCCACTCTTTGAGTGACACGTGGCGAGGTCTACTCTGGTCAGCATCAACATCTTTTACCTTGATAAGGGCCGATATGTGAAAATATTTGGTAAGGTTACATGCTCGGCAACCTGAATGAGAGTGTATTCATATGTATATGGCGACTATAAGAAATAGTAGAGATTGAATCAAATGGAAAACATAAAATGACCGGGGATATGGGTAGACTTAAGTAATTTAAAATGGATCGAAGTTAACAATTTATTTTATGTCGTTTGAAATACTAGGCGACGGTGGCATCCGTTTGTAAACCAATAATCAAAAAGTTCAATTCTCTTAAGTTTATGTAAAGCCAAGGTGAGTTCAATTTTATTTTCGATAAAAGGCAAAATGTGTTTTTTTTTAAAAATTATTTTTAAGTATTTTATTTATATCAAGTGTCGATATTGACAGAGTTGTGAAAATGAGTTGTGTTATTCATAATTGACTATTATAATATATATAGTTACAGTACAATGAATCGAGTCGAGCCTACCTAAACATATATAAAGAATACAATTACAGTTTTATAATTACAATAATTTATATTTACTCTAATACCACCCCTCAAGTTGGACGAGGGAGGAGGCCTAACTTGTCGCGTTGATGAAGGAAATCGGCCATGGAAAGAGACTTGGTGAGGCAGTCAGATAATTGATCACGGGCATTAACATGTGCAATACGTAACAAACCCTGCTGAACCTGATCTCGAATAAAATGGTAATCAATCGCAACATGCTTCATGCGAGAGTGAAAAACCGGATTCAAGCAAAATTGAGTGGTGCCCAGATTATCACAATAAATTACTGGTGTGCCTGAGGACTGAACATGAAGGTCACGAAGAAGAAAAGTTATCCAATTAATTTCAGCAGTAGCAGCCGCAACCGCCCTATATTCAGCTTCAGTTGAGGAGCGGGCAATGGTCGTTTGTTTCTTAGAGCTCCAAGAAATAGCATTCTTACCAAGATATATCACATGTGCACTAGTGGAGGCGTAATTATCTTTGTCTCCACCCCAGTCAGCATCAGAGAAAGCATGAAGTATGGGGGGTGAATTACGATATAACTGAATGCCATAGTGAGTCGTCCCAGCAACATATCGAAGTAAGCGCTTGACATGAGACCAGTGAACATCAGTAGGAGAGTGCATAAATTGAGACAGCTTATTGACCGCAAAGGCTATGTCAGGGCGAGTAAAAGTGAGATATTACAGACTACCAACAACCATATGATAGGTGGAGGGATCATCCATAGGAGTGCCAACGGTAGCCTTTAAACTAGAGATATCAGCAGGAAGAGGCGTAGTGGTGGGGTTGGCATCCTGCAAATTCAATTTAGTGAAAAGCTCTGTGATATACCTTTTCTGAGACAACACCAACCCAGGAGCATTAGGAACAACCTCAATCCCAAGGAAATATGACAGATGACTGAGGTCCTTGAGAGCAAACCGCGAACCAAGGCGTTGAATAAATTTCTCCAATGCAGCCGAGTCATTTCCTGTGATAATGAGATCATCGACATAGACAAGAACATAAATGAGCAGGCTACCATGATGATAAACAAATAAGGATGTGTCAGCCTGTGAATTTTTGAAGTTGCACTCGGTCAAAAAATGCTTTAATTCATCATACCAAGCCCGAGGGGCTTGCTTTAAACCATAGATCGCCTTTTTAAGCCTGCAAACATGATTAGGATGAGAGGAATCAAGAAAACCAGCAGGCTGGGCTAAATATACCGCTTCCTTTAAATGACCCTGCAAGAAAGCATTATTAATATCCAATTGTCGAAGAGACCACCCCTGCGTTAAAGCAAGAGTGAGGACAACCCGGATAGTAGTAGGCTTTACAACCGGGCTGAATGTTTCATAGTAATCAATGCCAGGGCGCTGTGCAAAGCCCTTGGCAACAAGGCGAGCTTTATAACGGTCAACTGAGCCATCAGACTTGTGCTTTAACCGAAATATCCATTTAGTGCCAATTATGTTAAGAGTAGAGTCGTAAGGAACAAGATCCTAGGTTTGATTGCGCATCAAAGCGTCATATTCCTCTTGCATTTCATTTCTCCACTGAGGTATTTTTAAAGCTTGAGCAACAGAGGTAGGTTCAGAGATAGGCGGGGAAGAAAGGTGAGCATGGAGATTCAGATTTTGGATTTGTTTATGAATGTTATTTTGGGCTCGAGTACGCATAGGAAGGGAGGGGGGAGGAGGTGAAGGAGGGGGTGTTGAGGCCGAGGGTGGGGAGTTGGGGGGGTGCCGATGGGGGGTAGTTAGGGGGAGGCCAGAGGAGAGGCCGGGTTCGGTGTAGAAGGGGGAGTGGGTAGCCAATCCGAGATAACCAGGGAAGATGAGGTGAAGGAGGAAACGATGGAGGAAGTGAGGAATGGAAAGCCAGTTTCTATGAATTTGACATGACGAGAAACATAAAGGCGGGAATCAGCAGGATCAAAGCAGTAATAGGCATGCTGGTTGAGAGCATACCCAAGGAAGAGACAGGGTTTGAAGCGGGATTGATGTTTGTGATCAGTGTAGGGGCAAAGCCAGGGATAACATAGACAACCAAAGACACGGAGTTTTTGATAGTTTGGATTGGTGTAGAAGATGTATTCGTAAGGAGATTTCATTTGAAGAACAGGAGTAGGCACACGGTTGATGAGATAGACAGCGGCTGCGAAGGCATAGGGCCAAAGTAGCAGGAAGAGAGGCATGAGAGAGGAGAGCGAGGCCAGTTTCAATGATGTGCATGTGGCGACATTCAGATATGCCATTGTGCTCAGGAGTGTGGTATAAAAATAAATCCCATTCGTAGCTAAATAATCACGCATGCCAATAAACTCAACCCCATTATCAGAATAAAGAATATTAAGTGATTGATCAAAGAATTTTTCAACAATGGCGCGAAAGCGAATAAAAGTATTTGCCACATCAGATTTGCGAGTAAGTGGATAAAACCAGATATAACGAGTAAAATGATCAACTAAAATGAAATAGTACTTGTAGCCGTCAGTAGACAAAACAGGGGAGGTCCAAAGATCCGTAAACACTACTTCAAGAGAACGGGAAGAGGATAAAGTAGATAAAGTAAGAGGGAGTTTATGACTTTTATTTTCTAAACAAGCAGTACAATGGGAAAAAGCAGAGGGAGTAGTCTACAAAGCATAATGACTAATAATTTTATTAAAAATAGCTAGAGCAGGATGACCCAAGCGATGATGCCAAACGGAAGTGTTGGCTTTATTGGAAGCAAAAGCAAGAATAGGCTAAGATGTCCACTCATAGAGACCATGCTTAACTAGACCACAGAGGAGAGTGGTCTTCGTCTGAATATCCTTCACAAGAAATTCATGGGGTAAGAATTCAATGGATAAATTATGGGATTGACATAATTGAGAAATAGATAGCAAATTATGAGACATATGAGGAACACACAGCACATCATTGGCAGATTCACTGTCCCTTGGCAGATTCACTGTTCATTGTTAGGGTTTCAACCTCGTTCGTTTCTTGCTCTCCAAGCTTCACCGACGAGTTTTCAGCCTGATTTTGGTTGTAACTAGGGTTCTTTTTCGACAAGGGCAGGCTTACTGTTGCTCCGGTGGGGCTCGATGACGGAGCCACCTAACTTGTCCGATCATCCTAAGCCTCCGGACGCCACTTGCCAACCTGCAAAAATCCTATCGCGGTTTGCTACCACGAGCCCGGCAAACAGAGATACCAGATTTTGGCGTGTATGGTACGTGCAAAGGTGAGCCGCTTTTCTTCGTCTCTCGTAATGAACTAGAGATACTTTCACGTCCATTTGCGAATGCATTGGTGGCCCGATTCCCTGACTACAGGCCTCGTATCGAGGATATTCGTAAGTTTTTCTTGCGTCTTGATCTGAAAGCTACTTGTAAAGTAGGTCTTCTTGATACTAAACACGTCCTTGTCCATCCGGGTTGTCAAGAAGATTATAATAGACTCTTTACTCATCGTGAATGGTTTATGGGATCAAATCGTTTTGTACTTTCTAAATGGACGATAGATTTTCACTGCAATGCTGATTGCTCATTGGTCCCTATTTGGTTTGAACTCCCGGGTCTCCCCCTTCCTTACTTTAATCCGAAATATGTGAGTAAGATAGGTGGCTTGATAGGTAGACCATTACAAACCGATGTCGCTACCATCGATTTGAGGAGACCGTCGGTCGCCGAGTTCTTGTTGAGGTTGATATTTTAAAACCACGGTGTACTCGTATTTGGTTGGGTGAAGATGTCCATAATGGCCAGTGGCAAGAAGTTAACGCAGAATTTTGGCCTGATTATTGTAATTTTTGCCATCGCATTGGTCATGCTGAGGTGAAATGTCGGCGGAAAAATCCACCACCGGAGAATGTGCGGAATAATTCGGGCATGAGCAATGGTCAACCGAGGAAGACTGACAGGCATAATTCTGTAACAAATCTGACTAAGCCTCAACAAGTCTATCAAGTGAAACAACATAGTATTGTGACTCCAATTAATCCGTCTGATTTGCACATGAATAGTGTGACTACGGCTGCTGGTCCTTCTACGAGCAATACTTCTCTTCCTTTAGCCTCAAGTCCGCAACCTGTTAATATTACGCATAATTCATTTAGCATCCTTGAGGCACTTACTGAAGAGGAACTAATGGAGACTTCTCACCAATCTCTTCTTAAAGAAGACCGCGAAAGACAAAACGAAAATCGTCCTCACTCGGCCGGCTATGGATCCTCTCGGCAGGTGGTCCTCACCGAATTAAAGGATTTCCATGAGACGCTAGAGCAACGTTTTAAGCAGTCGGGCATTAGGCGGGATCAACCAACTAGCCCGGCACCTAATATTGTGGGGACTGCACCTGATATTCTACAGTTGGAACCGTGTCCAGTGGAGGGTCAGTTGGCGTTGGCTTTAGTTCCGCCCTCCACTGATCTTCCTGGCTCTCCTATTGCCGACAACCCGAGGAATGAAGGAGAGGACATTGACACAGTTGTGTTAGCAAATGAAGATCAAGGTCCTGATGAGGACAAATCGGATGGTCCCTCTATGATCAATGCTACGGCTAAAAAACGGAGGAAAAAAGGTAAATCGACAACCACTTCGGATTCGGCTCCATCTCAAGCTTATCACCTTCGGTCTTCCAATGTTTAGTCCGATCAACATTTTATTTTGGAATGTTCGAGGTATTGGTAATGTCTCTTCTCAAACTTGTCTCAAAAATATTTGTAGACGTAATAATGTTAAAATTTTAGTGTTGATTGAACCATTGTGTTCTGCTAATCTTTGTTCCCCCATTCGGCTTAAACTGGGATTTGACTACTCTCAATCTCTGTTGCGAGGTAAAATTTGGTTTCTCTGGACTGGGGTTACTTGCTCGCTATCCACGGACTGTGATCAAATGTGCTCGGCTGAGGTCACGGATCAGAATGGCGACATGTTTTTGGTGTCCGCATTTATGCGAAGCACTCTCGCCAAGCTCAGACTCTCTTTTGCACGCGTTAAAGCTCGGGAAGAGGTTAATACACGGCCGTGGCTTCTAGGGGGAGATTTTAATATTGTTCGGATGCTGGAGGAAAGGAAGGGTGGAGCCCCCTAGGGCTAATGACATGTTGGACTTTAATGAGTGCATTCAAATGGCTAATCTTACCGAGGCGTGCTTTGAAGGCTCGCAATTTACATGGCACAATCGGAGTATGTGGCAACGTCTTGACAGGGTGTTCTTTAATGAGGCTTGGTTGGACCATTTTAACGTGACAAAGGTTTTACACTTACCAAGGGTTCACTCGGATCATTGCCCTTTGCTTGCTACTTGTGGCTCTATCACCGCTCGTAAGTCTTCCTTTCGGTTTCTTAATGTATGGACGGATGACGGATCTTTTATGATGTGGTTAAATCTGTGTAAAATTTGAACCGAGTTGGTCAAGGAATGGGGCTCATGGCAACTAAGATGAAGAAGCTTGGGTATAAGCTTACTTGAGTGGAATCGCACTTTGTTTTGGGAATATTTTCGATAACACACGTAAAGCGCCATGGAGGTCAATGTTAAAACATTGAGGCATGATCAAGTCGGGTCTCTTGATACCCGTGTGGATCTCGATAGGGCTATTATGGACTATGAGAGATGCAACAATATTGAGACTCGATTTCTTAAGCAGAAGGCGCGATTAAATGGATTGAGGCGGGGGCGCCAATAGTAAGTACTTCCATGCTATTTGCAAGCAACGGCGGAATCAGAACTATATCCATCGTATTAAGGCAGAGGCTGGTAATTGGATTGACAATCAAGACGAGATACGGATTTCTTTGAAGACCTTCTTTGAAAACCTTTTCACGGCTAGTCGGACGGGGATTGGTGCTCCTTTGAAATCATTTATCCTTCCTCAAATCTCTGAGGATCAGAATGCGAGCCTTATTGCGACCCCTACGAGTGAGGAAATTCACAATATTATTCTTTCCATTGATCCGGATAGTGCTGCGGGTCCTGATGGCTTCACCTCTCACTTTTTCCGATCGTGTTGGGACATCATTAAGCATGACATGACTAATGCCGTTTCTGACTTTTTCCTCGGTGGTCACCTTCCACGTTATTTTTCCACGTCTTCGATTATTCTTCTTCCAAAGAAGGTGGGGGCTGATTGTTGGAAAGATTTCCGTCCTATTAGCTTGTGCCTTTTTTCTCCAAGATCATCACTAAGATAATCACTCAACGGTTGAATGCGTATCTCCTATCGCCGGTGGCGAGACCACCACCAGAGCTTTGTGCCAGTCGTTCCATTACGGATAATATTCTTTTAGCTCATGAGTCGTGTAAGGATGTGAATAAGAAGATCCGCACTCTAACATTTTGCTTAAGCTTGACATGGAGAAAGCTTATGATCGAATGGAATGGGGTTTCATTATGCAGATTTTGAGGATGTTTGGCTTTCAAGAGCCTCGTGTGGATCTCATCTTCCGGACTTTGGCGGATAATTGGTTCTATATCCTTCGAATGGCATTCCGTCACCCTCCTTTCATGCGACTCGTGGCGTCAAACAAGGTGACCCTCTTTCTCCGCTCTTTTGTTCTTGCAAAGCAGAGTATTTTGGGAGGCTTATTAATGATTTCATGATCGCCAACCCGGGTATGCATTATCATTCAAAGTGCGGGGATACATTACTTGGCTTTTATGCGGATGATACGATTCTTTTTACTCGATGCAATAAGAAAGGTCTTAAGCGTCTTAAGGAGGTTTTTCAGCATTATGAAATTGTTTCGGGACAACGAATAAATGCGAGTAAGAGCACGTTCATTGGCCATAAGTTGCATGCAACTCAACTTCGTTGGATCCAGAATGCGTTGGGTTTTATGAGGGAGAATATGCCTTTTCGTTATCTTGGTGCTCCTCTTTTTCGAGGACGGAATAGAATCAGCTACTATCAAGACATTCTTGACAAGGTTCATCATCGGCTTTTTCATTGGGGAAGTCGGCTGCTGTCGTTTGGAGGTAAACTTATATTCTTTGAGGCATGTGTTAACTTCTATTCCGATTTTTATCCTTCAAGTTTTGGTCCCTCCTAAAGAGGTTATTCATCGGTTACATCGTCTTTTAACAAATTTCTTTGGGATGGCGGACCCAACGGGAGCCATATTCACCGGACGTCGTGGGAGAGTGTTTGTAAGCCTCTACGGAGGAAGGGGGGTTTAGGGTGCGAAATCTTTTTGAAGTTATGGATTCCTTTGCGGTTAAATTGTGGGTTCGTCTTCGGATGAGACAGGGGATTTGGGCCCGGACTATCTATAGTACTTATATTGCGGATCAGTCGCCCCTGCAAGCTTCCCTCCCCAGGAATCCGACGCAGATGGTTAAGAAAGTTTGGCAAGTGCGTGATATTGCTGAATATGCTATCACGTGGAAGGTCAATGCCGGTAATATAGATTTTTGGAGAGATAAATGGATGAACATTGATTTGGGCGATCCTCCGGACAACGAATTTAGGAAGGTGAAGGATTTCTTTGTGAATGGGAGGTGGAATGTTCCTCTTTTACAAGAGCATCTTCCTCTACATATAGTGGATGAGATTCTATGCATGCCATTTCGACTGACCCAGGAAGACGAGTTGATCTGGATTTTAAATTCAGATGGGCATTTCAGTACTAAGTCGGCGTGGAATATGCTACGGTCTCACAAACCGGTTCGCCCTCTCTTCAAGTTAATTTGGAACAATATGTTACCTCTAAAGATTTCTTTCTTCTGCTGGAGACTAGTCAATAATGTTCTTCCTACAGATTTGAACATTCAGCGGCGTGGTATTACTTTGGTTTCTAAGTGTTTTGCGTGCCAGCAAGGGGAAGATCTTCGTCATATTTTCATTGAGTGTCCTTTTGCCCAGTCTATCTGGATTCACTTTATGAGTCAATTTGGCCTTCGTTTCACTCCTACTACTGGGATTATTCCTATGTTTAATTTCTGGATCAACTCTTCGGCCCACATATATAATCTGCGCCTTCTTGTACCGGTTATTGTGTGTCGGGGCATCTGGACGGAGAGGAATAAGTGTAGACATGACGATTTTTTTCCGTCTGTTCAGCGTACCATCATTCTCATTGAAAGGATGATTAGACAGGTAGCTTTCCGAAAGGTTGTTGATCGTAAACATATTGGGATTGATTGGGATGTTCCTTTTTTCAAGCCTTTCAAGGTGAAAACTCGGCCCAAGCGTCGACTGATCCAATTACGGTGGAATCCTCCCCAAGTCGGTCGGGTGAAGCTCAATGTAGACGGTAGTGTCAGAAATGGAGTGGCTTATGGGGGTGGAATTATTCGAGATTCGCATGGAAACTTTGTCGCTGCGTTTCATGCTTGCTTCGGCCATGGGAATGTTCTTGATGCTGAAGTAAAGGCGCTGCTCTTTGGTATTCGGTTGCGTCCACATGCTTTGCCTCTTGGTATTGAGACTGACTCCATTTTTGTTTCTCGTGTGATATCCGGAAATCATAGTGGAGGTTGGCCCCTTTGCATCTCGATTGGTCAGATTTCGGCTTGTCTTCGGGACATACCACACAATATCTCTCATGTGTTTCGGGAATGTAATAGAGTGGCGGACAGCTTCGCCGCTATGGAAGGAGATGATATGACGTTTAATCATCTTGACGATGTACCTAATCATATTCAACAGCTTATTAGTGATGATTTACATGGCCCTCCTCTTATTCGACATGTTGCAGACAACTAGGGAAGCACTCTTCACTTGTGAAAGAGGGGAGACGACTTTTCCACATCGACGTTGTCATGTTTGGATGCGAATGGCTCCTTCAACCTGGAAGCACCCCTCCTATTCTAGTTGGGGTGCAAATCAGGTGTTTTCTATCCATCGTTTATTCATTACTTGGCACATAGTACACTTTTTCACTGATTTTTATGCTTTTATGTCTTGGCGGCGATCAGGCACCTCTTCCGAGACATGGTGGCGTCGATTTACTGAAGCACCCCTATCATGATGTTAGGGGTGCAATTCAGTGTACATGTTCCTCTATGGGATCCTTGCTTGGACCGGGCATTTTTATTTGAAGGGGACGCATATAAGCAGACAATTGGCGGTCGACGGAAAGGGTTCAATGCATAGGACCGGGATTGGCATTCAACTTTGGAGGCACCCCTATCATCCTGTTAGGGGTGCAATCCAGGTGTCCTTGTTCCTTTCTTGGGTTATTATCTTCTTTGGTTATTTTTGGGGTTATCATTTTTCTCCTATGCTAGGTGTAACCATCCGGGTTGTAACAGCAAGGACAAGGTGGAGAAGGCGTATTCTATCGTTTTTTCTGCTTCAGCGCTTGTTCGAGGCTTTGGCTCATACATTGGTCGGAGACACGGGCTATTTTTTTCCTTGGAATTGCTATGCGGATTCAACCATGCTATCTTTTGTGCTTAAGCGAAGACAAGTCTCGAGTGGAGGATAATTATGATGTGTTTGATCAGAAATTTATGGTGTCGGGATTTTGGGGTGCATAGAGCGAGTACTCTTCCCTATGTGCTGGATTTTCCTACACTGGGTTTGCCACGCATAGGGTTTAAGGAGGCCATGCTATGCACTCTATCACGTACTTGGGGCGGGCCGGGATGTGGCATTGACTTTGTAGCACTTTATTATTTTCCATTTTAATAAAAAAAAAGAGTCATTTTCAAAAAATAAAATAAAATAGAGGTGGAACCAGTATGCGTAATGTTTAGACCGTTGCCATCACCAACCATGACATCATCAGTACCCAAATATGGTGTATGCAGGGAGAGATTTTGCAAGTCATTAGAGATGTGGTGAGTAGCACCACTGTCAATGAGCCAAGGACTTGAGCTGGGGGCCGAATCAGTAGGGGCCGGAGCAGTAGGGGTTGCCAAATTAGCCTGGGGTCGATATTGGGGCACATTACGATTATTTTGAGGAACCCTTTGTAACAGTGCCTGCAGAGTAGGACAAAACTTAGCTGAATGACCCTGAACCTGACAATACTGACATTTACCTCCATAAGGACAAGGTGGTCACTGATGATTGTTGGGATTGTATTGCGGCGGCTGAGAGGGGGGTGGCTGTGGTGGCGGGTAGAAGTAAGGGCGAGGCTGCTACTGTGGCGGGTTGAAGGGCTGTTGTTGTTGGTAGAAGTGGCGGCTTGAGGGAGAGGGGCCACGCCAGTTGGGCTGATAATTGGCGGCATTGGCAGCAATAGGGCCGAATGAAGAAGGCAGCGCAGGTGAGGTTGAAGAGACCGTAAAATTGAGCAGTTTTTTCGTGTAATTCCTCAAACATGATTGAATTTTCTCGGGCTTCCACTGCTCTAGCAATATCCTTATATTTATAGCCAATATTATCAAGGATTAATTCAATCAATTCATCATTATGCAGTGGTTTATCTAAGAGTGCCAGTTCATCAGCTTCGTGCTTGATAGCATGCATATACTTTGAAATCGTTTGGGTACCCTTTTTATGGATATAAGAGATTGCCTTACCTGTTTAATCCGACCACGAGAAGCTTTAGCATACGTATTTTTAAGGATCTCCCAGGCTTCATTCGCATTATTGGCAGCACGCAGGAAGACCACAACTTGTGGTGTGCAAGAGGCAATAAGCATATGCAAAATTAAACTGTCTTGACGTTTCCAATTAGCATAATCCGGATTAGGCTTAGGAGCAGTGCCTTCACCGGAAACCATCTTTGGCGGAGCAGCGACGGTGCCATCAACATAACCAAATAATCCATAGCCAACAAGAAGAGATTCAATTTGAAATTGCCATATACTGTAATTGGTGGGATCAAGCTTGATCGGAGTTTGAGTAGTGGAATTAAAAGCAATAGGAGTGAACTCAGCCATGAGAAAGAGATGATACCTACGAAAAGAAGAAAAAGAAAACAAAAAGAGAGGATCTACGAAAAAGAAGGAGGTGGCGGCAAGAGAGGAGGGCGGCGGCGGAAAGGGGGGAGGGTGGCGCCGATTGGGAGAGGAGCAATGCAGGAGAAAAATTAGGGCTCTGATACCATGACAGAGTTGTGAAAATGAGTTGTGTTATTCATAATTGAGTATTACAATATATATACTTACAGTACAATGAATCGAGTCGAGCCTACCTAAACATATATAAAGAATACAATTACAATTTATAATTACAATAATTTATATTTACTCTAATCGATATAAACTCGGAAATCGTTTTTCGAATGATGTTTCGTTAAAATAAATAATTTGAACTTCTTTGAAATGATTTATAACTCGTTCAAATGTCGTACTTATATAAAAAAAATTATATACATACATTGCATTTTGCATCTCCCGCTTAGGCGGCGTGGTTATTGCATATCCCACTTCGGTGGCATGGTACCGTACTACTCCCCTCGTGCGGTATGGTATATTGTACTTGTATCTTTCCCGCTTCGGCGGCTTGGTTAGTTGCATGCTTCAGCGGCATTGTTTCTCGTTCTCGTTCTCGCTCGATAGGCCCACTGAGGGTTTCACAATTGGGTTACCCATGCATCGGGCTTGTGACCGCGGTTGTGGGATCCGAGGCAAGTGGACCCTCCAGAAACCCTAGGAGATTAGGTGTCGGAAGGACGGACTTCACTATAAAAATTTCTGGTTGTGGATATAAGGTGCGTGAAATGGGAGTCATAAGGCAGAGACAATCGTATCAGCTGTATCGATGTCTAGTAATGCAACTTGATGAATTGACGGAACTCGCCTGAACTTTCTTGACTTGTATATGAACCTGACATGTTTTCGTAATGCTCGTGCAATTCAATGTTTATAAAATTGTCTTTCCATTTGTTTTATTATTAAAAAAAGACTTCCGTTGTTATTTCTTAAAGTTGTTCAAGATATTGATTTTATATATATTATTATTAGATATATAATATAACACTCTCACACACGGCTCATACCAGCCATTTGCTGACTCCTCGTTTTTCAGTGTTTCTTTGTATTGTTTTGTTGTTGTTTTTTTTCTTCTTCTATAAATCAAATTAGGTAATGGATCAAGGGAGATGTAATGAGGATGGAAGCAATGACATGGACTGAGATCTAGAACATGCTGCGCAAATTAAGGTTGTAACAATTGTAGTATTTCATTTGTAATTTTTTATAATGGAAATAGTTAGTAATTGATGTAAAATTTATTTTGTGGATTTATTTGTTATATTGGGAATATATTCCTTTTATTGAAGTCGCGACAAGAGTTTCGCAACCCCTCCTAGAATGACTCCAGTGGAGTTAGGGGTCGGGAGTAGGGTATTACAAATTATGTGCATAAATATTTTTCCCCGAATAGTGATAGTAAATAATAACAAAAAAAGAAAATTTTTATTTTAGTTTTGTTAGACTAATCAATTATAGAATGGTTGACCAAAACTTTAATAATAAGATAAATAAAGTCTTCTTATAATTTTAAGGTTCACAATTCATTATTTAATTAGACATATATTTTATCCGCATAAAAAGTCAGATAAACTTATTCTAAGGGTTTGTATTAAATTTATTTTTCTATTTTCTTTGTTCATTATAAACACCGTATGGTTTTTGATCATCTGTGTGTATACTTTGTGTGGACAAATTATGTGCATAAATATTTTTCCCGAATAGTAATAGTAAATAATAACAAAAAAGAAAATTTTTATTTTTGTTTTGTTAGTCTAATCAATTGTAGAATGGTTGACCAAAACTTTAATAATAAAATAAATATATTTTTCTTTTTCATTTTAAAGGTTCATAGTTCATTATTGAATTAGGCATATATTTTATCCGGATAAAAATTCAGCTAAACTTATTCTAAGGGTTGGTATTAATTTTATTTTTCTATTTTCTTTGTTCATTATAAACACTGTATGGTTTTTGTTCATCTGTGTGTATACTTTGTGTGGACAAATTATGTGCATAAATATTTTCCCCCAAATAGTAATAGTAATAGTAAATAATAACAAAGAAGAAAAATTTTATTTTAGTTTTGTTACTCTAATCAATTATAGAATGGTTGACCAAAACTTTAATAATAAGAGAAATAAAGTCTTCTTTTCATTTAAAGGCTCACAGTTCATTATTGAATTAGGTATACATTTTATCCGAATAAAAAGCCAACTAAACTTATTCTAAGGGTTGGTATTAATTTTATTTTCTATTTTATTTGTTCATTATAAACACTGTATGGTTTTTTTTTATCATCTGTGTGTATACTTTGTGTGGGCAAATTATGTGCATGAATATTTTTCCCGAATAGTAATAGTAAATAATTACAAAAAAGAGAAATTTTATTTTAGTTTTGTTAGTCCAATCAATTATAGAATGGTTGACCAAAACTTTAATAATAAGATAAATAAATTCTTCTTTTCATTTTAAAAGTTCACAGTTCATTATTGAATTAGGCATATAGTTAATCCGGGTAAAAGGACAGCTAAACTTATTCTAAGGGTTGGTATTAATTTTATTTTTCTATTTTCTTTGTTCATTATAAACACTGTATGGTTTTTGATCATCTGTGTGTATACATTGTGTAGACAAATTATGTGCATAAATATTTTTCCCCGAATAGTAATAGTAAATAATAACAAAATAGAAAATTTTTATTTTAGTTTTGTTACACTAATCAATTATAGAATGGTTGACCAAAACTTTAATAATAAGATAAATAAGTCTTTTTTTTCATTTTAAAGGTTCACAGTTCATTATTTAATTAAGACATATATTTTGTCCGGATAAAAAGTCATCTAAACTTATTCTAAGGGTTGGTATTAAATTCATTTTTCAAATTTCTTTGTTCATTACAAAGACTGTATGGTTTTCGATCATCTGTGTGTATACTTTGTGTGGACAAATTATGTGCATAAATATTTTCCCCGAATAGTAATAGTAAATAATAACAACAAAGAAAAATTTTATTTTAATTTTGTAAGACTAATCAATTATAGAATGGTTGACCAAAACTTTAATAATAATATAAATAAAGTCTTCTTTTCATTTTAAAGGTTCACAATTCAATATGAATTTTTATGTGTTTTAACTAAAGTGTTGTAAAATCAATCATTTCGTAGTAGAGGTAGTTTCGTTTTTTGGAAATAGTTTTTCTTTTCTTTTAGTTTTTTTCTCCCAAGTTGTTGAAAAACCAACATGAGGTTGTTAAGAGCCTATAAAAAAAGGCTCCCAGGCATCCTGAGAATTCATTTTTCATGTTTTAGTTATTCTCGGCCTGTTGTACCGTCTGGTCTCCCGGGAAAGTGCCCTAGACAAAGTTTCTAGGCAATTTAGTTGACTTGTTGGTTTCGTTTCTGCAGATCAGAGCATTGATTATGAAGGAGTTTTTGATTCCATGAGTAGTTTCGAATTTGGATTCATCTTGTGAAGGTAAATATCGTAGTTCCTCGTTTATTTTATAGTTTCGATCTTGTTTGAGTTAGAATCGTAGTTTTGATGTTACAGTTTATTCGTACATTCGCAAGAGTTCAAAGTTTAACCGTAGATTGTTCGATGTACTTGGTGCGACAAATTTTGTACTAAAGCCTCTTGATTTTTCAGTCTAGCATCGTTCTTCTGACAATACTACATGGAATTGGCACTAAGCTCGCTCATGGACTTCATCAGTTGATTGACTGTACCGGTCTTGGTTGAGCTCAACCTATCCATAGCTTCTTCCCAACCATCGGATTGATTTGACCGAGGTAGGAAACCACCAGTTTGTTTCGGTCTCTCGCCACCGTTAGGATCTCTATATCAAAAATCAAGGTGATCGTGATAACCCGGCCGATATCTGCCCCCATAAGGATTTCCTTGCCTTCCCAAATAATTCACATCCTAAGTGTTGGTTACATCCAATCCTTTAACTTTCTCCACTTTGGCAATGCGATCTTGCATGCCATCCATCTTCTCATTGATCACTAACAGATGGTATAAAATCTTTTGAGAGGCATCCTCTCCGAATACGCCTTCAGTTGATCGTGCAGTTTCAACTTCGTTTGTTCCCCATTGACTTGTAAGGGCTATTTGTTCCAATTTTCCAAGTCTTCTTCAGGTGATAACAAGGCAAAAAAACCTGTTGCTTAACGCATATACCCTCATCTTCTCACTCGGCCGCAATCCATGGTGTACATGTGCATCCTTACTGGCAAAATGACATCATGATGTGGGCACCTTCTTTGTGCTTCTTTAAATCTTTCCCAAGCCTTTTCGAACGTTTCATTTGGATTCTGCTTAAAATTCATGATCTCTTGTCTCATTTGGATTGACTTCCCATGTGGACAATACTTATTCATAAATTTCTGCAGTAGATCCCTCCAAGATTGGATAGTACCTGTTATTAGAGACAAAAGCCATTGCTTTTCTTTATCCTTCAATGTGAAAGAAAACAACTTCAACTTGATGTTGTCCTCTGGAACTCCTGCTGGCCTGACTGTGCTGATTATTTCTAGAAAGTTGGGGACAAGAACACTCGGATCTTCATTCGTCATTCTGTGAAAGGTAGTGTAATTGGTCACCATTTGAATAACATTAGTCTTCAGGTGATACACATATGCCGCATTATCTGGCTGAACAATTGCTGGCACAAACTGCTCAATCATTGGCAATGCATAACTCTGTAGTGTTCTTCTTTCTGTAGGTACAACTGCTCCTGCTCTTTTTCCATTGGCACCGTTCTCTCCATTCACTTCGTTCTGCTGTCCATTAACTCCGTTTCTTTCTACCACCGATTCATCGGGATATTCCAAAGGTCGAATCTCCTTATCTCTATCTATTTCACTTCCTTCGTGCGAACTCACGTCGTCCACCAGCCTTTCAGATCTTTCTCGAGCTTCCTTTCGCTTCTTCTTGGAAAACTTTTCAATCTCAAGTATGAATCTCTTTAGCTTGGCTGCTGAATTCCTTGTGGCATACTACAAGACACAAAAGAAAGAGAAAAGGTTAGTAACTTCCTCATGGCGCGCTACACTCTCGCTATCGACTTTAAAATAAACAGACTTTGACTAACCCGACTCTGACCGAACAGAAACGATTCTGTTAATTTCTAAACTCTCGCAATTGCAGGAAGGGCTCTCGCAATTTTGAGGCAAAAATTACCAGAAACGAACCGAACAGACACTGAACGACTCAAATATTCACAAAACAGACTCAATAAACAGAGATTAAATAATTTATAGAAAACAGAATATCTACACGTTCTCTATTTTGAATTAAAAAGTATTTTTGACACGAATCCCCGGCAATGGCACAAAAAACCTTGATGCGTCGTGGATGCGCAATCACAAACTACTAGCAATAGTACTAGGTCTATCGTAGCGTAGTGAACGGCGTAGCAAGGATGTCAAATCCACAGAGATTCGTAAAAATGCCAACCAAAATCAAGAACAAAAAAGGCGGTCAACGACCAACAACGGTGCAAAAAAGTAGATAGTGGTACCAATCAATCACAAGATCAATTAAACAACAATCCAACACAATGAGTTTCAATGTATTAGTTCCTAATTACGAATTATTAGTTATTTCCCCCAATCTATGCATTGATCTACCCCGTGGTGAATTTTAGATATTTAACAACTACGAGTGCTATCCCCCTAATATTACTCTACTTCCATGGGACAGACAGTAGGTGCCTATATGCAATGAACCTCCTTTGTTGGTGGTTTAATTCATATGCAATAAGATCTAGGAATAGCCGGCTCAAGACCGAGGGCATCCTTAAGCATCTAGCAAGGATTGACTAGCACGTTCCTACGGATCGATCAAGACCATGTCCTAACTAGCATTTCACCTTGTAAGTCCTTCATGCTAATTTACAAAAACATTCAAAAAGTTGATCAGGCTATTAACATGTAAATTAAATATGTCGATCAGACGTAGCTTGCGCCGATTATCTTGAATTAGGGTTTACTAGGTATCTTGCAATTGCGATAAAGACCGTCTCCCTTGCGAGAGAGCGCAACATCTATTCCATGATTTCTTCACCAAAGATTCAGATCTACACATACATGGCGCAAATAAACTAACTACTACATAATTAGAACTAAATTAAACAATCAAAGCATACTAATCACATGGAACAATGACAGATCTACATCTAGAAAAAGACAGAAAACCATTCCCTCTAATATGAGCATAGATCCTCCACAGATCTCTCCGTAGGAGGCGAATCCGTCGGATCCTCCAGTTGAAATACGCCTCTTGCTGATAACGAACATGTTATAAAACTAAATAAAGAACAAAGAAAAAACATGTATAAAGACAAAGTATGCAGAATAATGAAAAATGCTTATTTATTATTCGGGGTATTTATAGTAGGGGAGACAACTTATGGAGAAGAATGAATAATGCTTGTGTATTATTTGGGGCATCCTTTCAATAAAGTAGTCAAACTAGAAATTCTACGTAAATCAAATGAATAATAGATAATCCCTAAATTTTATCTTTTACATACCAGCACACACCTTATTCATATTTTAAGTATTCATTATTTTTAATCAAATCTCACTTCTTCTTTTTTCCACAAACGAAAGTTTATTGAGAAAACTGGACTAACGCTGGAAATACAACCGGAAGGAGCTGGACAAAGCCACCACCCGGTGGTCTACAGCAAGAACTAAAGTAACATAGATCGACCAAACCTAAAACACCGCAAACAACAAAGTCAAATAATGGATTATAAGAGGCGTGCTGAGCAGATATGAATAAAATATTCATCAACGATAAAAGGTTGCTCAGACAGAGGTCCCCATAACAATCCATTATTCAACAATTCAACAACAAAAACATAACAGAATACATAATAGCTAAATTAAAATACACATAAAGATTCCTACAAAACGACTCTCTTCCAACGGAACTAACGCCGGAAAGTTGTTGCCCCACCATCGCACCACCGAGACCCACCACCGGAACAGAGATAGCCCGTAAGATAAGCATTCATCTCCACTCGGATAGCAACAGACGGATGGAACCGAAGGCTAAACGGAAGACGACAACCAAGCTGCCGACTATACCAAGCCAAACCGGATAACCACGCCCAAGATCTATTCAGGACGACATAGATCTAACCACCACCACCACCACATACAAGAACTAAAGCTTGCAGAGAAAAGGTAAGGAAGGGGCTGAGTCTCCCGATGAAGTGGAGGCAAAGCCTTCGAGCAGCCCCAAAAAACGGAAGAGAACTTAGTAAATCGACCGACATCTAACCACCATGCTACAAGAAGAACTTTCGTCCAGCCTGCTCCACCATGGAACATACGAACTGAGATCCGGCGAAGCTAGGAACGGTAGATCCGGTAGCCAAAATCCTGAAACTATCACCGAAAACCACCCTCCACACCAAAGTATGTCCAATAGATCTATCATTCATCATTGAGAAAGGGAGGAGGCAAGATCCGGCAAAATCCCCACGACCCAAATCGGAAAGGTAGAAGATGTAAGAATTATTTATTTTGTAAATAATTATTTATGTGGCCCTCTAGTTATTGTGATATTATTTTTGTTATTATAATATTATTGTTGGCAAATAATTGGTTTATTATTTATTATATCAGAAATAGAAAATCCTATGATGGCTAGGGTTTTTATTCTAGAGTATTCTATAAGCTGGTGGGTCCCTTTGTCTCACCTATATAAAGAGAGCCTGTGTACCATCAAAAGGCATTTTCATTCAGTAATAGGCAGAGACTAGAAGACTCACATAGCAAATATTTCTCTCTCCCTTGTGCGACACTTTCTATTAGGGTTCTAAGGCAGCGGCTATCGGCTGAGCATAGGGGAATCAACACATCAATCGGATACTATGCCTGGAGGTACAATCCTTATTATATATTATTGTAGATCTAATTGTAGATCTAAATCTAACATGTGGTATCAGAGACAGGTTTACTTTTAGTCATTGTATCTGATTATATATCGTTGTTTTGACAATACGAATCTGTGATGCTGTTTCGTCCTTTGGCTGGAGTCATATTTGTTTTCTCGCATGAATATTAGTTAGCAAGAATATATATGTATACGTATCTGCTTTCTCGCTTGAATAATGCTTCCGCTGCGCTTCTCGTGCTTATATATATATATTGTCACTCTCTGCCGTCGCCGGAATTTAACTTCCCGGCATACTGGAACAACATAAAACCGTTCGATCTAAAAATATAAACAAATATTGTAAGCCAATGTTGTTTGTTGTCATATATTTGTTTGATCGATTGATACACTTTTCCGTTTTGTAAGCTAATCACCGTGATTGTAGTTGAATCGACAACCTAATCAAGGCTATATCGGTAGCCGTTTTGCACCAGATTATTTTCTTCATATTGATATATAAAAATAAAAATAAAAGGAGGGAGAAGAGGATATTGATGGTGGATTGGTTGAACAACACGGCTGATAATGGTGGCGTTCTTATATCGCCGGCGGACTTTTGAATACAGCGGCAGTTGTCTCCATTTTTGCTGTACTGCCGACGCCGCTATTTTTGTTTTCAGATTATTAGGGTTGTCGTGCATACAGGCTTTAATAATATATGTAAAATAGATTAATTTATATTTTATTAATCCTCAGCTGCTGTCCTCCTTTTCTCGTTCATATGTATGTGCATGAATATAAAAAAAATATTAGTAACTGCCGGCCAGTATTCCTTTAAGAACATTAGGTTGTTACTTTCACATATGTGTTTTGGGCCGAGAATCGTATTTTATTTTGTACAAAGTAAAGTAGTTCGACCCGATTAGTGGCATTTTCATTAACATACAGTCTGTTATGAAACTGTAAATAATTTAATATATTTTTGTTTCACATTTATAATTTGCGATTATAATTGTCGGGAGGATATGATCTGAATTAGTCCATTAATGACTCCCATAAGTATTCATCATTTTGTTAAATTATGTATACATTTAGAGACTAATTGATCATACATTGTGTATCACATTGAGAAATTATTATTTTTTATGTATTTTGGAGTAGCCACAGCATATGGAGTGCATATAAAATAATAAATAAATTATTCACATATTGATACATGATTAAAATAGTGATACATACCTATTGACCAATTAATTCATTTAAATAATGCTCGGCCCCACAGGGAAGCAATTATTTTTATGAGATTAATTGAAATAAGATGAAAATTAATATTAGAAGGGGATTTTCTTATGCCCACAGGTACAGATTGTCCTGCTTCATTAATTAATTAATTCTCAGTCTTATTATTTTGAAAGTAAATTCTATGTACTGATTACAACCTCTACCCACAGGAAGGTTTTGAATTTACTAATTTTAAGAATTGACATTTGTTGATTCATTTTGAATGTATGCTTCATAACTTATACGTTTGTTATTTATTGTCGTGGTTATTTTCAGCTTTACCTACGACTGCATTTTTCGATTCATCTGTCATTCCAATGTTAACTGGTGAAAAATTTCGGTGAATGGAAAGAGGCTATTCTCTTGACATTGGGTTGTACGGACTTGGACTTGGCAATCCATAAGGATGCACCACCAGCACTTACGGAATCAAGTACGCCAGAAGAGAAATTGGCTCATGAGAGGTGGGAGCGATCTAATCGCTTATGTTTGATGCTCATGAAGTCCAAAATCTCTAAGCCATTTAAGAGCTCCATTTCTGATACAGGCAAAGCGAAATCCTACTTGGCTGCTATTGAGCAGCAATTTATCGCATCTGAGAAGTCTGTTGGGAGTGCCCTAATGAAAAAGCTGTCATCAATGGTGCATGATAAGAAACGCCCTGTGCGTGAGCATATTATGGAGATGATGGATATTGCTGCCAAGCTAAACAATCTGGAGATTCAGACACGATGCATTCTGGTTCACTTCATTATGAACTCTCTTCCTCTCTGTATATGGGCCTTTTAAGATATCTTACAACACACACGAGAAGAAAAGTGGTCTCATTAATGATTGTTTGACCATGTGTGTGCAAGAGGAAGAGAGGTTGAAAGCTGAGACACATGAAAGTGCCCATTTGGTGTCTCAGTTGAAGAGGACTGGCAAGGAAAAGTTCAAGAAAGACAAAGGCAAAAAGGGTGTCCCTATGAAGAATGCAAACTTTTGGAAAGACAAATGTCTGTTTTGCAAGAAAAAAGGGTCATTTCAAGAAAGATTGCCACAAGTTTAAGTCTTGGCTTGACAAGAAAGGTAATCTTATTTTTGTGTGTCATGAATCTCTTTATGCTGACATTTCGAATAATACTTGGTGGATTGATTCTGGTTGTACAATTCACATTGCCAATACTATGCAGGGCTTCCTAAACCTCAGGAAACCAAAGGAAAATGAGCTACACATCTATTCTGGAAACAAGATGCGTTCTCATGTTGAGGGAGTGGGAAGTTATAAGCTGATTTTGAAGTCTGGTTTTCATTTGATTTTGGAAAACATTCCATCGTTTTCTAGGAACCTTATTTCTGTTTCAAGACTTTCTCGTTTAGGTTATGGCTTTCATTTTAATAATAATGTTGTGGATGTTTTGAAATTCAATAAAGTTGTTGGTTCTGGTTATTTGGATGGAAATTTATTCAAAATTCAGCTAGATTCTATTTTTGAGAATAATTTGTTGTCTTTGCACACTAGTGAAATTGGCAATAAACGTAGTATTATTAATGAGAACTCATCACGACTTTGGCATAAGAGATTGGGAAATATCTCCATTGAAAGAATTAAAAGGTTGGTGAAAGATGGAGTCTTAAAAACTCTAGATTTTTCTGACTATGGAACTTGTATTGAATGCATTAAAGGAAAGCAGACAAACAAGTCCACTAAAGGTGCCAAAAGAAGTTCTCAATTGTTATAGATCATACACACTAATATATGTGGACCATTCACACCCCCATGTCTTAATGGACAAAAATATTTTATCACATTTATTGATGACTTTTCCAGATTCATGTATGTCTACCTTCTGTTTGAAAAGGGTGAGGCACTTGATGTCTTTAAAGTTTTCAAAGCAGAAGTAGAGAATCAAAAGGAAAAGAAGATTAAGATTGTGAGGTCTGATAGGGGTGGTGATAGGTTCACTGACAAGGGTCAAGCTTATGGACCATTTGCACAGTTCCTTTCTAGTGAAGGCATTATTGCACAATACACGATGCCTGGCACACCACAACAAAATGGTGTTGCTGAAAGAAGGAACCGTACACTTATGGACATGGTTAGAAGCATGATGAGCAACTCCAGTCTACCTATTACCTTATGGGGTGAAGCCTTAAAAACCGCTGTGTATATTTTAAATAGGGCCCCCTCTAAATCTGTTCTGAAAACACCTTTTGAAATTTGGAATGGATGGAAGCCCAGTTTGTATCATATGAACGTTTGGGGTTGTCCAGCTTAAGTGAGGGTTTACAACCCACACATTAAGAAGTTGGATGAAAGAACAATTAGTGGTTATTTTGTTGGCTATCCGGTAAACTCCAAAGGGTTTAGGTTTTATTGTCCCTCAAACTCCATCAAAGTTGTAGAGTCACGAAATGCGTGATTTCTTGAGGATCATGAGTCCAGTGGGAGTGGCTCGACTCAAGTGGTGGTATTTGAAGAAGTAAGGGAAACTTCGTCAACACCCTTACATGGAGTAATATTGGTTAATCCTCAACCTAGTCCTCAAGACGGGATTGAGGTGCAACCATTACAACAACCACCGATAGAGGAACCACATGAAGAACCACAAGTGGATAACAATCCTACTAGTCAAGATACGCTTGATCAAGTGGGAGTTAGAAGATCTTCGAGAGTGAGGAGGTCCGCCATTTCTGATGACTATGTTGTTTATCTCTAGGAGTCTGACTATGATGTTAAACTTGATACTGATCCACTATCATTTGGTGAAGCCATGAATGGTATTTTGTCTAACGCTTGGTATGGTGCCATGAAAGAGGAGATGGAATCTATGGCCAAAAACGATGTCTGGGATGTTGTTCCTATGCCAGAAAATGCATCCATTGTGGGATGCAAATGGGTCTTCAAAACTAAGCGGGATCCTTCTGGCAAGGTGGAGCGTTATAAGGCTAGACTCGTGGCTAAAGGGTTCACTCAGAAAGAGGGCACTGATTACCATGAAACATTCTCTCCAGTTTCTATGAAGGATTCATTTAGAATCATCATGGCATTGGTGGCTCATTTTGATTTAGAGCTTCATCAAATGGATGTCAAAAAGGCTTTTCTGAATGGGGATCTTGACGAGGAGGTATACATGTACCAGCCTGAAGGTTTTGATAAAAGAGAAGGGCTTGTTTGCAAGCTAAAGAAATCCATATATGGGCTTAAGCAAGCTTCCCGTCAATGGTATGTAAAGTTCCACAAAGTAATCTCATCTTTTGGTTTTGTTGAGAACGTGGTGGATCAATGTATATACCTTAAAGTGAGTGGGAGCAAGTTTATATTTCTAGTACTGTATGTGGATGACATATTACTTGCAAGTAGTGATTTGGGTTTGCTGCATGAAACTAAGAAGTTTCTGGGTCAAAACTTTGAT
This sequence comes from Gentiana macrophylla, assembly GCA_026214975.1. Classification (NCBI taxonomy): domain Eukaryota; kingdom Viridiplantae; phylum Streptophyta; class Magnoliopsida; order Gentianales; family Gentianaceae; genus Gentiana; species Gentiana macrophylla. Next base: position 80,767,232 of record CM047809.1, on the reverse strand, counting down.
ATGAAAGATATGGGTGAGGCATCTTGTGTCATTGGCATTGAGATCCGTAGAGATAGGTCCATGAGGACATTGGGATTATCTCAGAAGGCCAATATTGGCAGAGTTTTGAAAAGGTTTGATATGCAGAATTGTAGACCCATAAGTTCACCTATTGTTAAAGAGGACAAGTTTAGTGTTAAACAGTGCCCCAAGAATGAATTGGAAATGAATCAAATGAGGAATTTTCCTTATGCTTCCTTTGTTGGGAGCATTATGTATGCACAGGTCTGCACTAGACCTGATATTGCTTTTGCAGTTGGCATGTTAGGCAGATATCAAAGAAATCCTGGCATGGATCATTGGAAAGCTGCCAAGAGAACACTTAGGTACTTGCAAGGTACCAAGGATTTCAAGCTAACATACAGTCACTATGAACATTTAGAGATAGTTGGCTATTGTGATGCTGATTATGCTGGATGTGAGGACTCATTTAAGTCTACTTCTGGATACATTTTCCTATTAGCAGGAGCTGTTGTATCTTGGAAAAGTGTGAAGCAACCTATTGTTGCTTCATCCACTATGGAGGCTGAGTTCATCTCTTATTATGGAGCGACTACACAGGCTTTATGGTTGAAGAATTTTCTTCGTGGTCTTAAAGTGGTCGATTCTGTTGAAAGACCATTAAAGATTTATTGTGACAGTCAAGCTGCAGTGTATTTTGCTAAAAACAATAAAAGTGGAAGTCGAGTTAAGCATATCGACATAAAGTATTTGGTAGTTAGAGATCATATTCAGAGAGGAGATATCACCCTTGAGCATGCTAGCACTTTTGAGATGATTGCTGATCCTATGACGAAAGGATTGACTCCTACTGTGTTTAAGGATCATGTAGTCAATATGGGGCTCATTGGCTGATGTGTTTTTCTGATTTTCGTTGTTTCTACCTTTTCGTTGCAATAAGACCGTTTTCTTTGTTACATGACTATACGCGTATTTTGGTTTCATGTTTTTATGGAGTGTTTCTTTTGAACACATTTGAGTGGACCTGAATGGCATTCATGTTAAGTTCATTCATCAAGTTGCTTGGCTAGTTTGTATTGTACATCGTAATTGTGGAAGGAAATGTTCATATTATAAGGGCACAAACCATAGTTCTTGTACTAATATTGATTAGTTGAAGCATATTTAATAAACCATAGAGTGACACTTTGAGCATGCAAATATTGTAGTCACTTGCTAATGTTGTGCTAACATAACTATTCGGGCCAAGTGGGAGAATGTAATAATTATTTATTTTGTAAATAATTATTTATGTGGCCCTCTAGTTATTGTGATATTATTTTTGTTATTATAATATTATTGTTGGCAAATAATTGGTTTATTATTTATTATATCAGTAATAGAAAATCCTATGATGGCTAGGGTTTTTATTCTAGAGTATTCTATAAGCTGGTGGGTCCCTTTGTCTCACCTATATAAAGAGAGCCTGTGTACCATCAAAAGGCATTTTCATCAATAATAGGCAGAGACTAGAAGACTCACATAGCAAATATTTCTCTCTCCCTTGTGCGACACTTTCTATTAGGGTTCTAAGGCAGCGGCTATCGGCTGAGCATAGGGGAATCAACACATCAATCGGATACTATGGCTGGAGGTACAATCCTTATTATATATTATTGTAGATCTAATTGTAGATCTAAATCTAACAGAAGAAACGGTGGATCTAAGAGCGTTGGGGGTGGAAATGACAAAAAGGCGGTTGATCTGAAAAGGAGGAACACAAAAACAACTAAAACAAGAAAAGAAAACATAGAAAAACTAATTAAAGGAAACTGCCGGCACCGGCGTCTTTCGGTGCCCGGCGCCGGAGAGGCCAATATTTAGACGAGGAAATTGTAGAAAAATCTAGAGAGAGAGAGAGGAAAAGGAAGATGTTCGAAGAATGAAATCTATTGTTTTGCTAATCAAATCTCACTTTGACAATCTAATTTTGACATCAAATCCCAAATTTCTTTTAAAATTCATAACAGAGAGAGTAGTGATGTGTTAGTATTCAGACATAATCCGATTGAGTTAGGCTTAAACTCGAACTGTTCACCAGAAAAGCAAACGTAAGAATCTGCAACATAATTGATGAATCAAACAATTGGTTAAATCCTCACATCATAATGATGCTGAAAGAGAGGGGCTGCCATTCCAGTGGTTGGGTCATTCTATATCATTGCACTAAAATTATCTTTAAACCTTAACCATTTCTTGGTATAGAATCGATCATATAGCTTCATATAAATCTCACATCCTAAGGACAAAATCAAATACAAGTATGATCTATTATCTATAGCTGTTTTCCAACAATGTCGGTGTCGGTGACGTCGCGAACGATTTTCTGCCAAGGGAGGACCATTGCTGCAGCCGGATTCTTCTCCAGACCCCCACCTTCATCTATTATGATCAGTCTAAGGCCCTCGACATGCAGCTTTCCGTGATGGCCGCTTAGTATGATTGTATCCATCTCAATAATGTTCCTTTAGGTTTTAAAAACAAATGCCCTTCAATGTGACCGATGTTCCTCTCATTTAGAAGAGAATGGTAGTGGTTGTTCACGACTGTGAATCCAATATATGGTATTTCCTCTTTCCTTGCATCATAAGTAGCGCCCCGTTCCCGGACACCGAGTCCTTATCCGGAAATCGAAACGTTCGGCACGCATAATATTAAATAAATAATATTACACGTAAGCCTCTACTACGTCGTATCCAATAAAAGCAAACGGAAGCTAAAAAGACTCAAATAAAAGCAAACGGAAGCTACGCAGAAAAAGCCCTAAAACCTGTTTTTCAACCCTTAACCGTATCTACTCGTTTCCGAACATCTTGCACATGAATTATAGCAGAAAAACAGTAGAAAAACATGTCTTTTAAGATCCAAAACAAAACTTAATCCTTAGACATCCTCTAAGCTTAAAACTTGATACAATATGCATCCAAAACAAGATCTATTCTACTCTAAACCACAATTAGATTGTAGGAAGAGCTTCTTACATTTAGCAAGATTATTCCAACAACAAAACTCAGAGAAACAGCAGCTAAAACTGATCTTTCTCTTATCAAAGCTTCAACTTTCTGCAATCAAAACGTTGCCTTCTTCACAACGATTTCGGCGCTCTACTCTGATCTGAAAACCGTCAAGAATTGCTTTAACAGCCGATTGAAAAACTCTCAGCCCTAATGTTTTTGCTCACACACGCAGAGAGTATTTTGGAGGTGGAGAAAATCTGATTTCTAGTAGGTTATAAGAATTGTGGGGATTTATTTTCCTTAAATAGAAAATCCCAAAAAAAAGGATAAAGATCTTATTATCTTCCTTTATAATAAGATAAATCCCAAAAAAAAGGATAAAGATCTTATTATCTTCCTTTATAATAAGATAAATCCCCAAAAAAGGATAATGATCTTATTATCTTCCTTTATAATAAGATAAATCCCAAAAAAAAAAGGATAAAAATCTTATTATCTTCCTTTATAATAAAAATCAGATTTTCCTCCTTAAATATATACATATATATCTCGAAATATATATATATATATAATTTAACAAATACTTAAACTCCGAATAAAAGGAACCGAACCCAATATTTCGTTTTCGCAAAATGACACGTCTGCCCTTTCCCGAAAATCGGAATATTACAAAGATACTCTCATGTTGCAGTGATATATATGTGCCGCCAAGAAAAGAAGCTTATGAATTGAAAATTGTAAGGATGATGATGAATCCCTGATTCCAATTTTTGTAAGATTAAACTGAATGAATTTAAACTCATCAATTACAAAAATTAAAGGCCAAGCCAATAAAACTCATCCAATTCATAAAAAAGGAGTGTGACGTCATGTTTCCGGATACCGGGTCCTTATCCGGAAAAGAACGTCCGGCACGCATATATTACCTCCGTCCCAAAATATAAGTCATCCTACACTTTTAGATTTGTCCCACAATATAAGTCATTCTACATTATCAATACAACATTTATTACTCTTTTCTCTATCATACCCCTAATTTATTATCAATTCAACCAAATTTCATTACTTAACAATTATTGCATTAATGATATAGTCAAGCGGCATTTTAGTCATTATCCTTCGAATTTATAACATATAACCATTTTCGTAATCTGTGTAAAAACCTCTAGTTAGACTTATATTTTGGGATAGAGGTATATAGTACTTTTTATCATAAAAGAATATAAACGTAAGCCTTAGTACGTTGTCATTATCAGAGTACAAGCAGAAATAAATAAAATGGGTGACTCGGGAATATTAAAAGACAAATTAATAGATCGAACGAATTTCGATCCACGTTTAGAAGGAAACAACCATAGACCAACAGTGGAAATTTAATGTTATATATATGAGGAAGATGGAGTTGAATGAAATCAAACCGAAAGAAGAGATGGAAGGACTTCTATTTACCTTGCCTGGTTCTTTATTTGAACAGGTGGTGCAAACCAGACTCAACACATGCACTACTATCATAGCTTTCTTAGGAAACCCAATTGAAATAATCAGAAACAGTCTGAACTCACTTATGTCACAACAAGCCTTACATAATAGAGTTCTAGATGAGTTGTCAGATTTTGTATCTGCAAGGAAAGATGTTTGACGATACGGGATTTCACCCCTCCACGTAGAATTATCTAATTAGTCCAGCTGGCATGTGGAAAAGTCCAAGTGTATTATACACATCGGGTCGAATGTGAGACGTATCAGTGATTACCACAGCAGCCAGCAGATCTTGTAAGTGTCCCATCTCGAACACCCATGTCGGTGTTATACGAGTCGAGACCCGAGTTCCGGCCCAGATTCCTAAGCCCAATATCCAGAGGGTTACTTGAGCAAGGGGCAAGGCCCAGTAAAGGTTATTTATGTCAATAGACCAAACCGCCTTAAATTTAGGGCAGTAGAAGGGCATGTGCCTATAAATACACAGCTCCAGGAACTACGTGAGGCTTGATTCCTGGACATTTACACAGGATACATAGGCAATCCAAGATACATTCTTGGACTCAGCCATAAAACACCAAAAACACCATCTTTACCACAGCATTAGCCTTGCGTATTCTTCTTGACTCACCCTTAGATTACACGTGGCCCTGTTAAACCGGTGGTGCATTATTTAGCATCATCATTTGGCGCTAGAAGGAGGGCATTCTACCGGTGAGTTTGTAAAGATATCGTAATGGCACCACCTGCAAGAAGACAGAAACCAACGAGCAGCAAGAACTTACAGATCGAAGAGCACACGGATTTAGATCCAGCAGGGGTACAAATCCAAGTACCTGAAGTCCCCACTGGATCTAGGCCCGCAGTTGCACAACCACCAAAGCCCCAACTTCCCCCGCAGTTGCAAGACATGGCCGATCACTTGGCGTCTTTGGATGAAGATGCCCTGAAAAAGGTGGTGGCCTCCGCGTTCATAGATAAGGGAATTTATAAGCCCCCCTGATGAGCTCCATTTAGATCCACCGGGTCGAAAGGAGCTCGAGAATGCGAAGGGAAAGAAACCAGTTGATCCTCAAGAGGAACACGAAGATGAAGTATTAATCAGCACAACCAGCGACAAGAAGCATTCTGGACACGAAAAGCAACAAAGGCAAGTCGAGGATAGTATTCGAAACGAGTTTAATCGCATCGTAGGAAAAGACCAGGCTGTAGACTGGCTCGAGTCAACATTCATTTCCGAGATAGAGCAGTACTCGATGCCCGAGTCTTTTAAGCCACCAAAGATGGAACCTTATGACGGTACTACAGACCCAGAGGACCACCAGTATCGATATATATCACTGATGAGATTGAGGAATGCCACCGATGCTAAGAAGTGCCGTGCCTTCGACACCTTGCTTACAGGTCGAGCTCGGGAGTGGTTCCACAAGCTACGACCCGGGTCAATCTCAAGTTTTTTATAGTTGGGGCAGAAATTTCGAGATGCTTTCATCGGGAACAAGAAGTTCCACCTCAGTGCTACTCACCTCATGAACATCAAGCAAGAAAAGGGAGAATCGACTATTGATTGTATGAGGCGTTTTAATCTCAAAGCTATGAAAGTGCATAACGCTAGTGATGCACTTCAGGTTAATTCTTTTGTCGGAAGCTTGCGTAATATGAAACTATACGACAAGTTGTCTAAGAAGATGCCCAATGACATGGACGAATGTGTGAACATAGTCCACAAGTTTTGCCAAGGTGAAGAGGCAGTGTGTCTGCACACCATTTCACTTTGCCTCAACTCGAGAAATGATGCCCAAGGCCAGACCAAGGGTCAGCCTAAGGGTCGGAACGAAGAAGGAAAGTCAAACGTATTCGATCGATTGACCGCACCGATCACGGATCGGCTCAGAAAGAAGGGAAATTTAAAAGATCGAGATTTTATCCCTCTCAACTGATCTCGAAGGGAGGTCCTGGCCATCATGATCAAGACGAACATTGCACAAACACCGAAACCGATGTCCAAAGATCCAGAAAAAAGAAAGAATACCCACAAGTATTGCGACTATCACAAGGATGTGGGGCATGACACAGAAGAGTGTTTCGACCTGAAAAGAGATATCGATGCGTGTATCCAAGAGGGTCAGTTAGATGAGGTGGTCGATAGATCAGAGAAGGACGAGCCCAAGGGTCATCGAGAATATAAGAGAAAGAGTTATAGCGGGGGAAGAGACCGATCGCCATGCCGAGATAATCAGAGGCATCGGCATAGATCACCCGAGCCGAATCGTAGAGATAACCGCAGGGACGATCGTAGGGAAGATCAGAGTCGGGACCCCCACGGGGACAATCGCATCGGATATGATGTGAATACAATTGTTGCCGAGCATGAGTCAGATCGACCCCGATCCAGTCGACAGTCTACAGACAGATCGAGGGAATCCAAGAAACTTAGGTTCACGACAGAGGTGGGTTATGGACCCAAAGATGACATTCCAAGCTCCCACAGTCACAGTGAAGGGTTGGTGATAGAGGCAGTGATAAGCCGAGGACGGATAAAGAGGGTCTGTGTTGATAGTGGAAGTGCAGTCAATATCCTCTACTACTCAGCCTTCAAAGCCATGAAGTTGAGAGATGAGGACGTCGTGCCGTTATCGACCCCTTTGTTCGGATTCACAGGGCAGGCCATCCATCCTGTCGGATCGATAAACCTGCTGACCACAGTTGGAAATAGAGAAAAGAGCCGGACAATGGAAATGACTTATATCTTAGTTAAGGCCCCCTCGGGTTACAACGCGATATTAGGTCGACCTGCCTTATACAACCTGAGAGCCATCATTTCTACCTTCCATAACAGTATGAAATTTCCCACATGGTATGGTACCCATGAAGTGAAAGGAGATGTTGAGGTAGCCAGGAATTGTAGTTTGGTCACAATTAAAGGGAAAGGTGTCGGACAGGTATTGGTCGAAGAATTAATTCCTGAAGAGGAAGAGGATAAGAGCTGGGTCTCTATCGACCCTACAGAAGAAGTGCGTGTGTGGAAAGAGGAAGAGGGCCAAGGAGTCCAGATCGGGAAGTGGATACCATACCCCGACATGCAAGCCTTGGTCGACCTCCTGGTCGAGTATCGAGATGTGTTCGCTTGGAAGGCAGACGATATGCCAGGCTTATCAACAGAAATAGCAGTACATCGGCTCAATGTCGACCCGAGAAAGAAGACGATACGGCAGAAGAAGAGAAACCTCGCTCCCGAGAGGAAAGAGGCAGTAAAGAAAGAGGTTGATAAATTGTTAGTTGCGGGAATCGTCAAGGAAGTATTCTACCCAGACTGGTTAGCCAATCCAGTTTTGGTTAAGAAGCCATATGAGAGCTGGAGGATGTGTGTCGATTTTACGGATCTCAACAAGGCATGCCCTAAAGATTCGTATCCACTTCCTAAAATCGATCAGTTAGTCGATTCGACATTAGGTTTCGAAGTCTTCGGGTTCCTAGATGCTTATAGAGGATATTATCAGATTTTCATGGACCCCCAAGACTCGGAGAAGACCGCTTTTATCACAGTGTTTGGCACATTCTGTTTCGTGACGATGCCATTTGGCCTGAAAAACACGGGAGCAACTTATCAGAGAGCGGTTAACAAGATATTCGAGAAGCTAATAGGTCGTAATATGGAAGTCTATGTCGATGATTTGTTAATCTAGAACAAGTCCATGGGACAGTTTCTTGCCGATAACAGAGAAGTTTTCGAGGTGCTCCGGGCTGCAAGTATGAAACTCAATCCAAAAAAGTGCACTTTCGGGGTTCGGTCTGGGAAGTTTTTGGGCTATATGATATTGAAAGATGGAATCCGAGCTAACCCGGACAAGATCAATGTCCTCAAGAATATGCCCGCACCTCGTAACGTCAAAGAAGTGCAACGGTTGATAGGTCGAATGGCAGCTCTCAACCGTTTTTTGTCGATATCAGCGCAATGAGCCCTACCCTTTTTTAAGATATTGAAGAAGGCAAGTCCGTTCCAATGGGATAACAGATGTCAGAAAGCATTTGACGAGCTGAAGGAATATTTATCCGATTTACCAACACTGTCTTCACCTCGGGAAGGAGAGAAACTCCTGGTTTACCTAGCAATCTGTGAAGAGGCAGTAAGTGCAGTGTTGGTTCGAGAGGGAGAGCAGGGGCAGGTTCCAGTGTATTTTGTGAGTAAGGCACTGCATGGAGCTGAGATCGGGTACACACCTGCTGAAAAATTAGTATTGAGTTTGGTTCACACATCGAGGAAATTGAAGCCGTATTTTCAAGCACACCCTATAGCTGTAATAACTGACCAACCTCTGAAACAAATTTTGGCCAAGCCTGAGACATCGGGTCGATTAGAAAAGTGGGTTGTCGAGTTAGCTGAGTACGACATCGAATTCTTACCTCGCACAACTGTTAAGGGTCAAGCTCTGGCAGACTTCATTGCGGAGGGATTATCGATCCAGCTAGAGCAAGAGAAGCAGACACCAGAAGAACAGTGGACCATCCATGTTGATGGTGCGTCCAGTAAAGAGGGGGCGGGAGCTGGTTTGCTTTTGGTCAGTCCAAAGGGAGAGGAATTCCTTTATGCACTTCGATTCGAGTTCAAATCCACCAACAACGAGGCAGAATATATAGCCATGATTACGGGTTTAAAGTTGGCATCCAAGTTGGGGGTCAAGAATCTACTAGTATATAGCGACTCTCAACTCGTAGTCAATCACATACGAGGTGAATATGAAGCCAAAGAGGAAGCGATGAAAAGTTATTTGAAAGTGGTCCAAGGGTTGATATCGAAGTTCAAAACGGATCGCATCGAACAGGTACCTCGGAGCAAAAACAAAAGGGCCGATACGTTGTCTAAACTCGCATCGAATTTCAAATCAAAGAGGAAGGCACTGGTCGAAATGTTAGCAGAGCGAAGCTATAATGAGGTCGATGTGCAACCATTTACTCAGGGATCGACATGGATGGATCCGATAGCTCTATAGTTGAAAGACGGAATTCTCCCGTCTGACAAGTCCCAAGCCAGAAAGATTTGATTACAAGCCTCCAGGTACGCTTTGTTTGATCATGTTCTTTATCGTAAATATTTTGTAACCCCATGGATGCGATGTGCCTCGGAGGAAGATGGGGCATATATTCTTGAGGAAATACATCGGGGAGTTTGTGGCAACCACTGTGGAGCTCGGATACTGGCAAGAAAGTGTAAGCTGGCAGGGTATTTTTGGCCTTCCATGCAAAAAGACGCCAATCGATTGGTGATGAGATGCAGATCGTGTCACGTTCATGATGTCGTAACACACCAACAAGCTCAGGAAATGAATGCCATCGAGTCGGTATGGCCGTTTGATGAATGGGGGGTCGACATAGTTAGGCCTTTACCTCGAGCTCCGGGTAACTTCAAATTGGTGGTTGTAGCAGTTGACTATTTCACCAAGTGGGTCGACGCCAAAGCTCTCACCGATATCAAGGCCTCGACCATCAAAAAATTTCTTTGGGAAATCATTTTATGCAGGTTTGGGATTCTGAAGTATCTAATCTCCGACAATGGGACCTAGTTTTTAGATGAAAGGGTGCAGAGTTGGCTGAAGGAGTATAAGATCGAGCATAGAACAACCTCAGTGGCCCGACCTCAGTCCAATGGACAGGTCGAATAGACAAACAGACAGATTAAGTTTGGTTTGAAGAAATGGCTAGAAGAGGAAGGTCGTGATTGGGTAGCTCAGCTACCTAGCATTTTATGGTCGTATCGAACGGCGCCCAATGCGGCCACCCAGGAAACACCATTCGCCATGGCTTATGGATGTGAAGCAGTCATACCTGCGGAGATCGGATTGGCCTCACCACGGGTCTTGGCCTACAATGTCGAGACAAATGCCGCCAATCTCCGACAGGAGAAAGATAACATCGAAGAGAAGAGAGAAGTTGCGGCACATCGAATGGCCAATTACAAAAGGAAGATCTCACAGTATTACAATGCAAGGGTAAAGTATAAGTACTTCCAAGTGGGGGATCTCGTGTTGAGGAAGAATGAAGCAAGCAGGCAGGACCCAACAGGCAAACTCGAGCTGAATTGGGAAGGCCCATACAAAATTCTGAAAGTGCATCCTAAGGGATCGTATCAGCTGGGCAGGTCGGACGGAAGTACAGTGCCTCGAACTTGGCACGCCACCAACCTCAGAAAATATTATGTTTAAACAGTTTGTTCACTTTATGACATTTTCAACTTTACTTTCCTAGTTACTTTTAACGGGTCGATGCGACAATTAATCTCGTTGTCTTTTATTCAAGTAATTTTCTTTTCTAATTATGCTTAACTTGCAAGCTCATGTAAAAAAGAAAAGGAAGCTGGAAGAAAAAAGACCAAAATTCGACTTCAACAACAATTCCTCGACACGATGAAGTTGGAATAAAATAGAGAATAAAGTCAAGTCAATGACAGTGCTTATCTCACTCCCGACCTGCCAATAATCCATGATGCGAGGCAGTCGGACGATCCCACGATGGATTCCTTATTCGACCAGTTCAGAAGCACCATGAGGTGCGACAGTCGAATAGGGAGTTTTCATTTTGACCAAGTCAAAAGCCTGACGAGACGAGACAGTCGACTCGAGCTCCGACCAAATAGCCAAGTCAAACCGATAAGGAAGTACAGTGCTAGGCCGACTCATATCCAAGTGTATCATGAGTCATGTACTCATACTACACTTCGAGGGGCCATAGGGGAATTATGTCCAAAGGACTACACCCCACAAGGCAGCGTTTGCAAGGGAATTAAGTCGAAGAAGACTACACCCTAGACAAATAATCAACAACGAGAAAGACGTTCAATGGAAAAAGCATATATTGAAATTCAAAAATCAAAATGCAAGATTGAAGGAGTTTCAGAGATCGAATCACAAATTCGACTCGATAAAGATCATATTCAGATAAATAAAAGTTATACAACCAGATCGAATCAAATTGTTTAAAGACAATAACAAGAAATAAGGTCAGGCAGCACGCTGGTTAGCATTGGGGTCGACCAGATCTTCCAACTCGAGGTCCTCCTCTCCATCCCCCTCCATGGCAGGGACCACATACTTGTCATGAAGAGACACACCAGTCTTAAACTCTGTGAAGTTTCGGCCATATCGAGGGATGGCCTCAGTATCGTATAAATACGCCTTCTCGATGCTCGAAACGTTAAAGTCAGGGATGACCATCTTGACCTGATCCAGGGCATTCGTGAATCCCCCCTTCATAGCCTGACTCATTAGCAACGTCAAGTCATTCTCGAGCTCCGCAGAAGCCAGGAAGTCCTTTTTGGCCGCCTCCAGACGAGTTGTAAAGCTATCGACCTCTAGCTGGAGGTCGTCTCGAACCTTGAGGGATTTCGCCAGTTCAGCCCTCGCTTCCTCAAGATCCGAATTTACCTTAGCAAGCTCGGATAAATCTTTACAAGCTACTGACAACTCGTCCTGAGCAGTGGCCAAGTCAGATTCAAGTCTGAGGCGTCGGCCATCCAACTTTTTAACAACCGACTTTTGCTTTTCGATTTCCGAGTTTAACCGGTTGATGGTCTCTTTCTGTTCCTCCAAGGCTACTGAGGGAGGCTCAATTCTGGTCATAGCCACTTTAGCGGCTAGCCGAGCCTGCAGAGGAGAATACTGTTAATATCTAAAATAGGCAGAAGCCCCAAAGTTAAGGGAAATAAAATGAAGACTTACAGCTCGATTGCTTCTCATGAATAAGTCATGCAACTCTTCCGGGGACATAGCTTCCATCTCTGTAACGCTCATTCCAGGGATCAGGTCGGTGACATTCGAGCTAGGAGGACCGAGGTTACGAGTTTCTTTTCCGACTCCATGCCTCACCTCGGTCGTCTTCTGGCGCTTCCTCGAGATGAGGCTCCCTTCAGTCTGCTCAGCCACCCAAGCCTCGTCAGGTTGATCTCTCAAAATGTCAGATGTTGATGCTGGAGTTGAAGCTCGGGCCGGAGTCCTTTGACCTCCGGAGATTATTGCACCAGACACTGGTCTTTTCGACCTGATGCCAGCCAGTTCTTGAATCTTTTTGGGGTCAACCGTCTTGGGGTCAGGCACTTTGCCGACCGCCTCCAACTTTGAAGGAATTCCACTGCAAACACAGAAAATCGACATTAATACACTGTCAAAACAGAAACAAGTATAGAAAAAGAAGAAATGCAGAAGTATAGCAGCTCGACAGAGTAAATAAAAATCCTACACAAAGCTCGAACGTCCTCATCGAGTTCCAGATAAGCACCCGGACCCGCCGTCTCGACATCAGTGAAGGGGTTTAAGGAATGCAGATTCCGGGTTGCGACATCGGGGCAAATTCTTTCGAGAACTCTACACGCGGTGGGGGCATCAGTATCGAGCTTATCATGCCATTTTCTAGGCCTCTTACGCCAAGTGTGTATATCGACATCCTCTAACTCGTGTCGGATGAAGAAAAGGCGGGGCTTCCACTTGCCCTGTGACGAAGTCACTCTCCTCACAAATTCCGAGACCAGGGGACGCCTCTGGAAAGTATACCATCCCGCGTCTTGCAGATCCTGGATCGAATAGTATCATCGGAATAGAGGAATTGTGAATTCGATCTTGGAAATCCGACACGCCAGTACGAAGCCCATGACGCTCCTAATTCCATTTAGAGCGAGTTGAGTGATACTGATCTGATAGTGTCGGAGGACTTCTACGAAGGACGGGTCGAAGGGAAATCTTAATCCCTATTTTAATTGCGCCTTATATATGGCACCAAACCCAGGAGGAAGATCACAGGCGTATTGAAATCGACCTTGTGACACCTTGATATTTTTAGAGGAATAGGGAATTCCATATCTTATACACACGGCCTTAGTTTTTTCCTGGGTTAAATCGGATATGCAACCGTATGGTCCTTGACCCTTCATCCTTTTCTGGCGTTTGGCAGCAGGCCGAGAAGACGATTCTTCTTCTCCTCCTTCATCTTCTTCTCCGGCAACCTTCTCACCGGAAGCAAGTGGTTGTTCAGTAACCGTCCTCTCCGCCGATTCTTCTTCTACCACAGCGAATTCTTCCCTATTTTGAGAATCGCTCTCACTACTAGACATGGAAGTGAAAAAGGGCAAAGAAATAAAAAACAAAGGAAGAATTTGAGTAAAGTAGGGCTTACTTGAGATTTTTGGCTAAAACTGAGATTGGAATGGCATATGAGAAACTTCAGTGCCTTGGACTCCTTATATGACGCAAATCTTGCAAATGATTTGAAAGGGCAGGATTTGGGGGCAGTTATAGAGTTTGAAATGCGGTAATCAAGGATAGTGGACCAGTAAAAACGCTTCGTTTCCTGCACCCATTAATACTAATACAGCGTGACGTCAGCCTATGATAGCCTACATCGGCTAGAAAGATAGCTGTGTTCCCGCCTAAAGAAAGCCACGTATCAGAGAGATAATTCAAATTTTCAAATCCGATCTCAGCATACGAGACGAGCTTCCCTCCGATCTGGGGGGGCTTGTGACGATACGGGATTTCACCCCTCCACGTGGAATTATCTAATTAGTCCAGCTGGCATGTGGAAAAGTCCAAGTGTATTATACACATCGGGTCGAATATGAGACGTATCAGTGATTACCACAGCAGCCAGCAGATCTTGTAAGTGTCACATCTCGAACACCCATGTCGGTGTTATACGAGTCGAGACCCGAGTTCCGGCCCAGATTCCTAAGCCCAATATCCAGAGGGTTACTTGAGCAAGGGGCAAGGCCTAGTAAAGGTTATTTATGTCAATAGACCAAACCGCTTTAAGTTTAGGGCAGTAGAAGGGCATGTGCCTATAAATACACAGCTCCAGGAACTACGTGAGGCTTGATTCCTAGACATTTAGACAGGATACGTAGACAATCCAAGATACATTCTTGGACTCAGCCATAAAACACCAAAAACACCATCTTTACCACAACATTAGCCTTGCATATTCTTCTTGACTCACCCTTAGATTACACGTGGCCCTGTTAAACCGGTGGTGCATTATTTAGCATCATCAATGCTGATAAAGACATGAAGAATGACATTGATCGTGTTAGAGATCTTGGTAATAGTGCGGTTTCTAAAATTGAAAGGGTGGAGAATAGCATTAAAAACAATCAAAAGCTTAATGTTGATAAGTTGACCAAGATCCAAGAAGACTTCGCAAATCTTGAGAAAAATCTCATAAAAGGGGGGAAATTGTTAGAAATGTATAGCTTTTGATGATGAGTGACGGACTAGTTGTTATAGATGCAAGTGAAAAGATGTCTAGAATTTTATGCAAAGGTCTTTACTAGAGTCTGATGTTGTATAGGTTAATCAGACAAGCACTGTAATAGTCAGCGTATAGAATCTCGGTAGACTAGGATTAGTTTAAAATCTAGTAGAGTCTAGGACCTGGGTTGAGTACAAGGCTGAGAGGACAAACTCAATTATGAAGACCTAAAGGCCGGGGATCAATCTCAGTATTGAAGACTAAAGAGCAGAAGGCTGAGGGATTAAACTTAGTAATGATGATTTAAAGCCAAGACTACAAAGTTATCTTCAAGTAATTCTGTGATGGCTTAAAATAACTTTATAGGTCTTTTATAGAAGGCTTGAAGTTCAAGTTAATGTGCTGAGAAACTTCATGTTAATGAAAATATGGTGTACTCTGATCTTAGAAACAAAGAACAGATGAAATATCAAGACTCCAGATTCACTTGAGCTTACCTGGACTAGATCAGCTGAAGACTACTTTCAATCGAACAGACAAGTTAGCTAAGCTAATGGCAAGACTTAAGAAAGTCAGTCAAGTAGAAGGTCATACAAGCAAAGAAGGATCAATGTTAAGCTGAAAAAAAATGCATGTATGATTAATCCTTCATGCAGTATATTTTGAAGAAATTATTGAAGATAAGGATTAATTTGGTACGTCTAATCAAAGAGCAATCAATGCACAAGTTTAAATGACGGTTACAAGGATTATTGGAGCAGAATATTCGAGGAATCTCATTGGTTGACAACCTCTCACTGTCAGAAGGACACTGACTCTGATAACAGAATCGGACTTTATAGAATTTTAAAGGAATAATAAGATATGAAAAGACAAAATTGTTTTATCTATTTGTACACGTGACAGCTATCCGACGGCCTGTTCTAATAGAGAATACTTTACGGCAAAATTACCCCCAAAAAGCATGCACCGACACAAAATTCAATGTTAGAATTCATTGTTGGTTCAGTGAATGCTAATACATCAAAATTAGGGCTAAGGATATTTACTAATCCCTTGAGGATTCATTTGTTAATACTAATTGTCAGTTCAATACTACTAACAAGGAATAATGATATTCACTTATCCTTCAAGGAGTTCACTATGAAAATTCATTGTTGTTTCATGAATTCACTTATGCTTTGAGAAATTGATTGTTGTTTCACGAATTCACTTATCTTGTGAGGAATTCGTTGTTGTTTCTCGTAAATTCATTGTTGTTGTTTAAGGTTTAAAAAAAGCCGGAGGTTGAGCATGATGACTTAGTATTTCTGTTGTTTGCTTTTGTGGGGAATTTGTATTGGGGTTTTTTTTTCGAAACGAAAATATTTCATTGAAAGAAAAATAAAAGTTACAGCCGGACAACGCCTACTACTGGACAGAACTAAAAAGCTGAAACGAAACGAAAAGGACGTGGAGGAAGGCCCCCAAAGACCAAATTTTGTCTCATAATGGAGAACTTGATTTGGTAAGCAAGTCAAATGGAAAACATCTGTAACACGAAAGATACTAAACCAGTAGTAATTGAAGTAGCCAACGCATTCCGTTTACACCTGGAAACACCAAATAAAATATGACGGAAGTTTAATATATATACCTTTAGGTAAAAATAGTATTTTTTTTATACCCTTATTTTTAATTCTTACATTCATAACCTCGTTAAAATACTTAGTAGGACGAGCAATTTGACACTCGAGCCGTGATATATTGTGATGAGGCCGATATATTATTTATTGAGCACGGACTAAAATAACACATTTTTCACTCGGCCGGGCTAAAAAGTCTCGTCCTGCATATATATCCTAATTTTTTTTTCGTTTTTAAGAACAGATCATCAATTCATTTATGTCATACCAAAAAATTTAAAAAAAAAATCTCTTGTTCAACGTCCTCGTCTACGATCATGGTTCAAAGTCTTGGCCCGACTCGGCCGTATTGTCTCCGACTCGGTAGGTACCGATACAAAGTTACGAACTCATCTCGTATCAGGCTTGAATCGGATTTATATCGGTAAAAATCGCCCGATATAACAATGAATCGGCTAAAATCGGTCATTTACTCACCGAGTCATATACGATTTGATAATCCAAGTGGCGATTTTCAAAGAGGTTGAGGAAGATGAAGAGCTTAGAGCAGCAGCAGCATCTAGAGGAGAAGAAAGTCGGGTTCTCCTCTAGCCGGAGGTGGTTCTGTTGATCACCGCTGCAAGACCCGGCGGTCGGTTGTGGAAGATGCAGCTAGCAGCTCATTTATTGGTGTAGATTTTTAGTCGGCGGGTAGGGATCGGGACTCTGACTTTGCTTTTCCTTTAAACAAATATGTAGCATTATTGATGTGGTTAAAGGATGATGATTTAGGCACCACTTTACTCCACACAAATTTGCACACACTCACTTCACACAAATTTGCACACACTCACTTTATTGCGACAGCGCATTTGTTTTGCATTTTTGAGAATTTTTTCAAACTTTTTTATTCATTTTATATCGGAGAAAATCCGCCTCGAACGAAACGATACCGATATGCGACGATTTATGTGTCTTAGTAGCCTCCGAATCGGCTACCGAGACCGCGACTTTGAACCATGTCTACGATTGAAAAAGTAAAATAAAACATCGTTATCTGCAAAAACACATTTCTCCTCCGACGAATTCTTTTTTCTCTCCACCCAACCAAATCGCTGAAATCATCTTCTTCCACCATCCCTTTTCTTCCTCCCTACCACCATTGTTATGGCTTCCTTGATGTCAAAGAAGTACTAGCAATCATTTTTAGGAGAATCATGAATGTTGACAAATACTCATTCAGATGCTAAAGGGATGGAGGAAGAAGATGGCGTCGGCGGTTTGATAGGGTGGAGGTAGAAGATTTCGCCGGAGGAGAAATGAGTTTTCAGAGATTTCGCCGGAGGAGAAATGAATTGCTCTTATAAGGGAAAGCCCTGACGTCCTGCGTCAGGCTCCTCAGATCGTCTCGACCAAGGTTACCCGACCTCCCATCATGGCCGAGCCGCTCTGCGGTGGTCAGGTCGGGCGGAACTGAGATCGATCTCCCATATGGGGTAAGGTTTGATTAGCATGGGGCCTCTGGCCCCAATATTCTTCTAAGTATTTATTACGAGACTACTCTTTGAGTGACACGTGGCGAGGTCTACTCTGGCCATCATCATAAGCCCCCAGGTCTGACCAGACACAGTTAAGGTCGGGTAGACCTGACCTAGAAGGGACGCAGCTCTGTCTTTTCATAGAGTCAAGGTTGGCCTTGCCACGTGGCTGCATTGTTGCCATTGGTTAGTTATGACAGGCACACAATGTTGGAAGTAGCGCCCGAAAGCCAATTTATATAATTGTTTTTATAATTGATAAATGACAGATTTATTCTCATCTTATTATTTGCTTCGTGCTTATAAATAATACACTGCTGAAAAACCCAAGTCGTATCATATGTAGCCATATAACTCAGTGTGTGTCACACATGAGGATTAAGTTTATGGTGATACACTTGAAATGTTAGTCCGTGGTGAACTTAATCAAAGTCTGGGGTCTATTGATTAAACCACCATTAATGCGCCCAGAACACTTTATGGTGTGACCGTCTTATCCGGACCGTCGACATTGGTTGTCTAAGTGGGACATTTATATATGATGTAGTCATATAGGACTGGACAGATTTAATCTGAGTTTCTCATATAATTCCGTGATTGAGAAATCTTATTAAATCACAAGATCATATATGGATTTACCTTAATCCTGAAGTGATTGCATTCTCCTACTTGTTTCAGGATAGGGTTTGATGTGTTCGTTAAGGATCGCTAAGAGGCGCGGTCAGAATCACTTTCACGTTGGCACTATTCTGGAATGAGTGAGAAGTGTGTGTGTCTCACAGATATGGAATCCATTCCTTCCTGCGGGAAGTAGAGAGACAATCCCCTTATTTGTTAATATTAGAAACTGATCGATCCGCGGAGTTCGTATTGGTTATTAACTAATAGATCACTAGTGGATTAATGGTAAATAAGGATAAGATGAATTGAAGAAGGTTTACCGAAATAATCTCGCTTCATTATGGATAGTCTATGGAGGGTTAGTCTGTTTGTAATGATTATATCAATGGACACTTATCGACTCGACGTTTTGAGAATAAGTTATATCTATAATCAATAGAGTTCAGTTTCGGATTTATGGTGGCGTAATTCCGGAATTAAAAAGTTGAGTAGAAATATTTTGTTCGATTAATATTTTATTCAATTTATTGTAGCTACTGGTTATAGGTCCATGGTCTCCGGGTTGGCTCTTAACACGCGAGTGTTTTCTCGTTTTATGGAACCTCAAGAATAAATTAAATAGTTGGTCTATTTGATGAATATGCAATATTATTTATTTGGTAAATAATATGTAAAATATAAAAGACATTTTCTATTAAAAATGATAAAAGTGGCGCCATTATACTGTTGATAAATTAGGAGAACAAAATTTCCTAGATTATGTCACAAGTGTAATTAATTAATTATCTATTTGTAGGATAATTAATGGAAAAGAGATAAAGAGATTGATTTTTTGGGAATTATCTCTTATCTTTTGGCAAATATCTTTTCCTTATGAGAATAGATAATTGTGGTGTGAAAAAAGGATAACTCTCTATTGACTAGTTATTTTCCTATATAAAGAGAGTTCCTCCCAACACAATTTCACTCACATAATTGCGCCACTTATCAAATAAAGGAGAGAAAATTAGTTTCTTGTTCTAGTCATTAAGAGAAGAAAAAGTGCATACTCGAGGAGGTTCTACGGCGAGGTTGCTAGGAGATACAATCCAGAAGACTGCGGCTTCTCCCTTGGTCAATTATGTTTCTTGTAGTTATTGATTAATTATGTGAATTAAAATCGTGGTAAAATCGCATGCGAATTTAATTCGTAGCTTCCGCTGTGCATGATTGAGTGTCTCGATTGGTGCTGTGAATTAGATCTGATGATCCAATTGTGGATCGGATCCGGATTCGGGTTTCTGTATATCCAGCATATGGTATCAGAGACAGGTTAAAGCGATTTTGCGATCTTGATTGCATAATTAAGAAAGAAGTAGTGGAATTGAATAGAAATTGCATATTTTATGAATTTTATTTTATGCATGCGTGGTTGAATGATTTGGTTGACGAGATGGATTGGGTTGGTACTTGTTTACCATTAGATCCATTGTAAACCCGTTTTTCCGGGTATAGGATGACATGTAATTTAATTTTTGCAATTTAATTTTCTGTTTTTATTCAATTCGGCCGAAGGCCCCCATTTTTAAATAAATTCATTGAAGACATCAAGAAAAAAGGCGCAGTACAGTGGTAAAGACACAGGTTCAATTGTGTGCAGACCCGAGTTTGAATGCCCTTGGCCGTCTAAAATTATGAATTTTTTTTTGTATTTTTTTTCTCCTCGTATTTTTTTTATTTTCTGTTCGTAAACGGGAAAAAAAAAAAAAAGTAGCGGGGAATCGAACTTGTGTGGTGATGAAGGAAGAAGGAGCTTCAACCAACTCAGCTAGAAGAGTTTTTAAAATTCTTATAACCGTCGGCGGCTACACAATAATTTAGGGTTTATTTGTTTACTTATAGGTTAGATACGGGGGTACCAACGGTCCATCTCAGTGGTTTACTTTTACGCATATATTTTCATGTTTGATAATTTATGTGAGATAAACATGCCATGACATGCATCATATTCATGAATTCCACTCCTAGCGTATGCATACATGTAGATAATTAATCGTGATATTAATTAGGCATGTATGAGACGTAATTAATTTAGATTAATTTAGGGAATTCATCAAAACAAACGGAATTTTATCGGGATATAAAATTCACATGATAAAAATAAAATTTATTTTTGGGATCTAAAAATCATTCGTGGATTTTAATTATGTAGTGACTACATAAAAGAATTTTAATAATTGAAAAAATTGGAAAATCCGGAAAAGTTGGACACCAACTGAGCAAAAGGTTCAAAAATTGGTTCGGGCGGTCAACACGGCTTCGGCTCGATTCGACTTGTCCGTCCAAGTGCGGGGTTAGCCACGGGGGTCCGGCAAGGTCAAGCTATCCGGCGAGCTGAGGCTCAATGGGGCAACCTTTGCCCGATTTTCAACCCAGCACCCGCACACGTGCGACGTTAGCGTCGGGGTCCGGCAAGGTCAAGCTATCCGGCGAGTTTCGGCTCAATGGGGCAGCCTTAGCCCGATTCATCCAGCAGTCGTATATGAACCAACGAAGAGGACGGGTCGGCTTAGCCAATCCCGACACCGTTCGGTGAACTCGGTTAAAGCTCAGCCAGGGTTTAATACCGATAAGTTGGTGATTGCTTTTCAAGATTTATTGTTTTCAAATTATTGAGATAAATTTCTACGATCCTAAAATTTTATCATGACGATATTAGGACTATAAAATTCTTTTAGTGAATTTTAATTGTGTAGTGACTACACAATAGATTTTCTAAATAATCGATAAATTGGGAAATCATGAATATAGTGTCACTAGTTAGACGGTATTTGGAACCGATAAACTAGTGGGAGCTTTAAATTTCGTGATTTATTGTTTTCAAATTATTGAGAAATTCATAAGTCCTAATATATTAGGATTATAAAATTCTTGGTGAATTTTAATTGTGTAGTGTCTACACAAAGAATTTATAAATCCGAGAAATTGGAAAGTCGTGAATAAATGACACTAGCTAGACGGTATTTGGAACCGATGAACTAATGGGAGGATTAAAAAATTTAAATATTCATGATTTATTGTTTTTCGGATTGTAAAATAATTCCAAAAAAAATTCCTAATGAGACTACTTATTTTTCAAAATAACGAGTGGGAGCAGGGAAGGTGACAACCGACCCCACGGCCTCTACTGTTGACACAAGCACATAAGAGAATAGTGACGCCTCGTGCCGCTTTGATTTCGGCCCCCTACGGATGGCCTTCACCGCTATCAAAATTCAAGGCTTGGTCTCCGAAAGGATAGGATTTTGAGTACTCGTCGGGTCACTGACCTACCTACGGCAAAGATACTCGGGCGTGCTTAAAAATCAAAACAAGAGGTCACACTCACAAGGATATTTTTGGAAATATCTTGGCTAAAAAAGGAAGGTAATCAACAATTAAATGGAGATGTCCGATTCTCAGTTAATTGTTGAGAGAGATTGTCTCAATTTAATCGTCACCTATTTGACCTACCCTACGGAGGCATTGTAGGTGTGAGATTAAATCCTTGGAATGGTAGGATAAACTGCATTCATGACATCACGTTTATAATTCCTGAAATATATTATTTGTTGTGGTGTATGATTTGATTTATATTTCTGTCGTAATTTAATTTTACAACTACATATCATCTCAAGGCATCTAAACTGCTAAACACGATAAATTGACTGATGATGACTTCGTAAAAGTGGAAAAGTAACAAGAACGTTGAACTCAATAATAGAGAATGCAAATTAATTTTTTCGGAAGAGGATGTTCCTCTTGAGCCTACAAACTTAAGTGACATTAATAAGTATGTCACTGATGTCACTCGTGATGAACGGGAGAAAAATTAAAATTAGTTCAAAGATGACGAGAATGATTTGGTATCAATCTCACTGGACATCCCACAGTTCACGAGTAGTGTCTACTCATATGAACTGCTAGTTCGTGGCTATTTCCTTTAAAGAAATCCAAGTATGGGAAAGAATGTATACAAGCGCAAGTCATCTAAACTAAATAAGTTAAAGGCAAAACCGAAATATTAATAAAAGAAAGTAAAGGATAAGGAAAGTGATTTTGGATCACTAACCTATGAATCTTTAGAGACTTTCTTAACCGAGTAATTTGACTCAGAAGCTAAAGTTCTTTTGTAAGAACAAGGTAGCTGGGCATTCATGATGAAGAGTAGACAACGGGCAGTTATTTCAGATAAGATAGTGGGAGTGATATAAGGAAACAAATTTCGGATTTAAATCCTTCAATATCACGGAAATTTAATTTCTGTATTCAGATTCGTTGGAACAAATGGATTCACATTCAAGCCCATAATATAGTTGCCTTAAAGAAATTGAATATGACATTTGTATATGATTCTGAAACTCGGACTTTTGTCTTATAAAGTCAGAACCACTAAGTAATTCTGAAAAGGTATATGTAACACATCATAAACTATTAAGACAAATGGTTTCCGTATTTACATAAACGATTCTTCAGCATCTATGAATTAGTGTATATATCCTAAAGATAAGATCTGATGACTGGCTATGGGTGAATTCTATCTCCCAGTCTAAAGAACACTATCTCAAAGGAAAAATGACTAAGTAACCTTTCAATTAGGAAAAGGTAATAGAGCTGAAGAAGTATCACAACTTGTTCATATTGACCTTAGGGGTCTTATGAAGGATACAAGCTAGTGGGACCTTTTGAGTAATAGACATTTTGTCTAATGACTACTCGAAACGCCGATTAGTTTATATAAATATTTGGAGGTATCTCTGATATCACCAGAGAAACGAGTATTCCATGCTCAAGTATAGGCTATGGCATGGTTTTGGCACTGATGCTTGGCCTACCTCCGAGTGTAATGATTTCACTGAAAGGATAAACCATACATTGTCTGGTATAGTTATTGATATGCTACAATACACTGCTTAACTCAATTAAGATATTGGTTACAAAATAACGGTTTACATTATTATTTAATATCGAGAAGTCTACCTAGAAGATGCTTATGAATTTGTGGATAAAGAGTGAAGTGCATGTACTCCACTTCCGCAAATAGAGGCATTTATCACTAGTGCTTGAAGGTAGGACTGGAGATTTTACATACACATTCAGACGGCGACTGTTCGTGAAATATCTTAATGCAATGAGTAATGGTTGGTTTTGAGATTCTTAAGATTGGATAGTGACGGTTAAACTGTTACATCCTTTCTAAAAGAATGTTTAAATAACGACATATGACCTTGAAGTAAAGACACTCAAGGTGTTAATATCTGATTTAATCAGACCGCATCCAACATTGGTCGTTGGGGATTACACTGATGAATACTACTGAACTAGATCAGAATGTCAATCCACCCAAATGTAGTGGGAGTATGGTTTAACCATTGACCTGCTGTGATTATGTAGACTTTACAGCCTGCTGGGGGTGATTGATAACCTAGGGTCCTCTAGAAGGACTGTATAGGATTCTGATAGATAGAGGTTGGTTTAAAGCCATAAACCGGTAAATGGAGTTTTGGTACTCCAGTTCTGTTCACACTTTTGTAGAACCACCTGAGTGTCTCAGGCCCAGAGGGAGTGATTGGATCTACGTGATGAAGAGTTGAATGAATGGGAAAGTTTATTTTTCAAGGCAAAGCCAAGTGGTCTAGGGGTAATTCCCTGAGAAGTAGATAGTTTAATAGGGGTGATGCCCTGAAACTTTCTCACCACTCAGCCTTACTTGACTCCATGGAAACCAGAAAGATTAATAGGGGTGCTGCCTTGAAACTCTCTTGCCGTACAATGGAGCTTGAATTCACTCAGAACAAAGGGTTTTTAGCTTAAATCCAATGGCAGTTGACTGTCTATGCTTATATCCATTGGTGGATTAAAGCAAACCTGTAGGTCATTAAAAGTCACATGTTTGAAATGTGTGGGGTTGACCAGAATATTGATGAGTCTTTTGTAGATTGGATAATCAACATTGGTAAAGTAGTAGACGTTAGTGTTTATAAATGATAACACTGCAACAGTTGTAAGCAACATGAGTGTGTTATCTGAAGTCAAGAACTGACGAGCCAAAGCTACTCTGAATCAGAGAAGTGGACTGTATTCTTAGAAAGAAATTCGGTCGAATTCATTAGAACAATTTGTGGCAGTATCCCATCCATCTTATTGGTTAATATGATGATGCATTTCTTTGCCTGCTAGATTCAACGAGAGGTTTCCTACCCTACCCCTCATGGAATAATTCTCTAGATCTGTGGATAAAGAGATAATGGGACAAATTCTCTTTTGGATAGAGAAAGTCAAATCACTAAAAGTCAATTAAAGTCGAGTCTTGGATTCGAGCAATAGATACCAATATAGTACATCCTCAAGTATCTTTAGAGAAGGAGGAATTATATGCTTGTGTATTCGGGTGAGAACTTGAGTATTGTTGACTACACTGATTCTGATTATTAGTCAGATTAAGGATGATCATGAATCGATCTCAGGCTTAGTGTTTACTCATTGTGATGGAGCCACAGTCTGGAGCAATCCAGCACTACCAATTTGACTCTGTTAGTCAAATACATAGCAACTTTCGAGCAGCTAAAGAGGCAGTGTGGCTTGAGAAGTTCTTTTTTGGACCGGGAAGTGATTCCAGGCCTCGATGAGCCGATACCATTTTACTGTGAAAATAGTTGAGATGTAGCTCATGCAAAGCATCTTCGCAGTCACAAGAGGTCAAAAGCATATTGAAAGTAAGTACCACCTGGTCAGATAGATCGTGCAGAGAGGCGACGTTTCGGTCTTAATGATCACCTCGAGCCGACAACCTAGCTGATCAGTTTACCAAGCCGTGTGGCATCTATTGTCACTGAAAAGCGCTAGAAGGGTATAAAATTGGGAGATATGTCTCATCTGCTTTAGAGGAAGTGGGAGAATGTTATGGATAGAAAGAATAATGGTGTGGTGCTCTAAA
Organism: Gentiana macrophylla; assembly: GCA_026214975.1. Lineage (NCBI taxonomy): Eukaryota > Viridiplantae > Streptophyta > Magnoliopsida > Gentianales > Gentianaceae > Gentiana > Gentiana macrophylla. The sequence continues at coordinate 80,741,809 of CM047809.1, read as the reverse complement.
AACAATCATTGCTTGTCTTTACGGGCAAGTGGGAGATTGTTAGATATAGTGTGCCCGAAAGACAATTGTTGCTTGTCCTTATGGGCAAGTGGGAGATTGTTGGAAGTAGGGCCCGAAAGACAATTTATATAATTGTTTTTATAATTGATAAATGGCATACTTATTCTCATCTTATTATTTGCTTCGTGCTTATAAGTAATACACTGCTGAAAACCCCAAGTCGTATCATATGTAGCCATATAACTTAGTGTGTGTCACACATGAGGATTAAGTTTATGGTGATAGAGTTGAAATGTTAGTCCATGGTGAACTTAATCAAAGTCTAGGGTCTATTGATTAAACCACCATTAATGCGCCCAGAACACTTTATGGTGTGACCGTCTTATCCGGACCGTCGACATTGGTTGTCCAAGTGGGGCATTTATATATGATGTAGTCGTATAGGACTGGACAGATTTAATCTGAGTTTCTCATATAATTCCGTGATTGAGAAATCTTATTAAATCACAAGATGATCATATATGGATTAACCTTAATCCTGAAGTGATTGCATTCTCCTACTTGTTTCAGGATAGGGTTTGATGTGTTCGTTAAGAATCTCTCAGAGGCATGGTCCGAATCACTTTCACGTTGGCACTATTCTGGAATGAGTGATGATGTGGCGCTGAACACCAGATTTGCGGTAACAGTGTTTATCTTGAAGATAAAAGGCTGAAATGTATGATTTCGACGGTGAGGGTACGGTTGTGTTTTAGAACAGTGGTGGCGATTTAAGTGTTTATGATGAACAAGTTAATTAGTCGACAAATTGGCAGAGTTTCTGCTTGTATTATATTAATAGCTTGAAGCTTTTTAGATTAAGTCCCCTTCTTATTACAATGTGATCCCATATTTATAGGCTAAAAAGTAAGTCGGTCTACTGTTCATCGATAAGACAACTGAGAGTACATAGCTAAGTTAACTCTGCATGCAATACAAGTGTCTTAGCCACCGTCACGCTTGGCGGTGTTTTGTCTAGTCGGATTGATAAGGATAGCGGCGCAAATGACAAGACTCAAATGACCTTCAACAAATATGACGAGTAGCGGACTCATTTGTGTCTTGTCTTGAATTAAGCTTGATTATATGGGTGGAAATCACATGAAGAAGGCGGATCCGACATAGAACTAGCGGACACGATCCGGCTTATTGTTGGCGGACAAGAGAAGGTTGTGGCAGCGGCCAGAAGAAGCTTGGTGGCAGCGACCAGTGAGGGTATGAGCCCATTATCTGTGTTGATGGGCCAAGATTGTAGGCCCAATATGGAGGAATAGGGCCCCATTCCAATCCGGGTACATCAATGGCCCCCTACTCTGTGCCTGGCGTGTCCGCCAAGGCGGAGAGTAGAACTTGAAGAAGGGATTTAGGTGAAGCTCCTTTGTAGTCGCTCGTGACAGAGGGTTGTCGATATTGCTTCATCGGACTTGAACTAGTGTTGGTGAAAACCACTAGCTATGTGCTGTGCATTTGTAGCGAACAGGCTTGATCGCCGACAACGCTCTGTCGGGCTTATTTAAGTGATCAATGCTCTATCAAAGATGCTTCGTCAGGATAAGCCAAGCGGGCATTGATTGGTGATAGTCGCTTGAAATAATGTTGAGAGATGGTAATACGCCAAGGTTGCGTATTTTGCGGTTAGGTTGGTGGTCGTTAGGAGAGGTTTGAGCGGTTGGTATATACAAACGGATGTATCGGTACACGAAACGTCACATCAGTCACGTGCTCTGACACGGCGGTTGGAGCTGAACCGTCCCTAGCTCTGATTGGCGGAGAAAAAATCGGTAACCGTTCCTGCCATCATGACGTTTGAATTTTGAATCCCAAGCGTCGTTCCACCTCAATTCTCCCTCTATAAATAGAGGAGTTACCCTCAACTCCTCCACTTTTCCCCCTTCTTCTTTCTGATAAATTTCTCCGGCGATTTAAGCAAGGAAATTCCGGCTATTGCAAGCAGGTTCCGGCGAGTGCTCGTTTCAGTCAAAGCTCAACACTTTACCATCTTCATTATCAATCAGGTGCGAAATTTTACTCATTTATTGTTTGTTGATTTGATTATGCTGTTTATTCCTCCCATTCTTCTCAAAAAATGGGTGAATACTGTGATTCTTGCCTCTGCAATTTTACCTCTTCCCTCTGATGAATGCCATGAGCCCAGTCTGTCCTTTGCGATTTTGTGCCTCTTTTCCCTGAAAATACCCCTAGTGCATGTATGTTTTGATTGCTAGTGTTTTGTCTCCGTATATGTTTTTTGGTTTTGAATTTGAATGGGTATTTTAGGGTTTGAATTTAGGGTTTTCTGGGCATTTGGGGGTTTTCTGGGCATTTGGGGGTTTTTATATTTGCTTAAGGAAGGTGGAAAGGGCGAGGTGTCGGGGTGTGAAAGTTTTCACCTCAACCCGATTTCCATATCCGGGTGACAAACTGATCCACCTTGCCCTTTTTCTTTCTTTTTCAGAATGTCGTCAGAATATACTCAGTTGGATGAAGACGTCAGGGCCGCTGCGGGCTATGGGTCGGAGGAGGTTAGTATGGAGGATGCTTCCTCTAGCGACGCTGAAGAGGAGATTGAAGAAAATCCGAATCCAGCATCCATTAGTATAGAATACGACCCTGAAGTCTCCGTTATTGGTGAGGGCGCTGCTGGGGGCGAGGTCGAAGACGACGCCCAAATGTCGTTAAGCGGTCTGCTTACCAGGATGGAGAAAGCCCTACACACTGGAGCCGCAAAACGTAGCGGCAAGGTCAGGAAAGCCGTGGAAACTGCTGGGGTGACGGAGAAGCATAAAAAATCTCCAAAGGTTGTGGTGTCCAAGAGAAAAGCCGTAATCGTTGATGAGCCCGCCAAGAAGAAAAGGGCTCCTAAGAAAAGGTCCGCTGCCGTTGAAAATGAACTCGCAGAGCAAAAGCGAGCAGACAGCGATCTTATATCTCGATGGAAAGAGTTCAAAGATCGAGAAGATTATACCTTGGCGTTGGGGCGTCACGATATTTCAAATGACTATCGTTTACGCCCGATGATGGGTGCGACCAATGTGTCGTGGGTTTGTGGCCGAGAGCAACAAGACTATCTGTGGCTACATTATGACCACTTCGCGGCCGGGCTCAGACCTCCCTTCGATCCATTCTTTGTTAACTTCATGGAGGAGTTGCAGGTGATGCCCTGCGATCTTAGCCTGGGGGTTTCCCGCGTGGTTATGTCTTTTATCATAATCAGTAGGTTGAGCGGACGCGAACCGTCGATGCCGGTGCTCTTATACTTTTATAGTTTTTCCCGGAAAGGTGGGGCCGGTCAGATCCAGCCGCGTAGTCGATCAAGCCATGGGAGGCCCCGTTTATTATTCGATCTTCCGGACAAAGTAGCGGACTGGGACAAGAGGTGTATGAAGGTTGAGTCCCGGTAGGATGGCGTTCGAGAAGCTACTGAAAGGAATTCGGTTAAAACCGAACACTTGGTAAAAATAAATACCCAATTTGATGATGATACCTTTATATCTGAGCTGAAAGATGATCTGGGTTATACCCGCAAAGGTGAACCCCAAGCCCGAGCATTTAACTGGAGGTTGTTTCTAGATGTTGGCCAGCCCTATCTCAGACAGGCCGGACTTTTTGGAGCCGGTATCGGCGATCCTCTGGTTGTAGTCGACTCGTTGCCGACTCATCCTGATTGGTATGGCGAGTGTCACCATGGCAGGTTCATGCCTTCTCAATGTGAAATCTGCGGCGGTTATCCTAATATGCGAGCACCGAGTAGGAGTTTTACTTGTATTATTTTTTATTCTTCTCAGAATTTGTTTCTTTTCATAATTTATGGTCGCTAATAAATTTTGTTCCCCTTGAGATACCATGGATAAATTAGTTCTACGTGCTACCATCAAAGAAAAGACTGTCGGCGAGGGTGAAGAGGATCACGAGTGAAGGGGATCAAAACATCCTTCCCCATGGTCGACTTGCTTGCGTAAGACGGCGGCCGGAGCCTCTGGAGCTAAGGTCGTGAAATCATCCCACCGCCCGTAGTAGAAAAAACGCGCAAAGCAAAGCTATGAAGCGCACCATTCTTCACGGCGAAGCCGCGGCAAAGCAATAAGAAAGAAGAGGGTGCCGTTGAAGAGATTGAGCCCGCGGAGATGATAGCGGCGCGTCGCGAGGTCCCTCCTCCCAAAAAACGAGAATCGATAAAGGCAAAGATAAAGTTGTTGATCAAGGCAAACCTGTGGCGATGAGGTAGCATTTGCGGGCACGAAGATAGTGGTGCCCTTTGCTGGAGTTCCTATTGGGCCTAGAGGTTGTCCCGCCGTCTGGTTGGATAAAGAGTTCATGCGGCAACAACCTCCCGACTTGCCCAAGGCGCGCACAATTTCAAGGGGTATTGCTGATGTGCCCCCGCTGAGACATTTCAGATGGGGTATCCCTAATGATATCCAGATGGAGATAGGCCGCGGGATAGCGGATAGAGTGGTGATGGCGGATCAGACTGACCCCCGCCGTGCTTTCCTTGGAAATATCGACGCTTTGTGGGGCTTATATGGCGCCACGGTGAGCATGGTAAACCTCATTTTCTTGCTTTTGTCTTTTATTCTTTTATTGCCATTTTTTGCAAGTCAATATTGATCCCGCTGTTTTCCTTAGGTTGGCACCGGCTTGGCGCAGTTTATCATTGATTACAGGAATACCATTTCTGAAAGTGTTGACGTTAAGAAGGAGTTGGCCGATAACAAGAAAGCTCTGGCCGCTGCAAATGAAGTGTCGGCTGGTCTTCACGGTAGACTAGGCGCGGCTGAGGCAGAGAATGAGATGCTGAGGGCGCAGCTGGCCGAAGCCAAAAAAGCTAACTCTGACCTCGCGGAGCAGAGTAAATCTGTTGATCGGGCCATGAAGGAGATGAAGCTTAAAGTTACCGAGGCTCAAGCTCATTGGGAGGCCGAGCAAGCAGTGTGTGCGGACTTGCGGAAACAATTGAAGGATCTAGGCTCAAGTGTTGAAGGCCAGATCAAGGTCGCTAATGATGATGGCTTTATGATGGGGTATGACCAAGGGTTTTATCACATCGCGAGGTGCGTCCTGGCTTATGACGGTGGTACCCCCGACCTTGATGTCTTAGAGGAATGGATTCTCACCCATCCTTTCTCAGATTATCTAAGAGAATTTCATGACCGCATACCCTTCTCTGATATTGAGCTTCAGCGCTATGTTCCAGAGTGTGATCCTGATTGGGTGGCCCCCGCTGTGATTGAAGCGAATCTGAGGGAGCGTGTGCGTTTGGCTACAGAAACGAGAGAGAGAGCCGCTGAAGAGGGTGAGCAAACTGGGGGAGAGGCAGAGCAAAGAGTTGAGCCGACGGTAGAGTCTACTGAGTCTGAGACAAATGCCGATCAGATGATGCACCATTCTCTCCGCGAAGAGAATGTCCCTAATGAAGAGATGCGGCCTGAGAATTCTTAAATTTGTGCTCCCTTTTGTAAAACATTATTTTGATTTCGCATATGTACAACTCTTTTCCTTTCCGCATTTTTATCCGTACATTTGCTTTTTGTAATAATAATTCCCAAGTTTGTTTTCTGTCCGCTTGATGTATGTTTGTTTTTGCTCGAATTTATTGTCTAACTTGAGTCCGATTATACGGTTATCCGGCCCCCTTGTTTTAGATAAGATTTCAGGTCGAACTTGTGCGGACTCAGTTTTGAGATATGCCCCCCTTTGAATCTTATCTGAAATAATTTACTCGCTGGATGCTCGCGGCCGCTTTAAATTTTCCCAAATATTGCCCCCATTTTAACAAGTATGAAGTCTGACCGAAGGTTTGTTAAAAAAAATTTTATCCGCGCATACTTATAATAATTTGTATAAAAAGAGAATGTAAAATCGGGCTTTATTAATTTCGACTCATCCCGCTAGATGAGTAAAGATTACAAGCAAAATAAGAAAGCCTAACCACTCACGTTGTAAACGAGAGGATAGACATAACCCTAACCGATTTATTACATGTAGTACCTTTTGAGGTTGTCCGCATGCCAAGGTCTATTGAGTTCGTAGCCTTGATGATTTCTGAGAACATAAGTCCCTTTTTTGATCTCCCTCGCGACTTGATAAGGGCCTTCCCAATTTGCTGTTAGCTTTCCTTTATTGGGCTCCATACCCGTGGCCTTTCTGTTTCGAAGAACGAAATCCCTGACTTTAAATGAGTGGTCGCGGATCCGCTTGTCGTGTTGTTGTTTAGCGATTTGCTTGTAGTTCGCGAGTCGATGGTATGTCGCTAGTCTTTTTTCCTCCACTAGATCCAAATCGATCTGTCTGTTCAAAAGATTATCCGCTGGGTCATACAAGGCGACCTTGATGTTGGGTAGAGCCATTTCAACTGGAGTCATGGCCTCTGATCCATAAGTAAGAGCAAAAGGAGTTTCTCCTGTGGGTGTTTTGATAGTGGTACGGAGTGCCCAAAGTATATCGGGTAACTCATCAACCCACCCTCCTGCTTTTACTTTGTCGTCCACGCTCTTCTTTAACATTTTGATTATTTGTTTGTTGCCGGCCTCAGCTTGATCGTTTCCTTGAGGATAAGCTACTGATGACTGCCAGTGTTTGACTTTGAATTCGTCGCAAAGATTTGAGAAGTCCTTCCTAAATTGCGGGCCGTGATCCGATACTACTGCCCGCGGGACGCCAAAACGTGAAAAAATCTGATCGTGTAAGAAATAACCCGCCGCTTTTGCGGTTATCCTGACCATAGGCTTTGCTTCAATCCACTTTGTAAAATAATCCACGGCTACTATGATAACTTTGCATCCGCCTCTTCCTGGTGGAAAAGGTCCGATGAGATCGAGTCCCCACATGTCGAAAGGCCAAGGTGCGACCACAATGCTTTGTTCGACAGATGGTATCCGGGGGATGTCTGCGTGTTTTTGACACTCCGGACATTCTCTTACTAGCTTTTCTGAGTCTTTAAGAATTGTAGGCCAATAATACCCTGCGGTTATAACCTTCTGTTCCAAGGAGCGGCTAGCGGGGTGTCCTCCACACACTCCTTGGTGAAGTTCGATAAGGATTGTCTTGCTCTCCTCTTCTCGAACACATCGTAAAAGAGGCCTAGTTGCGGACCTTCTGTAAAGTATTCTGTTGCTTATAATATACCTGGCCGCTCTTTTCTTAAGTGTGCGAGCTTTGTCCGCTCCATCTGGTAATATGCCTGTTTTTATGTAAGCTTGAACTTCATCAATCCAACATGTAGTTGGTGCTGGTGTGTCAATTTCCATGATTTGTGTTTCCTCAATAGCGGGTACGGCTAGATACTCAATCATTATTGAAGGATCTGCGATTTCTTCTTTGAGTGATAGCTTGGAGAGATAGTCTGCTCGCTCATTGTCCTCTCTTCTAATTCTGATGAACTCGCAATAGTTAAAGTTGCTTTTTAGTCGTCGAACAATCTCACCATACTTCTCGAGAATACCACAGTGCGTGTCGCAATCCCCTGAGATTTGGTTGACGATGAGTTGGGAATCACAAAATACTTCAACATTTTCCACTTTTAACTCTTTGGCTAATTTGAGACCGGCAATTACTGCTTCATACTCGGCTTGATTATTCGTGGCCGGAAATTCGAATCTCAAAGCTTTTTCGATTTCTTCCGTTGTTCCGGGCTCCATCAAGATTACTCCGGCCCCACAACCATTTCGATTAGATGCCCCATCCACATACAAATGACAACATTGATTGGGCTTATTCCTGGCCGCAGCGGGCTCCTGAGATAATGACGAATCTGGTTGTGGTGAACTGAAACTTTTCTCTACAATAACATCCGGTAATGCTTGACCCTTGATAGCTTTTCTAGGTTGATATTGTATCTCGAATTCAGTAATTTCAATAGCCCATCTGAGAAGTCGACCCGAGAGATCCGGCTTGTGCAATATTTGACGCATTCGACTATCCGTTAAGACAATTATTGTATGCGAAGTAAAGTAAGCCCTGAGTTTGCGGGCAGCAATGACAAGCGAGTAGGCTAATTTTTCAATATTAAAATAGAGACTCTCCACCGGACTTAGAGCCTTGCTTACATAATAGACGGGATTTTGGAGGGTTCCGGCCTCCTTGACAAGAACGGGCGGCAACAGCCCGGTCTAAGCCGCCAAGTACAAAAACAAAATGTCTCCCTCTACAGGGCTAACCAAAAGAGGTGGTTTCCCTAAATATTCCTTCAGAGCTTGGAACGCCTGCGAACACTCTGCGCTCCATGAGAAAGTTTTGTCGCCTCTGAGAATCTTGAAGAAAGGAAGACACTTCTCCGCTGACTTTGATATGAACCGACCTAACGCGATGATGCGGCCGTTAAGCCTCTGAACCTCTTTGATAGTTGTAGGTTCTTGCATGTCGATTAGGGCCTGAATCTTTTCTGGATTAGCCTCGATGCCACGACGACTAACCATGAACCCCAGAAATTTGCCTGCCTGAACACCAAAAGTACATTTGGCTGGATTGAGTTTCATTGAGTGTTTTCGAACGTTGTCGAAAGTTTCTTGAAGGTCAACAGCGTGACCGCTCCCAGCGGACTTGACAACCATATCATCAATGTAAGCTTCCATATTTCTTCCTATCTGCGAGCTGAAGACCTTGTTAACCATTCGTTGATAAGTCGACCCCGCATTCTTTAGCCCGAATGGCATCATCTCATAATAATATAACCCTCCGTGATGCTCAAAGCCGTTTTCTCCTTGTCGGACTCAAATGTTCGTTTTTGCGATACCTGAATATGCATCCAAGAAACTTAAAACTTCAAAGCCAGAGATAGAGTCTACTAACCGATCAATTCGTGGAAGCTGATAAGGATCTTTGGGGCAAGATTTATTGATATCCGTGAAGTCGACGCACATTCTCCACTTGCCATTGTGCTTTTTTACCATAACCACATTTGCTAGCCAAGTTGGGTAGGCGAGCTCTTTTATTATCCCCGCTTGTAAGAGCTTTTCAACCTCGACTTTTACCGCCGCTTCTTTTTCAGCTGAAAACTGGCGTGCTCGTTGTTGTATCGGCTTGAAGGTAGAGTCGACGTTAAGACGATGGAGGGCGACGTCTGCCTCGACCCCTCTCATGTCCGTGACTTCCCAAGCAAAAGCGCTCAAATTATTTTTGAGTAATTTTACCAACTTTTCTCTTTCACAAGAACTCAGCCGAGCTCCAATTTTAACTTTCTGATCAGGATATTCATCGTTGATGATCACCTCTATTAACTCATCCTCTGCTGTAAAATCAGGTTCATCTCTGACTTGCAATGTTTCGCATTCCACTTTAACTGGCGCCTGTTCGACAGCGACCCTGATCATGTCAATGTTTTCCATGTGCGGGGGTTGCTCGATTCGTGCTTTCTTGTTCCCTATTCTCATCTCGTGTATGTACGTTAGGACAGCTGCAGGCTTGATGATCGACGTTCCGATCCTGTCCCCAACATAAAACTTAGCCCTCTGATGCGGAATGGAAGTTACCATTTGAAATTGTTTCAGAGCGGGTGTCCCAATTATCATGTTATAATTGGAGTGAAGATCAACTACTAAAAACATCACCTTTTCTGTGCGAAATGGCACATAATCTCCCATCTGTACATCCAAGTCGATGGCCCCCTTGACTTGTATTTTGTGGTTTGTAAATCCCTCAAGGGTACCATTGTGCGGCCTCAAATTGGAATCGCTAAACCCCAATTCTTTAAAGCAATTGTAGTACAAAATGTCGCGGCAAGCTCCTGTATCTACCATTACCCTGTTGACACATGCCCGATTGACGACCACTGAAATGCATAAGCACATGTCCTCTGTGTTGACCGAAGTCACTAGCTCACTTCGAGTAAAAGCCAGAGGTTGCTCATTTCCTCGCAAAACTATAGGCTTCTCCACATGTTTGTTAATGGAGCCGATGCGATTCTTGATCTGATTGTTGCTGGGAGGAGGCTCAGTTATCATTCTGATGTTCCTGTCGAACTGGCGAGCTTGCTGATTCCTCCTGTCCGGTCCACCACCATCTAGTTTGAGGTGATCATGGTGTCCGTGGGCGAGTAACTTCTCTATGGCTCGTTTAAACTGAATACACTCGTCCGTTGTATGACCTTTATCTCTGTGGTAGCCGCAATATTTGGATGCATCGCGGCGTGTGTCAGGGACCATCGGGTATGGCTCAGGTATTTCATCTTTTATCTCATTCAACATCTGGGTATAAGAAATTCGGAGCGGCGTGAAGTGCTCCTCCTTAAATCTTTCGGGTTTTTTGATTTCCCGATCTGTGTTCCTGCGGGTATCCCTAGGCGGACTACGCTCAGCCCTCTGTTTGCCTTTATTGGACGAAGGCGCTCCTTCGTTTCCCGCTGTGGCAATGTATTTTCTTGTCGAACTCAACATTTCTTGTAAGTTCGCTGGTGGTGACAAAGCAAAGTAAGATTTCAAGTATCCCGGCTTCAGCCCTGTTTCAAAACTGCTCATGACCACGTTGTCTGCTAGACCCCTTGTTAGCTCATACACTTTATAAAATCGTTCGTAATAGCTGCGGGTACCTTCGTTGTCGTTTTGTCGGACCTCATGTAGGTCGATTTGTGTCTTTTTGGGTCCTCCTACTGATTTGAATTCAGCTATGAATTTGTTGATTAAATCATCCCATGATAAAATCGAACCAGGAGGAAGACTGCGGATCCATGACGCTGCTCTATCTTGCATCGATCCCACAAATGCTATACACCAAGCCTCCTCGCTAGATGTACACAAACTGATTCTGCTTTGAAAAGCGGATAGCCAATCCAGAGGATCCGTTGCTCCATGGTAGTTAATAAAATTGGGGTAATGAGTTCCCCCTCTTGGAGCCGCCTTCAGTATACTGAGATGAAGCACACTTGTTCCCCATGTCGGGACCACTTTAACTCCTTTCGTGCTTTTTTGTAGCTCCTCAATCTGTTTCTTCATTATTCCCATTTCCTCTTGATTCGGGGGAATTGGCGGGAACGTGATATGTCCTCCCAGATCTTGCGAGTCCTCATGTCCTTCGGTGCGAGTACGGACCTGTCGAGGATTCCTAGGTCGTCCGGAGGCTGCACCGCGATCGTCGACCACGGGCCCCAGCCGACCAAGTGCTGATTTTCTATTTTCTCTTGGTTGGGAGGTTGCATGGCTGCTTCCTTCTAACTCTGATCGCTGGGGTTGAACTGTTTTTGGAGGAATGAAAGTTGGTTGCAGCTCTGTTTGTGCGGGTTGAGGAGGGTTGAATTTGCGGATAGGTTGGGGTGGTAGTCCTTCAGCAATTAGCAGTGTATTTCCTACCCGCATCTCCTATACATACTCCATGTGTGCCTGCAGAGCTATCTTGTATGTATCTTGCTGTGGGGATGCTCCCCCTGCTGAAACAGCCTCTAGCTCGTTATTTAGGTTAGATGTCCCAGCGATCCCCTTTCCTTTGTTTTTCCTAACCGCCTCCTCATGTATTTCGCGGGCTTTAGCTCTTTCCCGTATGTATGCTCGCATGTCGGTTGTGAGGGCAGGGTTGACATCTGCCCCATCTGACATAACCCTTCGGCTAGCCTCTCCACGCAGCGTGCTCGCTCCACGTGTCGGGCGTTGATTGGTTGGTTTAGTCGGTGTTGCTGGGTTCAAGTTTTTCCCGCCAGCCATAACTTACGATTTTTGTGGGTATTTTTACGGTGCTTTGCGGCTAAATGACCAAGCTTTCCTTACTTGAAGATCTGAAACCGATAAAAAGGGCGTATAAACCGACCTGGATATTTTAAGGATGGACTCAAGTGTGAGTATGCGATGAAGCAGGTGATTTCTGGGCTGTTGAGATGAGGAGAGCAACGGTTTCTGGGCTGTATTATCCCAAAAGATCAAGAGCTTTAGTGACCGATAGACTGGTGATGATGATAATCCTCGCCTGAGACACCGTGAAATCGTCCTTGTGGTGGAGTAAGTGATCTCCAAAAGCTGAATGATAATGAAAAGTTTCCCGGTAACGGAGCCAACTGATGTGGCGCTGAACACCAGATTTGCGGTAACAGTGTTTATCTTGAAGATAAAAGGCTGAAATGTATGATTTCGACGGTGAGGGTACGGTTGTGTTTTAGAACAGTGGTGGCGATTTAAGTGTTTATGATGAACAAGTTAATTAGTTGACAAATTGGCAGAGTTTCTGCTTGTATTATATTAATAGCTTGAAGCTTTTTAGATTAAGTCCCCTTCTTATTACAATGTGATCCCATATTTATAGGCTAAAAAGTAAGTCGGTCTACTGTTCATCGATAAGACAACTGAGAGTACATAGCTAAGTTAACTCTGCATGCAATACAAGTGTCTTAGCCAGCTGTCACGTTTGGCCAGCTGTTTTGTCTAGCTGGATTGATAAGGATAGCGGGCAGCGATCAGCACTCAGCGACCTTCAACAAATATGACGAGTAGCGGACTCATTTGTGTCTTGTCTTGAATTAAGCTTGATTATATGGGTGGAAATCACATGAAGAAGGCGGATCCGACATAGAACTAGCGGACACGATCCGGCTTATTGTTGGCGGACAAGAGAAGGTTGTGGCAGCGGCCAGAAGAAGCTTGGTGGCAGCGACCAGTGAGGGTATGAGCCCATTATCTGTGTTGATGGGCCAAGATTGTAGGCCCAATATGGAGGAATAGGGCCCCATTCCAATCCGGGTACATCAAGTGAGAAGTGTGTGTCTCACAGTTATGGAATCAATTCCTTCCTGCGGGAAGTAGAAAGACAATCCCCTTATTTGTTAATCTTAGAAACTTATCGATCCGCGGAGTTCGTATTGGTTATGAACTAATTGATCACTAGTGGGTTAATGGTAAATAAGGATAAGATGTATTGAAGAAGGTTTACGGAAATAATCCCGCTTCATTACGGATAGTCTATGGAGGGTTAGTCTGTATGTAATGATTATATCAATGGACACTTATCGACTCGACGTTTTGAGAATAAGTTATATCTATAATCGATAGAGTTCAGTTTCGGATGTATGGTGGCATAATTCCGGAATTAATAAGTTGAGTAGAAATATTCTGTTCGATGAATATTTTATTCAATTTATTGTAGCTACTGGTTATAGGTCCATGGTCCCCGGGTTGGCTCCTAACACTCGAGTGTTTTCTCTTTTTATGGAACCTCGAGAATAAATTAAATAGTTAGTCTATTTAATGAATATGCAATATTATTTATTTAGTAAATAATATGTAAAATATAAAAGGCATTTTCTATTAAAAAATGATAAAAGTGGCGCCATTATACTGTTGATAAAATAGGAGAAGAAATTTTCCTAGATTATGTCAAATGTGTAATTAATTAATTATCTATTTGTTGGATAATTAATGGAAAAGAGATAAAGAGATTGATTTTTTTGGGAATTATCTCTTATCTTTTGGCAAATATCTTTTCCTCATGGGAATAGGTAATTGTGGTGTGAAAATGATGACTCTCTCTTGACTAGTTATTTTCCTATATAAAGAGAGTTCCTCCCAACACAATTTCACACACATAATTGCGCCACTTATCAAATAAAGGAGAGAAAAATTAGTTTCTTGTTCTAGTCATTAAGAGAAGAAAAACCTAGGGTTTTTCTTGTTCATATTCGAGGAGGTTGTACGGCGAGGTCGCTAGGAGATACAATCCGGAAGACTGCGGCTTCTCCCTTGGTCGATTGCTTCTCTCTCCGGTTGGGTAAATATACTAACTTTCTTGTAGTTATTGATTAATTATGTGAATTAAAATCATGGTAAAATCGCATGCGAATTTAATTTGTAGCTTCCGCTGTGCATGATCGAGTGTCTCGATCGGTGCTGTGAATCAGATCTGACGATCCGATTGAGGATCGGATCCGGATTCGGGTTTCTGTATATCCAACACACAAAACGAAGCGTTTCTTTACACGCTATAATGATGTTTGGTTTTCCCAATACCACTTTTGGGGTTTATAACCCCCCTAGTCTCATCACATCCCTTCAGACGTTACCACACTTCATTTTAGCCTAGGATTGAAGTCGGACGCTTGCCATTCTAAACTTCAAGCATTTTGGAACAAGTAAGCTATTTGTACTTTGTCTATTTTAATTTCTTTTACGGTTAATGAGTGAGCCAATTATCCTTACTAATAGTTCAATCGAAGCTTTATTCGAATCTAAAACAGAGTCAAAAAATGAAACCTCCTATTCTAGGGTTAATCCTGAGAAACCTGTTCTTCCACCGGCCGGAAACTCTGTTCCCAAACCCTTAATCAATCACAGGGGATTCGAACACTTGGTTCTAGCCCCTCGATACGATCCAAACTACACTGGTCCGCCGCGTTCTTCTGGCACCTCAAAATTCGTTTTGAACCTAAAAGCGCACATGGATCTGAAATCTCAAGCTTCTTGTCAGGGTATCAATACCAAGCTGGCTAAAAAAGATGTAGCTTCCCTCTGTAAGTAGTAAAACCTGAAGAATACCATTTTCAAACCCACAGTTCCTACTCCTGGTGTCTATGCCTATCGGGCTCCGGCCGGCTGTTGTTCCGTCTACAGCAGCTCCTCTGCGGCCTAAGGTTTCCTATTTGTCCAGCTGTACTGGCCGTCTTAGAGCATTATAGGCTGGGTTTGACCCATATTGTTCTGAACGGCATAAGGGCTATAGTCGGTTTTGCTATTTGGTGCCGGTGCTCCTGCATCCCCTTCACTGTTTAGACATTTCGACTCTTCTACCAACGCAAACAAGTGCCGGATTAGGCTAGGTATTACTGTTTTCCCCAACGAGGAGATTCTTACAAAGAGGTCCAGTTTACCGAGAAGGGATGGAAATCCCGATTCTTCTTTATTTTCCCTGAAGTGGAATCCAACCTGGGTAGATGGAATTCTGGCGGCCGGGGAAGTGATCCCCGACCAACGGATGTAGACAAGAAGCTGATAGACAACATTCGGAAAAGTGGCGTCTATATCGGTGCGAAGAAATTTTCCTCTCAACTGACTGAATCGGCTCGACTGCCGACTGCTGAGCCTGATCCTTATAGGGAATTAACCAGGGCGGAATATAGAACTTGTAGGACCTTTACTTTTACTGTGCTTTTGGTTGTCGAGTTTGTGAAATACTTGTACTAATTCTCCTATGCTTTCATTTGGACAGTGTCTTCCTTTGCTGAGCTGGTCGCCGATGTTGATGAGGAAGAGGAGATTCCTGTTGACGCTCATTTGGAACAGGGCTCAGAGAGGACCGTGAGCACCGACCTGGGTTCTTCTCGGTCTTTCGGGAACGTGTTGAGTTCCAAGACGACCAGGATCCTATCTGAGCTCCCGGAGGATGCCCCGGTTTCCTCTGTTCCAGTCACTTCCATGGAGGTGGAGGATGAGGAGGAAAGATGATAGGAGTTCCGGCTTCAGAAAAGGAAGCAAGTGGTGGTTGTGGACACCCCTCGACGGGGTAAATCCAAGAAAAAGAAAACTGTTCCCCGTCCCGTTGAAGAGATCGAGGATGTTGATCATGAGGAAGATGCACCCGTGGGTCAAGGGCGTCTAGCTGAACTATCCGACCAAGACTTAGCTGTGATGGTAAGTCATTTTTCAGTGTCTTGACCTTTCACGTACTTTTATTCTTTATCTAAGCGGTTAAAACTTTTTAGGGAGCCCAAATTGGTCAGGAATTTCTGCATAGACTCGCTGAGTCGTCGGCCACCAAAGAAGCTCAAAGGAAGAGTATCGAGGAGCTACAAGCGAGCTGGGAGGGGCACAAGGAGTCTTCCCAGGCTAAGGACGAGGAGATCAGCCCTAAAGAAGCAGCTCGAGGAGGTCAAGACTCAGTATACAGCAGAACTTGAAGCCGTATTCGACAAGTACACCGCCGAGAACTCTGAGCTGGGGTAGGCTTTGGTTAAAGTTCGAGGTGAAAGGGATGCTATGGAAGCCTCTATCCCCGCTCGGGTCAACCAAGCTATACACGCGTATAAGTCTTCTGACCACCTTGCTCGAGCTCTGAAGGCTTTATCTAACCTAGTCATGTAGCATGGCTATACTCTTGGGGTTGATGAGGCGGGGTTGACGAGGTGAAGGAGCAACGTGCCGAGTTTGTCCTCTCCCAGCTTCCGCATTAAAGGCGGGTGCAGGCCAGATCTATGAACACCGCCTAAGAGAGTTTAAGGAGGAGAGGACATCTGGGCCAAGTATGATAAACGCCGACCTGCCCCTCGAAGCACTAAGCCGACTCATTCTTCAACAGAGCAAAACCCTGAGGGCCAGAATTGATTTCTCTTTTGTTAAAATACATTTTATTTATCTGAAATTTTGAAAAACTTGTACCTTTTCTAGATGTTAGTGGTGCTCTGCCCACTATACATTTATTTTTATTTCTTTTTGAAATTGATTTTGGGATTCACCAATGTACTTTTATTTTTATTTTTATTTCTTTTTGAAATTGATTTTAGGATTCAGCACTTACCAGGCACCCCGTGCATCCCCTCAGTATGGCGTACCTTGCTTAGTGCAATGGATGGCATACTTGTTTTTTACTTTGCTATGTGCTTGCCTGGGCGCTATAGTCTCGGGCCCGACCTACAACTCGAGAAGTTTGTGGAATTCAAAATTTCTGAGTATGACCTACAGTACTCAGTTAAATTTTGGCCTGACCTACAGACTCGGGAAATTCAAACTTTCTGAGTATGACCTGCAGTACAGGGTTAAATTTTGGCCTGACCTGCAGATTCGGGAAGTTTGTGGAATTCAAACTTTCTGAGTATGACCTGCAGTACTCAGTTAAATTTTGGCATGTCATGCAGACTCGGGAAGTTTGTGGAATTCAAACTTTCTGAGTATGACTTGCATTATTAGGAGGTTTGAGGAATTCAAACTTTCTGAGTATGACGTACAGTACTCAGTTAAATTTACTTTCCTCTTTAAGGGTGATAACTTAACAATATAATACTTGTAAAAAGAAGAAGAATTATTAAAATCTGCGTTGATGCTCCATTACATCATTTATTGAAAATAAAAGACTGAATTGAAAAGTAAAGAAGGAAAGTCTGGCACATGTCCTAGACATAAAATTTCCTGAGATTGTTGGCATTCCAACTGCGAGGTATGGTCCTACCTCTTGCATCGGCTAGCTGGTATGAGCCCTTTCCATAAACTTTGACCACCCGGTAGGGGCCTTCCCATTTCGGGTTGAGCTTGCCCTGAGGACCCTGCCTGCTGACCTCATTCTTTCAAAGCACCAGATCTCCTTCTTTGAAGTAGGAGTGTCTGACTTTTGAGATGTAATACTGAGATATCCTCTGTTTATATTTAGCCATTCGGATGTAGGCCACTTCTCTGGCTTCTTCGAAGTCATCCTTGGCTTGCCTGAGCTCACTGTCTTGGTCTGACTGGGTATGGAGCTCGGTCCTCGGAGAGGGAAGTCTGATTTCTACGGGGATAACTGCCTCACATCCATAAGCTATGGAAAAAGGTGTTTCACCGGTTACTAAGTTGGCGTAGTCCTGTACGCCCAAAGTATGTTGGGTAAGTGTTCAACCCAAGTCTCTCCCTCTTCCTCCAGCCTCTTTTTCAGACCGACCTTGACTTTTATGTTTGTCTGTTCAACTTGGCCATTAGCCTGTGGGTGGCCGACAAAGGTAAAGTGTTGGATAATACCCAGGTCGGCGCACCATGTTCTGACTGTCCTGTCTTCAAACTGCGTTATGTTATCCGAGATCAGGATCTTAGGTATTCCATATGTGCAGACAATACTTTTCCATAGAAATTTCTGAATGGCCCTGCCCGTGATGGTAGTTAGAGCCTTGGCCTCTACCCATTTAGTGAAATAATCGACTGCCACAACGAGAAACATCAGATTTCCGGGTGCTCAAGGAAGAGGTCCGACCAGGTCTACCCTCCATTGATAGAAGGGCCAGAGAGAGACTATAGGAACCATTTCCTGCGAGGGTTGATGAGAGACTATAGTTCGACTGCATCTGCATGCATGGTGGGCCAGTAGTACCCGAATAATCGACACTTTCTTGCCAGGGTCCGTGCACCGGCATGATTTCCACAGATGCCCATATGTATTTCTCTAAGGAGACAATTTCCTTCTTCCTTTGAGGCGCATCTGAGCCAAGGCGATGTAAAAGATCATCTGTATAGAATTTCATTAAAAAGTGAATACCTGCTTGCCAGAAGCTTCATCTTCCTGGCCTGGGACATATCAGCCGGTAGAATGCCATGTTTGAGATAGGACACTATGGGGTCCATCCATGTAGCCTGTTGACTGACTGGCTGCACTTCACTCAGGATGTAGCTATGTTCAGCTAGCTATTCTACTATGACTTTTTTATTTGAGAAAAAGTTGGAGGCCAGTGTGGAGAGGGCGTCAACTTTCTTATTATGAGATCGAGAGACCTGCTCAATTTGGAGTGACTGAAAGTTCTTAAGTAAGGCTTGGTCCACTGCCAAATAATTCTTCATTGGTTCCTCCTTCGCTTCATACTCCTCTTTGACATGATTGACCACCAGTTTTGAGTTACTGAATACTAGTAGGTTGGCAGCACCGACCTTGCTGGCTAGCCGGAGTCCTGTAATCAGAGCTTCATACTCTGCTTCATTATTGGTAGCTTTGAAGTGAAAGCGTAGTGCGTAGGGGAACTCATATCCTTTTTGACTTATGAGCAGGAGGCCTGCCCTTGCCCCCTCTTTTCCAGCTGCCCCATCCACGTACAGGGTCCAAAGCTCGGTTTGCCCGACTGGGTGACCTTTCTCGATATCCACTGAAATCCCTTCAGCTAAAAAGTCTGCTAAGGCCTGAGCCTTTATAGCGGTTCGGGGTTGGAAGTCCAAATCATACTCGGCAAGCTCTATGACCCACTTGGCTAGTCTTCCAGAGGTGTCTGGTCGAGTTAATATCTGTCGTAGAGCCTGGTTTGTTACAATAGTTATTGGGTGTGCTTGAAAATATGGCCTCAACTTTCTTGAAGCATGTACCAAAGCCAAAGCTAGATTCTCTGCGTTAGTGTACCTGACTTCTGGTCCATGTAAAGCCCTGCTTACATAGAACACTTGTCTCTGAACGCTGTCCTCTTCTTTGATCAAGACCTCGCTGACTGCTTCTCCCACAACTGCTAAGTATATTAACAAAGTTTCTCCTTCCTGAGAAGATGTCAGTGTCGGCAACTCGGCTAAGTAAGCCTTAAGATCCTCGAATGTTTTTTGGCTGTTCTCATTCCACTGGAAAGGACTGGTTTCCTGAGGACCTTGAAGAATGGTAGGGCACACTGTGCCAATCTGGACAGGAACCTATTCAGGGCAGCCATACGCCCTATCAGTCTTTGTACTTCTTAGACGTTCTTTCAAGGTGGCATTGACCTTAATGCCATGATCTTGTCGGGGTTTGCTTTGATGCCTTCCTTGGAGATCATGTACCTCAAGAACTTACTCGACCTGACCCTAAAAGTACACTTTTAGGGTTGAGCTTCATCCGAGTCTGTCTGGGCACACTGAATACTTCATTGACATCTAGCATGTATTGATTAAGGGACCTGCTCTTGATCAAGAGGTCGTCCACATAGACCTCCATACATCTTCCAATCTATTTTTCAAAGATCTTATTCACTGCTCTCTGATAAGTGGCTCCGGAATTCTTGAGCCCGAACGGCATGGTGACATAGCAGAATGTACCCAGCTCGGTGATGAAGGCAGTCTTTTCTGCATCCTCGGGGTCCATGGCTATCTGATGGTATCCCTTATACGCATCTAAAATGCAAAGATTTCAAAGCCCACAGTTGAATCAACTAACATGTTAATCTTAGGGAGTGGGTAACAGTCCTTAGGACAAGATTTATTCAAGTCAGTGAAGTCCACGCACATTCGCCAGCTTCCATCCGGCGTCTTCACCAATACTGGGTTGGCTAGCCAGCTCGGGTACACCACTTCCCTTATGATATTTGCCTGGATGAGTTTTTCTACCTCCTTCTGAATGGCCTCAATTCTTTCCTTGGAAAATTATCTTTTCTTTTGCCGGACTGGCTTCCTGCTCGGGTCAATGTGAAGTAGGTGAAGGTCCAGCTCGGGTGACAAGCCTGGCATGTCTTCACTCTTCCATGCGAATACGTCCCTAAACTCTTTTAATACTTTAACAAGTTGTTCTTTTGCTGTTCTAGGATCCATGATCCCACACTCATAGTCAACTCCTTGTGATCTTCCCCTAAGCTCACTGTTTCGATTTTGTCTTCTAAGGACCAGCTCTCTTCCTATTCTGGGAGTAGTTCTTCAACAGAGACTTGTTGCACCATTATCTTTCTATTAACAAAGGTGGCGTGTAACGGCTCTGGCGCTTTCAAGTCACCTTTGATTTCCACTGAACCCTGACTTGTTGGAAACTTCATACTAATGTGGCTGGGGAGATTACAGCTCGTAAATCTATTAGTACAGGTCTTCCCATAATAACATTGTAGGCTGAGGGCGCTTTGACTACAACATAATCCACCATAAGGGTCCTGCCCCTGGGTTCTTGTCCAAAAGTGGTCGGCAATCTAACCATGCCTATAGGATGGATTATGGGTCCCGCAAACCCAAATAACGGAGCCGAGACTGGTGTCAACTCGGTATCCTTCATCTTCATCGATTGAAAAATGATGTAGTACAACACATTGAATGTACTACTGATGTGAGTCAACTTTACTGTACTTTGGTGCGCAGTTTAACCCCCGTATATCACTTTATTGGCATGTTTTGGGTAGTTCTAGGCATGTTCGAGAGTAATATCGAGAGTTATACGGACGGGGAGTTAAACTGTCATATCGATAGTAAACTCCGTTTTTTTTGCGATATTTGACTCTTTTCCGAGCACTTTTGTCTTGCAGAATTACGTGTGGTGTTTTGTTAGTGTGTTTATTGCAGGACTTAGGTGACTCGAGAGCCCGGAAGGCAATGTTTTGGGATGAGAAGCGTGGTCGTGGCTCAAAATCAGCAACAAAGTGAGGAAAAGTCAAGTTTGGAGTGAAATCAAGGCAAACTGGCGTTTGCCCTACCTCAAACTGGCGTTTGACTCAAGCCTACCTCAAACTAGCGTTTGGCCAGTCCAAACTGGCATTTGACATAAGTGGCGTTGATTCAGAAAGTTAGAGTTTTGGTCATCTGAGCATCCAAATGACCCCCAAACGCACGTTTGGGTGGGTTCAGCCCGATTCAAGAAGCTCATATAACACAAACGGGCGTCCAGGGTACACAGACGAGCATTTTACCTCATGACATGAGTCATCAAACGAGCGTTCAAGATGAGTCAAACGTTGGTTCACTGAGAACAAACCCTAATCATCATCAGAATTCCAGGTGAACGAGCGTCCACAGTATGGCAAACGCTCGTCCATGACCGACAACAGCTCATTCAGCCCCTATTCATTCTTGGCCGAATTTAGACTTTTCTTAGGTGATTTAGGGGCGATTTTAGTTTAGTTTAAACATCCTTTGATCCCTTGATTCCATAAACTACATCCTTTGATTCTACACACTTTTTATAGCTTAGCTTTACATTACAAGATCAAAGATTCGGCTTTTTGATGCAATATCTCTTCATACTTTTCTGGATCTGTCTTTCTGCAAATTATATGGTAATGACTTCTCTTTTATTTAATGTCTTTAGTTTGATTTCAATTTCTATTTCATTTATTAGCATAATCATGAGTAGCTAATTGCATGTGTAGTCGAATTATGTGAAAGCGAGCAAAAACCCTAAGGGGGATGAGATAGGGATTTGTGTAGTGCGTAATTGAATGTTTAAACGATTATTCCACATCCTAAAACTTATTTTAACATCTTTGAATTAGATTGATCACCTAGTTCACTGTCACACACATCGAACTTATAGATGCACTTTGCGGTGAGATGTGGGATAAGGGGTTTTAGGATCGTTGTGTAGATTCGGCCTAGTTGTTAGGTCCGTTTCCAAAATAGAGGTTTGTCATCGTTATTCGAGCAGCTCTAAAGCTTAATCATGTTAGGATAATCGGCTTTCTAAAGGGAGAGTCGGTTAGCTTCACATAGGGTGGTTAGATCGAGTTGTTCAGTCTAATCACTAGAATTAGGAGTTGGCACCCATGGATGTCGTTAAACTACATTGGATAGGTAGGTCGGTTAAGACACGCTCCCTGTCAAGTCCTTCCTTAGGGGTAAAAGTAGCGCGTGGGATCATAGTTCGGCTATACCTTTTAATACCTAGAAGTAAACTCATTAATAGAATCTTTATTTCTGCATTAGTATAATATCTTTCAACCTTTGATTGACCTGAACTAAGTTATACGTCAGCTTTGGTACTTAGAAATTACTCCCTGTGGATTCGACCTTGTGACCACTATACTCCCGTTGACCCGATACTCTGTCGGTGAAAGTTAGCGGTTAAGTATTTTGCTTTCAAGAATTTTGGCGCCGTTGCCGGGAAGTAACGTCTAATATCTTGTAAGTTGACCGAAAGCTTGGGCTTAGGTCATTTTTACTTTGTTTTCTTGTTGTTTCCTCTTTAACAGCTGAAGAGTCTACATATTGTTGTGGTGGTGGTGACGAGATACCGTGAATGTGTTGTCATTGTTTCCTAAGATCTTGATGTTTGAGCCTAAATGGATGGATTTTCCAATCATTACTACTCTCCTGAACAACAATTCCCCAACCAACTACAGGCAGCTGAACAATATTATCAACAGTATGTGTCACAGCCTCAGTATCAACAACAGAGTAACCAGGATTCTTGGGCTTATCAGTGCCCTAGTGCATACTAGGATCAGAATAATGGTTATTCGAGTAATGAGCCACAACATTATGAGGGTCATCAGAACCCCTGTGCTTATCATGATTTTGGTTGTCACGCTCAGCATGTTGACAACTTTGCACAGATTCAGTCGTTTGATCAGAATCCATCCTGGCAAGAAGCCTGCTACCCACCTCCGATGAATCAAAGTCAGTATGATCAATTTGTTCCCGTGCCACACGAGAGTCTTACCGACAGTCAAATGGAGTTACTAGATTGATTGAACCAGAGCATGCAGGAGCGATTGCGGGACATGCAAGAGTTCAAGATAAGTACTGACTCCACCATAAGAAACCTTCAAGACCAGGTGGGGCAGTTGATTGAAATTATAGGGCGTGAGCAGACAGAGCAGGCATGTGCAATAGAAGTGGTTGTGGCTGATGAGGTTGACACTGAAGAAGTTACGGTGGGGAGTGAAATTGAGGATTCAGTTTACTATGATGAGGTGTCAGAGCAAGAGATTGAGTTGGGATCGCCCATATTACCGTCTAGTCCTATTGTGATATTTGATGATGGCATGTTTCATGGTCTATCTATTACACTTCCATCCCCTGAGATGAAAAATGACTATACTGTGGTGGAATATGCGGTGGTACCGACCATCGTTATGATTGAGCAAGAAATCTTTGGTATTGAAACGCTTTGGGATGAAGGGGAGCTACAAGATTTGGAGATGGAAGAGGTGCAACTTTTACCAAGTACACCACTTTCCAAGGATATACAAAATGATGACTTGAAAGAGTGTGCGGTAGATTCGATTGTGGTCGTCGATCATGTGGAGATCGAGACTAAGGAGGAGTTGGGATCGCTCATTCTACCGTCAAGATCACCTATGGATCAAAAGCAAGTTGATCAGCCACCTATATTTGTTGGTCCCAGAGAAGGGTAAAACTATAGTCAGAGGGGGGGGGGGGTGAATGACTATAGTGGAGTTTCAAAAACTTTCCTTGTGTTTAAAAGCTTTTGGGCAGCGGATAAGTCCCTTCTTACTATGTTGTTTCAAAGCAGTTTAAGTAATCACAGATATAGATTTTAATCTAGGCAATATAAATGAATGCAGTAAGGTAAATTGCAGAAAGTAAATTGACACAAGGCTTATAGTGGTTCAAGGTGGTGTAATCCCTTAATCCACTCTTCTCCTATGATGATTGGAGGAATTCACTATTGTTTTCACAGATACAATAGTATGATTGTCCTTGACTTCCCAAGCTTCACAATCTATAAGACTATCACTCCTTGACTCGCAATGACTTGATGATTTAGTCTCTTTCACTGCTCCTTGAGATCAAATCCTTCAAAGAAATATTACAAACACAACTCCTTCTCAGATGACTTCTGATTCAGTTGCTTCAGTTTAATGTGAATGAGATTCACAAACTTGATTGATCAATCTCAGTGCTGAATATGGAATTGTAGTCTGATGCCTGAGTTGATCTCTAGATAAATCCTTGTAAGTTCACAGAGAAGTCTTTTCAAATTGACAGAGTATCTGCTTGATTTTCTTTTTCTTTTTCGTTGTTTATCTGTCTGTCAATGCCTTCTATTTATAGCCTTGAATATCCTGGATTTGAAATTCCATCCGTTGGCTATATTTATGAAGGGAATAATCCTTGATTTTATTCTTGATTCCCCCTTAATTATATTCTCCTTGATTTTAGTGATCGGATTTTTCTTCAAATGTATAACAGAAAATCCATCCTTGATTGATCCTGTCACGGATTTTATTAACACAAAAACAAACAAGTAATAATCCGGTTAACCTCAAGTATAAGGATCGTAGTAATAGTGGTTAATGCCGGGTCGATCTTACGGGGAACTGGCGATTGTGATTCCTAGTTTTTGTCTAACCTAAGCTATGTCACGAAACTAATCTAAACAGCGAATAAAACAGAACAAAACCTAAAATTAAACTAGACAGAGGATATAATCCAAAGCTAGGAAGAATACGGGTTGCGAATCTTTAACTAAACTAATCTAAGATGCAAATAAAAGTAAACTAACTAAACAAATTCAAGTTTTTAAGGATTTAAATCAAATGTATAACGAACAAACGAGGATTGATCCACCTATCCAACAAGCATTGACTTCCTATCTCGATTATATTGTGGTTTTTATCTAAGTTGTGATTCACCTCATCTAAACATGAACCCTAATTCCTTAGAAAGTTCATCTATTAATCCATTATCTTCCAATGCAAGATTAACGCGTTTTCTAACCAAAGGTGTAAACTTTATGTTTATAATCTAGCAATTAAACCTATTAACTTCCGTTAAGATAGATTCAAATACTATTCCTATTCATGGTGATCTAAGGTTTATAGAGATTTCCATCAACAATAAACAATCAACACATGCATATCTTCCGATATAAGAGCAATTCAACATAATAAACATGAATTAAGAAACAACCTTTAATAAAAACTCACAGTACAATCGATGAAAACGAAATCAACAGTTGTTGGATGGCTTCACAATACTCGTTTGATGAAGCTTTTAGCTTCTGAACATCCTCAGCAACTCAAAATTGCGTAAACAAAGCATAAAAGTAACTAATTTAATCTAGATCTAAAGTGCATAAATCTGGAATAAAAGGAAGAAAAACGCAGCCTAAAGCCGCCCCTAGGTTTAGGGTTTCGAATAATGTGTATGTGGTATCCCATATGTGGAGAAAACAGCTGCTATATATAGATATTGAAGTCGGTTTGCCAAAGTCGGTCGACAGACGCTCGTCCGCTCTTGTGAACGCCCGTCCAGATAGATCTGGACTGCTTCAGACGCCCGTTCAGACGGCGTCCAAACTCTCTGTATCAAAATCGCACCACCGGACGCCCGTCTGCTTTATCAAACACCCGTCCACTCTGGACGGGACCTGGACGCTCGTCCAACATGATCGAATCTTGATTTCTTGATCTTTATCTCTTTTTTCTCTATCTCATTCCTTCATTATCTCTTTTATCATCAATTAGCTCGAACTTAATCAACTTTTGATCATCTCTTGAGCCTCAAACATGTATCTATAACACATAAAAACATCACAAAATGTAATAATGTCCAAATAATCATAAAATCACATTAAAAGCACCAAAATCAACCAATTTTGCGAATAACTTATTTAAAACCTCATTTACTCAATATTTCGATTAAACACTCGTTTCTTATGCCAATTTATACAAATACGGGGGAAAATACCATAGAATATAGCGTTATAAATCGTATAAATTCACCCTTAACAACTCCCCCACACTTAAGCTTTTGCTCGTCCCGAGCAAAACAAAACGAAAATTAAGGCTCGAGACAAAAACAGACATCTAAACAAATATAACATACATTCAATAACTTAGAGGTTCACCCGTGTGTGTGCAAAGCCATATAAAACTTCCACTAAATCCAAACTTGAGAAACTCAAAGCAAAACCAGCTAATACCCCCTCGTAGACTAGCGATAAATGACACTCATAAGGTGTACCCTACAAACGTGACATATCCCGAAAAGAATGATCGAATATATCTAGGGCCTTTCTGAAATACTCAGAGGATAATCCCTACAGCATATCTATCAGTTTCTACTGGGGATAAGATAGACGATAACTTAGTCTTTCATTCATTTCATAACAATTCTTTAGTTGATTTAACAATCATTCACATTTAAACGCACATCAGAATGAGCTGTTGCCCTGTCATAGCAGAATAGGATATTCGAGATATACCCTACCTTACTCAAATCATAAGGCAGCTTTTTCTGACTGTCGTGAGCTTTTAGTCATCATAGTGGTATAGGACATTTCGAGATAATGCCCTACCGCACTCAAATCATCGACTAGCTTTCGACATACCCAATTAATTCTTATATTTTTCAACTTCTTCATTTGACAATAAGTTACGTGTTACTTATCACATTCAAACCTTAGATATTCACAGTATAACATACTTTGGATCTAAATACAAACTATCATAAATCTCACGATATGTACGTAGCACTAAGCACATGACTTATAAGAAAATCAGAAATCACTCGTCAAAAAGGGGTATAACTTTATAAATTAGCTCATCGTTCACTATGGCTCGTGAAAAATAGATCTCAGGTGAAACAACTAACTTATCAAACATATGATATATAGCTTGGATGACTATAAAAATAACGAACATAGATTTGAATTGCCTACTCGGGACAAAACAAAAACAAAAATGTCGAAAAATTTCGAAAAATCTAGCTCATTTTAGCTCATTTGGCATAGAAACATAACGAATGTAAGCAAACGTATAGATACATATCAAATCATCCCCTCCCCCACACTTAAAGATCAACATGTCCTCATGTTGTGCAGAATTAAAGAAAAGAGAAAAGACTTAGCTGATTTAAACCGATACTCGAAACGTCGGTCAGGCCGGAGCCTACATAGTGACACTTAGAACTCGTAATCTTACAATGCAGCTCGACAAAACCGCTTGAAAATACCTGCACGACTCGACAAACACGGAAACATCTCGGGGAAAACGGGGAATCATACCAGAATGAAAAGAGATAATAAAAACGAGTAATACCAAAAGATAAAGCATTAAATACATCCACCAGTTGAAATAAAGTATGAAAGAAAGTACTGACGCCTTATGGCTAACATGATCCATCGGAAATAATAAATAGTAGCTAAATACGAAATACAATGAATCACGTAATCAAAAGTAGCAGAAATATACAATCACAATATCTAGGGCAAATCGAAATCGAAAAATAGACAAATGAAATCATGACTGCCCCGGAGCCGGAGAATCATCAGCCGGAGGAACGGAAGAGGGTCCAGAAGGTGGTGCCGTAGTCCTATCTACTGAATCAGGCTGCTCCTCATCGGACGACTCAGACTCGTGAATAACATCGGCAATGGCCTGCTCAATCTCGGCAGAATAATGGTAATCAATGATGCTTGGACTGAAGATTCTGTCATCCCTTGGCTGCCGGCCTTCACTCATACACTTCAAAATAGTCAAAATATTGTTTTGAGACGTCCTTATGTCCTCCAGCCAGTCCCGCACACTGTTGCCCATACTTAGCCGCATCCGGACCGAAGGAGATAAAGTAGGAAGTGTAGATGCTCGCGGCGGTGCTGATGAAGAACCAGGCTCCTGCGGTGCCCCTGACTCAGAATGACCCGAAGATTTACCCTTTTCTCTCTGTATAGGCCTCGGATTCTTCGGTTTGTGATCCGCTCCATACTCAGGCACACCGGCATCCAGACATAGACTGTGAATCAAGTGAGGGATAATCAGGCAACGAGTATAGATCTTCTGATTAATAGCCACCTCATCGTATAATGCCTGTCCCACATTCACGTTCAGGCCAAAAGTCAATGCATATAGCATACCTAGGTCACCAATGTGGAAATGTGTCAAGTTGTTCTTGGGCAACAACCGACTCTGAATAAATCGACACTGGACCTTCCAGTCCTCCGTCCAGGTCGTGGTGACTAACTCCTTCCGGTCTCCTCCTGGTCTCAATGTCCAGGCCACATCCGGGCAAACTCTCAACCTTAACTCCTCCAAAGGATCCTACCCCAAACTCTGTCTATGTACAATCTCTTCCTTATAATCCCGTCCCTCAAAAGCTGCCAACCCATACTTCTTATTGATCACATCCGGCTTAAAAGGAACTTGTACCCCTCGAACCATAACCACTCCCGTCTCCAAGTCGGTTTCCGAGCAGTTAGCGTAAAACTCCCGAACTAAGGAGCCATTCACCGGGGTAGTCGGGATTGTTATCAAGGCTTCCCATTTCCGATCCTTTAATAGTTTGACGAACCTTGGATCGACCTTAGCTTCCAATGTAGCTCTCTCTATCAACATAGTCCTCGAGAAATAGTGCTTGGTGTACGCATCGTGGGCCTTAGGGTTCACGAATCTACGAGGCATAGGCATAGGGGGTACGGTTTTGGCTTTCTTCCTAGGTGGAGCAGCCCTAGTTTCAACAGGTTCCTCTTCTCGAGGAGCATCCATAACCTCCTCAACCCTAGACGAAACTCCACCTTTCTGAGCTCTAGGCATCCTTACCAAGGGAATATCATCATCCGTCTCAGACCCCGAGGTTGGTTCATCTCTCAAAGTAGTCCTAGTTTGGGTGGCTCTAAGAGGTTGTTCTCGGATACTAACACCCCGGTTAGGATCAACTAAGGTAGGATCAAACTCCTTGCGTTTCTTTCCGGCCTCCCTAGCCACTTCCTTACCATGTCGCTTCACTACTCCCTTCTAATGAACCATTATGCAATCCTAGACTAAACCACAACGATCCCAAAACAAAACAAGGTACCCGTTTAACATCCAAATCGGGATTTCAAATCAACCAAACCACAAACCACAACCATCCATTATCAATAACCAACCCATTCATCACCCACATCATCATCACAGCACCAACCAACAAGAATGAAGAACAAAAATGAAAAAAAGAAAACAAATAAGGTGATATTCAAGTGAACGAGCCGACCCAAAGATCGAACTCAGAAAAACGTGAACAAAATCGAGAAAAGTTGTTACTAACTTACCGAGTAAGGTGAGTAGATGCTGATCGAGATGAAGATTAGTCCAAACAACACCAATGTGTCTCCCAAAATCGAATTTTTTCTCTCAAAAAGTCGGACCGAAATGGGTGCTGATTCTCCAAAAAGATGGTGCGTTGGGGAATTTGGCTTAGAAAATCGAAGAGAGGGGATCAAAAGCGGCCTATAGCACTTTGAATCGCTTGAAATGGTTTAGAATTGAAGATTTTAGGCCAAAAGGAGGGCAAAAGACGGTTTTGCGGTTTCGAAACTCCGAAAATGTGAAGGTTCATGCGTTGAGGGAGTATATATAGACAGACGTTGGACGCTCGTCCAACTCAGTGGACGGGCGTTCACTGGGAAATTAGATGAACTGGACGGGCGTCCTGATATTCAGACGCTTGTCCAAACTGCTAAATCAAATACAGGATTGGAGGGAATATGTCAGACGGGCGTCCAGGCATTAGTGGACGTTCGTTCAATAATTGGTCATGGCGGACGGGCGTCCAATGCAAAAATTATGAAATTTCATACAATCTTAAACTCAAACTTGCACTTTCTTATTAATCATAATTAAAACTTAAAAAATACAACTAGAAATCAACGAAATAAATAAAAACAAATAGGAAACAGTGGGTTGCCTCCCACCAAGCGCTTTTGTTTTACGTCGTTTGCTCGACGCCGTTTAAGTTCAGCCTGGATCAGGCCATTTAACCTTTCTGCCAGCCACTACCTCATCTAGACTTTGATCAGTAGTTTGGCTGCAGAAACAGCACCTAACACATGGGGTAAAACCTTTAATAGCTTTCCAAACACGCTTAAACTTCCCCATGGTTGACTTCCTCATTCTCTGAGCCTTCTGATGATGCTTCAACTGACGCTCCCTCTCAAACTCTTCCATATCCCAACTACCAGCTAGAACTTCTTCAGATTGACCACTACCGCCATCCTCTGAAAACAGGTCGGGTGAAAACTCGCCGAATTCTTCGACTTCCGTAGCACCACACCCGAGGCTATCGAGGAAATGGACAATCAAAGGTTTCTCTTTAGGCTCACCAATATAGTGCTTGCACCTTTGACCATTCACTCGAAACGGTTTACCGCTATAACCACGAAGTTCTAGAACGCCTCCAGGAATGATTTGGAGAATCTCGAAGGGACCGGACCAACGTGTCCTCAACTTTCCAGGAAACAAATGTAACCTAGAATTGTATAGAAGAACTTGTTCGCCGACGTGGAATTCTCTCTTTTTAATCTTAGCATCGTGGAGTAGCTTCATCTTATCTTTACTAATCCTGGCACTTTCATAGGCCTGGAGTCTGAATTCGTCCAACTCATGCAAATCACTGCAATGATGTTTCCCACAAGATTGGGAGTCAAAGTTCAGAAACTTTATAGCCCAATAAGCTCTATGCTCTAACTCGACTGGCAGATGACATGGCTTTCCATACACCATCTGATATGGAGATGTACCCATAGGAGTCTTATAGGCGGTTCTGTATGCCCATAGTACATCATCCAACTTCAAACTCCAGTCTTTCCTATGATCATAACTGTCTTCTCCAGATCTTTTAATGCTTTGGTTGCTCTTTCAACCTCGACCACTAGTCATCGGATGATATGGTGTGCCGGTCTTGTGACGAACACCATACTTCTCAAGAACTTTCTCTGGGGGTCGGTTGCGTAAATGTGTCCTTTCATCATCGATCAAGGCACGCGGACATCCAAATCTCACAAAGATATTCTTCTTTAAGAATTTCATTACCGTCTTATGATCATTGTGAGGAGTGGCTTGAGCCTCCACCCATTTTGACACGTAATCTACGCAGACTAAGATGTATTTGTTACCGCAGGATGATGGGAATGGTCCCATAAAATTGATACCCCATACATCAAAGACTTCGCATTCTAGGATGGGTTTTAAAGGCATGTCAAAACGCCTTGTCAGAGTACCGGTTCTTTGGCATCTATCACAAGCTTTACAGAAAGCTTCTGTGTCCTTAAAGATCGTAGGCCAATAGAAACCGGATTGGAAAATCTTAGCAACGGTTTTCCACGGACCAAAGTGACCACCAGTGGGTCCACTGTGGCATTGCTCAATAATATCACGTTGCTCAGATTCTGGAACACATCTCCTAAGCAGACCATCTTTACAGATCTTAAAAAGATAAGGTTCATCCCAAACGAAAGATTTTAAATCAGAGAAGAACTTTTTCTTCTCCTGATAAGACATTTCCGGGTCAAGATATCGGGCATGAAGGTAATTGACAATGGAAGAATACCATGGAACATCGGGAGGACAGCCGTCAATAAGCATAATGTTCTCTAGAGGAAAGTAAAGATCTATATCATCTGGATCATCCTTTTCCTCACTCAACATTCTAGAAACATGATCCGCCACAACGTTTTCACTGCCCTTTTTGTCTTTAATTTGAACATCAAACTCTTGTAGGGTCAGTATCCAACGTAGTAAGCGCGGTTTAGCCTCTTTCTTAGTCATCAGATAACGCAAAGCAGTGTGATCAGTCCACACAACTACTCGAGCTCCTAACAAGTAACTACGAAACTTGTCCATAGCAAAGACTACGGCCAATAATTCCTTTTCAGTGGTAGTATAGTTAACTTGAGAGGGATTCAATGTGTGACTGGCGTAATAGATAGGCTGGAATTTCCCGTTAAGCCTTTGTCCTAAGACCGCACCAACATCATAGTTTGATGCGTCGCACATAAGCTCAAAAGGTAAGTTCCAGTCAGGCGATATAAGAATCGGAGCAGAGATTAAACGGTTTTTGAGCTCCTCAAACGCTTGCTTGCAGCCCTCATCAAAATTGAACTCAACGTCGTCCTTAAGTAAAGTAGACAGGGGCTTGGCTATCTTGGAGAAGTCTTGAATGAATCGTCTATAGAACCCGACATGTCCAAGAAAGCCTCTGATTTCGTGCACATTTTTAGGATAACTCATCTTCTCGATAGCTTCTACTTTTGCCCTGTCAACTTCTATACCTTTGGCGGAGATTTTGTGGCCAAGAACTATCCCTTCATCAACCATGAAATGGCATTTTTCCCAATTGAGTACTAAGTTCTTTTCCACGCATCTGGACAACACTCGATCAAGATTGTCAAGGCAATCATCGAAAGACTGACCAAAAACCGAAAAATCGTCCATAAAGATCTCCATACACTTTTCTACCAGCCCGTCAAAGATGGCCAGCATACATCTCTGAAATATAGCTGGGGCATTACAGAGACCAAATGGCATTCGCCTGTAGGCGAATGTGTTGGTCCCAGAGAAGGGTGAAACTATAGTCAGAGGGGGGGTGAATGACTATAGTGGAGTTTCAAAAACTTTTCTTGTGTTTTAAAAGCTTTTGGGCAGCGGATAAGTCCCTTCTTACTATGTTGTTTTCAAATCAGTTTAGACAATCACGGATATGTGTTATGATGTAGGCAAATTAAATAAGTGTCAGTAAGTAAATTGCAGAAATTAAATTGACACAAGGCTTATAGTGGTTCAGGTGGTGTAATCCCTTAATCCACTCTTCTCCCGTGATGATCGGAGGAATTCACTATTGTTTTCACAGATACAACAAAGATGATTGTCCTTGGCTTCCCAAGCTTCACAATCTACAAGACTATCACTCCTTGATCGCAATAACTTGATGATGTGATTCGGCTTTCCTTTTGTCGCTCCTTGAGATCAAAATCCTTCAACATCTATCACAGCTTCAACTCCTTCTCGATTGCCTCTCGATTCGATTTGCTTCAAGATGATGTGAATGTGATTCACGCACTTGCTTGATCAATCTCAATTCAATATGACTTTGTAGTTCGATATTTGAGTTGATCACTAGATGTATCCTTGTAAGTTCGTAGAGAAGGCTTTTCTAATTGACAGAGTTTCTGCTTTTTTTTTTCTAAATCGTTATCTTCTTTTTCTGTCAATGCCTTCTATTTATAGCCTTGAATAGCCTTGATTTTGAAATTCCGTCCGTTGGCTATATTAATGAGGGAATAATCCTTGATTTTATTCTTGATTCCCCCTTAATTGTATTCTCCTTGATTTCAGTGATCGGATTCTTCTTTCAAATGTATAGCAGAAAATCCGTCCTTGATTGATCCTTTAATGATTGTGCATTTAATGCATGATCTGCTGAATCTTCAATGTATATTAAATCTGATCTTGTAAGTGTCTCTTCACCGTCTGTAGAACGGTGGAGTGAGCCTTCTGACTTAGCCGTTAGTTCTTTCTTCGCCGTTTTGTTTTCTCTTTGCCGACGATCGATGTACTCACCGTTTATTCAATGCTTTCTTTTTGCTTTAGTTTCGGAGAATCTTTATACTTCACTGATCCTTGATTTGGGTGAGATCAGTGTACACCATATTGGAATATTGAGTTTCATCACTTGAAACATAACTTAGACTTATCCAAGGTCATCACAGACTTCCTTGGTTATAAGTCAGATCATAATCCCTTCTCTCAGATCTCTGCTGGTGCTTGGTCGGCTTCACTCGCCGAATGTCTGTTTTCACTTTGCCGTCCTACCAACTAGTACAATACTTGTCTGACTCAACTTATACAACATGTCAGACTCTAAGTAAAGACTTATACAGAGAATTCTAACTTATTTCAGGCTTGCTATAACAGCTAGTATGGCCATCATCAAAACATAATAAAATGTTCCTAACAATTTCCCCCTTTTTGATGATGCCAAAACCCTCATAAGCCTGAACATAAGTAGTCAAAAAAATTCATAATAACCAACAGAACAAAATTTCAACAATTTTATTCATCCATCAAGGGGCAATGAGATCCAAAGAATTTATTCAACTGTTACAAACTACATTTTGCTTAATTCAGCCTTGTACCTTTTGAACTTTGTAGTCTCGAACCTCTTCAATGTCTTTCCAATCAATTTCTGAAACTTCCACTTCCAAGAAGCCAAAGTCGTGTATTCAGATACACCTAAAAACTCTTTTGGCAAAAAGTCTATTGAAATCGTGCATGGTCTCATTGGCCTTAGGTTCTCCAAAATATTTTTCAAGTCTTTCCCTAGCCTCAAAGAATGTGTGAGTCTGCAAATTTGAGACTTTTGTAGAGACCCCACTGCTTCTCGCTTTCTCCAATCTCCCCATGGGATTGAAGAATCTTGCCATGTATTTGAA
The DNA here is from genome assembly GCA_026214975.1 of Gentiana macrophylla. NCBI lineage: Eukaryota > Viridiplantae > Streptophyta > Magnoliopsida > Gentianales > Gentianaceae > Gentiana > Gentiana macrophylla. Next base: position 80,707,342 of record CM047809.1, on the reverse strand, counting down.
ATCTTCTTGTTGTGCGGTGGCAAGTCTTCCGGTCCCTTTGCAGAGATAGTGGTATGGCTGAACTTGGTTTGTTGTTGGTCCGTTTGAGAAGTGCAAATTCTCTTTTGACTTCATTGTAGAGTTTGGCCATATCGCTTCTCATCCTTTCATCCTGATAGTTTAGCCAATCACCCCAAGCTTCATCTTGTGAGAGGTGAGGATAAAGTCCTTCCTGTACTCTAAAAATTCTCTTACATGGTCCAAAGACATCTCATCATATTCTCGCTTTGCTTTGGTGACCAAAGTAAGTTCTGTGCTCACTAGTATATTTGGAGCCGCCGCTCTCTGGTGTGTTTCTCCGTGCCGAGTCTGTGTTGACCGATGATCCTCTTTCTTTGGGTGGATCCAGGCCTTTGCTTTGTCTGCCCGACCTGTCTCTATCATCATCTCTTCGTTGAATAGGATGAGGAAATCCAATGCAGGGGTCCTTTGTGGCTTTTTCTCTTTCTTCTCTGATCCTTCTTTGTTGGTCTTCTGCTTCATTTCTGATCCTTATTTCTCTGTCTCTTGCTCTCAATTGTTCTTCAGTGAAATTAGGGGGTTTGAAAGTTGATCCTTCAGGCTTATCCAGATTTTCCCCCTTTTTGGCAGCATCATCCCTTTGCTGGAGTAGGATGCTATTGGTGGCCTCTGCCGTTCCAATCAGAGAGTCAAGTTTTGATTCAATAGAGGTGAATCTATTGTTATGATCATTCAATTTCTCATTGACACTCCTAAGTCTAGTGCCAAAAGCTACCGCCAAAGATTCGTTTTCTTGGGAAATGTGTTGCCCGAGGCCTGCAAGATCATGGTGATATTGATGTTAAGCTGCTTCATCAGACTTCCCTGTTGTTGAACCACAATGTTTTGTGCATCAATGTACTCGGCAATGGCTTGAAACTTGTTTTCAATGGAGGAGCTTTTGTCATTAAACGCTGAAGTCATGGATCTGAGATACATTGCTTGCTGTTCCAATTCTTCAGCCAGCAAGTCTGCCGCTTTCTCAAAAGTTTCATTTGTAATGCCAGTGTTCAGCTGAGAGAGTTTGTGCCTTGTTTCAGCTGGTTCTGGATCTGTTTGCTGGCCCTTGTCTTGATGTTGAGTGACATCTGCATTTACATCTAGATCTTCAAGTATTTGGGTAGATGAGTATACTGGTGTGGCTTGAGCTGCTGTTCCCCCTATCTCTATGCCGGGGGTTGTCTTGACTGGAGTGGCAGCAGCTGAACCAGTGTCCACAATGTTTGTGCTGTTAGCTGGAACATTGACAGACAGCGGTTGAGTGACTGTCTTTGCTGGAGTTGAAGACTTGCCGGAGGCTTGTGGTTTCAAAAATGTACGGAGAAGAGTAGTGTCATCAATTGCATCTGGTGCAAGAGCATCCTCTTCTCTGTCTTTACCTAAATCACCATCATTATTGTCATTACAATCATGATCATTATCATCATCATCATCATGATCATCATCACCACCGTCTGAGTCATCATTCTGTCTCCCAGAGGTCTGGAGCATCTTTGCCTTGGCTGCATCAACCAATTCCCATAGTGGTGATTCATCAAGTACTCCTACAAGTGTTGTGATTCCCAGAAAATCAAATAACCATGCTTCTTCAGTAAGCATGTGGTCTGTGTCTTGAAGTTGTTGTGCTGAATCGCCTTCCTTCCATTCAAGATATTCTCGCAATTCGGTCATCTATATCGTTTACGAGACAATTGTACAGCCTTCTTCTGAGATTCCTCATCTTCTCCAAAGTGTTTTCTTCATTTGGATGTTGTTCATCCTCACCGCATTTTCTTCTACTTGTCAGTGCTTCCTCATTGTCGTAATCCTCTTCTCTTTCTTCTTCATCAATTAATTTTCCAAAGTCTGTCTTTTCCGCACTTCGCGGACCTTTGTTTCTTTCTTTGACTTGTGGTGTTGTGTGAGGATTTCTTCCTCTTTCCTTCTCCCTCTGCCTTCTTTTGTGGTTTGACATAAGTAAACATGACTTTGGATTCATGCGATCTGTGGAGTTGTACAGAGGGGACTTTGAGACATTGCAAATGAGATAGTGCACTGTATCCCATATGACTTTTTCACCTGCAATTGTCCTTTCATTGTCTTTCCTCTTTTATCCCTTTTTCACTTTGCTTACTTCACCTTGGATTTGCTCTTTAATTCTCAAAAAGAAGTATTTTGCCCAATTAAATCGTAGCTGGTTATAGATGATTCCCATTAACCGCATTCTAATTTTCTGTCATGGCATGATTTGCTCCCAACTTTCCTTCAATGGTTTTGCCAATTAGGGCACTAAACTCATTAAATGGTCGCTTCAACTCGAGATCCGAGACAATTTACTTTTGTGGATCCTGGTTTGCCGCTTTGGCAATGATTGCCCGTAATTCATCTAAGTCCTGTGGTATCAATGTCACTTTTGCTTGACCCTTATTTGAAAGTTTGAGATGTTTTCGGATTACCTTTGCTGTAATCACCACGCCTTTGCCATTTATGGATGCAACAATCTTGTCTTCTTCGAACTTGTCACCTTCTTCAGTAGGGAGCCCAGGCACGTATTGTGCAGATTTCCAGAAGGAAATCAGACTTTCATAACACACTTCAGTTATTGGAGGATTGAGGAAGGTGGATAATTTTAGTTTTTCGCAGCTGGCCGCTAACCTTTGGCATGCTCATCATTTCCACACGCTTTTGTAGTGTTCGCGCTTGGAAGAATGAGCCATGGCAATCGATTTCTCGTACTCACTTTGAGTGATTGAGGAAGATGATGCCATTTTTGAGAGGGAGAGGGTTTGAAAATGAACTTGAGTTTGCAATAGAGATAAACAAGAGTAGGGTTGTAATTTGCAAGAGAGCGTAAGGATCTCTCGAAAATCTCTAAGTCTTGTTTATATAGTGTGATTTGGGTAGTGTGAACGTGGTTTGAGTATGGAAGGATTTAGTGACATAATGGCGTGATTTTGTGTATGAAAACGCGATATTCGAGCGTAGAGGGGAGTGGTTTGAGGCAAGTAATGATAGAGCCCGGAATCGAGGAGTTTATAATTCAAAAATAATATAATTACCTCCATGATCATAAAGTGATCGCCACGTGTGTACCTTGAATAATCCTCCATAATTTCCTTATTCTCCACGTGATTCGTCGCAATTGATTTTGTTCACACTTTGAATTTGTCCAAGTCTTTATTTCGTGAAGTGCCTTCACGGTCACTTAACCGGTCCAATGAGTTCTTCATCGAAATTGCTTCATTGAATCTGCTCCTAACAATCGCTTAAGTTACCTCTGCTGATACCATTGCCTTACCGCTACATCTCCTCGTAACGGCAAAGGTTGTACCGATTGATGAAGTCACTTAGCCGATTACTCCGCTTAGCCGCTCGTTGATACTTAGTCAATTTCAATCATCCCTAACTCGATTCTCAACATACTAAATCTTTCATAACCGAGTGGTTTAGTGAAGATGTCACCAGTTGGTCTTCAAAGGATATGTATTTTAGGATGACATCTCACTTTTCAACATGGTCTCTCGATAAAATGATGTCTTACATCAATGTGCTTTGTTCTTGAATGCAATCTTGGATTTTCTCAGTAATAGATATTGCACTTGTGTTGTCACACATGATTGGGATTGTTTTCTCTTCGACTCCATAGTCCCTTAGTCGTTGTCTTATCCACAAGATTTGTGCACAACACTACCTAACTGCTATATATTCCGGTCAAATGTTGATGTAGATATAGAGTTTTGCTTTTTGTTTGAACCATGAGACTAGTCTCGGTTCCTAGCATTTGGCATGTTCCAGAGGTGCTTTTTCTATCTATTTTGCATCCAAAGATAGTCGAGTCCGAATATGATATCGTTGTAAATCCTCCATCTTTTGGGTACCAAATGCCAACATTGATGGTGTGTTTCAAGTATTTGATTATCCTTTTAGCTGCTAGAAGATGTGATTCTTTTGGTTGAGCTTGAAATCTAGCACACACTCCTACTGCAAATGCAATATCGGGTCTGCTTGCAGTTAAGTATAATAATGATCCAATAATTCCTCTATACATTTTCTGATCAACATCTTTTCCTCCTTCATCTTTTCCATGTATGACTCTGGCACACATTGGTGTGTCTGCTGTGCCACTTGTATCCATCCCATACTTGTGTATCAAATCTCTTGTATATTTTGCTTGACTAATGAAAATGCCATCCTTCATTTGCTTTACTTGAAGGCCAAGGAAGTAGTTTAATTCTCCCATCATGCTCATCTGAAATTTGCTCTTCATTAGGTTTGCAAATTTCTCACACAACTTTTCATCTTCTGATCCAAAGATTATGTCATCAACATAGATTTGCACTAGCAATGTGCTTGCCCCTTTCCTCTAGTTTAAATAGAGTCTTGTCTATAGTTCCTTTGTTGAATCCATTCTTGATCGTAAATTGTGACAAGAGTTTCATACCAGTGCTCTAGGTGCTGCTTGAGGCCATAGAGGGCCTTCTTGAGTTTGTATACTTTGTCTTCTTTTCCTTTGATTTGAAATCCAGAGGTTGTTCTACATAAACTTCTTCTTCCAAAAGTCCGTTTAGAATGCACTTTTGACATCCATTTGATAGACTTTGAAGTCTTTGTGTGCAAAGAAATGCTAGAAAAAGTCTTATTGCTTCCAATCTTTCTACCGGAGCAAAGGTTTCATCATAATCTATTCCTTCACTTGGGAATATCCTTTTGCAACTAGCCTTGCTTTGTTTCTCGACAACAGCCTCCTTGCTCATCCATCTTGTTCCTGAATACCCATTTTGCACCAATGATGTTGGCCATTTCAGTCTGTCAACAAGTTCCCGCACTTTCATTTCTTTCAAATTCATTTAGTTCTTCTTGCATGGTCGTGATCCAATCTGCATCTTGGATTGCATCATCTATGGTCTTGGGTTCCACTTGTGATAGAAAGCAAGTTAGCATGTGCTCCAGCTTGTCTTCTTGTTCGACTCGGTGTGAATATCTCCAATGACTTGTTCTTCGTGATGGTCTCTAAGCCAATTTAGGTCCAGTTGAAGTTGATCTTCACTTGGTGCTTCCATACCTTCATGCCGAGCATGAACTTCAATTCTGTGTGCTTCTCCCATTGTATTGATATGTGGCTCCTCTTGATTTTCAAAAGATGATTCAGATAGTAGTAGTGGTATGGTTGCATTTGTATAGATTTGCCTCTGTGCGCTTTTCTTCTTGGTCTTGAAGATCTTCACCATTTGTATATGGTTCATCAAAACCACATGTATTGATTCTTCAATCACCAATGTTCTTTTATTTAGTACTCAATGCTTTGGTTTGGTGTCTGAGTATCCCATGAAGATTGCTTCATCGACCTTCTCATCAAAGGTATGCGAGATGATTCTGCTCAAGACAAAACATTTTGATCCAAACATATGAAAATATGAGATATTGGGTTTTCTACCATTCCATAATTCATATGGAGTTTTTCCATGATGTTTGTTGATGATTGATCTGCTTTTGTGTATGGCATGTCAGTGTTTGTCGCTTGACCCAAAATCTCTTTGGCAAGCATGCTTCAAAAATCATTGTTCGATCGCTTCTTTGAGAGTTCTGCTTTCTTCTTTCTGCGCTACACCATTTTGTTGTGGAGTTCTGCTGCTGCAGATAGTTGATGTAGTACTCCATTTTCTTCACAATAGGTTCTCGATAATTTCATTTAGAAATTCAAAGCCTCTATCTCGATCCGATTTTGATAATTTTTAGCTCTTTTTCATTCTCGAGTCTTCTCGGCAAGTCCGATAGCTTCTTGAGTGTTTCTTTCTTCTTGTTCATGAAGATGGTCCAGTGTATTTTGAGAAGTCATCCACCACTACAAGAGTATAATTCTTACCACTCACACTTACTGGAGTGACTGGTCCAAACAGGTCCATGTGCAGTAGATGTAGAACTCTTGTTGTAGATTGATGAGGCTTTGATTTGAATGAGCTTTTATTTGTTTTCCTTTCTGACAAGCATCACATAGACTCTCTTTCTTGAATGTGATCTCTGGCAGCCTTCAACTAACTTGCTCCTTGATAGTTTGTTGATGGTCTTGAAATTCGTGTGATTTAATCTTCTCGTGCCAAATCCAAATTTTGTTGATTGTTTATTCTTGACAAGTAGACATGTTTCTGCCTTGGCTGTTCTCCAGTCCACCACATACATGTTGTCTTGTCTTCTACCTGCAAGAACCACTGTGTTTGTTTGACTGTGAATCACTTTGCATCCTTCTTTGTTGAAGTGCACATTGTAGCCTTTGTCACAGAATTGACTGATGCTCATCAGATTGAAGTTAAGTCCCTTGACATATGCCACATTTTGAATCTTTAGATTGTTTTTGAGTATTGTGCCTTCCCCTTAATCTTGCCAGGGTTTTCTTTTCCTCCAAATGTGACTTTGGGTCCATCAAAAGCTTTAAAATCAGTGACCCATTTCTTGTTTCCTGTCATGTGTCTGGAACATCCACTGTCTATGTACCAGACATCCTACAAAATAGATTAATTAAGTTTGGGTACCCAACACTGTTTGGGTCCATATCTCATTAGCTTGATCATGCCTCCCATACCAAGTATGTATCCAAAAGGTCTTCTCTTTGGATAATTGAAGTCATCAACTTCATATGTATAAGGCATGGCAGAATAGCTTCTAATATTTTTACAGAATGTATTCTGATACTTTTTTCCACCTTTTGGTGCATTTATATCCTTCTTCACTTTCCAATATGCAATAGAAACCTTTCTTGCTTCATGTGTCTAGAACATAGCTAGATTGATTTTTCTTAATCACATGATGCATTTTGTGGAATGGTTTCCTCTTGTATTTTGGAGGTGTGACATTCCAATCATCCTCTCGAGGGAAAAAGTCCGCTTTACCTTTCGGATGGTCGTTGTTTTTGTATGATTGGAATGAGGATTTAGTCTGTTTGTTTCACTACAAAGGGGTTTTGACTTCACTGAACAGATGATCTGTTGGAGACATGGTGCATCCCTTTCTAAATTTTGGTCCATTAGTGGTCCTCAATTTAGAATTGTGTTGACTATTATCCCTACGCTCATCCCGATCATTATAGCCAAGACCAGATCTGGATCCAAACCTTTTTGAGGGTTTGTAAGTCGGTGCTTTTTTAGTGGTGTGCGTGATTACCTTTATCGGTGAGGAGTTCTTCTTAATCGATCTGTTGGTAACGGATGTATGGTCATCTCGCTTTTGTTGATCATTTAAGTAGGTCTCCTTACTAGTTAATTCAACTCTTGTTTTATCCAGCTCTTTCTTTAACCTCTTATTCTCTTTTCTTAGATCCTTGCATTCCTTTTCCGAATTTCATGATTCTTTTCAATTTCATCAAATTTAGTCATGAGATTTTGGACTAGGTCTCATTGTATCTAATGGAAGACTAGAGGATTGTGCAAAGTGTTAGATGTGAATGCATTAGATGAAGAACAGAACTAGATGTTACCTCGCCATCATCGATTCTTTAGCCATTAAACATAGGCTTGTTTCCTCGATGTCCTGAACTATCACTTTTGTCTTCATCCAATTCTTTGGTCATGAGGCATAGGCATGCCTTTTCATTTTCTCGAAATGTCTTCTTCATCACTATCATCCGAGTCATTGTCGATGATTCTTCATGCTTTTCACCGCTGGATTCTCGCCTTAAGTGCCTTGCTTGCTTGCCTTTCTCTTTTGATGCTTTGAATTTCTTCTTTTCATCATCTTTGTCATTTTCTTCAGACAATCACCTTGAAGTGACCTCTCTTATTGCAATTGAAGCATCTGTATTCATCATCTTTCTTCTTCATGTCTCTGCTTGAGCTTGACTTTTGTTTGATGTTGAATTTCCCTTGAATGGCTTCTTTTAAACTCACAAAACGCTTAACTAATAAAGCTACATGTTCTTTTAGTTCTTGTGTCTCTTTGTTTGATGCATTCGCAAAGTTACTTTCTTCAGGTGCAACTAATGCAGTAATTTTGTGTGTCTCTGCGCTGACCACCATCTTCACCGCTCAATTCAATTCATGAGCTTTCAATTGGGACATCGATGTCGAGTGTCGGTGCTTGCAAGATTTGTTGTTCCTCCGATTCGATGTTATGATCTTCCATCTTTCGTAGTCCTCTCAAGATCTTCAAGCATACTTCTTTTTGTGGATATGTGTGTCCAAGTCATTGCGATTCATCGATGATGCTTGAGAATCATTGTCCATTTGATCAATGGATTCACCGGTCTTCATTTTAAAGTTCTCAAATTTCTGTTTTACAACAGATAATTTGTTTTCTTTGATCGCTTGAGATCCTTCATTTATCAATGATAGTTTGTCCCACATCTCCTTTGTTTGCTTTTGCGCCTTTGATTCTCATGAACATGTTGTCGTCTGTAGTCTTTAAGATCATATCTTTTGCTACAAAGTCTAGGTTTGCTCTTCTCCTGTAATCTTTGGTCCAATCTTTCTTGGGTTTGTCTATCTCCTTTCCTTGATCTCGCTCCTCGTGCCTACCACAAGAGTGATCATGATTGGGCCGTCATTGATTACATCCAACATCTCCTCATGAGTTCTTTGCAAGATGAGATAACATTCTTATTTTATATTCATCAAAATTATTAACATTGAAAACAGTACTTTTGACAAGAAGTTTGAGGAATCCATCAAAGCAATTGAAGATAAAATGGCAAAGTGAATGAAAAACTTCAGATTTGAAAACTACATTGAAAATATGTGATCTCCTTGTTACCGTAAATTAGATCCGGATGGAGTTCGATACTAGGAACACCGCTCCGATACCAATTGTTGGTCCCAGAGAAGGTGAAACTATAGTCGAGAGGGGTGAATGACTATAGTGGAGTTTCAAAACTTTTTCTTGTGTTTTAAAAGATTTTGGGCGTGGATATAAGTCCTTCTTACTATGTTGTTTTCAAATCGCTTTAGACAATCACGTATATGTGTTATGATGTAGGCAAATTAAATAAGTCTTTGTAAAGTAAAATGCAGAAATTAAATTGACACAAGGCTTATAGTGGTTCAGGTGGTGTAATCCCTTAATCCACTCTTCTCCTGTGATGATCGGAGGAATTCACTATTGTTTTCACAGATACAACAGTATGATTGTCCTTGGCTTCCCAAGCTTCACAATCTACAAGACTATCACTCCTTGACTACAACAAATTTGATGATTGATTCTTCCTTTTTTGTCGCTCCTTGAGATCAAAATCCTTCAACAAATATCACAGCTTCAACTCCTTCTCAGATTGCCTCTGATTCAGTTGCTTCAGTATGATGTGAATGTGATTCACGCACTTGCTTGATCAATCTCAATTCTGAATATGACTTTGTAGTTCTGATATTTGAGTTGATCACTAGATGTATCCTTGTAAGTTCAGAGAGAAGGCTTTTCTAATTGACAGAGTTTCTTCTTTTTTTTTCTAAATCGTTATCTTCTTTTTCTGTCAATGCCTTCTATTTATAGCCTTGAATAGCCTTGATTTTGGAATTCCATCCGTTGGCTATATTAATGAGGGAATAATCCTTGATTTTATTCTTGATTCCCCCTTAATTGTATTCTCCTTGATTTCAGTGATCGGATTCTTCTTTCAAATGTATAGCATAAAATCCGTCCTTGATTGATCCTTTAATGATTGTGCATTTAATGCATGATCTGCTGAATCTTCAATGTATATTAAATCTGATCTTGTAAGTGTCTCTTCACCGTCTCAGAGAACGGTGGAGTGAGCCTTCCGACTTAGCCGTTAGTTCTTTCTTCGCCGTTTGTTTTCTCTTTGCCGACGATCGATTGTACTCACCGATTCAATTGCTTTCTTCTTTGCTTTAGTTTCAGGAGAATCTTTATACTTCACTGATCCTTGATTTGGGTGAGATCAGTGTACACCATATTGGAATATTGAGTTTCATCACTTGAAACATAACTTAGACTTATCCAAGGTCATCACAGACTTCCTTGGTTATAAGTCGATCATAATCCATTCTCTCAGATCTCTCTTGGGTGCTTGGTGGCTTCACTCTGCCGAATGTCTGCTTTCACTTTGCCGTCCTACCAACTAGTACAATACTTGTCTGACTCAACTTATACAACATGTCAGACTCTAAGTAAAGACTTATACAGAGAATTCTAACTTATTTCAGGCTTGCAATAACAGCTAGTATGGCCATCATCAAAACATGATAAAATGTTCCTAACAGAATGTACTATAAGGGCAGGTGAAAGTGGTTTTGTCTTGGTCAGCTGGATCAATGGGTATCTGGAAGTATCCTGAATAACCATCCAGAAAGCAGTAGAATGCGTGCCCCGCCAGACGCTCAAGCATCTGGTCAATGAATGGAAGGGGAAAGTGATCTTTCATGGTTACCTCATTGAGATTTCTATAATCGATGCAGACTCTGTAACCAGTGACAAGTCTCAATGCTATTTCCTCTCCCTTCTCATTCTTCTCAATCGTAATTCCACCTTTCTTGGGAACTACTTGAGTTGGGGAAACCCACTCACTATCAGCGATGGCATAAATGATTCCCATGTCCAGAAGCTTGATGATTTCCTTTTTAACGACTTCTTGCATATGAGGGTTGAGCCTCCTCTGGGGCTGTCTAACACATTTAGCACCCTCATTAGTCTTGATCTTATGCATACAGATGTCAGGAGATATCCCTCTGATATCTACTACTTGCCAACCAAAAGCTTTTTCATTTCGTTTCAAGACGTTGATCAATTTCATCTCTTCCATACGAGACAGCTTGGCGGATATGATTAACGGAAGCTTGTCGCCTTCTCTTAGAAACACATACTTTAGATGTTTGGGCAACGGCATCAGAACCAAATCAGCAGGGGGGTCTTCCAAACTTGACTTAAGATCTCCACCTTTCAACTCAACATCACTGAGCTTACTCAGTGGTCCCACCGCCTCGACTTCTCCTCTCAACATTTCTTCCTCAAAATTAGCTGCTAATTGATCCAGATTGACCACACCATGAGTATTTAGATTATCAACCAATCGCTCATATTCAGCTTCTACAGCCATGACTTGCTTATCCATATAATCGGTGAAATCATCTGTCATATAATCAATGGAAAAGCCGGTTGGAGGGCCATAGGGTACTTGAATGGACTTTAAGACATTGTCTTGATCACCAACTCGGATAGTCACTTGCCCACCATCACAATCGATGAGGGCTCTAGCTGTAGATAAGAAAGGCCTTCCAAGAATCAGGGGGACGTTTTCATCTTTCTCCATATCTAAAACATACCAATCGACTGGAAAGGTAAATCTATCAATCTGAACCAAAACATCTTTCAGGATCCCTGAAGCTTTCTTAGAGGATCTATCGGCGAATTGTAAACTCATAGTAGTGGGTTCTAGAAGGCTTTGTAAACTGAGCTGTTTGCATACAGACATTGGCATAAGACTTATAGAGGCACCTAGATCACACAAAGAATTAGGGAAGACTAGACCTCTGTTGGGTATACAGCACTCTGCCCGCCTATGTGCGTTCAACTCATGGCGCTGTGAAGATGTGGTATAAGGAAATAAAGTAGCATCTTTACTAACACCAATTGGTTTTAGTACAACGGTAAGCGCTTGATCCTAAAAACTGGTAGCAGAGCAGGTCATGGGTTCGAATCCCGGCAACAGCATTCTGTGGTAAACCACGGTTGAGTGGGTAGCAGGTGCTGGGGGGGAGATTGTTGGGTATACAGCACTCTGCCCGCCTATGTGCGTTCAACTCATGGCGCTGTGAAGATGTGGTATAAGGAAATAAAGTAGCACCTTTACTAACACCAATTGGTTTTAGTACAACGGTAAGCGCTTGATCCTAAAAACGGTTTGTGTCTCCTTATTTGCCAACTTTTCAAGAGATCTGACACAAAATGCAAGCTTCTTCCTGATGCTCAGCACTGCTTTAACTGCATTATCTTCATCATTCTCAGTCCTTGTGTCTTTAAAATCTCCTTCTGCAATCAGCTCTTCAAACATACTATCAACTGCTTCTTCATTAATTTGGGTAGTTAGTAGATCAACATCTACTTGTCTGTCTTGATCTTCCATCAGTTGTCTGGCATAAACCACTTCAGCTTTAGCTGCATCCTCTCTTACAGCTTCATCACCTACAGCTTCATCTGTTGGAAATATTATTTATGTTTTGATGATGATTCGTCACAAAATTAGACAAATCACTTACAACCCATGATGATGAAGTCGTAACTAACTGTTATAGTGCATAATAAAAGAAGAAGCAAGAAATGGTCTAGAGACAAATGTATAAGTTCTATCTAGAGTCTGAACTTTGTATAGGTTGTTTCAGACAAGCATTGTAATAGATTAGGAACTAGGCGAACAGCTGGGTCACAATAAGAAAACTGAGTTATAGAAGAACTGAGGGTTCAAACTCAGTCATGCCAAAACTGAAGAAGATAAGTTCGCTGAGGGACACAGACTCAGTTGGCTCATCTAGAAGACTAAAGAACTGAGGGACACAGACTCAGTTGTTGAAGATTGAAGAACTGAGGTAGCAAACTCAGTTACAAGCTGATTAAGTCATGACTATAAGTCAGGATTCAGGCAAGTCTGTGTGACCTGAAACTGAGTTATAGATCATGTAAAACTGGATAATCTTAAGGACAAAGATTATCAGCTACCTGGAAAAGAAGAAACTGAATGGTGTACTCTGACTTAGTCAATTAAAGTCAGATATGAAGTAAACAAGGTACTCAGTTTTGAAGAAGAGTATAAAACTGAGTTAAGGCCTTGATTGAATTCAAACTATCAATACGACAAAAGATCGTACATATGAACGTTGGCTAAATGACAAGTGTAACGGCTACAAGAGCTAGTAATCGTCACATCACCCCTATAAATATACAAGAGAATCACTTGAAGCAAGTGAGAGGAGGATCAGAAAAAGAGCTGTACAAGCATATACTCAAAGATCCAAATCCAGATCCATAAAAATCGGATTATATTTATCCAGAAAAAGGGGAGCCAACGACATTGCCTTGAAAACTTCAAAGGAAGATTCAGTAACCCATTAAGGGGGAAAGAAGGCATCTTGGAGCTACAAAGTCAGATTCATAAAAATCAAACAGCTCACTGAATTAATCCTTGATTAATTCTAAACCTAACCTTTGTGAAAAAGGGTTGGCTGTGCATAGTCTGAAGAGAGCAATTCTACATTTCTTCATACGGTGTTGCTACAAGAGATTGGTGCGATCTGCATGGATTTATTATATGTGGTGAGTCGGTGAAGGAGTAATTCCACCTCCGAAAGATCAAGTGTGCAGAGTGAAGGAGCAATCTCACCTTTCTTCATTTTGTGTGACAAGTGAAACTAGGGTGTCGTGAAGGATCACACAATGATTAGAATCTTGTAATGGTTATCTCATTATTCTAGTGATACCTCCTACGCCACACGAGAGAAGGGGAGAGACGTGCGGGATTACACCACCCGGAACTTCCATAAACAAATCTTGTGTTGATTTACTTTATGCATCTGTGTTTGTTTTATTTATTGCATTATCTCTCAGCAAACACCAGACACTGAGTCAGCACTTAACTGATACATAGAAGGTCTAATTTTCTATTTACACATCTATTGCACTAAAGGCTAGTTTTATCCGCTGCCAGTTAACAAGACTAAATATAAGTCAGTAATAACTTATATTCAGTTAAGCTAACTGAACTCCGCACAAGTTAAAGGGACAGGAACTGAAAATCAGTTTAAGTTTCAGAGAAACTCAGTTCCTGGGACTTTTCCAGTTTGAGATTAGTTTTTGGTGACAAGTTTATTCACCCCCTCTAAACTTGTGTTAGCCTTTCCAAGGGACCAACAATTGGTATCGGAGCAAATCTTCCTTCTGGAAGAGATCCAAGATACATTTCAAACCAGTTGTTGAAGACCCCTCACTCAGATCGATTCATATAGTTTCAATGTCTACATCTAAAGCTAGAAGTTGGCTTACCCATCCCTTGATTAATTGTTTGCAAAATATATCTGATTTTCAGGATCAAATGATCAAAAGGTTCAGTACGACAAATCGTTATACAAATCCAGAACCTCAACTCAATGATGAAGTGGATACGAACTTCAATGATCACCTTAAAGAATCCAGAAGAGTTCCATCACTGAGAGACCTCTCAAAAGAAGAAGGAAAGGAATTGTTGCAAATAGATATTGATATAGAAGATTCATTACAGCAACAAGAAAATGTACAAACTATATCTAATCATCAAGAAAATGTACATTCTTCCACTCAGTTATCACTTGCTGAACTCAGTCAAAGAAACTCTAATCTTGTCAAGTTAACCGAAAAACTCTCCTTGGAATTGGAACAAAAAGACAAAGAACTTGACAAAGCAAAAAATTGGAATGAGTTTCTAGAAACTGAGTTGTCATACTTTGCTGAAAGAACAATGCTCAGTGAAGTTGACAAAGGCAATGATAATCCCCCACCCCTACCCAGTCTTGAGATCTCAACAAGAACAAACCTTAGAAATCAAGATACTGGAAGACCTAGTAGATCACACAAAGAAATTAAAAATGTTAAATCTAAAAGAATTCTTGTGAAATCAACTAAGGTTGAGCGTAATGGTTTATCTAGAAAAGAGTTGAGAAGGTATAATTCTCTCAACCAAGAAACTGGAAGTAATACTTCAGTAACTAACCCAGCCGGACCCAAGAAGATATGGGTACCGAGGAAAACTTAAACTGTTTTGCTGGAAAAGTCAGTTTATATTGCAAAATCCACAGAAAACTGACTTCCATACAAGACTGAGACGGCAAAAGCTGATGAAGGACAAAACTGTCAAAGAAGTAAAGACTTTCCAGCTACCATCTGACGTTTGGGCTGACATGACAAATCACTCGAAGCCACGTGTCAATCTGGGAGAAAAAGTAGATGTACATCCCTACATAATCTCATTGATTGTGACACGACTCTCATTTTGAAAACGATTGAAAGACAAAATCTTGACGAAATCCTGCTCTCCCAAAATCAAAGCATTCAAGAATCCCAAATTCAATGGAGCAATACAACATTGACGAAGGAATCACAACAAGTCTAGACGCATTCTGTCAAAAATTCTCAAACTCCAATCTTTCAATTCAAATTGCAAAGAAGATTAAAAAGATTCGAGGTTTGGAGAATTTGATTGATACAAAGGTCTCTACCTTATGTCCAGACGGCATTAGAGATTTCTACAAGAATGCTGAAATCACCAACAATGGAAGAAGCTTCAAAACTACTGTTCAAGACAAAAACTTCACCATTGATGAACAAATACTTTCCCTGGTGTTCCGTCTAGATATAATTGGAGGCTCTTCATCCTTCACCTTTGGGAAAGAGGAAAAAGACAAGCTTTGGAACATCACTGCAATCAATAAGATGGAGAAGAATTTCAGTGGCTCTATATATCAGCAGAAAGGAGAATTCGCATTCCTGACAATTCTTCTGACCAAAAATGTCATTGGTCATGCTCGAAATTTCTACACTCTCTCAACGGACAAAATGAAAATGATTTATGCCATTTGGTTTGAGGAGAGATTTGATTGGAACAAATTTATACTCAATCAGTTGATAAAACAGATTTCTGATGAGAAGCAGAGAATCAAAGAAAGTAAGGAAGCTGCTGGAGAATCATTCTTACTAGAAAAAAGGGTTTTACCTATCCAAAGGTGCAAAGAATACTGGATCATTTCTCCATTCCTAAATCCACACCAACCGGTGGAATGTGTCGGTGTCCACCGTGACAAAGAAAAGGAAAGTCATCAAGGAAGAAAGTGAAGTCTCGACTCCAGCCTTCAAGCGAGATCATAAAAGCTGGATGATAGAACTATACGAAGGCGTAAGAGGTTGTGGAACAAGTTTCAGTCAAAGGAAACTGAGACTGAGAATGTGATCCAGATTGAGGATGATACTGAAGAGAATGAAGAAACTGAAGGAGATGATGAAGATGAAACTGATGAAACTGAAGAAAGCAAGCCTGATGAGTCTGAAGAAAGCATGTACAAAGAAACTGAAGAGTTCCTTGATGAACTTGAAGAAAGCGAACTAGATGGAGAAGAAGAAATTGGTGAAGAAGAATCTGAAGAAGTTGATGAAGAATCTGAAGGGAGTGAATTTCCCACTACCATGTTTGGGGAATACACTGAAAAATAGAGAGAAGCTGTTGAAGATGCAGAATTTTGTGAAACTGAGTATGAAAAGGAACTGACAGTTCGTGATACTCACTTTTACTATCCTGAAACTGGCTCGTCGTCACAAGCTCAAAAGGCATCCATAAGCAAATCGGCATTTGAAGAATTTCTGGTTCAAGAAACTGAAGCTGAGAAACTGAAGAATCTGAAAGAATTCATTGAATGTTTAATACAGAATCTACAGGAGAAACTGTTCAACATGCATGAACTAATTGGAAGGATACATTATTCAGGTTTGAACAATTACTCAAACATCATCACCCTACGTAAGTTATTTGAAGATTGCTTTCGCTTATCTTCAAACAAGGGGGAAGATGAAGTCAGAGGTGATGAAGTCAGAAGAGAGGATGCAGCTAAAGCTGAAGTGGTTTATGCCAGACAACTGATGGAAGATCAAGACAGACAAGTAGATGCTGATCTACTAACTACCCAAATTAATGAAGAAGCAGTTGATAGTATGTTTGAAGAGCTGATTGCATAAGGAGATTTTAAAGACACAAGGACTAAGAATGATGAAGATAATGCAGTTAAAGCAGTGCTGAGCATCAGGAAGAAGCTTGCATTTTATGTCAGATCTCTTGAAAAGTTGGCAAATAAGGAGACACAAACCAAGGGGGAAGCTAAATTGGAACCAGGAAGAAAAGCTGAAAAGACTAAAGGAAAGGAATCTAGTCTTATTTCAATGGAAGAAGAGAAGGTGATGTGTGAAGAAGTCAAAGAAATCTTAGCAAAGTCCAAAGCTGGCAACAATGAAGAAGCAAATCAATTGCTAAATGATTATCTGGAGATCAAGCCTAAAGTTGGAGAAACAGAAGAAGAAGGAAAAAGCAAGAAGACTCGAAAACTAAGAGGAGTATCTTTGTTGGTGAAAAATTGTTGACTTTGGAAAAAGAGATGTAATTTATTCAGATTATAACTCGCTTTGGCTCGTTTTGAATCTCAGTAATAAACTTGGTCGTTCTAGTTTGCTCTCTTAATTTGTTTTGTCATGATTTCTTGCACTATTCCTTTATTATTGCTTTTAGGAGAGGTTATGATACATCATCAAAAAGGGGAAATTGTTGGAAATATTATTTATTTTTGATGATGATTCGTCACAAAATTAGACAAATCACTTACAACCCATGATGATGAAGTCGTAACTAACTGTTATAGTGCATAATAAAAGAAGAAGCAAGAAATGGTCTAGAGACAAATGTATAAGTTCTATCTAGAGTCTGAACTTTGTATAGGTTGTTTCAGACAAGCATTGTAATAGATTAGGAACTAGGCGAACAGCTGGGTCACAATAAGAAAACTGAGTTATAGAAGAACTGAGGGTTCAAACTCACTCATGCCAAAACTGAAGAAGATAAGTTCACGAGGACACAGACTCGGCTTGGCTCATCTAGAAGATCAAGAACCGAGGACACAGACTCAGTTGTTGAAGATTGAAGAACTGAGGTAGCAAACTCAGTTACAAGCTGATTAAGTCATGACTATAAGTCAGGATTCAGGCAAGTCTGTGGTGACCTGAAACTGAGTTATAGATCATGTAAAACTGGATAATCTTAAGGACAAAGATTATCAGCTACCTGGAAAAGAAGAAACTGAATGGTGTACTCTGACTTAGTCAATTAAAGTCAGATATGAAGTAAACAAGGTACTCAGTTTTGAAGAAGAGTATAAAACTGAGTTAAGGCCTTGATTGAATTCAAACTATCAATACGACAAAAGATCGTACATATGAACGTTGGCTAAATGACAAGTGTAACGGCTACAAGAGCTAGTAATCGTCACATCACCCCTATAAATATACAAGAGAATCACTTGAAGCAAGTGAGAGGAGGATCAGAAAAAGAGCTTTACAAGCATATACTCAAAGATCCAAATCCAGATCCATAAAAATCGGATTATATTTATCCAGAAAAAGGGGAGCCAACGACATTGCCTTGAAAACTTCAAAGGAAGATCCAGTAACCCATTAAGGGGGAAAGAAGGCATCTTGGAGCTACAAAGTCAGATTCAGAAAAATCAAACAGCTCACTGAATTAATCATTGATTAATTCTAAGCCTAACCTTTGTGAAAAAGGGTTGGCTGTGCATAGTCTGAAGAGAGCAATTTTACCTTTCTTCATACGGTGTTGCTACAATGAGTTGGTGCGATCTGCGGATCGTGTATATGAGTGGTGAGTCATGAAGGAGTAATTCCACCTCCGAAAGATCGATTGTGCAGAGTGAAGGAGCAATCTCACCTTTCTTCATTTTGTGTAGACAAGTGAAACTAGGGTGTCGTGAAGGATCACACAAGATTAGAATCTTGTAACGGTTATCTCATTATTCTAGTGATACCTCCTACGCCACAGGAGAAGGGGAGACATACGGGATTACACCACCCGGAACTTCCATAAACAAATCTTGTGTTGATTTACTTTATGCATCTGTGTTTGTTTTATTTATTGCATTATCTCTCAAAGAAACACTGTTACATCGAGTCAAGACTTAACTGATACATAGAAGGTCTAATTTTCTATTTACACATCTATTGCACTAAAGGCTAGTTTTATCCGCTGCCAGTTAACAAGACTAAATATAAGTCAGTAATAACTTATATTCAGTTAAGCTAACTGAACTCCGCACAAGTTAAAGGGACAGAATCGAAAATCGCTTTAAGTTTCAGAGAAACTCGCCTGGACTTTTCCAGTTCGAGATTAGTTTTTGGTGACAACTTTATTCACCCCCCCCCCCTCTAAACTTGTGTTAGCCTTTCCAAGGGACCAACAACCTCCCATTAATACTGTAAGTACGAACTTGCCAGGGTCACCTCTTTTAATTGGTAAGTCTTCATAATTAATCATGGAGCAATCCTCACCAATTTGCCTTTCCATGCCTGCCAACTTCTTTTTCGAAGACACAACATCCTTGATGAATTTTGTATACTTAGGCATCTCGACCAAGACCTCGGATAATGGAAGATTTACCTGAGTACTTTTCAATAGATTAAGCACTTTTTCATACTTCTTATCTTCACTCAAAGGTATGTTGCTCTTCCGTGGTGGAAATGGAAGCTTTTTCAGATCATTCTCAAAAAAGACTTTCTTTGAAGATGTATTGACAGCTTTGTCTTCCAGATCCTTCCACCTAACAGCTTTTTCAGATTTTTTTGTAGTCGTGGATCACCCTCCGACTTTCGCTGCTTTTTTCAAATTCCCTCAAGGATCAGCCACTTGAGGATCTCCAACTCTTTCACCTCTCAGGGGATCATCCACCTGAGTCTTTTCTTTTGGCAAAGGGGAGTGTAGGTGCTCAGCTTCCCCTCCTGCCTTATCAATGGCAGGAGGGGCTAGTGGTTTCCCTGGTGGGAAGGACCACTAACTTGAGTACCACTTCTTAGGTTCATCGTACTGGCCTCCTCTCTACCATAAGGAATTGAAGGTACGAGGTCAGTACATGGCCCTATGTTCAAATCGGTCTGAGCAACATGACCGCCCTTTGGATTCTTTTCAGTAAAACTGGGTAGATGCCCTGGGGGTCTTGAAGCTAACTGCTCAGCCAGCTGCCCTATTTGCCTCTCAAGGTTCTTATTTGTACTCATAAGGAGATGAATATTCTTGTTTTGCTCCTCTCTGAATGAGTTCCATTCAGCCTTGAGGTCTCCTGAGCTTGAAGGGCCTTGGGAGTTGGGAAAATTTTGAGAGTATTGCTGGCTGGGCCGATTTTGAAAATTAGAATTTGAATTGGAGGGCCAATTCTGATTGAACCTTTGAGTAGAATTGGTAAAATTTGTGTTTTGGTTCTGACTAAAACCAGGGTTCCTATTGAAATTTTGATTCGAATTGAAATTCGAATTAGGATTGAAACCAGAAGATTAATTAAACCCATGGTTTTGGAAATTTTGCTGGCCAGAAACTTGATTAGACCTTTGGTTGTTCTGGCCATAGAACGCATTTACTTCAGCATTCTGCCCGTTCATAGGACAGAATTTAGATGTGTGCCCCACCTCGTCACAGTTTTGACATGTGACTTGATTATACTGTCCATAATCATGAACAACATTCACTTGATAAGGAGCGAGGATTAAACGACACTTTGGTCATTCATATGGCCACCTCGACAAATAAAGAAGCGCGATGCTGAACCCGAGGTTTCAGGAAAAAGAAGAAGTTTGATTTATCGGATTTGAAACTTGAGATGCTGCCATCTGCTTTTGCAGCATGGCGATCAAACTTTGCATGTTTACCTCCTCAACCTTAGGAGGAGGAGGTGCTTGAATAGCTTGATAGGATTGAGCATAGTTATATTTAGCAATGTCCTCGAACAATGCCCATCCTTCTTCAGGTGTTTTCTTCAGAAATGCCCCACCAGATGAACTATTGACCATGCCTTTTGTAAGCTCGGTCAATCCACTAAAGAATGTGTTGACTTGCCTTTGCAGTGGCAAGCCGTGGTGGGGACACTTTCTCAGAAGAGACTTGAATCTTTTCCAACACTCGAAAAAGGATTCATTCTCCTTCTGATAGAAAGTGAATATTTCATTTAAACACTGGGCTGTCTTCGAAGGTGGAAAGTATTGACTCAGAAATTCATTTTCGAGTTCAGCCCAAGTGGTGATTGATTCAGAGGGAAGAGAAGTATACCACTCCTTCGCTTCTCCCTTTAGAGAAAATGGAAAAAGTTTCAGTCTGATTGCATCCTCACTTACTCCTTGGATGCGTGTGGTACCGCATATCTCCAAGAACGTATGCAAGTGAGTGTGTGGATTCTCTCGATCGATAACCATGGAAAATAGATGCATGCTTTGCATCATTTGAATGAGGCCAGCCCTTAGCTCAAAGTTCTCGCGATGATGATGGTCGGAATGACAATAGCCGGGTTGATCGTGGATCGCGCCAGGCATGGCGTAGTCCGCCAACGCACGCCTATTATTCGCGCCATTATCACAAAATCGCGATTTCTTTGGCTAATCGATCCTCAAGATCTTGCTCGGCTCTTCCTTCCGTAACCGCAGAACGGAGAATCCGCTGCTTGGCCGACTACGGTTCGCTTCGGGTCCGGGTGTATAATAACGGTCCTTTTGACTCCGAGTTTGCATAAACCGGACCAAAAACAAGTGAAAGCAACCTAAAGACTAAGAAATCAAAACCTAAACTAAAAATTAAAGCCTAAGAACAGAAAAAGGATGAAACAGACGGGACGGGCGTCGCTTCAACTTTTAGATCGACGGGCGCTCGGATGCCCAAACGCTCGCCTGGTCTTCGAAAAATCTTGAACGGGCGCCCAAATTTTATGGACGCTGCCTAAGTGAATGGAAACAGAATGATTGAAAGTTTTCAATGACGGGCGCCCAAGATCCTAGACGCCCGCTGACCGATTGTTCGCACTTGTATCAAGACCAAAAGTCAACAAAAGAGACATGGCAAGAAGGCTATGGTTGTCGAAGATGAATCATGATACAAGTGGGATCTCAAAAGAAATGAGTCGATGACACAAAGATCAAGTTGGTCTGATATGGAGGATTATGCTTTGATGGCCAACATGATGAAACCGAGGAGGTATACAACATCAGATCTATAAACACTCCGCTGAAGTGATTGTGAATCAACCTGTGGTTCAAATCAGAAATTCGGACAACAATGAGACTTTGATGCCATCCTTAATCAATCGAGGATAATACAATCAAGTTAAGTAGATTGTAAGGCTTGAAAAAGAGGCTCTTGAGTTGTGGGTTGGAAGATTGAAAGTTGAATTATGGTTTTCAAAGGTAAGGAAAAAGATGTTGAATGACCATCAAGATAAGTTCTGGTCATGACATCCAAGCAACCCTTCGAGTCTCACAATCCATCTTGTTCCAACATCGCATACAAAACCGAAATGGGCTAAGTTTGCCCCTCGCACTGATCCATCTCCCAAAGAAGGCGGGGCAAGAAACCAAATGGGAACAACGGAGCAGAAGCGAAAGTCTCAAGTCACCTCTAGTAAAAAGAATAAATCCAAAAATAGGGATCATTGTACCTTCTAAGCCAGCCGCCGACAGCACTGCTGCGAACTAACTGGAGCAGAAGCGAAAAGTGAAATATTCCAAGAATAAGAATCCTAAATCCAAAAATGTTGATCATTCAAGGGATACTTATCTCGTGGGAAAGGTAGACTGTCAGTAATGTGGGAACATCTGAATTACACACAGACCTCAAAGACTATATTGCTGAGGAGTGGTCGCTTCAATGCAAAGCACACCTATGGTTATGCAAATGTTTCTAATAACAAGAATCATTTCAAACAAAGATTATGTACCAAAAGGCCAGAAAATATATATGGTTCTACACAACTCATCGTTAGAACTTATGGATGTGTGGAATACATGTACGAACCAAAGTATGACACATTTAGAGAAGACCTTATGGAAACATACCAAGGGTCATGTTACATCGACCACTATGGACCCAAACAAGTTTGGGTACCTAAAATGCATTAACTTTGTTTTGTAGAGTGTCCGGGTACTTTGACAAGGATGTTCTGTACACATGACAAAAGAATAAGCACTGCCTTACAAATTTTGTGGCAAGATGATGGTCCAAGGGTGAATTTTGGCAACAAAAATACACCTGGTTATACAAGAGGATATGGCACACTCATCGAAAATGGACTTACAATCAAGAATGTTGCATATGTGGAAGGACTGGATTACAACTTGTCTTGTTAAGCGACAATTCTGCGTGATATTGGATATAAGGTCACTTTGGACAAAACAATCGTATTACATTAGTGAAAAGTGATCAAGTTGTTCTCAGTCGGGAACATCGAACAGGTATATGAAATTGCGCAGAGAAAAAGGTTGGCGGGCGACGAAGAATTGGTGGTTGGTTTATCCGAGATCACATTCAAGAAGGATGCTATCTGTATGCATGTCGGCCAAAGGTAAATGAGATAAAGTCAAGTTTCAAGTCAAAGACTAAACAATCAACTAACAGAGTGTTGAGCTTATGCACATGGATCTTTTGGACCAATAACTCCAACAAGTGTGACAGTGAAGAAATACACCTTAGTGGTTGTGGATGATTTTTCTAGATACACTTGGGTTTAGAGCGAAGCGAAAAGTGTAACAGCTTATAAAGATTAGATCGAGATCGCAGTAATCAATTTCACAAAGTTATAAGAGAATATTGAACAATGATTGTGTACTCCATCAACTTGTCATTGGAACACCGGAAATGTGGGCGTAAAAGAAGAAACAGGATTTGAGCGAAGCGGGAAACTGCTTTGGGCAGAAGCGAGAGAAAATTCAGGAGCATTCGTGAACTCAACAAAAGAACACTCAAACATGAAGAGACAATCAATGTTGTGTTTGATGAACCTAAGTTTATCGGGTATGGAAGATAAAGAGTGAACTCCAGTTGAAAGTCAACAAATCACTTTATCCAGATCAGATGAAGTTTTGGAAAGATTTAATGACTTAAAAGTCTCTCGACACTGACACCTCGGCTGACACCTCGCCGACAATGTTACCGATGCAAATAACTGAGGCAATTCAAGGATCCGCCACCTCTCAGAGAAGAAACTGCATGCCGCACTCTATCAAGATGATATTCCCGAAAATCAAAATAACCATAATCCACAATGGTTAAAGAATCACCTCGCTGAACAAGTTATTGGCAATGTACAAGCAAGTGTGTGAGGACTAAGACAAACCGAAGCTATGTTTACTTGTTTTCTATCTCAAATGGAACCTAAAGTTGTTGAAATAGCTAATTTGCATCCAGATGGACAATTGCTATGTGAAGAAGAATTAAATGAATTTGAAAGAAATCAAGTTTGACACTAGTTATGAAAGGCCAAATTTCATGCAAATATCATTGGTATAAAAATGGTGTAAGGGGAATAACTGGAAATGTATGTGAAATAAGGCCAGCATTAGTTGCAAAAGGCTATTCTCGCTGCATGAATAGATTTTGATGAGACTTATGCACTGCTGCAAGATTGGAAGCTATCAGATTATTCTTGGCACATGTTGCATATAAGAACTTCAAAGTATATCAAATGGTGGTGTTAAGAGTGCATTTTTGAATGGTATCCTAGAGGAGGAAGTATATGTTCAAAGAACCTCCCTGGATTTGAAGTTAAAGATCAAGAAGATAAAGTGTATAGACTCAACAAAGCACTTTATGGATTGAACAGCACCAAGAGTATGGTAATGAGACTCTATCTCAATTTTGGTGGACAATGGTTTTACAAAAAGGACCATTGACAAGACACTTTTCGAATCAATGAAGGGGACAACACCGGGAACAAATTTATGTGGATGACATAATTTTGGTTTCGAGAATGACTTACTTTGTGAAAAAGTTTGCAAATCTAATGAAGAGCAAATTCCAAAATGAGTATGATGGGAGAAATGAATTACTTTGGGATTGCAAGTTAAAATGGTTGAAAGATGGAATCTTCATCCATCAAACCAAGTATACCAAAGAGTTGTCAAGAAATTTGGTATGGAAAATGGGACAGACTAAGAGCTCAACTCATGAGTACAAACATCGACATGGATGAAGATAAAGAAGGCAAAGATGTTGATCGAATGTGGCTGATGATAGGCAATCGTCAGATTCATCGCCAACAGACCGACATATCCTTTGCTCAGAGGTGTTTGTGCAAGATTTCAATCCAAAACCTAAAGAAAGTCATTTAGGTGTCATTAAAAGAGTTCTAAGTATCTAAAAGAGACTTTGGGAGTAGGGGAATTTGGTATTCCAAGGAAGCTTCAAGGTTAATGTATGCAAATTATAGAAAAAGCACCTCAGAACTCACAATTAACGGGAAATAGACCGGTGCTCCTGGTTTAGCAAGAAATGACAATTCTATTTCAACTTCCACTCGGGGTCGAATACATTGCTTACTGAAGTTGTCGCACAACAATACTATGGCTAAGACAACAATTAAGTGGATTATGGAATTGAAGAAAGGGAAATTCCAATCATGTGTGACAACACAAGTGCAATTGCAATCACGTAAAATCCTGCTTTTGCATTCAAGAATTGCCAAGCACATTGATGTGAGACATCATTTTATAAGAGATCATGTTGAAAAGAAAGACGTGGTGGTTCTATACATCCTCATCGAAGATCAACTTGCCGATATTTTCACTAAGCCACTTGATAGTGAAAGATTTGCCCAAGGGAACACTGGAACGTGGGAACATAAAATTGATTAGTCTTTGCTATGTTGGGTGAGCTCACTTAGCAGATTAGTCATTGGTATCAACAATTCCATGTACTTATGTTTGAACAACTGGGCAAATGAAAGTGCGATTGGTCTTTGTCATACGTCAGGTGAGCTCACTTGATGTGACGGGCTCATTGGTATTAAACTTCATATTGTATTATCAATTGAACAAAACAAGGAGAAACAAGGATCAAATAGAGTCACTTTATCGCCAGTCATTCGAAGCAAATTATCGCCAGATCGCCGAGCCCACCCTCGTCAAGGATACCTTGTCAAGGGAATTTTACTCGACCAAAGTTATTAAGGTAAAATGCAGTGTTACGGGATATTTATTTTATCCATTATTACCACGCTTAAACCATCCAACGGTTACAAACGTTATGGTAGAGAATGGCCCACGTGTCAAGATCGTAATTTATTCGCATTAATCGTGGTTACATCAATGTATCGCGTAATGACAGCTAGCTTTCAACTACCGCGAGAAAGAGAAAGGGGTTAAGGAAAAAACAGAGAAAGAAAAGAGATAGATGGAAAAACCGACAGAAAGAAAAATCTAATCACAAGAGAACTAAAGAAGACCTTAAACCCTAACAAAAACCCTAATATCCTAATAACCTAAGTGATTATCAAGTAAAAACAGAGACTAAATAACAGGAATTAAAACGAAAAAACGAAAAACAAAAACTAGACAACCGTCCGGTTCCCCGGCAACGGCGCCAAAAACTTGTCACGGATTTTATTAACACAAAAACAAACAAGTAATAATCCGGTTAACCTCAAGTATAAGGATCGTAGTAATAGTGGTTAATGCCGGGTCGATCTTACGGGGAACTGGCGATTGTGATTCCTAGTTTTTGTCTAACCTAAGCTATGTCACGAAACTAATCTAAACAGCGAATAAAATAGAACAAAACCGAAAATTAAACTAGACAGAGGATATAATCCAAAGCTAGGAAGAATACGGGTTGCGAATCTTTAACTAAACTAATCTAAGATGCAAATAAAAGTAAACTAACTAAACAAATTCAAGTTTTTAAGGATTTAAATCAAATGTATAACGAACAAACGAGGATTGATCCACCTATCCAACAAGCATTGACTTCCTATCTCGATTATATTGTGGTTTTTATCTAAGTTGTGATTCACCTCATCTAAACATGAACCCTAATTCCTTAGAAAGTTCATCTATTAATCCATTATCTTCCAATGCAAGATTAACGCGTTTTCTAACCAAAGGTAAACTTTATGTTTATAATCTAGCAATTAAACCTATTAACTTCCGTTAAGATAGATTCAAATACTATTCCTATTCATGGTGATCTAAGGTTTATAGAGATTTCCATCAACAATAAACAATCAACACATGCATATCTTCCGATATAAGAGCAATTCAACATAATAAACATGAATTAAGAAACAACCTTTAATAAAAACTCACAGTACAATCGATGAAAACGAAATCAACAGTTGTTGGATGGCTTCACAATACTCGTTTGATGAAGCTTTTAGCTTCTGAACATCCTCAAAGAACTCAAAATTGCGTAAACAAAGGCATAAAAGTAACTAATTTAATCTAGTTCTAAAGTGCACAAATCTGGAATAAAAGGAAGAAAAACGCAGCCTAAAGCCGCCCCTAGGTTTAGGGTTTCGAATAATGTGTATGTGGTATCCCATATGTGGAGAAAACAGCTGCTATATATAGATATTGAAGTCGGTTTGCCAAAGTCGGTCGACGGACGCTCGTCCGCTCTTGTGAACGCCCATCCGGATAGATCTCGATCGCTTCAGACGCCCGCTCGTGACGGGCGCCCAAACTCTCTCAGATTGTAAATCGCACCACCGGACGCCCGTTTGCTTTATCAAACGCCCGTCCACTCTGGACGGGACCTGGACGCTCGTCCAACATGATCGAATCTTGATTTCTTGATCTTTATCTCTTTTTTCTCTATCTCATTCCTTCATTATCTCTTTTATCATCAATTAGCTCGAACTTAATCAACTTTTGATCATCTCTTGAGCCTCAAACATGTATCTATAACACATAAAAACATCACAAAATGTAATAATGTCCAAATAATCATAAAATCACATTAAAAGCACCAAAATCAACCAATTTTGCGAATAACTTATTTAAAACCTCATTTACTCAATATTTCGATTAAACACTCGTTTCTTATGCCAATTTATACAAATACGGGGGAAAATACCATAGAATATAGCGTTATAAATCGTATAAATTCACCCTTAACAGATCCTCTATTGATTGTGCATTAAAGTATGATCCTCTGAATCTTTATCACATTTCAATTCTGTTCTGATACGGATTACTTCGCCGTTCTCTGAACGGTCGAGTGATTCATCTAACTTTGCCATTTAGATCTTCCTTCACTGTTTTTGCCTTCTCTTTGCCGAAATTCAGTTTACTCTGCCAATTCACTGTTTCCTTCACCACTTCAGTTTAAGGAGAATCTTTGTACTTCACTGATCATTGATTTGGGTGAGATCAGTGTACACCATATTTGAACATTAAATTTCATCACTTGAAACATACTTAGACTTATCCAAGGTCATCACAGACTTCCTTGGTTATAAGTCAAACCATTAAGTCTTCACTGCTTCTCTGCTGGTGCTTGGCTGGCTTCACTCTGCCGAATGTCTGTTTCACTTTTCCGTCCTACCAACTAGTACAATACTTGTCTGATTTAACTTATACAATGTGTCAGACTCTAATTAAAGACTTATACAGAGAATTCTAACTTATTTTAGGCTTGCTATAACAGCTAGTGTGGCCATCATCAAAACATAATAAAATGTTCCTAACAATTTCCCCCTTTTTGATGATGCCAAAACCATCATAAGCCTGAACATAAGTAAGCCAAATTGTTCATAATGATTAACAGAATGAAACTCAACAATTTTATTCATCCATTCAAGGGCAGTAAATTCAAAACTTATTCAAGTGTTACAAACTACATTTTGCTTAATTCAGCCTTGTACATTTTGAACTTTGTAGTCTGAACCTCTTCAATGTCCTTCCAATCAATTTCTGGAAACTTCCACTTCCAGTATGCCATAGCAGTGTATTCAGATACTCCCTTGAA
The DNA here is from genome assembly GCA_026214975.1 of Gentiana macrophylla. Taxonomy (NCBI): domain Eukaryota; kingdom Viridiplantae; phylum Streptophyta; class Magnoliopsida; order Gentianales; family Gentianaceae; genus Gentiana; species Gentiana macrophylla. Next base: position 80,678,826 of record CM047809.1, on the reverse strand, counting down.
TACTTTCTTGGCAAAGAGTCTATTGAAGTCTGGCATGGTCTCATTTGCCCTAGGTTCTCCAAAGTGCTTCTCAAGTCTCTCCCTAGCTTCAGCAATATGTGAGTCAAAAAACTTGAGACTTTTGTAGAGACTCCACTGCTCCTGTTTGTCCATTCTTCCCATAGGGTTGAAGAATTTTTCCATATAGTTGAAGTCTTCTTGTTGTTCAATTGGCAAGTCTTCTGGTCCTTTTGCTGAAAGTGGTATGGCTGAACTTGGTTTGCTGTTGGATTGTTTTAGAAGTGCAAACTCTCTTTTGACATCATTGTAGAGTTTGGCCATATCAGTTCTCATCCTTTCACCCTGATAGCTTAGCCAATCAGCCCATGCTTCATCTTGTGACAAATGAGGATAAAGTCCTTCCTCAGACTCAAAAATTCTCTTACATGGTCCAAAGACATCCGCTTCATATTCTCGCTTTGCTTTTGTGACCAGCAGTGTCGCTTACGTGCTCACCAAAGGTATCTCGAGTCATTCTTCGCCTCTGCTGGTGTTTCCTCTGGTGCTAAGTCTGTGTTGACTTGCTGATCCTCTTTGCTGGCTAGAACCAAGTCTTTGTTGATTGACGGATCTGTCTCTGTCATCATCTCTTCTTTGCATAGGATGAGGAAATCCAATGCAGGGTTTGTTTAGGGCTTTTTCTCTTTCTTCTCTAGCCCTCATTTGCTGTTCCTCTGCTTCATTTTTTATTCTGATTTCTCTGTCCCTTGCTCTCATTTGCTCTTCAGTGAAGTTTGGGGGTCTAATAGTTGATCCTTCAGCTTATCTTGATTTTCCCCTTTTTGGCGATCATCCTCCTCTTTGGAGTAAGATGTCGCTTTGTCGCTTTGCCGCCCGAGTAGAGAATCCAGCTTTGATTCGATGGATGTGAATCTGTTATCATGGCAAGTCAGTTTCTCAGTGACACTGCGCAATCTTGTTCCAAATGCCACTGCCATGGAGTCATTTTCCTGAGAAATGTGTTGCCTGAGACCTGCAATATTGTTTGTGATGTTAATGTTGAGTTGTCTCATCAAGTCTCCTTAGCGTTGAACAACAATGTTCTGTGCCTCGATGTATTCGGAAATGGCCTCAAATTTTCGCTCAATGGAGTAGCTTTTGTCATTGAATGCCGAGGTCATGGATCTAAGATGCATGGCTTACTGCTCTAGTTCTTCTGCCAGCAGATCTGCTGCTTTTTCAAAGGTTTCATTTGAGATACCAGTGGCTAGCTGGGAGAGTTTGTGCCGTATGTCAGCTAGTTCTGGGTCTGTTTGCTGTCCTCTGTCTTGGTGCTGAGTCACATCTACATGGACATCCAAGTCTTCAAGAATTTGTGTAGATGTGTATGCTGGTGTGGCTTTAGTTGTTGTTCCCCCTTGCTCTGTGCTGGGGATTGTCTTGACTGGAGTGGTAGCAGCTGAGCCAGTGTCCACTATGTTTATGCTGTCAGCCGGAGTTGCAGCAGATAGTGGTTGAGTGGTTGCCTTGGCTGGTGTTGTTGACTTGTGGGATGCATGAGGCTGTAGGAAGGTGCTTAGAAGAATGTCATCATCAATTGCATCCGGTGTAGGAGTAACCTCTTCTCCTTGTTTGTCATGATAATCAGCATGATGGTCATCATTATCATTGTCATCCTGATCATCTCCATCATTTTGATCAGTGTTATCATCATCATCTCTACCATCTTCTGAGTCATCATTGTGGCCGTTAGAGATCTGGGGCAGTTTTGCCTTTGCTGCATCTACCATGTCCCAGAGAGGAGATTCATCAAGTACACCAACCAGAGTGGTGATTCCCAGAAAATTAAAGAGCCATGCTTCCTCAACAAGCATGCGTTCCGAATCTCAAATCTGATTTCTGGAATCGCCTTCTTTCCATTCAAGATATTCTGCAATTCGATCATCAATATCGTTTGCAGACAATTGTGCAAGTTCTTCTGGAGATTCCTCATCATCTCCAGTGTCTCTTGTGACCTCCTCATTTTGAGGTTGTTCATCCTCACTTTCATTTTCTTCTCCATGTTGTTCTGCCTCAACATCAGAGTCCTCTTCTTCTTCTTCTTCATCGATTAATTTTCCAAAGGCTGTCTTGTCCAAATTGCGTTGAACCTTTTGTTTCTTTCTTTGACCAGAGGGATGAGTTGTTGTTTTCTTTCTCTTCCCTCCTCCGGCTTGCTTTTTCTGTTTAACATAGGTAAACATGACCTTGGACTCATGCAATTTGTGAAGTTGTACAACAGGGACTTTAAGGCATTGCATCAGATAGTGTAACTGAATCTCATACGACTTTTTCACCAAGAATTGTCCTTTCTTCATCTTTCCTTCTGTTGTCCCCTTTTCGGCCGCTTTTACTTCACCTTGGATTTGTTCTTTGATTCTTAAAAAGAAGTATTTTGCCCAATTGAACTCTAGATTGTTGTAGATGATTCCCATTAGCCACATTCTGATTTCTGTCATAGCATTATTTGCTCCCAGCTTTTGCCAATTAGGGCACTGAACTCACTGAATGGTTTCTTTAAAGCGGAACTAAGACAATTGACCTTCTTAGATCCTGGGTTTGCCGTTTTGGCGATTGTCGGCCAGAAATCATCCAAGTTTTGTGGTACCAAGGTCACTTTTGCTTGACCCTTATTTGACAGTTTAAGATGTTTTCAAATTACCTTTTCTGTAATGACCACTTCGTTGCCATTTACGGATGCAACAATCTTGTCTTCTTCCCACTCGTCACCTTCTTCAGCAAGGAGCCTAGGTACGTATTTTGCAGATTTTCAGAAGGAGATGAGATTTTCGTAGCAAACTTCAGTTATTGGAGGATTGAGAAAGGTTGATAACTTTAGGTTTTTGCATCCTGCTGCCAATCGTTTTGCTTCTTCATCATTTCCGCATAGTTTTAAGTAGTGTTCTTCTTGGAAGAATGATCCAGTGGCAATAGATTTTTCATACCCAGCTTGGGTGTTTGAGGAGGATGAAGCCATTGTTGGAAGTTAAAGGAATTTTTGAAAGTGAAGTACGAATTTGCAATGGAATGTATGATATGCAAGGGAGTGTAAAAATTTCTGAAAATCTCTAAGTACCGTTTATATAGGATGATTTGGGTAGTGTGAACGTGGTTTGAATATGGAAGGATTTTATGTCATAATGGCGTGATTTTGTGTATGTAAATCGCGATATTCGAGTGAAGTGGGGGAGTGGATTGTGGTAAGTAATGATAGTGCCCGGGAATCGATGTGTGTGTAAAAAATAATATAATTACCTCCATAATTATAAATTGATCTCCACGTGTGTAATCATCCACAGAATAATCTTCCATAACTCCCTTATTCTCCACGTGTAAACAGGTTGATTATTTTCACACTTTAATTTACCCATGACTCCAATCTTTATTTCGGTGAAGTGCCTTGGCTGGCCACTTAGCCGGTGTAGGGATTCTTTCACTGAGCCGCTTTATTTGACTGTTCCTAAAAATCAGTGAAGTTAACTTCACCGAGTACCAGTGCCTTACCTGCTACATCTTCTGTAATGGCAAAGGTTTAAACAGCTGATGAAGTCACTTAGCCGATTACTCCAGTTAGCCGCTCTTTGGTATTTAGTCGATTTCAATCATCCCTAACTCCGTTCTCAACATGCTAAATCTTTCATGACTGAGTGGTTTTGTGAAGATGTTAGCCAATTGATCTTCAGTGGATTTTTATTTTAGAATGATATCTCATTTTCAACATGATCTCTGATAAAATGATGTCTCACATCAATGTGCTTTGTTCTTGAATGCAACACTGGATTTTAAGTAATAGATATTGCACTTGTGTTATCACACATGATTGGAATTGTTCTCTCCTCCAATCCATAATCCCTTAGCTGTTGTCTAATCCAAAGTACTTGTGCACAACAACTGCCTGCTGCTATATATTCTGCTTCAGCTGTTGATGTAGATATGGAGTTTTGCTTTTTGCTAAACCATGAAACTAGTCTGCTGCCTAGCATTTGACAAGTTCCAGAGGTGCTTTTTCTATCTATTTTGCATCCAGCATAGTCAGAGTCTGAATATGATATCAACTTGAATCCTCCATCTTTTGGATACCAAATTCCTACATTAATAGTGTTTTTCAAGTATTTGATTATTCTTTTGGCTGCTAGAAGATGTGATTCTTTTGGTTGAGCTTGAAATCTTGCACATACTCCTACTGCAAATGCTATATCAGGTCTACTTGCAGTTAAGTATAGTAGGGATCCAATGATTCCTTTATACATTTTCTGATCAACATCCTTTCCAGTTTCATCTTTTCCAAGAATGACTCTTGCACACATTGGTGTATCTGCTGTGCCACTTGTATCCATACCATACTTGTGTATTAAGTCTTTTGTATACTTGGCTTGACTAATGAAAATTCCATCCTTCATTTGCTTTACTTGAAGGCCAAGGAAATAATTTAATTCTCCCATCATGCTCATCTGAAATTTGCTCTTCATCAGGTTTGCAAAATTCTCACATAACTTTTCATCCTCTGATCCAAAGATGATATCATCAACATATTCCTCTAGTTTGAATAGAGTCTTATCTATGGTTCCCTTGTTGAATCCATTCTTGATCAGAAATTGTGATAGTGTTTCATACCAGGCTCTGGGTGCCTGTTTGAGTCCATAAAGAGCTTTCTTTAGTTTGTATACTTTTTCTTCCTTTCCTTTGAGTTGGAAACCAGGGGGTTGCTCCACATATACTTCTTCTTCCAAAAGTCCATTCAGAAATGCACTCTTGACATCCATTTGATAGACTTTGAAATCTTTGTGTGCAGCAAAAGCTAGAAAGAGTCTGATTGCTTCCAATCTTGCTACTGGTGCAAATATTTCATCATAATCTATTCCTTCTGCTTGAGAATAGCCTTTTGTAACTAGCCTTGCTGTGTTTCTGACAACAATTCCTTCCTCATCCATCTTGTTTCTGAATACCCATTTTGTACCAATGATGTTGGCCATATCTGGTCTGTCAACAAGTTCCCAGACTTCATTTCTTTCAAATTCATTTAGTTCTTCTTGCATGGCTGTGATCCAGTCTGCATCTTGAATTGCATCATCTATTGTCTTAGGTTCCACTTGTGATAGAAAACATGTTAGCATATGCTCCAGTTGTCTTATGGTTCTCACTCATGTGTGAATGTCTCCAATAACTTGTTCTTCAGGATGATCTCTTAGCCAGTTTAGGTCAGGTTGAAGTTTTTCTACTCTTGGTGCTTCTGTAGTTTCATGTAGCGCATGAGCTTCAAGTTCTGGTGCTTCTTCTATTGTATAGACTTGTGGCTCATCTTGATTTCCAAAATTGTGATGCAGAATAGTTGCTGGTACAGTCGTATTCATATACACTTGTCTTTGTGCTGCTTCTTCTTGTTCTTGAAGACTTTCACCATTTGTATTTGGTTCATCAAAAACTACATGTATTGATTCTTCAATCACCAATGTTCTTTTGTTGAGTACTCTGAATGCCTTGCTGGTGTCTGAGTATCCCATAAAGATTGCTTCATCATCCTTTTCATCAAAGGCATGCAGCTGATTCATGTTCAAAACAAAGCATTTTGATCCAAACATATGCAGATATGAGATATTAGGTTTTCTACCATTCCATATTTCATATGGAGTCTTTCCATGATGTTTTTTGATGATTGATCTGTTTTGTGTACGGCATGCTGTGTTTGCTACTTCAGCCCAAAATCTCTTTGGCAAGCATGCTTCTGCAATCATTGTTCTGACTGCTTCTTTGAGAGTTCTGTTTCTTCTTTCTGCTACACCATTTTGTTGTGGGGTTCCTGATGACGTAGATCAAGTGAAATTAAAATACTTGACCACCAAAACTAATACTAGCCAGAGGACTAGGTCCATCATAGTATAGCTATAGCGAATCAAGGTCGATCCCACAGGGAACCAATTGTGGGTCATTTATATACAAACAATTAATTATTCATGTCAAGGACACAAAGCGGTCTACGACCAACAAAAGACAAGAAAGGTAAAGGACACGACTCGACACAACACATAAACAACGTAATTAACCTCCCCAATCATTATGTTATCGTTTGGATCTAGAGATTCTATATAATTAAGCTAGACTCGACAACTATTAATCCGATCCGTATTTCTTTTATATTGGCTACGGGAGTCATCCCCTAAACTAGATCTAGCTCCGGCTAGGCCATCTAGATCACTATGCTACATCACGTGACTTCGTTTTTTCGGCCTCCATCTCATATGACTCGCACGCTTACAAAATTAGGGATGCCGATATTAACCGTATTCCTCACCTAGGCAACATTCCTTTGTTCAGGCGTACTTCCTAAGCTATCGCATCAGTCTCTGTCCCATTAACAATTACTTGGACGGTCTCATGTTAATCTACGATTTACGTATAACTAGGTGTGCACAATTCCCTAATATAGAACAGATCTAGATCTCGCTGAAAGTCCCGGAAGATCAATTCATGAGCCGACCTAGGAGCCCTATATTGGTATTTCCTAATCATACGCTGATTAAAACAGACGAGCGACGTAGCCGTAGCCATACCTACTAAGATAAGAAATTCTAGATGGACAATCACACCATAAAGACGTGGCTAGATTGACGCGACGAAAACCTAAATCTTAGCGTTTCTACATACGTAACGGATAAAATAGAGACTCATAAAGCAATTATATAGATCTACTAAAAACACGGTTGTCGATCATACAAAAGTCATATATAGGTCACCGGATAACAGATCTGGGCGCGTGGATCCTTATAGACAAGGAATCCCCACTACCTCATATCGTATCCTTAGATCTACATCGTTCGGAAAAGAACGAACAACCTCAAACGATAAATAATAATTGGGGGCTTAATTACAAAGAACTAAGAACAAATAAATACAAGAACTTACATAATTGCAGAACTTGTAAAATAAACTGCTCTAAGAAAAACCGAAGATTTTATTATAAACTGAGAAGTGTATATGGTCGAGTGTGTATGTTGTGAGGTGTGTATGGCGTGTAATACATGCCTTTATTTATAGGGGTTCAAGCTAATTAAGAGATATACTTCAAAATGTCAAAACAAATAAGAGATAACTCCCGGCCGATCTCCAAAAGATGAAGTGCGCCCCCCTTCATGCATATCCTCAAAGTTGGCGCCATCTTGGAGCCTTTTGTCATGCTTATCCGATCTTTTCGTGCTAATCCGATATTTATCTTGAATTTCCTTTGATTTATCTTGAGATTTAATTCTTCCATTTGTATTTATCCTCCATAATTATCCAAATCTGCAAAATAGATATTTATCCCAAAATAAATCATATTTAAATAAAACGGATAAATATAATAAAAACGGATAAGTACCGATTTATAAATAAAAACAGATAAATACCAATAAAAAATGGATAAATACCAAATTATATTTTATAAATCACGAAACATTAAATAATCCATATAAACATGTGATTTAATATAAAATACATATTATTAATCTCGATTTAAGGTCAACGTTGATGACTTTTACGGGTATAATTTGACCGTCATCAGTTCCTGCTGCAGATAATTGATGCATTACTCCATTTCCTTCACAATAGGTTCTGATAATTTCATTAATAAATTCAGTGCCTATATCTGATATGATCTTGATGATTTTCAGTTCTTTCTCATTTTGGAGTCTTCTTAACAAATCTGGCAGCTTTTTGAGTGTCTCTTTCTTCTTGTTCATGAAGATGGTCCCGGTGTATTTTGAGTAGTCATCCACCACAACTAGGGTGTATTTCTTACCACTTACACTTACTGGTGTGACTGGTCCAAACAGTCCATATGCAAATGTATGTAGAATTCTTGTTGTTGATTGATAGGGTTTTGACTTGAAGGAACTTTTGATTTGTTTCCCTTTCTGACATGCATCACATAGACTTTCTCTCTTGAATGTGATCTCAGGCAGGCCTTCAACTAACTTGTTCTTTGATAATTTGTTGATGGTCTTGAAATTTAGGTGGTTTAGTCTTCTATGCCAGATCTAGCTAGTTGATTGTTTGTTTTTGGCAAACAAACATGTTTCTGCTTTGGCTGTTTTCCAATCCACCACATACATGTTATCTTTTCTTCTTCCTGCAAGTACAACTGTGTTTGTTTGGCTGTGAATGACTTTGAATCCTTCCTTGTTGAAGTGCACATTGTAGCATTTGTCACAAAATTGACTGATGCTCATCAGATTGAAATTAAGTCCCTTGACATATGCCACATTTTGAATTTTCAGATTGTTCTTGAGCATTGTGCCTTCCCCCTTAATCATTCCAGGGTTTTCTTTGCCTCCAAATGTGACTTTGGGTCCATCAAAAGCTTTAAAGTCAGTCAGCCATCTCTTGTTTCTTGTCATGTGTCTGGAACATCCACTGTCTATGTACCAGACATCCTACAAAACAAATTAATTAAGTTAAGGTACCCAACACTGTTTGGGTCCATACCTGTTAGCAGTCATGCCTCCTACTCCAAGTGTATATCCAAATGATCTTTTTTTTGGGTAGTTAAAGTCATCAACTTCATATTTATAAGGCATGGCAGAATAGCTTATAGTATTTCTACTAAAGTTATTCTGATACTTTTCTCTACTTTTTGGTGCATTTGCATCCTTCTTCACTTTCCAATATGCAGTGGGAAACCTGACTTGCTTCATGTGTCTAGGAACATACCTAGTTTGATTTTTCTTAAACACATGATGCATATTATGGAATGGTTTCTTCTTGTATTTTGGAGGTGCAACATTCCAATCATCCTCTGAAGGATAAAGTCTTCCTTTACCTTTCAGAAAGTCCTTGTTTTTTGTTGACTTGATTGATGATTTAGTCTGTTGCTTTACTGCACTGGGTTTTGACTTCACCGGTACAGGATGAATGGTTGAAACTATGGTCTGTCCCTTTCTGAATTTTGGTTCATTGTTAGTCCTGAATTCAGAATTGTGTTGACCATTGTTTCTACTCTCATCCTGACTGTTGTAGCCAAGACCAGATCTGGATCCAAACCTTTTTGAGGGTTTGTAAGCTGGTTCATTTGTGATCTTAACTGATAGGGGGATTTTCTCAACTGATCTGTCAACAACAGATGTATAAACATTGTTGCGGAGATTTTGCATCAATAACAAAAGAAAATTTATAACCCTAACCTATATGCAAAACTAACTCCTAACCGACCAAAACATCGGGTTGTTGCTAGTAAAGCGTAATGAGTAAGGGGTCGATCCACGAGGAAAAGTATATGAGAATCTAATCCTAGTAATCCTCCCAATTGCTACTCAACAAAAACAAATAAACGAAAAGCAAAAGCATAAAAACAGAAAAACACAAAAGAACAATCAAAATAAATCTAACCTGAGAAACATGGGAACAACCAAAGTACAAACCTAAGTGATTTCAATTCTAGTTAATCTCATGATTCTAATTCAGTTTGTGGTTTCGCCCTTTCACGAGACACAAATCCCTAATCTCTTAGTGAACTTATCTCTCGAGCTATGAACTCCTACTTTCGTAGCAACTTCAATTATCTATCTCTCATCTTTCGAGTGTTGAGACTGATTTACCAAACAAAACTCGGGTGTAGATTCAATTAACTCTCGTTTTTAAAGAACCTAACAACCTAGGAATCTAACCAATTAATTTGTCATCATTAATGGCTAAAAACCCTATCTTTCTATGGTGATCTAGCGTTTATGCAACTTCCGTATTATAAACATCAATCGTGAACTAATCTTTCGATTTATTCTCATGGCATCATAAACTCAAAGAAAGATACAAAATAAATTAACCATCATGAAGAAAAACTGGAATTAAATTAATTGAAAGAAATCAAACTCACATAGTCTTGATACAATGGTTGAACTCCATGGAAACGAAAAAGAAAAGCTACATAATCTACTCCTAATCTAACCTCGGTTCACCCGAGCACAAGGCTCGGGTGACCGGCCTTGAACTCTCAAACACCATTGCTTTCTTTCTTTGTAATGTGTGCAATTGAATTAATTTGATTGAATTATGCCATATAGGGTTTGAGCAAAGAACACATATATATAGGTATTAATGTCGGCCGCTTTCTCTTTTGAATTGCGGTGAATATTTGTTATTTCAATTAGGATATTGCATAAAAGAAAATAAGGCGGCTGGGAGATCCTAATTCATTAAGGAATAAAGTATCGGCCGTTGTGGCAATAATGGTCTGACGCCTTCGCCTAATTTGTAGGACGCTCGTTCAAGAAAGTGCTGAAGACTCTGAACCAAATTCCTTGCATGGAAAACTTCTAAAATTTATATCTTGAGTTGTAGACCTCCAAAAATTATGATCCGAATGTCATAATTAAGCTCTCGGAAAACTCTACAACTTTCATTAAGGACTCTTCTTCAGAAAACGCCTTTTTGACTAGCCCGTCGTGTTCCGAGTATATTTCGGGATTTTCCACTAGTTTCAGCAACAGCATCCAAACTTGTAACGCTCATATCTCGGGCCTCATAAGTCGGAATGAGGTGATTCAAGATCCTGTAGAATCCTCTCTTCAAGCCCTACAAATATTCTCTTGAGGTCGAGAGTCAAATCACTTTATATCATATCAAGAACTGCATCGGAAGTTCGGCTGCTTGAAAGCTTCATTCCAAGCTTTATCTCCATCTTCCTTCCATTTCACTTCTCTTCCATGCAAAACCTCATCATTTAATCCTCTTGCATGCCAAAATATGTATCTATAACATAGGAAAATATTCCAAAGCGTAACACAATCCCAAAATAACATAAAATCACAATTTAAGCACATAAATCGTTACATTTTGCAATTAACCTATTAAAAACACTATTTACTCAATTAATCGATTATAAGCTCGATTTCTATGAAAATAATCCATATATGGGGAATATTGATACATAAAATATATATGAAAATCACTATAATTTAGCCCTAAACAAACATCTACTGTTTGTTGATCATTTGAGTAGGTCTCCATACTAGTTAGTTCAGCTTTTTCTTTATCCAGTTCTTTCTTTAATCTTTTATTTTCCTTTCTTAGATCCTTGCATTCCTTTTCCAGAATTTCATGATTCATCTCAATTTCATCAAATTTATTCATGAGATTTTGGACTAGGTCTGCTGGATCTAATGGGAGAATAGAAGATTGTGCAGTGTTAGATGTGGATGCATTTGATGAAGAGTAAGAGCTAGATGTTACCTCAGTTTCATCTGATTCTTTGGCCATTAGACATAGGCATGTTTTCTCAATGTCTGAGCTATCACCTTCATCTTCGTCTAATTCTTTGGTCATGAGGCATAGACATGCTTTTTCATTGTCTGAGTTGTCTTCTTCATCACTGTTATCTAAGTTATTATCAGATGATTCTTCATTCTTTTCACTGCTAGATTCAGCCTTGAGTGCTTTCTTGCCTTTTCTCTTTTCAGATGCTTTGTATTTCTTCTTTTCATCATCTTTATCATTTTCTTCAGGACAATCAGCCTTGAAGTGACTTTTCTTGTTGCAGTTGAAGCATCTGTATTCATCATCTTTCTTCTTTATGTCTTTGTTTGAGCTTGACCTCTTGTTTGATGATGAGTTTCCTTTGAATGGCTTCATTTTGCTGGACCTGTCAAAGCGTTTAACTAATAAAGCTACTTGTTCTTTAAGTTCATGTGTCTCTTTATACAATCGGCAAAGTTACTTTGCTGGGGTGCTATCAGTGCAATGACTTTTTGTGTCTCTGCCGGAGCACCATCTTCACCGTTCAGTTCGAATTCATGAGCTTTAAGTTGGGACATCAGTGTCAGAGTGTCAGTGTTTGCAAGGTCTATGGTTCCTCTGATCACTGATGTTATGATCTTCCATCTTTCAGGTAAGCCTCTCAAGATCTTTAAGCATACTTCTTTCTGGGGATATGTGTGTCCAAGCTGTTGCAGTTCACTGATGATGCTTGAGAATCTATTGTCCATTTGATCAATGGATTCACCAGCCTTCATTTTGAAATTTTGAAATTTCTGTTTTGCAACATATAATTTGTTTTCTTTAACTGCTTTAGATCCTTCATTTATCAATGCTAGCTTGTCCCACATCTCCTTTGCTGTTTTGCAATCTTTGATTCTCATGAACATGTTGCTATCTAGAGTCTTCAAAATCATATCTTTTGCAACAAAATCTAGATTTGCTCTTCTCCTGTCATCCTTGGTCCAATCTTTCTTGGGTTTGTCAATTTCCTTCCCTTGATCTGCTCATGTGGATACCACAGTCATGATCATGATTGGTCCATCATTGATTACTTCCAGCATCTCCTCATGAGTTGCTGCAAGATGAGACAGCATTCTTATTTTATATTCATCAAAATTATTAACATTGAAAACATGTACTTTTGACATAAAGTTTGAGGAATCCATAAGCACAAATAATAGATCTATATGTGAATGAATAGAAGACTCAGATTTGAAAACTACTTTGAAAATATGTTATCTCCTTGTTACCAAAAATTAGATCTGAACAGGTTCTGATACTAGGAACACAGCTCCGATACCAATTGTTTGTCCCAGAGAAGGGTAAAACTATAGTCAGAGGGGGGTGAATGACTATAGTGGAGTTTCAAAAACTTTCCTTGTGTTTAAAAGCTTTTGGGAAGCGGATAAGTCCCTTCTTACTATGTTGTTTCAAAGCAGTTTAAATAATCACATATATAGATTTTAATCTAGGCAATATAAATGAATGCAGTAAGGTAAATTGCAGGAAGTAAATTGACACAAGGCTTATTGTGGTTCAGGGTGGTGTAATCCCTTAATCCACTATTTTCCTGTGATGATTGGAAGAATTCACTATTGTTTTCACAGATACAATAGTATGATTGTCCTTGACTTCCCAAGCTTCACAATCTACAAGAATATCACTCCTTGACTACAACAGCTTCAGTGATTTAGTCTCTTTCACTGCTCCTTGAGATCAAATCCTTCAGCAGCTATTACAAACACAACTCCTTCTCAGATGACTTCTGATTCAGTTGCTTCAGTTTATTGTGAATGAGATTCACAAACTTGATTGATCAATCTCAGTGCTGAATATGGAATTGTAGTTCTGATGTCTGAGTTGATCTCTAGATAAATCCTTGTAAGTTCAGAGAGAAGGCTTTTCAAATTGACAGAGTATCTGCTTGATTTTCTTTTTCTTTTTCGTTGTTTATCTGTCTGTCAATGCCTTCTATTTATAGCCTTGAATATCCTAGATTTGAAATTCCGTCCGTTGGCTATATTTATGAGGGGAATAATCCTTGATTTTATTCTTGATTCCCCCTTAATTATATTCTCCTTGATTTTAGTGATCGGATTTTTCTTCAAATGTATAGCAGAAAATCCGTCCTTGATTGAGCCTCTATTGATTGTGCATTAAATGTATGATCCTCTGAATCTTCATCACATTTCAATTCTGTTCTGATAAGGATTACTTCGCCGTTCTCTGAACGGTCGAGTGATCCATCTGACTTTGCCGTTTAGATCTTCCTTCACTGTTTTATCCTTCTCTTTGCCGAAAGTCAGTTTACTCTGCCGATTCACTGTTTCCTTCACCACTTCAGTTTAAGGAGAATCTTTGTACTTCACTGATCATTGATTTGGGTGAGATCAGTGTACACCATATTTGAACATTAAATTTCATCACTTGAAACATACTTAGACTTATCCAAGGTCATCACAGACTTCCTTTGTTATAAGTCAAACCATTAAGTCTTCACTGCTTCTCTGCTAGTGCTTGGCTGGCTTCACTCTGCCGAATGTCTGTTTTACTTTATCGTCCTACCAACTAGTACAATACTTGTCTGACTTAACTTATACAATGTGTCAGACTCTAAGTAAAGACTTATACAGAGAATTCTAACTTATTTTAGGCTTGCTATAACAGCTAGTGTGGCCATCATCAAAACATAATAAAATGTTCCTAACAATATTTAAGCCACCAGATGGCCTAGTGATGCTTGATATGTCCGTCCCGGATTACTTCACTCCTCCACCCCGTGCTGATGAGTTCTATGAGATCAAGTTTTTACCACCACCGGTGCATATGGCTCAAAGAGGTGTGAGGAAGAGACCACATCCGCCTGGTGCGGATTATAAAAAGAAGAAGGATCAAAAGGCAAACAAAAGAAGATTCTCTGGTTGGGAGGAGGTAGCATCGAGATATGGTCATTTCTAAGGATTCAGCTCAATATCAAGCATAGATTGACACTCAGGACACTCTATCCAATACTGCGAATTTTCTACGAAGGATTGCTGATGATAGGGAATTTCAAAGAGAAAATATGGCTGAATTCCCTGCAATTCTTGCACAGAGAGTGCTAACCACTGAGGAACAGACAGTGATTGCACAGAGATTGAATATGGTGATGGGATTTGAAGGATCACCTTTGATTGAGGAGGTTCAGGTTGCTGAGGATCAGACAGCACCTGAACAAAGGTTGGAACTGGTGGTACAGGTTGCTGAGGTACAAACAGCTCCTAGAAAAAGGTTGGAACTAACTTTGGGTTTGGAGGAAGCCCCTGTTGTTGTTGTTAAACAGGCTGCTGTAGTGGAGCCTACTAGAGGAAAGGTCATTAAAGGGAAAGATAGTCAGCAGACTGTTGTTATTGATGAAGATGAACAGTTGCTGGATTATGACTACAGTGATGAGGAATTTCAAGTGCCTGAGGAAGAACCTATTGATGATGAACCTCAACAGGCATTTGTACTAGTTTTCGAAGAACCTGTTCTTGATCCTATTCTGGAGGAATTCCAAGGACTTAACCCTGCTGGAAGGGATATGAGCTATGCCTTGGTTATCAGCAGACAGAGAGCACATTATAATATAGAAGAACCTGCTGATGAAGCTGATGGAGGATGGCTGGTGGGGTACCAGCATATGTCTTGGAGGAGTTGAGGGCTGTCAGGAGTGACATTACAAGGTTAAGGACTCAACTTGACAGGCAAGAGCAGAAGTTTGAAGATTTAATGAATCTGGTGGAAAATATAGGGAGGACTACAGAAACAGTTGCCTCCAATATTACTTCCACTCAGTATGCTCTTGCTGACCTTACGCAAGATGTGAGAGGGATTAAGCAAGGTAATACACTGAAGGACAAGTTTTTGAAAGACCAATTTGCATCTATTCATCAAAAACTTGATAAACTTGCTGAGGCACCCAAGCTCTTGTGTGTGAGGTCTTTGGAACACTTCAACTCGCTTGGATTGGATCCTAAGTTTCTTGAGAGGATCAATCTCTTTGGAGCAGAACTATGCAACAAAGGATTACTGCAGTTGATACTAGAACTGTAATCATAGAAGGACAACTGAGTAATCTAGTCATCACATAAGAGAGTGTTCATGGCCTGCTATCCCGTTTTGTTGATGATGTCAATAAGGGGGAAGAGAGCCAAACAGCAGTAGCAAAAGAGGCTGCTAGAATCTTTGCTAAGAAAAGATGGGAAGATGACACCAATGCATTCAGAGAATCTGCACCTGGCAGACTTCCACTCACTGATGATCTTCTCAGAGAATATAAGAAGGTTTACAACAGCAAGAGGAGACCTTATCATGACAAGGGCTTTCATGAAGGGTTGAACTCCTTTCTGGGACTCAAGTTTTGGGAAACAAGAGTCAAATCCTTGAGAGCTGCACATAGAGGTGGAAGAGGTGGTAGAGGTGGAAGGAGTTTACCTACCACATCAGCAAAGGAATCACTGAATGAATTCAAAGAAGTGTACATGCGTTTAGGCTTTAGAGTACATCAAATCAATCTTACTCTACTTGAAGCATGGAAATGGTGGAAAGAAGTGAATCCTCACGTTGATTTCTCTCTTATTGAAAATGAATGGATGAGAGAAATGATTAGAGAGATAAGAGCTTATCAAGAGCAAGTAGAGAAGGCAAGAGAAGAAAGAGAAAGAAGACACTAGATCAGCATACTTCATATGATTTATTTTTGCTGACTCTAGACTGTAATAATTTTGAACAACTGATTATAATGAGAAATGTCTTAGTTTGTTCTGTTTTTGTCTTTAATCTTTTTGCTTTGCTGTAAGGTGGGTATTGGCATCATCACCAAAAAGGGGGAAATTGTTGGACTTGTTTTTGAGTTTTAGTGTTGAGTGCCAAACTAGCTGTTATAGAGCAAAGGCAAAAAGATGTCTAGATCAAATGTGTAGGTTTATTAGAGTTTGATCTTTGTATAGGTTTGATCAAACAACCACTGTAAATGGTCAGCTGACTTATATCAGCAGACTTATCTATATCAATAGGGTACCTAGGTTAGTAGACTAGTTAGGAACCTGCTGAAGACTGAAGGCTGAGGGCTCAAACTCAGTTATTGAATGTTAAGGGATCAAACTTAGTAATTAAAGTCAAGGATCTGGAATCAGAGTTTAGGGAAGTCTGTGATGACCTAAACTGATTACATATACCTTGTGTACAAGGTCTAAGTTCCATAAGTTAAATGGTGATTGGAACTTGGTTATGATCAAATGGTGTAATCTAACTTCACAATAAAAAGTTAGATAAAAGAAGTCAGCTGCATTGTTTCATAAACACAGCAAAATATGGATCAGTTGACTGATATGAACTTCAGCAGACTTATGATCACAGGAACCTGTTGATACAAATTCTTCGAATTATTCAAAGGTTACATTCGAAGACTACAAAGAAAGGGACAGCTAACAACCTCTGATTTGTGGATCAAAAAAAACCTCTGATTTTATCAAACAAATCAATGGTTAAGATTAAAGGGACGTTGGGATGATTCAAGCCTTTATCCAATGGATACAAGTCAAAGGGTGGACAGACTGTATACTGTCAAAAAGGAATCTGACAGTGTCAGTCTTAGGAACAGTGAAAAAAGCAAGTCAAGATGGGACAAATCAGAAACGGCTATGTTTGAATTTCAAACATAAGTCACAATGATTCCTACTATAAATAGAGGACTCCTAACTCTGATACAGATGATGATGATGATGATAAACATTGAGAAAATTAAGGATCTATCTTCAGCTATCAGATTTAAAATCAATCAAGTCACCCTGCTGAACCTACTGAGCATAAAGCTACTGATCCAAAAAAGTTCTTCAAGTGTAATCTGCTTTCAAGCTATCAAGTTTACACACTTGAAAACCTCAAGCTGCTGATCATATCATCCTGATCAAGCTGCTGAAAGCTGAATCATTTACTTGATTCAAACTTTCTTTACAAGGAAACCTGCTGAGATAGTGAAGCATCTTTGGGTGTCAAGGACTGTGTTTGTGGTGGAGCTGGTGAAGAGGCAATCCTACCCTTCAAGGACCAGTGGAAGACTTTGGAGCAGCAATCCTACCTATTCCAAGTGTTCAGTTTGTGAAGCCATAGTTATTGGTGAAAGACAAACAACTTAGGGATTTTTGTAACAGCTACATCAAAGATCTCTAGTGATTTACCTCCAACATCACAGGAGAAGAGTGGAGTACAGGATTACACCACCTGGAACCACTATAAAAACTGCCTACTTATTTTTTGCATTTATATTCTGCATATAGTATATTTAGCACATCAATCTACTAAACTAGCAACCGAATCACACACATACACCGCTGAGTATCTAATACTTGGTATCATATTTTAACAACAAGTAATAAGGCTTAATTTACATATATTCCGCTGTAACAAATTCAGTAAAGTCAATAGTCAGCAGACTACTGAGTGTCAGTAGACTACTGAGTATCAGCAGACTGCTGAAGTTGCTGAGTTTGTTAACTCTAAAAATTTTTAAGTGTTAAGTTTATTCACCCCCCCTAAACTTAACCAAAGCCTTTTCAAGGGACCAACAATTGGTATCAGAGCAGTGCTTTTGTTCTGAAGTAATCCTACTTGTTGGGCTTGTGATAATCCTTTGAAAACCTTTTCAACTTTCAAATTTTCAAAGATTTGCATCATGGATAATAACCAGTATGCTAGAACAATGTTGATGTGTTCTCTAGATCATTTTGATGAGTATAAACGTCGAATGCAGGCTTATCTAGCTGCAACACATGATGAGATGATGGATGTGCTGACTGATGGACCACTGGAAATTACTAAGGCTATAACTGTGGATAATCAAACTCAGTACATTCCAAAGCCAAAAAGAGAATGGAATGCTGAAGATAGAAAAAGGGCAAACCTCAACAATATTGCTATTGATATAATATACAGAACTTTGGATAGCAATATGTACATGAAGGTGAAAGATTGCAAAACTGCAAAAGAACTTTGGGATAAGTTGTAGTTAATCTGTGAAGGCACTGATGCTATCAAGAAGAACAAGATCAGTGTAGCAAAGAAGAAGTTCCAGGAGTTCAAAATGAAACCAAATGAAACTATTGAACAAATGGAGTCAAGATTCAATGCAATCATGGATGAACTCACCCTACTGAGTGTGAAGTACTCACAGGAAGAAGTCAATTCAAAAATCTTGGAAGCATTACCTGCAAAAGAAGTTTGGGAGATGAAGGTGACTGCAATAGAAGAAATGAGAAGTCTACATGAAGAAGACACCTTCAAATTGTTCTCAGATCTTAAGGCCTATGAATTCAGTAAGAAACTAGTGCCTGAGATAGAAAAAGAGGAACCAAAAACTACTGCATTGGCTGCTGTACATCAAGAAGAAACATCAGGAGCTCAAGATGAGTTGCTGGATGAGATGCAAGAGCAGATTGCATTACTGAGCAAGAAAATTAGATTGATGAAAACTAGAAAGAGTTCACCAAGGAATTTCACAAAGAAATTCATTGAAAAGAAAAAGGAAGAATCAAAGAAAGACAATGATTATTTGTGCTATCATTGCAAGAAACCAGGACACTTCAAACCTGACTGTCCTGAGTTAAAACAAAAAAAAAGGAACCTGATTATCTTTGTTTCAACTGCAAGAAGCCTGTACATTTCAGGCCTGATTGTCCAGATCTACTGAAGAGCAAAAGTCAGCAAAGAAGACTTGGAAAGAAAGCAATGGTTGCTGAAGATGAATCTGCTTATGAAGTTGAATCAGATAAGGGAAATGAATCTGATGACACTGCACTGGTTGCTGAAATGGATGATTATGCCTTGATGGCAAACATGGATGAAACAGATGAGGTATACAACTCTGTATCTATTAATACTCCTGCTGGAAGTGATTGTGAATCAACATGTGGTTCTAATCCTAAAAATTCTGATAATGAAGAAACTTTGGATGCCATCCTCAATCAACTGAGGATAATACAATCTGGTTATGAGATTGTGAAGGCAGAAAAAGAAGCTCTTCAATCAGAAGTTGAAAGATTAAAAGCTGAATTAAGAATTCTCAAGGGTAAGGAAAAGGAGTTTGGATAGAATCAGCACAAGTCTGCTGAACATACAGTTGCTGCTGAATCTGCTGAGCAGTCATGTTCCTCCACTGTATTCAAATCTGGAAAGCCCTATGGTGATAGAACAGGTCTTGGATTTGGAACTCAACAATCCAATAAGAGTGGATCCAGTAAGGTTACTGAACCTAGTACCAGAATTGGTCCTAAGTTTGTACCTGCACAAGATCCAACTCCAAAAAGGGTTGTTGAGGCAGTGAAACCTACTAAGAAAACTTCAAGGAAGCAATATCAGATGTCAAAAAGGTCAACAGCACCCAACAAAAAGAATAAATCTAAAAATAGGACTGTAGTACCTTCTAGACCTACTGATAGCAGACCTGCTACCAAGTCTGCTGGACCACAGAAAGGCAAAAGTCAGAAATATTCCAAGGATAAGAATCCTAAATCCAAAAATGTCAATCATTCAAGGGATACTTATCTCAGAGGGAAAGGTAGATTGTTTCCTACTGATGATGATTGGAATATTCCTACCCCCACTGCTAGAAACAACAGATATAACCATACTGCTAGGATAAAACCTAGGCAATGGAATCAGCAGAGGACTTTTACAAGACCTCAGCAGGGACCTCAACAGACTCTATATTACAGGGCTGTTCCTAACAGACAGCAAACCTATGGTTATACTGGTGCTTCTAACAAGAGGAATCACTCCAAACAGCACTATATACCAAAAGGCTAGAAAGTATATGTGAATCCTACACAACCAAATGTTAAACCTTATGGATGTGTGAAATACATGTATGAACATAAGTATGATACCTTTAGAAGAAAACCTTATGGAAACTTGCCAGGGGTCATGCTTACCACTGACCATCATGGACCCAAACAGTTTTGGGTACCTAAAATGCATTAACTTTGTTTTGTAGGGTGTCTGGTACTTTGACAGTGGATGTTCCAGACATATGACAAAGAATAAGCACTGTCTGTCAAGATTTGTGGCAAAGGATGGTCCAAGAGTGAACTTTGGAAACAAGAACACACCTAGATACACAAGAGGATATGGCACACTTGTGAGAAATGGACTAACAATCAGGAATGTTGCATATGTTGAAGGACTGGACTACAACTTACTGAGCA
Organism: Gentiana macrophylla; assembly: GCA_026214975.1. Taxonomy (NCBI): domain Eukaryota; kingdom Viridiplantae; phylum Streptophyta; class Magnoliopsida; order Gentianales; family Gentianaceae; genus Gentiana; species Gentiana macrophylla. The sequence goes on along the minus strand of CM047809.1, from coordinate 80,658,364 downwards.
CTGGACAATTCTGTGACATGGGTTACAAGGTCACTTTTGACAAAGGCACCTGTATTGTCATTAGTGAAAAATGTGATCAAGTTGTGTTGGCTGGAAGAAGACAGCAAAACATGTATGTTGTGGATTGGTCAACTGCAGTTCCAGAAATCTGCCTGATTGTGCATACCAAGTCAAAACTTAATTGGCTATGGCATAAGAAGTTAAATCATCTAAACTTTGATGATATCAATCAGTTGGTGTAGAAGAAACTGGAGATTTGTTTACCTAAGATCACATTCAATAAGGATGCTATATGTGATGCTTGTCAGCAAGATAAACAAACAAAATCAAGCTTCAAGTCAAAAACAAAGCAATCAACAAAAAGAGTTTTGGAGCTGATGCACATGGATCTATTTGGACCAATGACACCAACAAATGTAACAGGAAAGAAGTACACTTTAGCTGTAGTGGATGATTATTCAAGATACACTTGGGTAGTATTCATGAAAAAGAAAAGTGAAACACTTCAAAAGATGCCTGAACTTTTAAAGAGATTGCAAAATGAGAAAAGTGTGACAATGAGTGAAGATCGGATCGGATAAAGTCTTACCGAATTTCAATAAAGTTATAAAAGAATATTGTGAACAAAATGGTGTACTACATCAACTTGCTGCTGCTGGTACACCTCAGCAAAATGGGGTTGCTGAAAGAAGAAACAGGACTTTAAAAGAAGCAGGAAGAACTATGATTTGTGAAGCTTTATTATCTGAAAGATATTGGGCTGAAGCAGTTAATACAGCATGCTATACACAAAATAGAACCTCAATGAACAAGAAGCTGCTGAAGACACCTTATGAGATTTGGAATGGAATTAAACCTAATATATCTTATTTCCATCCATTTGGGAGCAAATGTTTTATCTTAAATCATAAGGAGCAATTGAAGACATTCCAACCAAAGTCAGATGAAGGAATCTTCTTGGGATATTCTTCACATCGACCAAGGCATTCAGTCTTGAATAAAAGGACACTGAAACATGAAGAAACAATACATGTTGTGTTTAATGAACCTAAGTCCACTGGAATGGAAGATGAAGATTCAGAACCTGCTGAGAATCAACAAGTCACTAATCAAGAATGTGTTAATGTTTTGGAAAGGTTCAATGACTTAAAATTTTCTGACTCTGCCCCTGCTGAACACCCTGCTGAAAACACTACTGATGCAACAACTGAGGCAGTTCAAGGATCTGATGAACCCCTGATGCTACAGCAGACCCTACTGAAGATGATGTTCCTGAGAATCAATTTAACTAGAATCCACAATGGTTAAAGGATCACCCTGCTGAACAAGTCATTGGGAACATACAGCAAGGTGTGAGGACTAGAAGACAATTAGAAGCAATGTTTACATGTTTTCTATCTCAAATGGAACCTAAAGCTGTTGAAGAAGCAATATCAGATCCATATTGGATAATTGCTATGCAAGAAGAGTTGAATGAATTTGAAAGAAATCAAGTTTTGACACTAGTAGAAAGGCCTAATCATGCAAACATAATTGGTACAAAATGGGTATACAGAAACAAATTGGATGAATCCGGTACCATTGTGAGGAATAAGGCCAGACTAGTAGCAAAAGGTTATTCTCAAGCAGAAGGAATAGATTTTGATGAGACACATGCGCGCCCCTATTGCAAGATCGGAAGCTATTAGATTATTCTTGGCATATGCTGCTTATAAAAACTTTAAGGTATATCAGATGGATGTCAAAAGTGCAATCTTGAATGGCATTCTGGAAGAGGAGGTCTATGTTCAGCAACCTCCTGGTTTTGAAGTAAAAGATCAAGAAGATAAAGTGTACAGACTCAATAAAGCACTTTATGGTTTGAAACAAGCACCAAGAGCATGGTATGAGACCCTATCTCAATTCTTGGTGGACAATGGTTTTACAAAAGGTACCATTGACAAGACTCTTTTCAGAATCAGTGAAGGAGACAGCACCCTGCTGGTACAGATTTATGTTGATGACATAATTTTTGGTTCTGAAAATGATTTACTTTGTGAAAAGTTTGCAAATCTGATGAAAAGTAAGTTCTAAATGAGTATGATGGGTGAAATGAATTACTTTTTTGGTTTGCAAGTCAAACAGATGAAAGATGGAATCTTCATTCATCAAACCAAGTAAACCAAGGAGCTGCTGAAGAAGTTTGGTATGGAAAACAGCACCAAGGTATCAACTCCTATGAGTACAAACATTAGATTGCATGAAGACAAAGAAGTCAAAGATGATGATCAGACCTTATACAGAAGGATGATAGGCAGTCTGCTGTACCTTACTGCCAGCAGACCTGATATATCCTTTGTTGTAGGTGTTTGTGCAAGATTTCAATCAAAATCTAAGGAAAGTCATTTAGGTTCAGTCAAAAGAATTCTCAAGTATCTAAAAGAAACACTAGATGTTGGAATATGGTACTCAAAAGATGGAAGTTTTAAGGTTATATCCTACTCAGATTCTGATTATGCTGGATGCAAGATTGACAGAAAAAGCACCACAGGAACTTGTCAGTTGATGGGAAATAGACTAGTTTCCTGGTTTAGCAAGAAACAGAATTCAATATCAACTTCCACTGCTAAAGCAGATTATATTGCTGCTGGAAGTTGCTGTGCACAAATACTTTGATTAAGACAACAATTAAGGGATTATGGAATTGAAGAAAGAGAAATTCCTATAATGTGTGACAACACAAGTGCAATTGCAATTACTAAAAATCCTGTTTTGCACTCAAGAACCAAGCACATTGATGTGAGACATCATTTTATAAGAGATCGTGTTGAAAAGAAAGATGTGGTGGTTCTTTACATCCCTACTGAAGATCAACTTGCTGATATTTTCACTAAACCACTGGATAGTGAAAGATTTGCTAAACTAAGGACTGAACTTGGAATTATTAAAGTTGACTGATATTTCTTTTATCAGCAGTGTACTGGAATTCACCAAGGGGATTAGTCTATGCTATGTTGGGTGAGCTCACTTAGCAGACTAGTCATTGGTATCAACAATTCCATGTACTTATTTATGTTTGAACAATTGAGCAAATGAAGTTGCCAAGGGGATTGGTCTTTGTCCTGTTGGGTGAGCTCACTTGACAGATCAATCATTGGTATTAAACTTCATCTTGTATTATCAGTTGAACAAAACAACGAGGAATAAAAGATCAGCAGAGTAATTCTGTCAGCAGGCTGCTGAGGCATATTTGTCAGTAGGCTGCTGAGCCAAGTCTACTGATGCTAAGGCTGCTGAAGGAAACATTACACAGTCAAACTTACAAAAGTCAAAAAGCAAATGGCGGGATACTTATTCTATCTTTGTAACCGTAGTTACACAATCTGACGGTTACAAAACGTTATGGAAAAGTAATGGGCCACATGTCAAGACAGCATTCACTCATATTTAATCGTGGTTAATACCACTGTACGTGCTCTAACAGTTTCAACTACCTCTGTCTATATATACAGACATAGACATGGAGTTCACACTCACAACTCTCAATCTGCGATTTCTCTAAAATTACTTTGTGTGAACACAGATTTGAAAGCTCTCTTCTTCATCTCTTTCACTTATCATGGCAAACAAAGATGATGTTCATATTGGCACCAGTCAAAGTGTAAGAGGCTATGTGACTGACTGTCACTCTACTGAACTAGCCATTAACATAGGGCGAAGAATCAGACGGATAGCTAGTTTGGAGAACATTATCAACAGAAGGCTGGAAAGAATTTCTTATGTTAATGTGTTGGAGTTCTGGAAGACCATTTTCATACATGAAGGTAGAGAAGTCTTCACTACAACTGTTAATGGAAGAGAGATAGAAATTTCCTCAGACCTGCTGAGAAATTTATTTCATTTTGGACTTGGAAATGGTGCTCCTACCAATCCAGAAGCAATGAATCTGCCAAGGATGAGATTTGTGGATACAATAAAGACAAATGAGGCAATACATTCATCTCTAGGCATTAATGTGAAGCATGTTGGATATGAGTACAACCTGCTGAGCAAATTGATTGCCAAGACTATTTTGGGATTCATTGGGAGTCTAGATACACTGTCTGGACCTAAGATAGACATGCTAATCATCATCTGCAGAAGTATGAAGTTTGATTGGGCTAGATTCTTTATACACTACATGAAAAAGGTGTTTATTGAAGATAGAGATGGTATAAGGAAGTCCAAAGTCAAGCCCCTTGGTCTACTGATTCAGACCTTGTTGAATCATTTTCAGATACATGATATTTCATCTGAAAAATTTTAACAAATCGAGGTAGAAGCCAGAAGTTGCTACTCCTATTCCTGGTTTGGATGATGACGAAGATGTGGTTGAGGAGGCCACAGAAAGTGATAATGATGATGGAGATGATGATGTTGGTGGTGAACAGGTTAAGCAAGTTGCAAAGCCTGTTGCACCTAAAAAGGTTGCTGAGAAGAGAAAGGCTGCTGACACAAGAAAGATAACAGAAATATTAAAGCCTAGAAAAACAAGGAAGCAAACAGCACAGACTGCTGAGTCTGCTGAGGGTCCAGCTGAAATTGAGATTACTCACCTTGTTGTAGTTGCAAAGAAGAAGACTGTTGCTGAAGTTTTGAAGGAGCAACAGAAAGAATTCAGTAGAAAGATGAAGGCTACTGAAGTTGAATCAGAGGAACTTTCCAAAAGAATGAAGGAAATTGCCAAGAAAAAGAAACATGGAAAAGGGAAACAGTTGAGGATTTTGGAGACTCAGAGGGAAGAAGAAGAAGTAGAGGCTATTGAGGCTGAGCCCCTAACAACTATTAAGCCTACTGAGATAGTAGAGGTTGTTGTTGAGCAACCTACTGGAGAATCACAGCAGACTGCTGTACCTGAGCCTGTTGTAGATGTTATTGAATCCTCCCCTGTAAAGGCTGCTGAGCCTACTGAAGTTACACAAGTTGTTGTTGAGCAACTTGTTGAAGAACCACAGCAATCTACTGAGAATGCACCTGCTGTGGAAGTTGAAACGTTGGTACAAGACCCTGCAAGTTCTGCAAGAAGTCAGGGGGAAGAGCAGTCTGCTGCTAACCCTGCTGATGAGCATGTTAGTCAGGGGGAACATAGTGTGGAACAGATGGAGGTAGTAGGCACTAATGTACAATCTGAGCAACCTACTGACCTAGTAGCATCTATGGAAGAAACTATTAACTTGCTTGTTGAGACCTTTGGAGGTCAGCAAGGTACTCCGACCTCTGCTCGGCACGCTAAGCCCGACCTCCGCTCGGCACGCTAAGCCTGACCTCCGCTAGGCACTCCAAGCCCGACCTCTGCTCGACACCTTAAGGCCGACCTCCGCACGGCACCCTAAGCCCGACCTCCGCTCGGCACTCCAAGTCCGACCACAGCTCGGCACCTTCTGGGTTTTCTTGCTTGACCGCTCGTTCAACGGTCTTTCTTGGCACCGTAAAGCCATCAACGAACCCGCCAGGGCTCTTTGCCCGCCGTAGGCGCTCTGCCTGACGTATCTGCCCGCCGTAGGATCTCTACCTGTCAAGGCTCTCTGCCTGCCCTAGGCTCTCTGCCCGCCGTAGGCTCTCTGTCCGTCAAGGGCTTTTAGCCCACCAGGCTCGCAGTCCGCCCGCTGTCCTGCTCTCGCCAGCTCCGTGCCTCTATAAATATCACATTCACCTCTATTACAACTTTCTGATTAATTTGTCTAAGATCTACGCATTGGTTTGATCCCTTGAAAAGGGTACGTAGGCAGCCTTTCAGGTACAGCTCATAATCTAAAAACACCATCCTCCTCATCTTACTCCACAAAAGCTCCTTCTTTTTCTTGAGATCCACCGCACCTCACCGGAGAAATCTCCCACAATCCACTATATATCCACATCAAAATCCTTATAGATTTGATTTTCTGGGTTGTACAGCCTAGAAATCATCGTTTTCAACATCTTAGCAGCAAACTCGGTGCAAGGTTCACTGGTTTTACGGATCGCTACTTCTTTTTCTGTCAAAATCATCTCAACTCGAAGGAACACCTTCAACGCCATCTTCAAAACTCACACACGAGTCCTTCATAATTTCCATGTTTGCGTACGTGTTTTATCAACTCAGCTTTTTACATATAAAGGGGATTGCCTCTACTTGTGTTGATTGAGACCATTTGGGGTTACATCGTCTGAGCTTTGTTGGATTCGGGGTTGAAGCTTCACCAGCCGGCACCGTCTTTGTTGAGTGTTCATTAAGAAACCAACCTAAGCCTAGTCACCAAGTTATCCCCTAAGTAAACATAACTGGCGGAACTCAGCTCGGCACGCTAAGTCCGACCACAGATCGGCACTCTATGTCCGACCTCAGCTCGGCACATGAAGTCCAACCTCAGCTCGGCACCTTAAGTCCGACCGCAGCACGGCACGCTAAGTCCGACCATAGATCGGCACGCTAAGTCCGACCTCAACTCGGCACGCTAAGTCGGACCTCAGCTCGGCACCTTAAGTCCGAACTCAGCTCGGCATGCTAAGTACGACAACAGATCGGCACGCTAAGTCCGACCTCAGCTCGGCACGCTAAGTCCGACCTCAGCTCGGCACCTTAAGTCCGACCTCAGCTCGGTACTCTAAGTCCGACCACAGCTCGGCACGCTAAGTCCGACCACAGCCTCGACACTCTTAGCCTGACCACAGCTCGGCACTCTAAGCTTGACCTCAGTTTGGCATGCTAAGTCTGGCCCTCATACCGCGAGACGGCTTACATACTTCACTTTGTGAAGTGGCTTACAGCCTTCCTTCCGTGAGACGGCTTAGGGCCTTAACCTTGCGAAGGGGCTTACAGCCTTCATACCGCAAAACGGCTTACGGTCACCTTGTGAAGCGGCTTACGGCCACATAAGCCCGACCTCAGCCTCAGCACTCTAAGCCCGACCTCATCCTCTGCACTCTAAGGCCGACCTCAGCTCGGCACTCTAAGGCCAACCTCAGCTCGGCACTCTAAAGCCCGTCCTCAGCCTCGGCACTCTAAGTCTGATCTCAGCTCGGCACTCTAAGCCTAACCTCAGCTCGGCACTCTAAATCCCGACCTCAGGTCGGCAATCGGCCATATAAACCCGACTCCAGCTCGGTATCATATTTTTGCTCGTGCTCAAGAGAATTTTCTATCGCTCTGCAACAACCATCTCGGCAAACAGTGCATCAAGTCATCTACAACTTTACTCCATGACTCTCATAAGTACAGTGAAGAGCTCAAGGAGTAGGGGGCCACTAATATGCCAAAATCGGCAAAGCCCTGCTAAATCCAGAAAAAAGACATAAGACCAGTAACGGATAGGGTCCTCGGCCCAGCTCCGCCTCACTCTACCATGATCCTCATCATTAGCCAAGGCAACGGGAATAAAGAAGCAAACAACTAGCTCGATACAAAGCACTGGGAGCCGTCATGCTCGCCCCTCAATCTTGCCATCCTTCAACACAACTAGGCGACAAATTAAGTTCATTAACGACGCTCTCCAGCTCGTCACCTTAAGTCCGACCTCAGCTCGGCACTCTAAGCCCGTCCTCAGCTTGGCACTCTAAGCCCGACTTCCGCTCGGAACTCTAAGTCCGACCTCAGCTCGGCACTCTAAGTCTGACCTCAGCTCGGCACTCTCAGCCCGACCTCAGCTTGGCACTCCAAGCAGGACCACCGCTCGGCATTCCAAGCACGACCTCAGCTCGGCACTCCAAGTCCGACCACAGCTCGGCACTCTAAGTCTGACCTCCGCTCGGAACCCTAAGTCCGACCTCAGCTTGGCACCCTAAGTCGGACCTCAGCTCGGCATCCTAAGTCCGACCTCCGCTCGGCACCCTAAGCCCGACCTCCGCTCGGCACCTTAAGCCCGAACTCTGCTCGGCACCCTAAGCCCGCCTCCGCTCGTCCTTCTAATCCCCAACTCGACACTCTAAGCCCGACCTCATCTCGGTACTCAAAGGCCAACCTCCGCTCGGCACTCTAAGCCTGACCTCAGCTCTGCACTCTAAGACCAACCTCCACTCGGCACTCTAAGTCCGACCTCATCTCGGCACTCTAAGCTCGACCTCTGCTCCGTACTCCAAGTCTGACCTCAGCTCGGCACCTTCCTGGTTTTCCTACTTGACCGCTCGTTCAATGGTCTTTCTTGGCTCTACAAAGCCTTCAACGAGTCCGCCAGGGCTCTCTGCCCGCCGTAGGCTCTCTGCCCTCTCATAGGATCTCTGCCCGTCAAGGCTCTCTGCCCGAAGTAGGCTCTCTGCCCGTTGTAGGCTTTCTGCCCACCAAGGGCTTTCAGCCCTCCGGGCTCGCAGTCCACCAGCTGTCCTGCTCTCGCTAGTTGGCCAGCTCCGTGCCTCTATAAATATCACATTCACCTCCATTAAACCTCTCTGATTAATTCTTCTAGGAACTATGCATTAGCTTGATCCTTTGAAAAGGGTACATAGGCAGCCTTTCAGGCACACCTCATAATCTAAAAACACCATCCTCCTCCTCTTACTCCACAAAAGCTCCATTTTTTTTCTTGAGCTCCACCGCACCTCACCAGAGAAATCACCCACAATCAGCTAGATATCCACCTCAAAATCCATATACCGCAAACCTGATATTTCCGACCATATCACCTTTTACAAAAGGAAAGAGAAAATTCTATACCGTTGCTACAACAACAAAAAGAAAGGTAAACTTCAACTGCTGGAACATCGTGAATCGCTCTTAAACGATCTCGAACTCAACCTACAATAAAACCACCTTCTCGGGGTGGGGAAAACAACATACTAAGGGTAAGTACAAACGTACTTAGTAAAGGGTATAAGCACCGAATCTACACCTACTATAACGCAAGGATTGACATTAATAACAATACTAGTTATATCACATGGAAAGTCAAACAATCATGATTACATATATGTTTCACTCCCTCACCACACTTTACTAGTACTCTCACTAGTTGACTCATCCACATAAGACATTTGTTACACACTAGTCCAATGACACTTTGTCGGGTAAGAATGCACCGAAACATTTCCTATAGCTCTAGATGCTATTTATGTGGAGTACTACGCGAGTCCGGTTGATATCTGATCATGTGGAGGCGTAATAATACCGTGAAGCGTGGTATAAACGTGCCTCACCAAGGACTAGCAATTTTAGCTTTTAGACTCATCAAGTATTGTATTTAAGCGTTTAATCTAACCACTTAAGTTCATTGCACATAAAAATGCTTCTTAAGGACCACTAGACCTTAGACAAACTCTACATTACACTACTTAGCACATTGCACAGAAATATTGGAATCTAATCCAATACCCACGAGGCTAAGAAATAAGGCTTCAGGTGATCCCGAGTATCTCCCCGCAGAGGGTCTTCACAGGGTACTAGCCGAATACACCAGAAACCGAACCCTTAACTTCGTCATGTTACAAGTAAGACATTGAACTCGAGTCAACATCACATAAGGCCAAATGTAAGGTGCACAATGCTCCCGTGAGACACGGTGCGGAGACAAAGTCACTAGAACACATACGCTTGACTTTACAACATTCCACATAACTCGCTATTCAATTTTTGCATTAAAAATCAGCCAACACTCTAGGATATTATTCATTTTGTTCACCATTTTAAACACTAAATCTACTCCAAATCCATACAAAAATAATACGAAAATTATTCTACAACATGCTTGTAAAATTATAGTAGATATAAACACTTTTATAACATGAAATTCAAGTTAAAGTGATATGAAATTACTCTAAAACATGCTTGAAGTAAAAAGCTACGTCTACACACCAAAATAACACATTTAGATTTGGTTGAACACCCCTTTACCTATGATTTCACCAAAAGAACTCCCAGAACACTCCAAGAAGATTTGCATCCACAAGAAAAGCTTCAAGAATCTAAGCAACTCATTATGAATCTACAACCAAAATGAAGCTCTACGATTACTACATTCTTTAAACCCTAAAAAGTTAAGAAAAAGCTCAAGAACCCAACATAGATCTAGAAAATGGGTTTTCGAAACTCTTAAACGATCGTAGTGAAACTTGTATCAAAATTAAGCTCTCATCGAGGGGAGTATTTTGGTGTAATCGATTTGTGATTCCGAAGGTCGGATTGCCCAGAAAGTGAAAATCTCTTTTCCTTTTCTTCTTTTTTTCCTCCTCTCTTTTTCTTCCCTCATTTTTCCTCACTCAGCCGCAGCATTCACATATAAGGTGGGAAAATGAAAAATGAAGAGGGTTTGGGTTAGAAAGGGGTTTATATAAAGGGTGGTATACATTTTCCGTTTTGTTATAACTAAAGTTACACTTTAAAATACCCTAAATACACTTTAACAATTACCTTGACTCTATTTATTTAATTAAAACATAACTTTTAAAATTATCGAGATACACGAAAAATCGTAAAATGACTTTTATAGTCTTTACGGAGATACGGGGTATCACAACTTTATTGGTAAAGACAGAAAAAAATAATAAATAATTAAAAATGTAAAATGACATATAAATAAAAACAGAACAATTTCTAAATTGTGACCGATAAAAAAACGGAGGGAGTAATAGATAGGACTATAGCCCCAATCATGGCCACTAATAAAATAATCATCATAAAACTAATGAAGTTTGATCTTCTTTTTTATGTGGACAATTGCAAAAAAAAAATTAATAGTAATAAACAAAAAAAATTTAAAAAAAAATTCATGTGTTTTATTTAGTGGAAGAATCCTGTATTGATATGAGATTTTCTTTCGTGGTAATACAAACCAGCAAATGGGAAAAAAACAAACACATATAGCGACATAAGCAACTATTTGCGCGGATTGACAAAGCTAAGGATTGTAAAAATTGTCTGAAGCAACGTGAGCACAAGAAGGGTAAACGCAGCCACAGCAGATATGGAGGACCAAGGTGTGTTGAAATATGGATAAAGAAAATTCAACCACCGGAAGCGCCAACTATCCCGAGCGAACACCGCCACCTCATCGAAGAAGCTTGCCAAGTAGCATTTATCAATATCAAGCACCACACCTTTAGCCATATTATTCACAAATCTGACAACCTCATCGTTTGTTCCAAAGTAATTCACTATGATATTGTGATCCGACAAATATTCCACGTCGCCTGATGTTACTATTAGACAATCCAACAATATAGCATATGTTGTCATGTGTTTAGAACGTCCACCATGAGATTGCTCGTAAGCTACACAGTTTAACAAGAACGAAGTCATGAAATCGTCTAGATCAATTGTTGGCCATTCTATCACACCCTTATTGAATTTTATGCTCAAGAAAGAAGCTCCATTTCCGGGCCTGATGCGCTTCATTCTTGAAATGCGACGAATCGCATGAGTATTGATCGGTTCAAGGATATTGTTTGCACCTATTCCCTCCGGGCGCTTCATTATTCTTAAAATGCGATGAATCACTACACGAGTATTGATCACTTCATTGATTTCACGGTTTGCACCTATTTCCTCCGGTGGAATAAAACTGGATAGAAGAATATCAAGTATATGCATGCCCTGGAGATTGCTGTTCGTAGCATAACCCCACGGAAGGCAAAAAACGTTTTGGTTGAAATAAGGTGTCAACAGTGCTAAAATATCTGAGTCTGTTCCTTGGATCAACCCGAATAAACAATCAAGGATGAAAAATGGGATTTGATTTTCGATTCGAATCAAATCCCTAAAAAAAAATGAGCCAATCGAAGGGATTGTCAACAAGGGATCATCTGCTTCAAAAGGAATCGATTCTTGTACTCTACTGATGAACTCAATGATGAAACAGCCGTCAAGAACCAAAATCTCGATTAATTTATCACTGTCAAAGTTGAGGTTTTCGGAGTAACAGTCCCTTGCGCTTGCTTCAAGTGGTTGCACAGCTTTCAACAAATCTTCTAAGCTCAACCCTTTGCTCTGGGTTCGCTCAAGTAAGAGTTTCAAGTATCTCCATTTGTGCTCTTCCATCACTTTGAACTGTGGATTGCCGTGGTGGTATGGACCTATGGAGACATGTTGAGGCCGATAGGCCTGACCATTGATATCGACTAGGCTTTGGGCTACTTTGTATATGCAACATGTGCGACGGCCTGCGGATTCACTGAGAATTTTGGGTGAAGTTGAGATCATGCGACGCATCAGGGCTAAACGATCCTTCTTTATTTCCCATGTTTTGTTAATGCCGCTCATGATTACTCAGTAATTTGTTCGGTACAGAGAGACCGACAGGTGAGTGTATGTAGTTGTTTTTGTTTCTTTCTCGTTGGCTATCGAATCAAGAAAGTGGATATTAGTTTTCTTTTTTTATAGGAAAATTGGTTATTATTAGAGGCCGCTGTTTTTGTTAGCTAGTCAATTCATTGATCCGGTGGCGAATCCAGAAAAAAAATTCAGTGGGATCATCTGTCACAAAATTGTTGTTAACCCTAAAAAAATTTCGGATAGGACAGGTAATTTAACAAAATTTCCAGATCGGAACCGGGTTGGACCGGTAATTAGGTCAAAATTTCCGAGTTGGAAAGGTAATTAGGTCAAAATTGAATTTTTTTTTTACCAAAACGACGCCGTTTTTTTCGCAAATTTATTTATTTTGTTTTAAATTTGAGTAGGGTCCGGTGACCCCCTAGGTACACTGGATCCGCCAGTGCATTGATCGGTTGGCCAAACAAATAGTAGGAGATTGAATTAAGCATATATTTTAGGCGGAGGGGCCAGAAGGACAAAAAAAATCATAAATAGTGATAGAAGGAGGTTACTACATTTTATGTGATTAAAAAGGACAAATTCATAATAAATAGACAAAAATACCTTGTACACATTAAACACGTAGTAACGCTTAGATAGATAAAGTGTAATGTGACCAAAAAAAACAAGTAGTAACAGCCAAGAAATAAGTAGTAACAGCCAAGAAACAAGTAGTAACATCCAATGAAAAAGTAGTAATGTACCAAAAAACAAATAATAATGACCAAAAAAACAAATAGTAACCCATAAAATGTAATGTGGCCAATAAACAAGTAATGAATAAATACCATAAAATATATAAAGTTACATAAAAAAATGTAGTAACGTTAAAAAATTAATAGTAACAACCCTAAATCCTATACTTTTTCAAAAAAAAATACAGCCTGCTTCTCCGGCAACCATGGTCGCCGTTAACTCCTTCGCCGGTGCACATGGACCCAGCCCGACTGCCATGGTAAACACCCCTTGTTATCCGAAGTCCTCAACCCATCAACTACGTTCTGCAACCCCCCACCGCTTACCTCCGGCATCTAAAAAAATCAGCCCCGTCGTTTCCTTCACAGCTCACTACACCGGCGAGTTCCTCATCCCCGCACCCTCCCCTCCCTCTTTCTCCCCTTCCGGTGCCATCCCAGTAAACGTCCGGCATCCACAGCCACAGCCAATCGCCGACCTGCTGCTCCCTTCCGCCGGAAATTGCAGCTCCCTCTGTCTCACCCCACAGCAAACCCCCTCTATTCCATCCACCGTCTAGCCGGATACCTTTTCCCCCCAATCTCTTAATTGCACCTATATCCTGCAACATCCCTCCACCCATTACAAAATTAGTAGCATTGACCAAAATTGCAAGCAACAAGGATGAGGGAGAGATAAGAATTAGAAAAAGGGTATATTGGTAAGTTATGTAGGTTTTGTCCTAATTAATAATCAGTTTCATTGGAGCCTGATAAATAAATTAATCCGTCCTTCTCGTCAAAAACCTATATATTTTATCCCGATAAAAAGTCAGCTAAACTTATTCTAATGGTTCGTATTAATTATATTTTTCTATTTTCTTTGTTTATTATAAACACTGTATGGTTTTTTATCATCTGTCTGTATAGTGCATAAATATTTTTTTCCCGAATAGTAAAAGTAAATAATAACAAAAATGAAAATTTTAATTTTAGTTTTGTTAGTCTAATCAATCATAGAATGGTTGACCAAAACATTAATAATAAACTAAATAAAGTCTTCTTTTCATTTTAAAGGTTCACGGTTCATCATTGGATTAAGCATATATTTTATTCGGATAAAACGACAACTAAGCTTATTCTAATGGTTGGTATTAATTTTATTTTTTTATTTTTTTGTTCATTATAAACACTGGATGGTTTTTGATCATCTGTGTGTATACTCTGTGTGGACAAATTATGTAGTATCCCGATTTTTGAAAAAAGGCAATTCGGTCTTTTAGCAAAAATCAGAATATTATGTTATTTAATTAAATGATTTAAGGAAAAGAAAAAAGGGATTAACAAGGATTTATTGCATTTAAGGATTTAATTAAATAATTGGGATTATAAAAGGAAAACTAATCATAATTTTACCTAGTTGTTGTTTTATGTTAAAAAATAAACTGGGAGGCGCAAGTTTTGAGAATAAAAAAGAGAGAAGAGACTTTCGAATCTCTAGGCTAATCCGTTGATAAAAACGCAGAGACATCTCAAGAGAGAAAGGATCCCATGAGAGACGAGGAAGCTTTTGATATCAACAATCCCTAAATCCGTTAACGTAAGTTTTCCTCATCGTTCTTGATATTAGGGTTTGTTCATCATCGTTGCTAGCTGTGTTTTTCTGAGTTTAAGCATCGTAGTGACCTTTTCGATTTATCGTTTATAGGTTTGAAGTTTAAGGTTAAACCTTTGACGGGTTGAAGCTTTGGATCGTAGTACCACGTAATTTTAGGTAACGTGCTGTTCTTATCGTGTGACTAAGGTGTCGTAAGGTTATAGAGCAATTTTTATGTTATTTTCGTTGTTTGTAATCTGTTTAAGTTGGAGTTTGGGGCGGAATTGGGTTGGAAATCGCGTTTAGGCAGATTCTGCATTTACGGGAAAACCAGGCAAACGAGCGTTTACACAAGGGCAAACGGGCGTTTGCGATCGTTGCAGCTCAACCGAGTGTTTGGGTATTTTGAACGGGCGTTGGGGAGTAGTAGACATTCGTTTAAGGCAAACGTTCGTCTACAGGGTGTCAAACGGGCGTTTGACCTGTTACTTCGTTTTTACTGTTTTATCGTGTCAGCTTGGTTTCAGGTTTCATAATCATGTTTTTACTGCTTAACCTTATGTGACAAAGCCTTGAATTAGCTTTTGAGGCGTTTAGTTTTGGCACCATAAGGATTCCCTAAAAAGATGAAGTGTGGGACCGTCGAAAGCTTCGGATTTGCCTTGTGCTTCGATAAGCTAGGATTTATCGATGTCTGTGTATGTGCTAGGTTTTGTTAGAGTCTAATGGTATTAAGAAGAGGGAGTAGACTGATAGGTGAGCCTTTTATGTGAATCAACTTAGGTGCTTAGTTAAACATCTAATCAAACGTATGTGTTAGATTAATAATCTTAAACATCATGCAATGCTTGGTAAGGCATAGTACAATATCGCGATGTGTTCTCTGACCAGATAAAGTAGACTGTACCCACGCCGGTCAATCGATTGGCTAGATAAAGCGTCTGGTGCACTCTGCCGGTCATCACACTATCGGGACTCAGATATTCCCGGGGCTACTAGAGCGTGTCTCTATGTAGGTTACACCCAGTTGTCCTAGTACATCCTATTACTAGGCGTAGTGCCCTTGTTATTCATGATGTAACAAACTTGAGCTAAGCTAGATACCTTTGGAACCTCATGTTATGCTATGAACATAATATGATAGTTAGCTAGGGTTAATAATGGAATGAATTAATAAAAGACGGCGTTGCTTTTATTTCTTTATGAGACCGACGTTATACGATCTTCTACGCGTTACTGAGTACTTATGTACTTACCCCGTTACTTTTTGTTTGTCTTTCTCTTTCCCCAAAGAAGATGAACAGGTTGCTAATGACGATGAGTTCTTCGACGATAACTTGTGAGACGGAGCTCTTGAAGACTTAGTTCTTTTAGTTTTGTTTCTTTCAATAAAGTTGTTGATTCAAGTTCAGACAATGTCGTCTTCCTTTTGGATTAGTTCCGTTTGAATTTTTTTGGATTTGAATGTTGGATGATTTAGTTTTCTTTATTGGATTTAGTTTTCGCAGCATTGAAAACCGTGTGTTTGATCTTTTGTTTTACCGAGTCGTTTTATCTTCCGTGTCGTTTTAGTTCTGATGTATGACATAAGGCTTACATATATTATTGAATTTATTTGATAATATTTGTGCCGAGCGCTCTTTCCGGATAAAGACTCGGTGTCCGGAAACGGGGCGTTACAAATTATATGCATAAATATTTTTTCCGGATAGTAATATTAAATAATAACAAAAGAGAAAAATTTTATTTTAGTTTTGTTAGACTAATCAATTATAGAATGGTTGACCAAAACTTTAATAATAAGATAATAAAGTCTTTTTTCATTTTAAAGGTTCATAGTTCATTATTTAATTAGGCATATATTTTATCCGGGTAAAAGGACAGCTAAACTTATTCTAAGGGTTGGTATTAATTTTATTTTTCTATTTTCTCTGTACATTATAAACACTGTAGGGTTTTTGATCATCTCTGTGTAGTATACTTTGTTTAGACAAATTATATAACGTCCCGAATTATAGGCCATAAAACGAAAAGGGTATAGTTGTCAAAGTAAGAATAATAATAATAATATTATTATTATTATTATTATTACATTATCATAATTCGACGAATTGCATAATAAAATTTATATTATGCTAGAAGTATTTTGTAGATTTGAAACGTTAAGTTTTAGTCCACTTATTCTGATCATTTGCTTCTACATTATTTAATTAAATCATGAACATTAAATGTCAATAATAGTACATTAAAGCCTTGGAGTGAAACTGAAACGGGTTGCTTAGTTAAGTCTCATTAGTGGCTCTTTTTTTTTTTTTTTTTTTTTTGAAACGAACTTTTTTATTAAAGATCAAAAAGTGGAACGTCCACAGCTTACAGAGAAAAAACACAAAGCAATTACATCATAAAATCATTAATCTAAGTTCCAAGCTAATCGAAGATTTCTGACTCGAGTTTCTACAGTTGATAGTAAGACTGTAGTCGGTGGAGGACTATCTGCTACACCGTGTAAGATCTTATTTCGCCAAATCCAGATGCAGGAGGCCATCTCTCTGAATTGATAGGCCCATTCCTTATTGCGTCCCTGAGTGTCAATATTGCAACTAATCCATTCAGGAGCAGAGGTGTGGGAAAAGAACTCATCCCAGAAGTGCCTGGGGAGGATATTCTTCCAGAGCTTCATAGGAAGTGTGCAGTCTCTCAAGGCATGCATGATCGATTCTTCAGCATTCTTACACAATAGGCAGGTCGCAGACTCACTAACGTGTCGTTTAAACAGCAAGGACATGGTAGGGAGGGCCGTGTGGGCTGCTTGCCACAACAAAAAATTAAGGCGCGACGGGCCCTTAAGTTGCCAAACATCTTTCCAAACCTGTGCCACAGGGGCCTTACACTCCTTGGTGAGGAAATCATAGCCGTCCGCCACAATATATTTTTTACTAGTACCGTCTAGCCACACAATATTCATGTCGTCGATTCCAAAACCATCATTTAAGAGATCAGCCACATAGGAAATATTTTTCCAAATAAAAGAGGAGGTCGGCTTAGGCTTCAGAAATGGATTACCGTATTTTTGCACCAAGAGCTTGACCCAAAGAGCCTGATCATCAGTAAGAATTTGCCAGACTAGCTTACCCAGCAGAGCTACATTCATAGAGCGAAGATTTTTGAAGCCGAGTCCTCCACTATCTTTGGGTTGGCAAAGTTTATCCCAAGATAGGTAGTGCAACTTCCTCTCTGAATCCTCTTCGCCCCAAAAAAACTTCCTGCACAGCTTTTCCAATTCCTGAAGGCAAGCCTGAGGGAGTTTCATCATCTGCATTGCATAAAAAGGGTGTGTTTGAAGGGAACTCTTGGTAAGGATCATCCTCCCTGCCCGAGAGAGGCATTTCACTTTCCAACTTGTAAGTTTCCTTTTCATCTTAACTGAGATGTAGCTGAAGCTTGTAGTGGTTACTCTCGAATGAATCAGAGGCACCCCAAGATAATGTCCAAGGTTGGCAGAATGTCACATACCCAGCTCATGGCCGATCAGTACTTGAAGTTGCGGGGGGGTGTTTTAAGAGACATGAAATCTGGACTTAGCAAAGCTTAATTTCTGGCCCGAACAGCTGCAAAAATCCTCAAGCACTCGTTTGATGATTTTTTTTTGTTCAACAGTAGCCGCTCCAAAGAGGATCAAGTCATCAGCAAAGAAGATATGAGACAGAGGGGAGGGCTTGTCTACTAATCTTCACAGGTTTCCAGAGCCCCTTAATAAGGGATGCGTCAATCATTTGACTGAGATACTCCATACACAGGTCAAAAAGGTAAGGGGCCAAGGGGTCTCCTTGTCTAAGGCCTCTCTTAGGCTGTATAGAAGGTAGAGTATTTCCGTTCCACAAAATCTGCATCTGTGAAGATCTCAAGGTAAACATAATCAACTGCACAATCTTCTGTGAAAAGCCCACCTTGTAAAGGATTCGTTCCAGAAAGTCCCAGCTGACCCTATCATAGGCCTTTTCAAGGTCTATTTTAAGCAACATATCACCATTTCTTCCCGTTTTGTGTCTGAAGTAATGAAGCACTTCCTGGGCAATAACAATGTTGCCCGTACCCCCCTGCCTGGTATAAAAGCAGACTGTGATTGGCTCACAAGCTTACCGATCACAGTTTGCAGTCTATTTGCAATCACTTTCGAGATAATTTTCACACAAACATTAGTCATCGCAATAGGCCAAAACTGAGAAACATGCTCGGGGGGATTAACCTTAGGAATGAGAGATATCACCGTTTGATTAAGCCTGGGATCAAAAGATCCATCCTCAAACGCCTTAAAGACAAAAGGTAATAATGTCTTACAAGTTGTAGGCCAGCATTTCTTATAAAAAATAGCAGGGATACCATCCGTGCCCGGAGCTTTAAAATCGCCCATATCAAAAACATCATCTTCCACTTCTTTCTCTGACACTCTCCTATTGAGGAAATGAATATCCGAATTGGAGAGGGTTGGGAAATCAAAGTCAAAAGTAGGATTCAAAACTTCCAAGGTCTGAGTAAACAACTGTTCATAAAAATCCCTCACCATACAGTTCAGTGCAGACGGATCGTACACCCAATCACCGCAATCATCCTTGAGACAGGAAATCATCTTTTTTCGTTTTCTTTTGATGGCGGCAAGATGATAAAAATGGGAGTTCCTCTCACCTTCCGTAATCTATTGAAGTTGGGATCACTGGTGCCAAAACACTTCCTCCTAAATCAAGATTTCGTCCAGCTCCCTATTTAAATCCTAGTATAGATTTGCCAAGAATAGGGACGGTGCTCTCTCGAGGCTTCGCTCGACCCCCTCCAATCTAGCAAGACAACCTTTCTTTCTGGTGAAGATATTCCCAAAAACTTGGTGATTCCAGGTTGTTGTTGTACGTGCAAACTTTTGCAGCATGGTAAACAAGACAATTAAGAATGTATTGTAGGTGATCCTTAGTAGTATAAATAGACATAGTTGGAAGGAGGTTCATGGTGGATTACTTAGAGCAGGGGCAGCTGCAGGAATAACGGGATGGGGGGTCAGGGACCGAGAGTAGCACCGCCATAAGACGATAGTTTTATCTTTTTTTTAGAAATACTGCCGGGTCAATAGTATTGAATAAACAAAACAGTGGGTCAGTCGTTAAAAATTAGGAGTCAATTGGCTATGTCCTCCTATTTATCTATACAAATATACATAGTAAATTTTTTTTTATATAAAGGAGGTCAAGTGCACCCCAAACTTCCTATATAAAGCCGCCCATGACTTAGAGCAATTCTAGCACTCTGAAGAAACATAGCATATAAGTAGAAGAATAATTTAGTTGGTTAGCCGATCAACCCGGTGGAAGTCGTGAAGTGTCGTAGTTCATTGATGATGTTGGATCTCGTCTAATATTAATCCGGGCCGAATTCCTCCTTGTGACAACGATCCAAGATCCCAAATTGATAATTAGATTAATCGAGGGTGGTTTTGTGTAGTTTTAGACTGAACTTGTGAGTTATTTCTCTCGAGTTGCCTACGTATCCAATGACTGTATTGGAATCAAGTCTTCCGTAGTTCCTTAGGGTAGTTTATATAGGGGGCGTCTCGCCCTATTTCTTGTCTTGCAAGCATTATGATTATTATTTATTCCCTAAGGACAAATACACGCAAATCCCTATAATGTAGAGATAATTATGGATATATTTAAATGTGAGGATCAGTGTCATTATGGCTCAAGATTCTTTCTTTATTTGTCCTTAACCACTCAGCACGTGGGCTAATAGCCGGGGTTGCTCTGTACGTCCTGCGTCGAGCCCTCAAGGCTTCTATGGCCGATCTGGGGCAACTTCTCTCTACCAGGCCTTGGCCGACATGCGGTGGCTGGTGGAGGAGTTCCTGCCGATCTCCCACCTGGGGTTAGAGACCTACCATTGGGCGTGTCTCTAGGGCTCCTGGCCCATAAGGCCCATTTTTAGAGGCCATTCATTTATTATATGCTTGTAAAGGATGACACGTGGCGTAGCTCAGGTCGCCCCTCATCGGAAGCCCCCCGGATCTGACCATGCCTCTAGCTGGCCAGATCTACGCCAGTCCCACTCGGCCAATTTTATCCGACCTCACGTTTTGAATTCTCTAGCGGCCAGGTGGCAGCCTATTATTTCGGATGTTATTACTTTTTCGGGAACCGAGGCGTTTTTTCCCCTTTTTCCCATAACTGGCGTCGTTTCCATATCTCGGGAGGTTATAACCCCTGTCTTATCACTTGTCTCTCCCACTTCTTATTGTTGCTATTAAAACGAAGGTTCGAGTTTTTATTCAAGACCTTTGCATTTCTACAAGTAAGCTCTTTCTCTTTTCTTCTGCACTTGTTCTTCTTCTTTTATTCCAATCCTTCTTCTGGTTAATGAGGGTAATGCCTGCTACCAGTAGCTCAATTGAAAGAGAGTTCGGATCCCAATCAGAGTGTGAGGGAGAAATTTCTCATCCTAGGGCCCAATTAAAAACCCCAGTTCCTGTAATTAATCGTATAGGCTTTGAACATTTGATTGTTGATCCCCGTCTTACCAATCAACCTCGACCTCAACCCCCACCTAGGTATCCCCCATTTTTCCAACTTCTAAAATGGGACATGGCTACCCAGGCAGCAGTGGGCAGTCATGGGGTGGATTCTTCTTTATCCCAGGACGAACTTGCCCAAATCTGTAGCACGTATAGGGTCGACCGGGACCGTTATTCACCTTATCTTCCTGGTGTTCCTAACCGGTACGCTCATCAGCCCCCAGAGGAGTACCGCACTGTCTATAAAGAGCAGTTCGTATGCGGCCTTAGGGTTCCCTTCTGTCCGGCCTTTTTAGCTGTCCTTAGACTCAATTAGGATCTTGTCAGATCGCTTCTAATGGAGTTAAGACGATCATAGGCTTTGCCATATGGTGCAGGTACATAGACACATAATTTTCTGTGGAGCTGTTCAGGACCTTCTATCAGCATAAGAAGGCTAAGAACCACAATGGGTGGTATTACTTCCCCCACCGTACAGACCAGCGGCGGGACATTCCCATTCTTTCATCTAGGAAATCCTCTATCCGTAATTAGAAATCCCACTTTATCTTTATCCGTCATGAGGGGCACCAAGAATTAGGTATGTGGAACAATAGATCTCTTGCTGCGGATTTGTGTCCTACTGGGGTTAACGCCTATTGTTGGAAGACATTGCCAACTGTGGTGTGGTTCTGGACCATAAGGAGTGGTCTTCTGAGTTGATTGAGGCAGCTCATCAGGCTGACTTATGGCCTGAACCGCATAGGAGGCTTACTCAAGTGGAGTATGATAATTGTAGGGTTGTTGGTCCCTTGGAAAGGCTAACACAAGTTTAGAGGGGGGTGAATAAACTTGTCACCAAAAACTGATCCTGAATTGGAAAAGTCCCAGGAACTGAGTTTCTCTGAAACTTAAACTGATCTTCAGTTTTGTTCCTGTCCCTTTAACTTGTGCGGAGTTGAGTTAGCTTAACTGAATATAAGTTATTACTGACTTATATTTAGTCTCGTTAACTGGCAGCGGATAAATAATTAGCCTTTAACAATTAGTAACTACAATTTCAATATGAAAACCATTATAAGGGAGTAAATGAATGCATAAAGTAAATAGACAAGTATTATAGAGGTTCCATGTGGTGTAATCTCAGACGCCTCTCTTCCTCGTGATGCGGAGGAAAATTCCACTAGAACTTCTTTGAGATGGCCCAGATTACAAAAAGTCCTAAACTGATAGTCCTTGGCTAATCCTTTAGCTTCACTATCTAAACACTTGTAGAACAGTAGGATTGCTCGCTCTTCAATTGTTTGAACCACTGGTCCTTGGAGGGTAGAATTGCCTCTTCACCAGCTCATCACAAACACAGTCTTCCTGACTGCACTCAACTGTCCTTCACACCTTCTTGGTGTTTCACAGTCTAGACCTTTGATATAATCAAAGTTGAGATCTTGAATCAATGACTATGATTCAACTGTGATTTGAGCTTTTCTTCTAGATGATTAATTTAAGCACGGCTCTGTATTTCTTCAAATGTAAGATCTTGAATCTGTCTGAATATGTTTGAACTCATTGAAGAAATTTCTTGATCTTGCAATTAAGTATTTAGCAGGTATTCTTTTGAATTTGGCTTTCCCCCTCAATTTGATCTTTTCTTGACTAGATAGATTTTCTTGCTTTTTATCATATACCTGCATTCTCTTTTTTTTTTTTTGTTAGAGAGGTAATCTATTTATAGGGGTTTATCCTGCTTTGTAACGGCTATGTTTTCTGACCGTTCCTGCTGTGTCAGTGACTCATCCAATGAGATTTCTTACTTTACAACGTTCGATTGTACTTTCAGCTTGTTGGATGATTAACTTGTAAAACTGAGTTTCCTTATCAGTTTTACGCTGAGTTTATTACTTGTCAGTTTCCTTACTGACTTGGAGCATTAACTGAGATTTTATTCTTCTTCAAATATCAGTACTCAAGTTTTTCATCTGATTACAATTGACTTAATCAGAGTACACCATGATACATTTATAAAGTCAGTTCAGGTCACCACAATCTTGCCTGAAGTCCAACTTTACAGTCTCGACTTTAAATCTTCATAACTGAGTTTGAACCCTCAGTTCTTCATTCTTCAATAACTGAGTCTGTGTCCCTCAGTTCTTCATTCTTCTAGATAAGCCAACCGAGTCTATAACTCTCAGCGAACTTATCTTCTTCAATCTTCTGTAGATCTGCTCTCATTGTCGCTTTTTCGTAGGGTCTCAGCTAGTCAAAATGTCAGTTTCTCCATTTCTCAGTTTTGGTCAAGAACAATTACAGTGCTTGTCTGATTTAACTTATACAATTATCAGACTTTAATAAATCCTATACATTGGTATCTAGACATCTTTTTGCTTTGCACTATAACAGCTAGTTATGACACTTCATCAATGGGGTTAAGAACAATTAATAAACTAAGTGATTAATCATCATCAAAACATAAATTTTATTTCCAACAATTTCCCCCTTTTTGATGATGTCAATACCCTCCTTAAAAGCAATGCAAAAGATAAAAGATAGAAACATAATAAATAACACCATGAATCGAGAAATCAAACTTTATTTGATAGCCGAGTTACAAGATTAAAGTACAACATAAGTAAAACAACTGAATTTAATGTCCTGGTTGATTATCATAGTTCTCTCAAACAATTCTCATTTCTTCATTTGTGGTGAATGTTCAATTCCATGAATGCTTGCCCAAATGTTCCATGACTGAGATAAATTGTTTTTCTTGAAGAATTTACTTTTGAATAGAGTTGCAAATGTGAAAACTGATGTCCTTAGCCTTTCATTGGTGGCCGTTCTGAGTAGAGTTTGAATAAATTCGGGTTCAGTCTTTTCAACTTTCTCTGAAACTTTATCTAAGGTACCGTCTGCTTCCCATTTCTTCAGTTTATTCCAATAGTACACAAGTATCTTTTGCATGTGTAGAAAAGTTTCAAGAGATTCTTCTTTTGATACTCCTTCTTTCTCTGGTAAGTCTTTGAACAAATTGTAGAGACGAGAATCCAGACCAACTCTTTTGTCAGTTGGTTCTGAGTACTTAACAATCAGTTTCATCTCATCATCAGTAAAATCTCCTCTTGCTTTCTTCAGTTCACTTAACTTATCATCAAAATTTGTGAGAACTTGTGGTATTTCAGCTGTATGGACTTTTAAGATGTCCAAACTTTCCCCCTTATTGACATCATCTTTATTAATCAGGCTTTTGATGTAAGCATTTAATATTTGTTGAGTTGATGCCAATATGGTTTGAGCCACAACTGAGTCCTTTAGTCCCTGTTCCATTAAAAACATTCTGTCCACTAGATTACTAAGAATGCCTTCCCATCTGTCTTGGGTTTCATTCTTCTTCGTGACATGTTCAGTGGTTGTTTTCCGAATCTCAAGCAGAGTATTTTGACAACTGTCATTCACAGTATCCATCTTCTTTTCAAGTTTGGATCGTTCATCTTGGCTGGCTTCTAAAGATTTTAAAACTTTTCCGAATAAGCTCATGTCATCCTTTTGAATTCTGAGTATCTCATTGTGATAAAATCTAATGAGATCGACTTGAGTAGGAACATCTTGTGAACTTCTTTCTTGTTGTTCCTTTGACTTGCTTGCTTCAGCATCTTGTAAGTTAGTTTGCTTTAGAGGTGAGAGAATGATTTCCTTCAATTTCTCTCTACATTTAGCTGATTGTCTTTCTTCTTCCGACTGTTTCTCAGTTTCCTCCAGTCTTGATGAATCAATAATTTTTGCTGGTGACAAATGTACTTCCAGTTCATCATCTAATTCTTCTCCAGGTATGTCTGCCAATGATCTTGCTATTTCAAGTGTGGATTTATCAGTGGGAGACTGATATCCTTCTTGTGCTTCCTTGTCCGACTGAGTTTCAGATAAGTTTTCAGAACTTGAGCTTCTACTGCTTCCATCAGAATTACTTGAGTCTTCATCAGTATTTCGTTCGGTTGCAGTTTCCTTTTCTTGTATAGAGGCAAGAATCCCTTTTTGTAGATCAGGATCTTCCTCAAGATCATCATCATTTTTCTTAGAGCTTCCACTGGCTATGTCTTCCTTCCAATAACTGTTTCTAATTAATGCATATCCTTGATTTAGGAATTCTTCGGTATCGATTATCTCCGTTAAGCTTGTGATGTTGTATAGATCGAATACCCATTTCTCAATGATCTCCATTTCTGCATGCTGACTTCTCTGATCATTTATGGAACTGAACTTCCAGGTTCTGTATCTTTGCAATCGTTCATAATCAGCTTCCAATAGTTCTGTATGAGCAGATGGAGGTTTGAATGGTGTGAGGGTGTCTTCGGAATCCCTTGTGATTTCATGATCTTCTCCTTGAGTAGGAACTTCAATTTTCATAGGATCATCAGTTTGCATAAGATTTGTTCTGCTGGTTTCTCCCTCAGCAGTAGCTGAAACAACTGATGTTCCTTTTTCAATCTCAGAACCTGAGATTAACGGCTCAGTTTGTAAAACTTTTTCACTTGCTTCTTCTTCAACGGCTTGTTTTTCGCTTTGCTCAGGTTCCAATTCAACAATTGGAACTTCTTCCATTGTGTGTCCAGTCGGTTCAGCTTCATGAACTCGTTCATCCAATTGAATAAACTTGGTTGATTCAGTTATTGCTTCATCCTCCTTTTCTTCGGTTTGAGGAGCTGTGAAGTCTTTAACAGTTTCCTCCTGTTCCAGGCTGGGTACAGAATTTTGAGGAGTAGCGCTAGACTTTGAAAGCAACATGAGCATGTTCAATGTTGTTTCATCAATCAGTCTTTCATCGCTGTCTGATTCTTCATTATCAGGATCAGTTCTCAGGGTTTGTTCCCCGAGTTACAACTTCTTCTCAGTAAGTCGGTTTCAACGATCTGCTTCTCTGTTGATAACTTCGATTTCTTTCCTTGTTTCCGCCCTTGTACAACTTCCCTCGATTACCAAGGTTGGAATGGATTGGGTGAGATTAATCTCGGTTGCACTATAGTGTCTTTGATTTGTCGACAATCTCGATTCTAGCTTCTTGAGTTGATGATATTTCCATTGGTTTCTCGATTCGCCTTTTCCGCTTTCTTCTAATCGCTTTCTTCTTTTCTTCGTCTTCAATTTGTGCTAACACTTCGCTCCATTCTGAGTTCTTTTGACTTCCTCGCTTTTTTCTTTTCTTTTGAGTTCACCTCGCTTTTCTCACTTTCTTTCTTTTCCTTGGCTTTTCTTCTTTAATATCAATCTTTCCATCAGCAACATGTGTTTCTTTCCTTTTAGCAACTCCAAAGTGATCGAGTATCCTTTGGACCACTAATGCTAGAGTTTTCTTGTGATAAAATCTTCCTTTCCTTACGTCGGTCTTCTTTTTGGGTACATCAATTGATTGTGCTATCAATTGATCATATAGATACCTTGCCCAATTGAAATCCTTTTCAAACCAGATTATGTAAAGCAAATCAAGTTTTGCTCCAGATAAGTTCTGAAGTTTCCAGCATTCCCAATTATGCAATTTGCCAAAGAACTTGAAAGAAAATTAAACTCGGTTTGAGTAGGCTTGTGCTTCCAAATTGTAGACGATGATAGATTCACCGTTAATTGCTATATCTTTCCATAACTTCTCTTTCTGTTCTTTAGTCAACTTAATGGCTGCTGATCCTCCGGATTTGTTAAACCCAAAGATTTCTGCAATTAATTCTTCAGTGACTTTGATATCTTTATTACTGACAGTGGTGATGAAGGTTTGTGTATCTTCTCCTTCCACGACTGTTCTTCCAATTTGATAGAAGTCTCCGATGCTTTCTAAACAGACACTTTTTAGATCGATGTTGAAGACTGCTTCCAATCCTTTGATTTTTCGAATTTTTGTCGCAATAGAATTAACTAGAGTTTGATCAACATATTTTGCAATATATTGATCAAGAGAAACGATCATTCCGGGTTCAACACGAGTGAAGTTCATTTTTCTGGATTTGATTGAAGATTTGAAAATTTGAAATTCAGAAAGTGGATTCAGAATTCAGGCGTAAAGAAATTATATAAAAGAAAATCCTGGATATTTATAATTTGGAGTGGGGGTAGTTAAGAATTGAGTGGGACTTAAAACGTCTTGTCATAAATGTGTTGAGATCGCGAAAAAGTGGATGGGTGGAAATTATGAACGGTTTAGATTGAGAGGGACCACGTCTTTTCTTGATAACAGTAGCTAGATAAAAGTCGATAAAGAAGGTACGACGAGTTGACAGCTGTATATTTTCAGTTTTTGTCCTCATGTTGAATTCAAAAACTTGGTTGTGAAAGCAACTCAGTTTTGTGAATTACGTTTTTCAGTTCTCAGCTGATTGTGTTTTTCCTGCAAAACAAAGTGAGAAATTTTTGGTACCCATATCCTTTTGGGTCCTAACTGATTAGTTCGTGATGATATCACTTTGTACCTTTCTTGATATTTTGACTGTGTGAAGTCAGTTTTCACAAACTTTTCCTGTTTTGTCATAACAGTTTGAAATTTGTTTTGATTGTGAAACTGATGTGACGGCCTATTCCAATCTTCATCTGTGGGAAATAACCTTCCTTTCCCTTTGATCCTTGAATGATCTTTATCCTTAGATGGATATGGCTTGAAGATTTTTCTTACTGATATTGGATCAGTTTTACTGCTTTCAGCCTTCTGAGTTGTTCTGTAAAATCTGCTGGCTTGGTAAATTTTGCTAACAGATTTTTCAGTTTTAGCAGTTTGTGCATTTGGCTGTGCTGAGTGTCTATCAGTTCTAATAACTTTATCAGTTTTCGACGGTTGAGTAGTCACAAATTTTATTGCAACTGATCTTGGTCTTAACTTAGAATTATACTGATTATCAAACCCTAAACCAGATCTATCTCCAAATGGTTTTCCTGGTTTGAATTGAACTTTGGAGATTGGATCAACTGATGATTCACTGATGTTTACGACGTTTGTTGGTTTATCAGTTGGTCCAATCACTTTGGTTCCGTTATTAGTCTTGATTATGTTAATTTCAGCGTTCAATCTTGAAATTTCAGTTTTCAATAACTTTTTCTCCTTTTTAACATTCTCATAATTCTTTTGAGTTATTTCTAATTGCTTTATGAGTATGTCCAAGGTTTCATTGAAATCTTCATTTCTTTGATTGTTCAGGACAGTGTGAGATTTAGATGTAGATGCATTTACCTCCTGATGTTTGATAGATAAGCCTGATGTTGAGAATTCATTGCTGATCAGAACTTGTTTCCCTTTATCGATAGCAATCGTCTGTGTAGGTCCTAGCAATATAATTTCTTCATCACTTTCTCCTCCATGGCTTGTAGGTAGGGTCTCATCCATATCTATGACTTTCATACTGGATGGATCTCTGGTTAGCTTTTCTTCTATAGAGTCAGCCACCCGTATTAATTCTCTTTCTGCTTCTTCTGAAAGATCACTTAAGGATGGAAATCTTCTGGATTCATCATCAATATTCGCATTAAGCTCAATGTCTTCATCATAACTGAAATGAGGTTCCGGATTTGTGTGCGAGCTAGTAGTACTGAATCCTTCAAATATTTGATCTTGGAAATCATAGACAACATTCTGCAAGTAGTCAGTCAGGGGGTTATTTAGCCAATTTATAAATCTAGATGTATCCATTGTAATGAAGTACAGTAAGGGTTTTCAACAGTTGGTTTAAGAGGTATACTTAGATCTGCTTTCAAGTGAAAGAACTGCTCCGATACCAATTGTTGGTCCCTTGGAAAGGCTAACACAAGTTTAGAGGGGGGGTGAATAAACTTGTCACCAAAAACTGATCCTGAATTGGAAAAGTCCCAGGAACTGAGTTTCTCTGAAACTTAAACTGATCTTCAGTTTTGTTCCTGTCCCTTTAACTTGTGCGGAGTTCAGTTAGCTTAACTGAATATAAGTTATTACTGACTTATATTTAGTCTCGTTAACTGGCAGCGGATAAATAATTAGCCTTTAACAATTAGTAACTATAATTTCAATATGAAAACCATTATAAGGGAGTAAATGAATGCATAAAGTAAATAGACAAGTATTATAAAGGTTCCAGGTGGTGTAATCCTGTACGTCCTCTCTTCCCCTGTGATGCGGAGGAAAATTCCACTAGAACTTCTTTGAGATGGCCCAATTACAAAAAGTCCTAAACTGATAGTCCTTGGCTAATCCCTAGCTTCACTATCTAAACACTTGTAGAACAGGTAGGATTGCTTTCTTTCAATTGTTTGAACCACTTTGGTCCTTGGAGGGTAGAATTGCCTCTTCACCACTTCATCACAAACACAGCTCTTCCCGATCGCACTCAACTGTCCTTCACACCTTCTTGGTGTTTCACAGTCTAGACCTTTGATATAATCAAAGTTGAGATCTTGAATCAATGACTATGATTCAACTGTGATTTGAGCTTTTCTTCTAGATGATTAATTTAAGCACGGCTCTGTATTTCTTCAAATGTAAGATCTTGAATCATGCAAATATGTTTGAACTCTTTGAAGAAATTTCTTGATCTTGCAATTAAGTATTTAGCAGTATTCTTTTGAATTTGGCTTTCCCCTCAATTTGATCTTTTCTTGACTAGATAGATTTTCTTGCTTTTATCATATACCGCATTCTCTCTTTTTTTTATGTTAGAGAGGTAATCTATTTATAGGGGTTTATCCCGCTTTGTAACGGCTATGTTTTCGACCGTTCTCGCAGGTCGCTGACTCATCCAATGAGATTTCTTACTTTACAACGCTCGATTGTACTTTCAGCTTGTTGGATGATTAACTTGTAAAACTGAGTTTCCTTATCAGTTTTACGCTGAGTTTATTACTTGTCAGTTTCCTTACTGACTTGGAGCATTAACTAAGATTTTATTCTTCTTCAAATATCAGTACTCCAGTTTTTCATCTGATTACAATTGACTTAATCAGAGTACACCATGATACATTTATCATCTAAGAATTCATTGTCCTTATGATTCTTAGGTCTTCATACAAGATCTGTAAAGTCAGTTCAGGTCACCACAATCTTGCCTGAAGTCCAACTTTACAGTCTCGGCTTTAAATCTTCATAACGGAGTTTGAACCCTCAGTTCTTCATTCTTCAATAACTGAGTCTGTGTCCCTCAGTTCTTCATTCTTCTAGATAAGCCAACCGAGTCTGTAACTCTCAGCGAACTTATCTTCTTCAATCTTCTGTAGATCTGCTCTGTTGTCAGTTTTTCGTAGGGTCTCAGCTAGTCAAAATGTCAGTTTCTCCATTTCTCAGTTTTGGTCAAGAACAATTACAGTGCTTGTCTGATTTAACTTATACAATTATCAGACTTTAATAAATCCTATACATTGGTATCTAGACATCTTTTTGCTTTGCACTATAACAGCTAGTTATGACACTTCATCAATGGGGTTAAGAACAATTAATAAACTAAGTGATGAATCATCATCAAAACATAAATTTTATTTCCAACAAGGGTCCTTCCTCTTGGTGTTATTTTTTATGCATGACTTATACCTTTTTCCCTGCTCGTACTAACCTTGTTTTTTCTCACTCCTTCAGTGGCAGATTTTGCTGAGATTTTTTAAGAGGCCTTTTGTAATACCCTACTCCCGACCCCTAGGTCCACTAGGGTCATTCTAGGAGGGGCTGCGAAGCTCTCGCCGCGACTTCAGTAACAATACTAGAAATCCCAAAATAATCCCTAAATCCACAAATGATTTTACAATACTTCAATAACGAACTTCATTACAATATTACCACAAATCAATTTTACATAAATCACTAACTATTTCCATTAAAAAAAATTACAACACATAAAATTACAACTGCTCTTAAAATAAAACGAGGTACCAACCAAAAAATCAATTTCTTTTTCCTCGGATCTCGATTAATTTCATCACCTATACTCCTATAGTCCACTCGATCAAAACCATGTACATATATTTATAAAAGGAAAAAAAAACAAACAAACAAAAACGAGGCGTCAGCAAAGGGTTGGTATGAGTCGTGTCAGAGTGTTATATATTATAAATATTAATATAACATAAAAAATTCACTATCTTGATGGAACATTTAGAAATAACAGCGGAAGTATTTCTTTAATAATAAACCAAATGAAAATCATAATTTTTTTATATTGAAGTGCACGAGCATTAATGAAACATGTCAGGTTCATTTACAAGCATCAGGTTTGGCCGAGCCGATGAGTCAAGTAACACCCAAACACCAATTTTACCATGGATTTCAACCGCACTCCACGAGAACTAGCCATGCCTGACAACTCCGGCTGATTGCCAGGAAAAAGAATCAACCTTCACCGTGCAAACCTCCTACACGGATCCAGCGAACCCTATCCATGCCCTAGGACCCACGCACCAACCGTCATCCCTTGCTTTCCGGCTGTAGTATGAAACTTTGGGGAGAGGTACCATCCCCACTCTTACGAGCGAGCACTCTAGCTACTGTCGGAAAGACTTCGAGTCAAGAGGCCCCGAGACCGGTGACTAGCCGTTCTCCTAGAGAAGTAACTCTAACCCCCTAGCCAGTAGAGCTTTGACACTTTCGTGCCACGAGCGAGCGAGTGAGCAATATTTTATCCGTCAATTCCAAGTATCTGTTTTTATAGGTTTAGGAAAAGTGTGCACTAGCTCAAAACATCATAGTATTATTTTATTTTTTTAACAAATCAAACGACTTCCGAGTTTAAAACATCAACATTTAATATAAGTAAAATATTCAAAATAATTAAAAAGACACACTTTGACTTTTATCATAAATAAATGAACTCACCAATTGGTCTTACAAAAACGGTTGAGTGTCCACGTTGTCAACATTCCATATTGCTGATCGAAATCCATTCTTACCAATTATAGAATATATACATTATGACAGTTGAAATATAATTTAGCTATTTCCGAACCGATACCCACTTGATACTCCTAAAAATTCGGCCCCTGCTTGTTTATATTTGCTTGTGAACTTCCCATTATTCACTGATAAAGCATAAACAGCAAACCCAAGTTACAATGATCCAGTCCAGGCCCATGATCCACTTGCACATTATCACAACACCATGACCAACTGCTGCGGAAACTTATCAGAATCATGAGAAAGAAGGGATACTTGGGGAACAAGTTGGAGCTCCTGAATATTTGAGGAATATTCTCTTGTTGACCGGAATATTCCCAAAATATTCCTTTATTGACCAGAATATTCTGAGAATATTCCCCACACATAAATTTGCAATTAGCCACTGATTATTAGTATAAATAGACTGTAATAGTGTATTAGAAAACTAGACAAAAAAGTAATGAAATATTTTTTATCTTTACTTTTCTACATGGTATCGGAGCAAGTCTAAGGACCTGTTTTCAGTTTTATTTCATTTTCTGTTTCCAATTTCATGGCTAATCAACAGCAAATTGCACCTATTAGCCCTTATTACCTTCATCCCAATGAAAATCCTTCATTGGTGCTCGTACAACCACCACTTGCAGGAAACAACTATCATGCCTGGTCTCGTTCCATGAGAAGGGCTCTCATGTCCAAAAATAAGATGGGATTCATCAATGGCAATTTACCAGCACCTCCAAGTGATGATCCGGATCACCATGCCTAGGAACAATGCGACATCATGGTGCTATCATGGTTGCTCAACTCTGTTTCACGTTCCATAGCGCACAGCATAATGTGGTTAAATTCAGCAAGAGATGTATGGCTTGATATCCAGGAAAGGTTCTCCCATGGTGATCATTTCAGACTGTCAGACCTGTTGGAAGAAGTGAATTCTGTTAGGCAAAATGATTTATGTGTTATAGATTATTATACAAAACTCAAAATCCTATAAGAATAGCTATTGATTCTGAGGCCCTATCCTAACTGCACTTGCAATCCTATATGCAATTGTGGAGCAATCAAAGTTTACAGAGCCTACTTTGAGTCCGAATGTGTTATCAGATTTCTGAAAGGACTTACTGAAAGCTTTGCTCCAGTTAAAGCACAAGTAATGCTCATGAATCCGTTGCCACCAATTCACCAAGTGTTTGGCATGGCCATAAAGCATGAGAGACAGCTTAGCTACAGCATAGGACATCCTGACAGGCTAGATAATCCGGTCATGGTTGTCCAGAAATCCAATTTTGGTCAAAACAGTGTGCCTAGTGGAAGTACTCAGTTTCCAAAAAGACCTCTATCTGGAAATAGAAATTTCCAGTGTAACTACTGTGGATTGCAAGGACATACATAGGATAGATGTTATAGAAAGCATGGCTTCCCCTCTGGTGGCAGGGGAAGGGGCAGAAACAGCACAAATACAAGCAGGGGAGGCAGGATTGCTGCCTATGCTGATTCTGGTGAGGACTTCCTGTCAGAACCACCAAGTCAAACAAATACATTCAATTTTACTCAGGAACAGTTGGATGAGCTCAGAAACTTGTTGAATGTTCTACCTACCGCTGGAACCAAGGATAACACAGAGCACATGGTCAATCAGGCCACTGTCCTGAGTACAACTTTGAACAGCATTCTGGTAAGTATGGTGGTAAGTCTGAAAGTTTTGTCTCAAACAGTGGATTATAGATTCTGGTGCCTCAGATCATATAACATGTGATCTAAATAATCTTCAATCACCTTATCCTATTCATGCTACCTATATGACACTACCTGATGGAAGTACTACCACAACCACTCATAAAGGCATTGTTGAATTGAACAAGAAACTGATAGTGTATAATGTCCTTTACATACCCAATTTCAAACACAACCTAATATCTATTAGCAAATTGCTGCATGACAAAACTTTGTGTGTTATTTTCACCACTAATATTTGTCTCATTCAGGAACATATGACCAAGATGCAGATTGGATTAGCTAAACAAGTTCATGGCCTCTACTATCTTCTTCCTAATCATCACCACCACACATCCAGCCTCAACACCTTCAATCAGCTTGCCAATAAATCTAGTGTTTCTATGCTTTGTAATAGGCCTGATGCTTACATATGGCATCTTAGGTTAGGGCACATGTCCAATAAGGTTGTCAATGATGTAAAGCTCATAGAGCCAATAGTCAGTTCTTATGAAATAAATGATTGTAGTGTCTGTCATCTTTCAAAACAAAAGAAACTGTCTTTTCCCTTAAGTAATTATATGGCAAAAACAGCCTTTGATCTAATTCATGTGGACATCTGGGGACCATATAAGAAGGAAACTATCTATAATGAGCACTACTTCCTGACTATTGTTGATGATTTCACCAGATACACCTAGGTTTTCCTTCTTAAAAACAAATCTCAAGCTAGTGTTATTGTCAAATAGTTCTATGCCTTCACCCAGACTCAGTTTAATAAACAGATTAAGATTTTAAGATCTGATAATGGTCAAGAGTTCTTATTTAAAGAATTTTATGCTGCTAATGGTGTACTGCATCAGACTACTTGTGTCCACACTCCGGAGCAAAATGGGATAGTTGAGAGAAAACACCAACATATCCTCAATGTGGCCAGAGCATTAAAAATCCAATCCAATGTGCCTATATCTTACTGGGGATTCTGCATTCAGCATGCAGTCAATCTTATCAACCTCACTCCTTCTCCTAAAATACAACATCAGACTCCTTACCAAAGACTCTTCCATACTACCCCATCATACTCCAACCTCAAAGTCTTTGGATGTTTAGCCTTTGCCAGCACACCTACTCAATCCAGGACTAAGTTTGATGATCGAAGTGTCCCTTGTGCTTTTCTAGGATATCCACCAAATGTCAAAGGATACATATTGCTGAATCTTCAAACCAAAAATATCCTCACATCATCCCTTTCTATTTCAACACAGCACACAATCATCATCCCCTATCCTACTCATATCCTTTACCAGCCTGCAATTCTCACCTGCCATTTGATCTTACCACACAACTCACACAACCAGTAGCACCATCTACACCATCCACACCATCCACACCAATCACCCCACTCACAAACCATATCAATCCTGAGCCCTCACCAAACCAGACATCCCCACAATCCTTAACCAAGTCAAGATTCCACACACACAAACCATAATCAAATCAATACTCCACCATCATCCATACAACCATCCCCATCACCTCCACCATAGCCAATCAGGCATTCCTCAAGAACCTCAAAAGCACCCACATATCTTCAAGATTATGTGTGTAATACTGCCACCACCACCACAACCAAATACCCCATCCAAGATTACATGTCTTATGATTTGTTGGCACCTAACTATAAAACTTTTGTGTTGAGTGTAAATGTTTCAGATGAACCAAAGATCCTACCAAAGAGTGCGCTTAAAGATGAAAAGTGGAGGCAAGCCATGGATGCAGAGATCACAGCATTACAGAACAACAACACTTGGGATGTGGTCTCTTTGCCTAAAGGGAAAAAGGCCATAGGATGCAAATGGGTATACCGGATTAAGTATCTACCTGATGGCGCTGTTGAACGATACAAAGCCCGTCTAGTAGGAAGGGGCTACACACAACAATTGGGGGTGGACTGTACAAACACATATGCACCAAGAGAGCAAAACTAACAACAATCGAATTTCTCATGGTCATGCAAGTAAAGCAGAAGTTGGCATCTGGAACAACTTGACATCAACAATGCATATTTACATGGTGAACTGTCTGAAGAAATATGTATGCAAATCCCTCCTGGGTTTCACACATCAACCCCTCATCCAGTGTGCAAGCTAAAAAAAGTCCATTTATGGACTTAAACAGGCAGGTCAACAGTGGAATATGAAGCTCACATCCTATCTACTGGACCTTGGTTTTCACCAGTCAAAGAGTGACTATAGCTTATTCACTCGACGTCGGCTCAAACTCTCATTGCCCTACTGATCTACGTCGATGATATTTTGGTGGCTAGTCCTAACCCTAAATTGATTGCCGAAATTAAGTCACAATTGGATTCTACATTCAAAATCAAAGACTTGGTCAAGGTTCATTATTTCCTAGGGGTTGAAATAGCAAGAGGACCACAGGGAATTACCTTATCCCAGCGTAAGTACACACTCGATCTGTAGTCTGCATATGGACTTTTGGCCTGCAAACCCGCTTCCACTCCCATGGCTACAAGTTGTAAAATTGCTAAGGATGACTCCCCTCATCTATCGGACAACTCCGGAGATCGCAGCCTCGTCGGGAAATTAATCTACATGACTTTTACACGACCGGACATCAGCTACGCTGTGCAACAATTGTCACAATTTCTCGATTGCCCCACCGTCAATAATCAGCAGGCTGCATTTCGTCTTCTCCGATTCCTCAAGGGTTCCCTGGGTCAAGGATTACTCAATTCCACTGCTACAGATTCAACTCCAGTCTCTATCACCGCATATTCCGACTCCGATTGGGCCAGATGCCCTGATACCCGTCGATCTACTACCGGTTGGTGCATTTTTTGGGTAAATCGTTGACCTCCTGGAAAGCGAAAAAGCAATCCACGATCTCCCAGAGCTCGGCGGAAGCAGAGTACCGGGCACTAGCTTCGACATCATGTGAACTTCAGTGGATCGTGTATCTGCTACGTGACTTGGGCTTTCAGCCCACTTTGCCCATACCATTGCATTGTGATAACCAAAGCGCCTGTTATATTGTCGAGAACCCGGTCTTCCATGAACGAACCAAGCATATTGAATTGGATTATCATCTTATCCGTGAGAAATTTCAAGCTGGCCTTCTTACTCCCACGTCCATCTCAATTGATCATCGGGCTGGCGATATTTTCACAAAATCCCTTGACGGCCCACGGTTCAATTACTTATCTGCTCAACTTGGTACTTATTCCATTTTCCCGAAGTCCAACTTGCGGGGGGGTGATAAAGCATAAACAGCAAGCCCAAGTTACAATGATCCAGTCCAGGCCCATGATCCACTTGCACATTATCACAACACCAAGACCAACTGCTGCGAAACTTATCGAATCATGAGGAAGAAGAGATAATTGGGGAACAAGTCGGAGCTCCCGAATATTCGAGGAATATTCTCTTGTTGACCGGAATATTCCTGAGAATATTCCTTTATTGACCAGAATATTCTGAGAATATTCCCCACACATAAATCTGCAATTAGCCACTGATCATTAGTATAAATAGACTGTAATAGAGTATTAGAAAACTAGACAAAAAAGTAATGAAATATTTTTTATCTTTACTTTTCTACATTCACAAACAATTTAATGCCTAAACAGCCTAACCTTATTTGTTTCTTACACCATTGTATGCAGTCCAACTTATATATATATATATATATATGCTCCACAGAAGTCACAGTACCCTTAACCATTACCAATTCAAGATAATATATTAATTTTCCCATCATACACACATCGACCTTTATCAGAAGGACAATGGGTGGGAGAGGAATCGATTTCCGGCATGATGAAGAATGTCTTAAAAGATGATCTTGTTGAGGAAGATGATGGTTAGAATAATTTGCATAGCTCAGTAGTCGTGTGATTAAGACATCAATGTTTATAACGAAAAGTTGTTGGTTGTTGTGGTGACGAGGATGATTGAAATATAGAATGTAACTTGATGGGTGGCGGTTCGACAGGAACTCATATAGATTCAATGGTGGAAACCTGAAAGTTTTGATCTCCTTACGAAAATTAACGGAGCGGAAAGCATTAAATTAATGGAGATCAATTGGGATAATAAAATATGGCATAGTCTACTTACTGCCGTTGTATTTAGAAATGATTGGTTAATGGAACTGGTGTAATTGGCAGGAAGAAAAATAAAACATGCGAAGACGATTCATTTATATGAATTATGCTAGAAATTTTCCAATATATATAGTACACAATAATAACTTTGAAGCAAAAGTAACTTTTGTTGTGAAGTTAAAGTAAACTATTATAGAATATTAATTACATACCTTCATGCTCTTTTAATTCTAGTAAGAAAATATATTAACTGATTGTTCTTTTAGTGCGTTGATATATTAAGTGACTAGGACACAAACACATCAATTGCTAGATAAAAGCTGAAATTTAACTGATTGTTCATAATAACGTATAGAAAATATATTTTATTTTGTTACGGAAAATACTTTATACAACACTTATGTGAAAATACATAATAAATATGTTTAAGACAAAACTAAACATTACTTAAAGAAATTAAGTATAGTAAAAAGTATTTTAAGAATGACTACGTCGACGTTTAATTTATGTGTATAAAAATGAATATTTGATTTCGTGATAATTAATTGATATGGTGACCGGTATTAGAGGTCCTAAAATAATTCTGGGGTATACCTAGCTAAAAAATCGGGGTGTTACACCTTTGAGGAGGAGGAGGATGTGGCCGAGCACAACGAGCAAGTCTTGAACCCAGATACGACTGGAGGTAGACCCGGCCAAATGGTGGAACCGGAACCGCCGGTTTGCAACAGTGCCGGTTTCTGCCGGTTTGTCGAACCGGCGGTTTGTCGAACCGGCGGTTTGACGAACCGCCGGTTAGACAAACCGCCGGTTTGAAAAACCGGCGGTTTACTATTCAAAACCGCCGGTTTGCTCCCGGTTCAGATCACGGTTCTGTTGGTGATTTCGGTAGAATCACCATGTGATTTAGTGTAATCGGGATTTAGTTTGAGGTTTGGTAAACTTGGAACAATTAATATAAGTTTGGAGATGCGGAGTGCATGCTTATATTGATGTTTACAAGCTTACGGGAGTGTTAGTTCAAGCATTAAACAAAACCAAATTCTGAAAACAAGTTCTGCTGTACTGGACGGGCGTCCACTTTAGGTGGACGGGCGTTTGATGATGAACGAGCGTCCATTATTATGGACGGGCGTCCAAAGTTCAATTTTGAATTCTGGGAGTAATGGACGAACGTCCATTACCTATGGACGGGCGTTCATTATCTGATTTTGAGTACTGGGGGTACTCTGGTTATATGGACGAGCGTTCATTGCTTCTGGACGGGCGTCCAGTATGATCAAACGCTCGTCCAGTAGCAGTTTTCAGTTGCAGCAGTTTTGGTCGGTTTTTGTGCTGGTATCCTTTCAAGTTTTGGTCATGAAACTGTATATGAAAGGTTGTGAGTGAAGAGTTATATAAATATAACACTACACACACATAAAAGAACAACTTGTAACAAACACTTGAACTCTCGTTTTTTGATGTTGAATTAACTTCAACTTTTGAGAGTATTATTCATCTTTTGAATATCCTTTGAAACCTCAAGTTCAACACACAAAATGTCACCAAACTTTTGTAGCTTTCTTTCTATCTATATTGTCTAGATTGAAAGAGGATCGTAGTTTTATCCCGTGAAGATATTCGTGTTTACCCGGAGACAATCATTTGGGGACGAATAATTTTCGCAGGAAAGACTCTCAAATCGACTCTATGTGTATATCCGGTACTTTTCATTGCAGCAAATTCATTTCCGGTTCGGCATTGTTCGTTCCCCTTTGCATTTTCCCCAACAATCTGCGAAAATTATTTGTTTTGATTGTTAGAACAATGTCGGTTTCGAAATGAAGAGTTGTCTTTCCGAATTTATCAAAGGTTGTGTCCTAGTATTTTGGGCATAACTCTTGATTCAGGAATCGGTTTGAAAATCCGGAGATACCGTTAGAATCGTGGCGAGACGAGGATCGCAGTGATATCAAGTTTGCAGTCTGGTTCGATGTTGACAGTTGTCAGAAATTCTGAGAAGTTGCTGCGGTTTTTGATTGATGTAAGTAAAAGAGTTCATTGGAATAACTTTGTAAAAAATTGCTGTGATGTTGCTATGACTACGGATGAATGGTATGTATGTTTATTTACATTATTTCATGCAAGTTTGTGGTGTACAAGAACAGTAACTACAATCAATATAAAATTTGATTGTAGTGTCTAGTTTTGTTCTTGGATGTTGTTTGATTATACATATATGTTGAATACACATATTATGTGTCTTATATATGTTTGATGTCTAAGGAAATGACTTTGTCCTTTGATGTATGTTGAATACATGTGTGGTGTTTTGCTTTGGTTTAGTGTCTGTCCATGATACTAAAAGTGAAACATGCTCGATCTTTAAAGATTGGATTTGCCTTGGAATATAAGGTGATGTAGTAGTTTACATTGTTGACATATTGATTTTGGTATTAACCAAATCATGTTGTTCATAACTGGACGGTATTGTCATCAAGGTTTTAAACTACAGTCATGGGGGAGGTTTAAACTCTATAGTAAAGTTATATGAGATTCCTTCGGTTTAGAAGAATCCTCGGTTAACTAGTAATTTGTGCTAGGATGAAGTATCATTTATGAGCTTCTAAGTGCATAAATTTCTGGTTGGACTATGGAGTTGGATTTCTTTGTTGATGACTTAGAAGTTCGGAATTCCCTTGTAATTTATAACCAATTTCATCCCAGTTATCCAATGTGTTTGGCTGGAAAATTGTCAAATGTTACTATGGTGATCTAGACACCAATGTATTAATGAAAAGTTGGATTGTGAGTTTATAACTCAAAGGATGATGGTGGTTGTTCAAAGAGTACTCGTGATTTAGTCAATCTTGATTGATCAAATATAGATTGACTTGAAACTTGGTAAAAGGTTTGTTATCGGGATGTGTAGAACCCATTAAATCTTTGGGGTGGGATACCCAATTCCCTTATGGTACAACGCCATAGGCAGAATTCAATGTGGAAGGCCCATTCTTGAAGATTTGGCACATGAAAAAGTCCCGAAAGTATGTGCACTACCTGTTGTGTAGGTGATATCTTTTGGAAAAGTGTTTCAGGTACATGATTAGAAAGATTCACCTATATGAGTATGAAGTTTGGCCGCTTCAAGAAAGTGGGGTTGACTTTCTATATACTCATGAAATGGATATGGACACAAGGCCTGGATAATTGGTGTCAAGTAGCTATAGAAGTTGTATCTTGGTTCATTTGTGTATTATCTTTGAAGTATTCAAATGGGTAGAGGGGTTCAATGCTTAGTCACACCCCAATACTCGAATATTTTGGAATGTGTAATATACTAGATGGTAATTCAATCTGCGTGACATTATCATTGAAAGATGAACTGTTTGTGTGTTGGTAAGTTTTCAACTAAAGCAGGGATTACACTAAATGGGGGAGGATTGTTGGTGATTTCGGTAGAATCACCATGTGATTTAGTGTAATCGGGATTTAGTTTGAGGTTTGGTAAACTTGGAACAATTAATATAAGTTTGGAGATGCGGAGTGCATGCTTATATTGATGTTTACAAGCTTACGGGAGTGTTAGTTCAAGCATTAAACAAAACCAAATTCTGAAAACAAGTTCTGCTGTACTGGACGGGCGTCCA
The DNA here is from genome assembly GCA_026214975.1 of Gentiana macrophylla. Lineage (NCBI taxonomy): Eukaryota > Viridiplantae > Streptophyta > Magnoliopsida > Gentianales > Gentianaceae > Gentiana > Gentiana macrophylla. The sequence goes on along the minus strand of CM047809.1, from coordinate 80,617,006 downwards.
CTTTAGGTGGACGGGCGTTTGATGATGAACGAGCGTCCATTATTATGGACGGGCGTCCAAAGTTCAATTTTGAATTCTGGGAGTAATGGACGAACGTCCATTACCTATGGACGGGCGTTCATTATCTGATTTTGAGTACTGGGGGTACTCTGGTTATATGGACGAGCGTTCATTGCTTCTGGACGGGCGTCCCAAGATGATCAAACGCTAAATCCATGCTTGATTTCCGATTCGCAGCTTTTGGTCGGTTTTTGTGCTGGTATCCTTTCAAGTTTTGGTCATGAAACTGTATATGAAAGGTTGTGAGTGAAGAGTTATATAAATATAACACTACACACACATAAAAGAACAACTTGTAACAAACACTTGAACTCGTTTTTGATGTTGAATTAACTTCAACTTTTGAGAGTATTATTCATCTTTTGAATATCCTTTGAAACCTCAAGTTCAACACACAAAATGTCACCAAACTTTGTAGCTTTCTTTCTATCTATATTGTCTAGATTGAAAGAGGATCGTAGTTTTATCCCGCGTGAAGATATCCGTGTTTACCCGAGACAATCATTTGGGGACGAATAATTTTCGCAGAAAGACTCTCAAATCGACTCTATGTGTATATCCGGTACTTTTCATTGCAAAGAAATTCATTTCCGGTTCGGCATTGTTCGTTCCCTTTGCATTTTCCCCAACAGTGTTCCGCCACGGTTTTAAAATTTCATAATTTTTTTCTTTTCATTTTCACATAATACTTATTATTTTCACTATAATAACAAATTATTATTCTTTTCACTATAATTACTAAAGCGAGAGTAATATATATATTTTTAAATAATTTTATATTCGGTTTAAAAATAATATTAATATTGTGTTATTTTATTTATATGTAAATAATGTTATTTTAAAAAATTGTGTTATTTTTTCAACGCTTGACTGGTAATTCGGTTGTCTACGTATTTTATATATGCAATCGTGTTTTTAATGATAACACATATAAAATCAAAGCGAACGTAGTTTTTATTGTTTATTTTTAGTCTTTTATAGTTTGTTGTAAAAGTTTTTATAGTAATTTTTTTATTGTTTTCTTTAAAGTCTTTTATAGTTTTTTTATAACTTTTTTGAGTCGGTTTTAATTATACGTTGATTATAAATGTTGTTTTATTAAACATTAGGTGAGAAATATTGTGTTGTTTTTATATGTAAATTGTGTTATTTTTTCAACGCTTGACCGTAATTCGGTTGCTTTACGTATTTTTATATGTAATCGTGTCGGATGCATGTAACATATAAAAAATCAAAGCGAACGTAGTTCTTATTGTTTATTTTTTAGTCTTTTATCTTATTGTTTTTTTTAGTCTTTTATAGTATTCTTATATGTTTTTATAGTATTTAAAGGTTTTTTAAATGTTTGTTTTATTGTAGTCTTTTATAGTATATATATATGTGTTTGTATTTTATAGTTTCATACAATTTTTTAGGTTTGTATATGCTTTTTTTTCTTATAGTTTTCTATAACTTTTTTTTTAGTTTAAAGTAGTAGGTGTTTGTTAGTTATTTTTAATAGGTTTTTATAGTTTCTATCGGGTTTATTTTTATAGTTTTTTTAATAGTTTTCTATAGTTATTTTTTAGTTTTTAGTAGTAGGTTTTTTATAGTTATTTTTAATAGGTTTTTTTAATCTTTTATAGTTGTTTGGTTTTTATGGTTTTTTTAATAGTTTTCTATACTTTTTTTTTAGTTTAAAGTAGTAGGTGTTTTTTAGTTATTTTTAATAGGTTTTTATAGTTTCTATCGGGTTTTCTTTTATGGTTTTTTTAATAGGTTTTCTATAGTCTTTTTTTAGTTTTTAGTAGTAGGTTTTTTATAGTTATTTTTAATAGTTTTTTTAATCTTTTATAGTTGTTTGGTTTTTATGTTTTTTTTTATTGTTTTCTAAACTTTTTTTTAGTTTAAAGTAGTAGGTGTTTTTTAGTTATTTTTAATAGGTTTTTATAGTTTCTATCGGGTTTTCTTTTATGGTTATTTTAATAGGTTTTCTATAGTCTTTTTTTAGTTTTTAGTAGTAGGTTTTTTATAGTTTTTTTTAATAGTTTTTTTTAATCTTTTATAGTTGTTCTATGAATTGTAACAAATATATAAGTAATATATAAATTGCGTACCTTTAATCGACGTCGGTATTTCGAGCGCTTGTTCCTGCTGAAGTTTCAGTGTCACCGCCTTCGAACTGTGACTCCTCATCTTCTGACTCAATGTGTTGCACCCTCTTCTCGGCTCGTACCCAATCTTGACAAAGCATTTGCTTCTCTAAAGTGGTGGGATGAAGCGAACATCTTTTATTGGTAAGCACATATCCTGCCATGCTGAAACATCGTTCAACAGTGACGGTCGAAACAGGGCAACTTAAAAACTCGACCGCCATCATTGCTAATCGATATTCTTTAACATGTCTCTTCCACCACGTCAATAAGTCGAACTCAAAATCATAGGTATCGATTTCTCACACCTTCAAATGTTGTGTTTAGAAATTTTGATATCTCTCAGACGTTGATCGGATGACGATGTCGCCTCCTTTCGCTCGTTTAGAATTCATTTTATCCGAACTTTTGAAGTCCCCGCATTTACACCGTAGGGTTAGTAGAAGCACTTGCGGATGGATTGGGAACTCGCTTCGTTTCTCAATCCATACATACGCCATATTCAACAAACAAAGCGTTTAATAAATTTTCTAGTCTATCTACTTCAATCAGTAAAATCTACCGGGGCACATTATGAGTAATGCACAAAGCATCATAGTAAGCACCTAACATGTTGTACACACCTACTAGTCTTATACGAGGGTCGAGCATAGAAGAAATGAGATAAGTGTCAGGAATATACAACATGTATTTATTCCATTTCTCCTTCATCGGCAATAAACATTGAAATAATTATGCGTCGTGTTCCATTGTTTCAAACTCGGCAGTTATTTCTACACAAGCAGGCAAGACTAAATGTGTTGTGGGTTCATAACATTTTGAAAACAATACTGTAAATTTTTTGAATATTTCAAAAACATCCATCAGTTTCTTGCATGAAGTCCAAATAGAGGGATACAAACGATATTCGTTCGGACAGTGTTCACTTAAAAATTCACAAAAAGGTATTTTTAATTTTGTTTTTTTTTTTTCCAAAGATCATGAGTCGTGTTCCACCTATGCGGTACATCTTGCGGCAGTTTGACTTGGCGATGACCTTTCTCTTTAAGAAATTTATACCACTTATTAACCAGAATATTTCTACCTAAAATATGTGAAATCGCTGTTTTTATCGCATTAATATTATGGTCAAAAACTTTTAGACCATCCTTTACACATAAATTAAAAATATGGCATAAACATCTAACATGAAAAAATTGACCGTTACAAAGAGGTTCACAATATCGGGATAAGTTGGGAATAGAAGCAGTGTTGTTTGAAGCATTGTCAAACGCAATAGAAAAAACTTTACCTTTTAAATCGTATTCCTAAAAAATATCAACTAATAAAGATGCAATGTTAGAAGCAGTATGAGTGTCGTTAAATAAACGAAAAGCAAGTAACCTTTTTTGGACAATCCAAGTGTTGTCAATCCAGTGACCCGACACGCCCAAATAATAATTGTTCGTCCTCCTATCCTCCCAAATATCGGCACACACACATATTCGGAATTTATTTTTCTTCAAACTTTCTATAATAATATTTTGTCGTTTAATAAATTTATTTTTAAAATCCCTAGTAACCATTGCACGAGGGATTTTAGTAAATGCCGGCTGCAAAGCCCCTTGTACGTAACTTTCGAAAATAGGATTCTCAGGAAAGCTAAAAGGAAGACCCATCCCCGCAATAAGATCCGTGGTTAGTTCTCTACAGTTATCATGAGAGTAAATAAAGAGTGGATTAGTGTTACCTCCGCTGGAGCTCGGCATGTTTAGCTGGGTTTGAGAAGCGCCGTCTTCCAATTTTTCCGGGTGTTTAGTTAAAATGTGACTCCGCATCGTTCCATAACCACCGGCATGTTTAAATTGGTATTTTTTGCCACAGAAATTACACACCCCGAAGAAATACTTTCCGGGGTTAGCTAATCCCATTTCATCAGTCCGAGGAACCTTTGTGAAAAAATCCCTAAAAATTCTCGATGTTAACCTTTTTTCTTGTGCTGTGGGTCGTGTACTTTCACCAGCATCTAAATCGACTAACTCAGGAGTAGGAGTAGTATCAGCACTAGCACTAGCACCACGCCGACTACCACCACGTCCTTGTCTAGGACGGGAAGCATTCGGAAATACATCATGATCATCATCAACGTCGACTTCATCATTTTCTTCACCTTCGTTAAGGTTGATGTTAAAATTTCCAGGTTGAGACATTATATCGTCGTAATGACTATCAAAATCAGCTTGATTGTAACCTGAAGGTGTGTCGAATCGAGGAATCGAAATGTGATTACCGGTGACGAAGTCTCAGATAATATTGGGGTCTATAGCCACCAAAGCAAGATCATCCGATTCCGGTACAACCGTGTCATCACGGAAAGCAACATTTCGATTGCCTTGTGTTGACGCACCTCTTCTTGACATTGTAAAAAATCTAAATTATATATAACGGTTATAAAAAAATTAAGTAAAGTAAATTTGATTTAAATCTAAATTACATATAATGGTTATAAAAAAAAATTAATTTAACTAACCAATTTTACTTATAACTAAAACCGAATTGGAATATCGATTAAATCAGAACAACTTCATATTTCGGTCTAGTAAAGTAAATTTGATTATAAAATTAAATTTTTTTTTACACTTGTAAAAAAATTAGTTGAATAAAATACAAAACCAAATTTACTTATAATTAAAACCGTATTGAAGTAACGATTAAATCAGAACAACTTCAAAAATCGGTATCGTAAAGTAAATTTGATTGTTGTTTTTAACAACTAAACAAACTTGATAATCAAAGAAATGAGTAGAAGATGTAAGAATTGAGTAGAAGATTTAAGAATTGAGATGTAGAGATTGGTGTAGGAATTTTGTAATGAAATGGTGTAGTATTTATAGGAAAAAATTTGAGGAGTTTGGAAGGAAAAAAAAACAAAAAACAAAAATAGCCGTTGGGCCGGTTCCGGTTCCGGTTCCGGTTCCGGCCGGTTTCAACCGGTTCCGGCCGGTTTCAAAGAATCCGGTTCCGGTTTCGGTTCCAAATACAACAAACCGGCAAACCGGCGGTCCCCCAAACCGGCGGTTTGACAAACCGGCGGCTGACCAAACCGCCGGTTCCGGTTCCAAACGGCGGTTCCGGTTAACCGTGGCCAGGTCTAACTGGAGGTGATGGTGCCTCGGAGGTTCCACCTGTGAACCTTGAGGCAAACACGGAGGATCTCCAAAGGGACGAGCAGGCCGTCCGTACACCTCGTACAGAGCAGAGGGGCGATGAACGCCTAGTAGTTCTGGACGGCTCTGAGTCTGAGGATGTAAAAAGGCAGATTCAGTTGTGCTCCTGATCTGGGAGAAAGAGGGGGAGGTCTGATCAAAGATGATCAAGATGCTCCTGACTTGGAGGGGGGTTCTCTTCCCCGTGCTGCTGACATATCTGGTCTGCCAGATAAAGACCTGGCTGTTGCAGTAAGTTTCTTATTGTCTTAACACTTATATTTTTTGTTTATCTTTATCCTGCAACCGTACTGACCTCTGGAATGCTCTCTCAGGTCGTCCAAATCGGGAAGGAAGTTTTGAAAAGGTTTGACAACCTCTCTTCCCAGAAAGGATCTTTGGAAAAACGGATTGCCGATCTTTCAGCAAGCCGTCAAAAACACAAGGACGAAACGACGTCCAAGGATTAGCAGATCTCTGCTTTGAACAAGCAGCTTTATGCCCAAGAGGTCGAGCTGCAAAAGACCACTGCTGATTTTGTTAAGCAGACCTCTGAGTTGGAGGGTACAGTTGCCCGACTCCGAGATGAGAATGAAGAGTTGAAGGCTGCGATACCCGCGCAGATCACCCAAGCTGTTCATGACTATAAGAGCTCTGCTCACTGCACTGGGGCTTTGAAGGCCTTACTATCCCCCATCTTATGGCATGGTTACACCTTAAGTGTAGATGAAGCTAAGGAGCAGTGCCCTGAACTGGTGATTGAGAATCTTCCCCATGGGGGACTTCGCAAGCCTGACTCCAACAAAGTCTATGACGAAAGGGTTAAAGAGTTCCAGGCAGGTGAAGACTTGGCTGTTAAGTATGCTCACTGACCATGGTCGCCGCCTAGCCGTGTGCCTCTTCTTCTCAGCCTTCTCAACAGAATCCAACCGCTAAGTCTTAGTCTTTTGTTTACAATTTTGCTTTGAAAAACTTGTAATTTTTTGAAAATGTATGCCATTTAGGCACTTCTTATGAAATTTCAGCTTTTTAAGTTTCTGTGTGCTTTATTGCTTTTTTACTGCTTCTTGTTTACAGCAATTTTTAGGGCATCTGTCCCCCCTCAGTACATCATACACGAGTTAGACTCATTGGATGGAGTACTAAGCAGACTTGGTGAGTTGTCTTTTGCCAACTTCTGAGTCTGACCTGCAGCTCAATTCTGATCGTCTGTCCTGCAGACTAGGTGAGTTTGTACTTTGCAAACTTTCTGAGTCTGACCTGCAGCTCAGTTCTGATCGTCTGTCCTGTAGACTTGGTGAGTTTGTACTTTGCAAACTTTCTGAGTCTGACTTGGTACTCAGTTATGATCGTCTATCCTGCAGACTTGGTGAGTTTTTACTTTGCAAACTATCTGAGTCTGGCCTGCAGCTCAGTTCTGATCGTCTCTCTTGCAGACTTGGTGAGTTTGTACTTTGCAAACTTTTTGATTCTGACCTGCACAGCAGCGATTCGATCGTCATCTACTGAGACTTGGTGAGTTTGTACTTTGAAAAGTTTCTGAATCTGACCTACAGCTCAGTTCTGATCGTCTGTCCTGCAGACTTGGTGAGTTTGAACTCTGCAAACATTATGAGTTTGGCCTGTAGCTCAGTTCTGATCGTCTGTCCTGCAGACTTGGTGAGTTTTTACTTTGCAAACTTTATGAGTCTGACTTGCAGACTTGGCGAGTTTGTACTTTGCAAACTTTTTGAGTCTGACCTGCAGCTCAGTTCTGATCGTCTGTCCTGCAAACTTAGTGAGTTTGTCCTTTGCAAACTTTATGAGTCTGACATGCAGCTCAGTTCTGATCGTCTGTCCTGCAGACTTAGTGAGTTTGTCATTTGCAAACTTTTACCAATCTCAAAGATTCGAAAATATTTAAGCACATGTGCAAAAATTTAAATTTTATTATGACAACTGATGTTCACATACACCTTATTGGGAAATAAAACCGAAAACATAAAATAAGCAAAGAAGGTAAAGTCTGGAACCTGTCCTAGACATAGAATTTTCTCAAGTTGGTTGCATTCCAACTGCGTGGTATAGTCCTGCCAGTTGCATCAGCTAGCTGATATGCTCCTTCCCCGTGTACTTCGACTACTTTATAAGGGCCTTCCCAGTTCGAATCAAGTTTGCCTTGCGGACCTTGTCTGCTAACCTCATTCTTTCTGAGTATCAGATCTCCCTCTTTGAAGTATGATTTTTGAACTGGGGAGTTATAGTACTGGGAAATCCGTTGTTTATACTTGGCCATTCTGATAAAGGCCACATTCCGAGCTTCCTCCAGGTCGTCTTTTGAATACCTGAGCTCGCTTAATCAGCTGTTTTTCGTAATAGAGCAGAAACCTTTGCTCGGGACGGCAGCCGATCTCTGCCGGAATTAATGCCTCACACCCATATTCCAGACTGAACGGAGTTTCACCTGTGGCTGAGTTTGGTGTTGTTCTATATAACCACAAAATGTTGGGTAGGTGCTCGCCCTGTTTTCTCCTTCTTCTTCAAGGCGTTTCTTTAACCCTGACTTGATTTGCATGTTGGGTCTGTTCGACCTGCCCATTAGCTTGGGGATGACCAACTAAGGTGAAGTGCTGAGTTATGTACAGCTCGGTACACCACTCCTTAAAGGTTTTATCCTCAAACTGAGTTCCGTTATCAGAAATCAATGCTTTCAGAATTCCATATCTGCATACTATGTTTTTCCATAGAAACTTATGGATCTGTTTCCCTTTGATTGTGGTTAGTGGCTCGGCTTCGACCCTGTTGGTGAAGCAGTCCATCTGGTTTTTTGACTCGTACTGGATTTACCAACCATTACGGATGCCGTACTTCTTTAATAATATTAGCTTGTAACTGTAGGATGTAATATCTCCGGATGGATCAAAGATCCACCTGATTACGCAGCGGAAACTACAAGATCTAGATCCAGTCAACCAAAATACATAAATAAATAGATCTAACCTACGAGGGGGTTAGATCACCAACCTTTTTATGGTGAAAAACGTCAAGAACAAGTTGAGAGCCTAGTTGAGAAGCCAAAGTCTTCCAACGTGTGTCTCCAAGCACCACCAGGTGGATGGTGTTTCAAGCCGCCGGACCTCCTCGATATGCTACCCGGAAAATCCCGAAGATTTTCCCAACTCGAAAACCCTAGCATTTAGGCCGAAATATCCAAGCCTAATACTCCTCAAAAATTTCAAAAATTATGTGTCTCATTTGGCTTGGGAGAACTCTCTTTATATAGGAGAGTAAAACTTAAGCCCCAAGGATTAAATAATTAATACAAAATCAATTATAATAATCCTTTTCCAAATAAAAGATAAATAAAACAATTATCCCAAACAAATTAGGATAAATCATATTATTATCTAATATTCCATGAATTATCATTTAACAAATAAAAGATAAATCACATATTAAATAATTATCCAAGAAAATAATTCCTTAATAATTATTTAATCAAAACTTGCGCCACCTTTAATTGAAATAAAAGGTCACACGCACATTTCCATATTTGACCAATTAGGTCAAAAGAAAAAAGTCAACACACTAATTTGGGCCGAGTCCACGAAAAATGTTTTTTCCGTGTATTTAATTATCTAGTCCAACTAAACAATTAATCCACATATCAAATTAAATAGTCCAATCCAACTATTTAATTATAATTGAGGTGCAACGACGAGAAACCTATATGCTATATTAGGAGCCACGTCGGGGACCATGGACCCATATTAGTAGCTACAATAAATCGAATAATATTATCCGTCAGACCGAACAATAATATTCAATCTATTAATTCCGGGATTACACCACCATAAACCCGAAACTGAACTCTGCCGAATATAGATAACTTACACTCAACCATGAGTTGATAAGGTGTCCACTGATATAATCATTACATACGGATAAATCCTCCATAGATCGCTCATTTTTTAGTCGGGATATTTCCGTAAACCCTTCTCGAAACATATTATCCTTATTTACCATTAACCCCTAGTGATCTATTAGTTCACATACCGGACTAGTAGCTAATTAGTCTAACATGAACTCCGCGGATCGATCAGTTTCTAGGATTAACAAATAAGGAAACTGTCTGTCTACTTCCCGAGGGAAGGAATGGATTCCATATCTGTGATAGCACAGACTACTCACTCATTCCATAATAGAGCCAACGAGAAGTGTTGGACCACATACTTCGAAGTGATCCTTACTAACACATCAAACTCTACCCTAGTCTAAGCAATTGTCTGTGATCACCTTAGGATTGAGATTAATCTATATATGATCATCTTGTGATTCGATAAGACTTCTCGATTACGGAATTATATCGAGAACTCAAATCAAATCGGTCCAGCCCTATATGATTATCATCATATATAAATGCCCCACTAGTACCACTATTACCGATAATCCGGATAAGATCACACACCGTAAAGTGTTCCGGGGCGCATTATTAGCATATTAATCATGAGACCCGTACTCAGATTAATCAACGCTACGGACTAAGTTAATTTTAAGTACATCTCACTAACTCAATCCTCTTGTGTATAGCCATACACTGAGTTATGTGATTATATAAATGAGGTACTTAGGGTTTTCAGTAGTGTCTTAATTATAAACATAAATGCATATAATAAGATGAATTATTAATTCCGTCCTAAAACAATTACATAATTGTCTTTCGGGCACTACACCTAACAATCTCCCACTTGCCCGAAAGGCTAGTGGATTAATAGTTTTAGAGCACACCCTTATTTATCTATATCTACAACATTCTCCCACTTGCTCAAAACAAGTGAGACATATCCCCAAGATTCATACCCTCCAAGCGCATCTTAGTAATTCATCCTTCCAAGCACGACCGGAGTGTGCCGCCATCGGATAGGTCGCTGACCCGCGCGTGCATTTAGAATCCGAACACCATGTGACTTGGTACACTGATCAGGTAGGTTGGCGTCTTGAGTCAATCTTTGGGATCGAAACATCGCCTTTCCATAATCCGGTGGTACGATTTCAATATGCCTTTGATTCAACACTGATGACGAAATCGACATAACGATCATTCTTAATCTGACCTAAAGTCAGAATCAGTGGCATCACTTATATTCTAGTTTGCACCCGAATATACTAGCATATTATTCCTCATTCTCCCGAAGAGACTTGAGGGTTGACTAAACATCCTATTTAGTATTCATCCGTAGGTTTAGATAACCATTCCTGAGAGGTAGGGTAGACTACATCGTTGAATGTTGCATAAATCCAAGGATATCTTAACCAGGTGAATGGATGGAATTGCCAATGATCGATTCTCGAGAGTTTGAGCGAATCAAATCCTTTAGAATGAATCCTGATGGCATGTCAGACTCTGACTTCAGACAACACACCCATGTTGTTCCCAACTGTTTCAGTGCTACCATTAATTCACAAACACTAATCTACATACTACTTTACTAATATCGAAGCCCAGTCTACGAAAGACTTATCAATATTCTGGTCAAGTCCATATATTAAAATATACGACTCTGAAATGACCTAGAGGTTTGCTTTAATCCCTAAAGGATATAAGCTATGGCAGGCATCCTGCCAAAAGTTCATTCTGAATAAATGAAGATGCCGTTAGTCTCGCAAAAAGGTCTTAGGGAATCACCCATATTTTCTGCTTTGTAACGAATCCGCCATTTGTTCTTAGCTAAAACCCTTATGTTCTGAATGAATTCAGATTCCGTTGTTCGGCAAGGAAGTCTTAGGGAATCACCCCTATTTCCCGCTTTCTGACTAAATCAAGCATGACTGAGTGGTAAGAGAGATCACGGTCTGGTTAACTCTCTACCTTTTAGGGAATCACCCCTAAATTACTCAGCTTGACGGTGAAAGTTAAACTTTCCTATTCATTTTACTCTTCTTCATGTAGTTCCAATTACTACCACTAGGCCTGAGATACTCAGGTGGTTCTACAAGAGTTTCAACAAAACTGGAGTATCAAACTCCATTCACAGGGTTATGGCTTTTAAACCAACCTCTATGATCAGGATCCTATACAGTCCACAAAGGACTATAGGTCATCAATCTACCCTATAGACCGTAAGGTCCTGCAATGTGTATTGGACAAACCATACTCCCACTGCGTTCGGGGTGGATTGATATACTGATCTAGTTTAGTAGTTCTTATTAGAGTTATCACCAACTGCCGGTGTTGGATGTGGACTGAACAAATCAGTTAGTAACATCTTGAGTACAAATACTTCAAGATCTAAGGTTGTTATTTATAGACTCTATCAGACCGAGTTTGACAGTGTAACCGTCATTATCTGATTTTATGAGTTTTATAACCAACCTGAACTCAATGCATCAAGATATTTCATGATCTGAACGTGTACGCAAAATTTCCAGTCCTACCTTCAAGCACTCGGTGCTAAATGCCTCTATTTACGGAAGTGGGGTGAACCGAATTCACTCCTTATCCACAAATGTGTAGGCATCTTCTAGATAGACTTCTCGGTTTCACATTACAATGTAAACCGTTATTTTGCAACCAATATCTTAAATGAGTTCAGCAGCGTATCGTAGCACATTAATAACTATATACGGCAAAATTATGGGGTATTCCTTAGTGAAAACATTTCACTGGGAGGCAGGCCGAGCATCAGTCCCGAAGACTACGCAAGAACCTATTTCTGAGTATGGAATACTATATCTCTGGTGAAATCAGAGATTTCCTCCAAATATTTTGGATAAACTTACGGAGTTTCGAGTAGTTGTCAGACCAGATGTCACTACTTGAAAAAGCTCCCACTAGCTTGTACCTTTCATATGACCCCGAAGGTCAATATGAACAAGCTATGTAACTTCTTTGAATCTATTACCCTTTCCCTATTTAAAGGAAACTTAGGAATTGTTCCTTTGAGACAGTCACTACAAGAAAATCAATTTTTAATGAGGGGAAAGCCGGTCATTAAAAGTCACTTTCCCGTCATTAAAGACTTTTAAGGAGAGGAAATTTACTCTCATCGCCCGTCCTTGCTGCTTCTCTATATAAAGGTAAATTGTGAGAGTAAAAGGTCCCGTGGTTATAGAAGTTTTAGTGACATGTGTTCCCTCTCATTAAAATTTTTTCTGGTGACGACAATTTTTGTCACAATAGTTCATTTTGCCCCTCATTAAATATTGTTTTTATTACGGTATATACCCTCACTAAAACGCCATTTACCCCTCACTAAATCATGATTTAATGACCAAACATCCCCTTGGTATAGCTTAACTTTCCCCTCACTAAATAATGATACAATGACAACATAGCCTCTCATTACAAGTCATCCGCTCCTCAGTAATTTTTTTATTTATGACAATTACCACCATTATTAATCATGAATCCCTCTCTACATTAGGCTGGCACTATTGCTAAAATAAAATTAGTGACGAGATAATATAAAACACAATCATATGAATTTCTCATTAATAAGAAAGTTCCAATCTTGGTACAATTGAACAAATAATTAATATACATTTCTACCCAGGTGCATACATATAGGTTATTGGGGCTTAATCAAAGAAAAAAAACAAGGAAGAAATGTACCCTGCAAAATGAAGGATATTCGGTTTGAAAGTAGTAGTATTACAGCAAAAAGGTTGGTCAATGCTTTGCAAAATTAATGGAAAGGTCGACTCTCGGGAACAAAATCCACCTGGCCGACTATCATTTCTGATCGAGAGGCGAAGCTTCGCCGCCTTCTTAAACCGGCTTGAACTCTTCAGAATCATGTCCATCGACATATTCCTCGGATCTGCTAACCTGTGTCATTTCAATCATTTTTTGCATCAGATAATAATCACCAATGGTTTACTCGTGTGTGATGCCAAACGGACCCCTTTTTTTCTTTGAGACCCTCAACTACACTTGACAAGTTGGACTAAAAATACATGTGGGACCAATAGTGTGTTTTTATGAATAAAAGACAAGATATCTCAAGTCCAAACAGACCCAAAGTTTCTTGTGCGCAAATCCGAGTAACTAAACATAACATTAACAAAGCCATACATACTTGGAAGCTAAAGCTGTTTTCCCGCCTTTGTGATCTTTGTTAGTATATTCAAAAGAATTTATTTTAGAATTACAACTATAAAGACAACTACAAACACATAAAAAAATATAAACCAATTTGGAGTATATAGGACAAGCATATAACATATATTGTTTATCCATAAACCAGCTCCAAGAGCTCATGTCAATTGTTACACAAAGGGAAGTTTCTTAGCAGAAAAACATAGATGATCATAGCAGCAAATCAGACTTGGAATTAAGCAAGTGAACTAAAACATGAAGATATCATGTTGTATTTAAAACAGTGTAGAAATATTTTCTGGAGCAGCAGCAAATTCATTTAAGCATTTAAAAGTAAGTAGCATTCTTGATGGGCCATCTTAGCATTCTCACTCATTTTACTTTTTATATCAATTACAGGTCCTCTTGGATTAACAAGCACAAAAAGGTAGTGTTTATACAAGGGCATCCTCAAACTTATACAAGGGCATCCTCAAACAAAAAGGTAGTACCACTTTCCACTTCTTGGCTGCTGCCACAATCACAACATCCTCAAACTTACCAACCAATCAAAATCCAATAACATCAAATAACAAAACTGCACTTTATCATCGATTTATAACAACTCGACTTTTTCAGGGCCATCTCATGTCAAGGCTTTCACATAATCTTCTACAAGATTTAGAGCAATTAATGGATACCCGGTTCTTCAATGAGATAATCACGGAACAAAAGAACCCTGTTGATATATAAACCAATGGGATCGATCACCCTTTAAATTAATTGGTGAAGAAAGGATGTGAGGCGAGGCCATGTTTCTAACTATACATACCCGAGCTCTAACTATACATACTTGCTTCACATGTACCACAACCCATGTTTCTATGTATGACTCACACACATGACAGCTATATATCTAAGATCACCCACTTAATTAATTATCTGGGAATTAATGAACATGGCTTCACATTAAGCTCATCATGCAACTACTACCACCCACTAACAAAACTAGCTTCTACGATTGAAGATGCGGGGGCTTTTCTTTAAAATTAATAAGGAACAATTGTCAAACTCGGTATTTGGTATTTTACAACACATCATAAGGGATTAGTCTATAAGGGGCACCATAGGGTAATAAGTTGATCAACAGCAGCATAAAACGTACACATCAATGGAGTAGCCTTTGAACATATCAGTACGTACCCGGTATCTAGGTAACAAATTCATGAAAACTCATATGATTACGGACACCGATCTTTAACTGCCTTCCCTTTTTAGGAAACGCCCACCCACGTCTCTTATGAGGTCGGATCCTCTGCCGTAGGGCATTCACGGCAGGCCCTGCTGTGACGCCAAAACGGCGTCGTTTGACGTCAAAACGGCGTCGTTTTGGTCCTACATTAAAATTAGGGCAAGGACGGATACACTTGGGCGGCGGCGTGTGGCGGCGTTTTGAGGCAAAACGACGCCGTTTCACGTCACGGCAGGCACAGCAGAGGCGGATTCACGGCAGAGGATCCCAACTCCGTCTCTTATGAGTTGGCTATAGCAACCACCCTTGGTAGGATCAGTCATCAGTGATTTCTTGCCCTTTTCACATTGGGCAAAATATTGGACAAAAATACACAGATATGGGCATCTACTAATCTATATATACTACAAGTAATATGCTTTAATCTTAGAAAGGTTCTGGGAATGAATAAAAGTAAGAAACTAAGCACAATCAACAAAAATACAAAGTATCAAATGTAAAAAGACCATCAGTGTAGTAATGTTCTCTCTTCATCCTAAAAGCACAAAAAATTCAGTCAAGTTTTTTTGTCTTCACAAATTGACAAGGAACGTTTATCCCCCAAAATCCAATCACAACCAAAAGCCAACGATGAGGGAAACAAAAGCCAAAAGGAATTACTGCTTTTTAAAGCCCCCCCCCCCAAAAAAAAGAAGAAGAAGAAAACAAGATAGATGATTCAACTTTAATCCAAATAACAAGATTGAAAAATACGACTAGTAAAATCGATTTGCGGAAGAGAAACTAATCGATTTGCGGAAGAGAAAAATACACCTTTGGGGATATACATACCTCTCCGACCTTCGAATCTATTATCCAAAATATATGTCGATAAGAGAAGTCCTCGTGAAATCGCGATTGAAGCCGGATGTACCCTAATTTCACTCACCGAATCTCACAATTATCCCTACTTGTTTTGACGATGACCTTCGAAAACTCTTGAACTCACCGGCGTTCTTCGTCTTGCTATGTTCTTCTTCACGCTGTTTGTGATTTTGGCAATTTAGGTCATCGGGCAAAAAGAATTGATAGGAACTGGATGGATAGATTTGTTTTAGGGACGGGAAATAGTTTTTGGGTAGGTGATTTTTATTATTTATATAAACAAAGATGGGTGATTTAATAATATTTTATTAAAAAGAATGTCATTAAAAGCCAACATTTAGCTATATAAAAATTTCCTCCCACTAAAACACTCTTTTAATTAGGGGATTTACATTCTCTCATTAAATTACTCTAACTATTAGTCCTTTTTCTTGTAGTGAGTGTTCCTTTGACTGGGAGATATGAATCACCCTAAGCCAGTCTTCAGATCTTGTCGTTGGGGAATATGCACTAATTAATAGAATAGAAAGAAGCGTTTATCTAAATACGGAAACCATTTGCGCTTATATTGTTTGAGATGTGTTACATATACCTATTCAACATTTCTTAGTGGTTCTGACTTTATCAAACAAAAGTCCGAGTCTTGGGTTTCGTATACTTAATGTTATATTTATCGTCAATAAGACAAACAATTTATCCTATTGAAAATGAATACGTTCGTTCCAACGAATCCGAAAACAGAAAATGATTTTTCCGTCATACTCAAGAATTGAATCCGAGATTCATTTCCTTATATCAACTCCCACTAGTCTATCTGAAATAACTGCCCGTTGTCTACTTTATTTATCGTTTAATGCAAAGCTACCTGGTTCTTCCAAAGAACTTTAGCTTTCGAGAAAATTGCTAAGGATGCATTGGTCAGTGATCCAAAATCACTTTCCTTATCCTCTAATTTCCAATTATTTTTCCGGTTTAGCCTTAAAACTACTTAGTTTAGATGACTAACACGTATAAACATTCTTTCCCATTCTCGACTTTCCTTAGATGGAAACAGTCTTGAACTAGCAGTTCGTCTAAGTAGACACTACTCTTGAACTGTGGGACGTTCAGTGTTACTTGCTTGGACTATCAATTTTTCTAATCGTTAAATCATAAGACCAAAGCTCCCACTAGTTTATCGGTTCCAAATACCGTCTAACTAGAAACACTTTGTATTTATGATTTTTCAAAGATTAGAACATCACCTAGAACTAAGCTCCCACTAGTTTATCAGTTCCAAATACTGTCTAACTTGCAATGCTATGTTCATGATGTTTCAAAGATTATAAAATCTCCAGAACTAAGCTCCCACTAGTTTAACAGTTCCAAATACTGTCTTACTAGTAACGCCTTATTCTTGTTTTTCCAATGAATGGAAAAACTCTTGTGCAGTCCATTACACATTTTTAATTATTCAGAAAAACAACAAATCATAAGACTAAGGCTCCCACTAGTTTATTGGTTCCAAATACCGTCTAACTAGCAACGCCTTATGTATATGATTTTCCAATTTTTCAATTAGAAATTTATGTGTAATTACACTTTTAAAATTCACTAAATGAATTTTATCTGATAGTCCTATGTCATCTTTTGTAAACTAAGTATGGTCGTCTCTCGTTCAACACGAGTGACACCCGTGACATACCTGTACTATGTCACTTAAGTTTTTAAAGGCTAAAGAGAAAAATCTCTTCCGAAAAGTTAACTGCATTTAATGATAATTACAACGTACTTGTTACTTTCCACATTTTTATTGAAGTCCTATTACTAACAGTTTAGTAACCTGGAGATTTAGTTGTAAATAAAATGACAGAAAGTTAAATTCAAAAATAAATTTTTCACTACTAGATTTATTTAGGAATAATAAACTATAAAAGAGTTTATCCTACCATTCCAAGGATTTAACCTCGCACCTCAGTGCCGCCGTAGGGTAGGTCAAAGAGGTGATAGTTAAACTGAGACAATCTCTCTCAGTGATTAATCTTTGAGAATCAAACATCTCACGCGAATCAAACATCCCGGACCTTAATCACTGATTACCTTCCTTTTCTAGCCTAGATATTTCGAAAATATCCATAATGAGTGTGACCTACTATATCAGATCTCAAAGTACGCCCCGAGTATGCATTGTAGGTCGGTCGGTGACCCGACAGTACCCAAAATCCTATCCTTTCGGAGACCAAGCCTTGAATTTTGATAGGGGTGAACACCATCCGTAGGGGGCCAAAATCAAAGAGGCTCAAGGCGTCACCCTTCTCTCACGTGCTTGCACCTATAGTAGAGGCCGTGGGGTCGGTTGTCGCCTTCCCCGCTCCCACTCAATATTTTGAAAAAATGGTGGGTTTACTAATTACGGTTTCGGTCTTGACAATAAGAAACAACAAATCAAAGTACTCCAAACAGGGTCGGTTATGTAGGCAAGCCTACGCCGTCTTATTCGTTGGAACATATGTGAAAGTTCAGGCCAATCCGGCAAGAGAAACCCCGTTTATCCCGAAGGCTTATCGGCTATGCTAAGTCCTGTCGAACTGTTGTAACGTACATCACACGTGAAGGGGAGTCGATTGAGCCGAAGCTCGGTTGAACTCGCCCAACCATGGTTAGACCATTTCCGAACCCATGTACTAAGATTCTCCGATTTCTAAATTGTCACCCAAAGCGTAATCTCGTTTCTGTTTAAGGTGGGTTCACTGAGAAGCCATCACCGAAAAGCTCAACGATTTATCCAAGTGGGATTCACCGAGAATCCATCACTAAAATCGTAACGATTGACAAAAACCCGGTTCCTCGGTTTTAATAATTAGTTACTTAATTAATTAACTAGCACATATTAATTAAATAAGCCTTTAAACTAATTATACGAGTTATACATGCCTAATTTATTCGAAATAAACTAGCTGCATGTATGCATTGGAGTGGAATTATGATATGATGCATGTCATGGCAATTTTCCGGTTATGTCATACAATTTTCGATCATACACAAAAAAAATAACGGAAAAATAAAACACCGAGATAGATCGTTGGTACCCCCGACTAACCTATTTTCTAAGGAAAAGTAAAAAATTAATCTAAGTCTTCAAATTTCGATCTTCGATCTTGATCTTGAAAACTTCCGGATCTTCAAAACTTCGATCTCGACACGAATCACGAACGACGAGGAGAAGAGGCCGTAATATACCAATATATTAAAAAATATATCTATATTATCAAATTGTTTTATTAAAAAAAACTTTTTTTTTTTAATAACAGGCCCTCGGCCAAAGTTTTTTTTTTTTCAGATAAATAAAAAAAATAAAAATCACGGCAGCACCTTATTATTATTATAATTTTATTGACCTTAAGGTCAAAGGTTGATTGCCAAAAGGTTATGTTACGGCAAAAAATTTGTCATTGCCAAAAAAAATAGCTGAGCCCTAAAAAAAACAGATTACGCCGCCGGTAGTTATAAAAAAACAATTCGGCCTCCTCCCGTTTTTATGTTCTGGATGATCTTCAACACCATGATCTTCATCGTCTCGAACCCGGAACGAAAAATAAATTACAAAAGGTGCAATCTATACAATTTTCGAATTGAGATAAAATAAAATACACATCCTATGCTCAATTGATACTAATCAAAAGAGCTACAAAATAGATCTACGGGTAAACAATACCAACCCAATCCATCTCTTCAACCACAACAATCACAAGGCATCATCATAAAATTTCGAATTAAAAAAAATTTAAAAACGAAAATAAGCAATCTACACATGCTATTCCACTCCTTAGATCTAAAATTACATACTTTGATTGATAGATCAAAGGCTCCGATACCACTTGTAGGATGTAATATCTCTGGATGGATCAAAGATCCACCCGATTACGCAGCGGAAACTACAAGATCTAGATCCAGTCAACCAAAATACATAAATAAATAGATCTAACCTACGAGGGGGTTAGATCACCAACCTTTTTATGGTGAAAAACGTCAAGAACAAGTTGAGAGCCTAGTTGAGAAGCCAAAGTCTTCCAACGTGTGTCTCCAAGCACCACCAGGTGGATGGTGTTTCAAGCCGCTGGACCTCCTCGATATGCTACCCGGAAAATCCCGAAGATTTTCCAAACTCGAAAACCCTAGCATTTAGGCCGAAATTTCCAAGCCTAATACTCCTCAATAATTTCGAAAATTATGTGTCTCATTTGGCTTGGGAGAACTCTCTTTATATAGGAGAGTAAAACTTAAGCCCCAAGGATTAAATAATTAATACAAAATCAATTATAATAATCCTTTTCCAAATAAAAGATAAATAAAACAATTATCCCAAACAAACTAGGATAAATCATATTATTATCTAATATTCCATGAATTATCATTTAACAAATAAAAGATAAATCACATATTAAATAATTATCCAAGAAAACTAATTCCTTAATAATTATTTAATCAAAACTTGCGCCACCTTTAATTGAAATAAAAGGTCACACGCACATTTCCATATTTGACCAATTAGGTCAAAAGAAAAAAGTCAACACACTAATTTGGGCCGAGTCCACGAAAAATGTATTTTCCGTGTATTTAATTATCTAGTCCAACTAAACAATTAATCCACATATCAAATTAAATAGCCCAATCCAACTATTTAATTATAATTGAGGTGCAACGACGAGAAACCTATATGCTATATTAGAGCCACGTCGTCGGGGACCATGACCCATATTCGATAGCTACAATAAATCGAATAATATTATCCGTCGACCGAACAATAATATTCAATCTATTAATTCGGGATTACACCACCATAAACCCGAACTCGAACTCGCGAATATAGATAACTTACACTCAACCATGAGTTGATAAGGTGTCCACCGATATAATCATTACATACGGATAAATCCTCCATAGATCGTTTCATTTCGAGTCGGGATATTTCCGTAAACCCTTCTCAAAACATATTATCCTTATTTACCATTAACCCCTAGTAATCTATTAGTTCACATACCGGACTAGTAGCTAATTAGTCTAACATGAACTCCAGCGGATCGATCGCTTTCTAGGATTAACAAAAAAGGAAATCGTCTCATCTACTTCCCGAGGAAGGAATGGATTCCATATCTCGTGATAGCACGGACTACTCACTCATTCCGAGAATAGAGCCAACGAGAAGTGTTGGACCACATACTTCAAGTGATCATTACTAACACATCAAACTCTACCCTAGTCTAAGCGGTTATCTCAGATCACCTTAGGATTGAGATTAATCTATATATGATCATCTTGTGATTCGATAAGACTTCGATTATGGAATTATATCGAGAACTCAAATCAAATCGGTCCAAATTTTATATGATTATCATCATATATAAATGCCCCACTAGTACCTTATTACCGATAAATCCGGATAAGACCGTCACACCGTAAAGTGTTCGGCGCATTATTAGCATATTAATCATAAGACCCGTACTCAGATTAATCAACGCTACGGACTAAGTTAATTTTAAGTACATCTCACTAACTCAATCCTCTTGTGTATAGCCATACACTGAGTTATGTGATTATATAAACGAGGTACTTAGGGTTTTGAGTAGTGTCTTAATTATAAACATAAATGCATATAATAAGATGAATTATTAATTCTGTCCTAAAACAATTACATAATTGTCTTTCGGGCACTACACCTAACAGTAACAACTTGGTTACTTCCTTCTCAATAGCTAAGATTCGTTCGGAGGCGAAGTGCCTTTTCTTTTGCTGAACATGCCTCATGTTCGGGTCTATGTTTAGCATATGCACGGCTAGCTCGGGGGATAAACCTGGCATGTCCTCTGTCTTCCACACAAAGACATCCATGAATTCCTTCAAGAGATTTACTAAAAATCCTTTATGGGTGGCTGGAATCCATGTCCCTACGTTAACAGTCGAGTCTGCCTGTTCGTCCTATAGACAAACAGCCTCTGTCTAGTCTTCAGATGACCAGCTCTCCTCATCTTCCGGGAGTAACTCTTCGATGCTTACTTGTTGAACCATCATCTTTCCATTCACTATCTCAGTGTAACAGCTCCTGGCCGTTTCCACATCGCTTTGATTTCCACGGATCCTTCCCCCGTTGGGAACTTCATGCTAATATAAGCTGGTGATATTACAGCTCAAAGATCAATAAGTGTTGGTCTTCCCATGATCACATTATATGCTGAGTGAGCTTTTACTACCACGCATCTCACCATCAGGGTCCTGCCCTTAGTGCTTTCTCCAAATGTAGTTTGAAGTTTGATCATGCCAAGTGGATGAACTGGGGGTCCAGCGAAGCCGAACAGAGGGGCTGAGACAGGGGTGAGGTCGGCATCTTTTAACTCCATAGCTCTAAAAACATTATACTAAAGGACATTAACGGCACTATCGGTGTCCACACGGATTCGCTTTGTCCGATTCCTGTTGATCACTGCTTCTATTACCAACCCTTCATTGTTGATCACCAAAGGAAGAGGGTTCTTAGGACCACAGGTTACCTCTCCCCACCGTTTTTGCCTTTTGTTGGATTGTGAAGGAGCAGCAGACATGCCACTACTCGTACCTTCCGCTCTGCTTATGTTGTTCAGCCCCCCTGAGATCGTATTGATCGTGTTTACTTGGTTTTTGTCCATCTGACCATCGAGGTTTGGTGAGTGGTCCATTCTTCTTCGAAACTCATCTATATTATCTCGATCGTTGTAGTAATTCCTGCGCTTAAACTCACATCGGCCACGCGGTTCGGCCAGATGAGACCGATCTACGACCTCATCCAGCTTTCCTTCCATCACTGTCGCATCAATATCTCTCATCAAGTCTCGGCAATGCTCTAAGACATGACCAACGTCTTTGTGATATTTACAAAACTTGTTGGGACTCATTTTCTCTCTAGGACCCCTCATCGGGGGTGGAACCTTTTCTATTCCCTTTCTCTCCGTGATTGTGAGAACCTGCTCACCTGATCTATTCAACGGGATGAAGTCTTTATCCTGTAGAGCTCCCTTCTTGCCTAGCCGATCTGAGACAGGCGCAGTTACCCGATCCCAAACTGACTTCCTCTTCTTGTCTGACTTATCTTTAGACTTGTATCTCTTTCCTTCACTTCTTTCCATCTCTCTTTTTAATTTATTTGCTTCTTCCCTCTGGCAATGCTTGTAAGCCACATCTAGGCATTTTTCCATAGACTGGGGAAGTTTTCTGTTCAACTTGGCGTACAGCCGTCCCTCTCGCAGACCTGCCACGAAAGAGGCGACAAGCAGTCGATCATATGTGTCCCGCACCTGCGTGCATTCCTCGTTAAAGCATTTGATGAAGTGAAGGACGGTCTCATCTTATCTTTGCTTCAAAGTGAGAAGATGAGTCTAATTTCTCTGAAACGGATGAGCTGCGATAAACGCATGGACGAACTTTCGAGTTAGAGCTCCAAAGTCGGAGATTGACCTGGGAGGAATCTTGTTGAACCATTCTCTAGCCCATCCTGTGAGCAGCACAGGGAAGGCTTTACACTTCATCTCATCTGAGGCATTGTACAGATTCATATGTGATATGTACTGATGCATATGATCATAAGGATCCTTAAATCCATCGTAAAGTTCAATCTTGGGTATTTTGAAGCCTGTTGGTCGAGGATAGTTATCAATGTACTCAGTAAACGGCGATGCGCAGAGGAGCTCATCTAATCGTTGACCGAGCTGGGCGTCCAATTGGGCCCTAGCAGTGTCGTTGGGCTACTGGTGAACGTTCTTCTTCTCCGTCTGAAAACTAGATTCCACTACCTCCTGTTTTTTATGAGTTCCCGGGGAGAGGGTCGTCTCTGAATCTTCTGGGGGTCTCTCCCCTTCAATGTTTCCTCAAATATAATTTTGAGGGTGTTATTATCCATGTTCTTTAGGGCTTCTACCAACGCCTGGTTGGCTGGATCTTGAAGTACCGGATCGGGTTGATGAGTCTGGTCCTCGGAAGGGTTTGCACCTTTTTGAGCAGCCGTAGTCTGGCCTTACTGCTGGGTGATGGCGGCAGTTCCACCTTGTTGAGTTGGATCCGCTGGATCCTAAGTACCTTTCTTGCTTGTGTTCTTAGCCTTGATCAACAAAAACACGATTCAAGGATTTCTTGATCGAGTTGTCCAGGAAGGAGACCCTCCTTCAAACGCCAATTGACGATGCTGGATCTCGTCTAATATTAATCCAGGCCGAATTCCTCCTTGTGGCAACGATCCAAGATCCCAAATTGATAATTAGATTAATCGGGGGTGGTTTTAGTGTATTTTTAGACTGAGCTCGTGAGTGATGTCTCTCGAGTTGCCTACATATCCAATGACTGTATTGGAATCAAGTCTTTCGTAGTTCCTTAGGGTTGTTTACATAGGGGCGTCTCGCCCCATTTCTTGTCTTGCAAGCATTCGGATTATTATTTATTCCCTAAGGATAAATACACCCAAATCCTTATAATTTAGAGATAATTATGGTCATATTTAAATGTCAGGAACAGTGTCATTATGCCTCAAGATTCTTTTCTTATTTGTCCTTAACCACTCAGCACATGGGCTAACAGCCGGGGTTTCTCTGTACGTCCTGTGTCGAGCCCCCAAGGCCACTATAGCCGATATGGGGCAGCTCCTCTCTACCAGGCCTTGGCCGACCTGTGGTGGCTGGTGGAGGAGTTCCTGCCGATCTTCCACCTGCGGTTAGAGACCTAACATTGGGCGTGTCTCTTGGGCTCCTGGCCCTTAAGGCCCATTTTTAGAGACCATTCATTTATTATATGCTTATAAAGGATGATACGTGGCGTAGCTCAGGTCGGCCCTCATCATTCATCCTAAGTGAAGGTATTCTCTCTTTATATATTTACAGTCGCGGAGCTTGTGATGTAGTGACTAAATAAGTAGATTTCTTATTAGAACTTTATGTTAGCAGTTGACGATTTCTCTTTTGGGAATCGTAATTCGAGGTTTTTAATCCTCTGTTCTTGGTCATTGATGTTTTAGTAGTCTGTTTAGTACATGTATACATGCCTACTATGTTTAGTACGAAGATTTCCATCTATCATTGGTCAATGCTTTTAGCCGTACATTCCAAGTTCATCACCAGAGGTTTTTCTTTTCAATTTTTTTCTTCAAGGAATCATACAGGTGATTTTTAGGGGTGTACAACGAAATTGGAAAACTGGACTGACCGACTGAACCGGATTAAACCGGACCGGAAAATGATGAACCGTGGTTTTCCAATCGGTTTTTTCATTGAAGAAAAACCGAACCGGAAATCCAATTCAGTTTTCAGTTTTATCCATAAAACCGGTATGACCCGAACCGAACCGGTTATACTTCATTTTTAATTATATGTATAATATATATATATATATATATATATATAATTTAATTTGTTCACTAGTTCCTACTATAAAAACCCTCCACACACAACCCTAAATTTCTAAACCTTATACATCTGTCGTTTCTACCTAAACCTAAACCTAAAATGCTTCACATCCGCCGATAACCGCCATTTGAGCTCACCGGCCGTTCTTGCTTTTTCTAATATTCTTCATCCTTTGATCGTGAAAGGCTAAAAGCAACCTTTGAAATTGTCGTTACAACGACCACCCGCAACTTATCACTACTAGAATTTCGGATTTGTGACGGTGGTTTTTGCCACGCTAATTAAATCACTAAAGCCCGCTTGTGATTTAATTTGCGACATTTAAAAGCATTTCCGCCACGGAACACCGTTGCAAATTTTTGTGTCAAAAGTAACTTTGTCACCTGCGTTTTGTGACAAAATTGTAACGAAAGTCATACTTTGTGACATAGTTGTGACAAAATATTTGGTGATAAATCAGCGACAAAACTATATTTTGTGACGGAGGTGTGACTAAATTTTCCGATAAGTTTGTGATGGAGTATTGTGTCAATTTTGCTTCATAAAGCTGCGACAAATGTGTGACAAAAACTACGATAATTTTGTAACCAAATTTATTGATGCAATAGTGACAACCATATGCTACATTTTAAAATATTTATTCAATAACATAAATGTTCTCATAAAAAAGTTTCAATAGCATAAATAATCAAACCACATCCAAGATCATAAAAATGAAGCAAATCATTTAATTCATAATTGAGTCAAATAACATTTCAAAATATGAAATCAATATTTTTCATGATTAACGGACAAATTCAAGAGACTAATGGTTTTCTCACAGAAAACAACTCAATCTTGTGAACGAGCAATCATCTTTAAAAGTGTCTTGAGTTCTGCATCACACTATCACAGTCATATTTTTTCTCTAAAAATGTCTGTAGTTCTGCATCCTACTCGGATTCCCGAAGATCTAGTTAAACATCATGAAGAACTTGTTTAAATTCATGACGATCTCGCTTGCACCGCCATCAATTGTGGCCTCTTTCGGCATGTCATCCGGAATCCGGGTCCCACTGTACCATTGATGAGAAAGAAACTTTGAGCAGAAACTTCATCTAAGTTTCCACTCCGAAAAGCTGAATCATAAATCATCTCTATCTAGGCGACCAGTCTGAAGCATAACGGATAACCAATCCGACAAATCATCTACTTTTCAAGTGTGAGACAACTTTAACATACCTTCTCAAGTGTGAGCCGATGACAAAGAGCCCAATACCATGTTGAAAATAAGCCCAAACCATATAAGACAAGGGGCATCATCCTCAAAACCTAGGTTATGAGGCGAGGGAAGTACATCTCTTAATATGGTGGGTGAGACAATAGCAAGTGCCAAATGTTGGACAACTTTAACAGCGACGACTTCACACCAATGGACAGGTACCGGAAAATAAAAACAAAAACAAAAACATGCAAATAACCACTTAAATTATTTGAGAATACAAGGGGAGTGAATTATTTTTTCAAGTTTGAGCAAATGTTAATGATAAATTTCATAGGACCTACTCAAATATCATAGGGCGCAACCAAAGCAACTTTAAAGGAATATATAATGCTAAAATAACTACTTACCTCGCATGACGCATAATAACAGCCTATGAAATTGTGAATCACCTTGTAAGCTTTATAGACAATTATTGCCCACCTTCACATCATTATGACTAGTTTTTCCTAACAAGAATGTACTCAGTTTAAAGCGTCACAACAGAGCTTAAAAACAAATATTAAAGGTTCAATGGCAGATAGCCTGAAGAGATCCTTATTCTTTTGACTCTGGAAGTCAAAATGCAAGAAACATAGAGATTAAATACCATATTGCATAAGAAAATTGATATTACAAAACTAAAAAATAACTTGTTACTTGTCAGGAATCACTTGATCAATATGAACCTCAGAAATGAACATCCAGGAATTACGTACACTGCAATAACATTGTTGATGAATTAGTTTACGGATCTTATGAGCAGACCTTAACAATTTTTCCAATAAAGTACTTAATATTTATTATCAAATGATATACTGATTGTATAAAAAAATTCTGCTAATATGAGATTCCAAGAAGTCCCTTTAGCGTTGAAGTCGAATGACAATGGCAGAAACACATTATGAACGAAAATTAATATCACCAATGCAAATATAATCCATCTAACCTGAAGACAACAACATTCCATATAACTCCAAAATCATTCGAAAGATAGAACAACTTGTGAATCAACTTGTGAACCAAGGCTATTCACGATAAAAAAAAGAGCTACTACTACAAAGTCAAAGGTGTTCCAAAGGTAAATTACAAACCCATTACCCATTCAACACTTCAGCTTCATTAGACTTCCAAGGCTTTGCAAGTGCTTGAATAATATTGTTCACACATGAAAACAAAATGCATAACAAGATATCTCTTTCCAATGAATAATCTGCATAGAAAATTTGAATACATAACAGCTAAGATAAAAAAAAGAACAATCTCAAATTCTGGACTTCCACAGCGTTCGTTATGAACTACTTCTATTACCATAAAAGGACAATATATTTGATTATCATGATGCCCATATGCACCAAATTTAGCATATAATATGCATAAACAACTTCAATAACTTTCAGCTTCAAGATTCATCTTCTACGCCATTTACTTTAGTTTTGCCAGTTGATCCATTGACCTATTTGTATCCATCTAACAAGATGTTGCTTTATTTGAAAACATAAGACTCAACTATTTCAAATTAAAGATCACTAGTTGAATATATTTACAAGAACAATTATTTAGAAAGATGAGCTATAACAAATATGCTTGAATTATGGTAATGCACTGTGGAAAACTATCGTCCATCGAAAACGAACATGAAAGGGAAGACATAGTAGGACTAAGTGTTTGATAACACTTAGAACCGGCAACAAAGGAATTTTTACAGAACACTTGATTGGAAAGTACCTTAGAGACATAAAAATATGAAATTAAACAAATGTCACCAGTTGAGCATAGATTCAATGATGTATAAAAAATCCAATGAAGAACCATCTATTTTTTCATGTACGATGCTTAAATGGCCATACACATATTGTGTTGGTAGTATTTTCGCATCAAAGAAAACTCATAGCTTGAGTCACTGTAATAGTAATTTAAAGAAACACAATACAAAAATATACCGATCAATTAAGTAATATTCTTCAATTTGACCAACAATAAAACAGAAACCACTCAACAACAAATTAACATATGAATTCAAACTCAAAGAGGAGAAGACTAAAAGCACACATGATAATGAATTTGAAGATTAGACATGATGGAAGCCACTTTGCGTTTGATAAAATACGGAGAACACGAAATTTACCTGTGATTTTACTGAGCCGGTGGAAGGATGAGGGTTCCACCTGAAATATATGGCCGTTTCTAAGATCGAAGTATCGGACTGGCTAGTCTTTCATTCTAAATATTATGTTAATCAATGCTTCAGCCAGCAGACTCGCCGCCGCCGTAGCCGGAGTGCTTCAAGGGCCAAAGAGGAGTTAGGAATAGGGTGGAGTAGAAGAGGAGGCTAGAGAAGGGGACGCCGAAATGTTTAAGTTAATTAGGGTTGGAAATGTTAACAGGATATGACGGATTTTTTATATGTTTATTATTAAAATGTTTTAAAATAATATTTTTTTTGTAAAATAATAATTCAAAAATTAATTGCTATGATATAATGAAGATTTTCGTATATTATATGTATTAGAAATACTAGAATAAGTACACTATATATAATTATATAATAATATATGAAGTTTAACGCTCACACACATTTGCACTAGCACTAAGTAGGGCAAGCACCCAATATTTAGAGCCGGGTATTCACGATTCGGTTTGGTATGATTAATGGTCGTAACCGAACGAAAAATTCCGGTTAGTAAATATCCGAAACCGAACCGTTTGTTTTAGGAAACAGAATTGAATTGAATCAAAATATATGGTTTGGTTCGGTTAACCAGAAATCGAAATATATTTTAACAAATCTAATTGGTAATAAACGGTTCGGTTTTTTCATTTGATTATAAACTGTTCGGATATAAGCAATTTGTTTAAAATATATATAATATTTTGGTTATAAAAGCTAATTATACATGTTGGATATAAACGGTTCGGTTACGGTTTTTTGTTTGGTACGGTTAATTGTTTGGTTTTTAATTCGGTTGGCCAGTTAAAAATCAAGGCCTCATTGGGCTTTATAATTTGAGTTTTTAATTTTTTAAAACCGATTTGTTAAACTTTAAAATTTAATTATTCTTTTTTCTACCGAAAGATTTTGTTTCCAATATAACATATTGTTCCCTCTGCCTAAGTCCAACAAAATCAATTTGCTAACTTTTTTTTTTTTTTTTTTATGTCCAACAAAAGGTTTTTTCCTAATTTAAATTGTGCTATATATATTTCATCTGTTCAATGTATACTATCATTAAATTGACTAAATCAAACCACGGAACATTGTCACACATGAGTGACCGAATATATACATCACAATTTTTGTCACTAATTTGACAATAAATACACGTGGAAAAACTTGTCTGTTTTCGAATTAGCTACGGAAATTTTATTGACCAAGTTAGTCCGTCGCATATTTGTCACAAATAATGGCATCTAAATTGGCACAAATATTTTTATGCATTTAAATAATTACCATTTTTCATCACGTACATATTTTGTCATTGTCATCATAGTTACTTGTAAAATAATTTATATACATTTTTTCAATCATCCATGAAACATTGATACACATGAGTGTCCTAATATTTTGTCTCATTTTTAGAAGAAAAAAATCAAAATTTTATGGTAAATAAAATACAGTCCCGAAAACGAAAAAAAAATGACCAATTCAGTTCAGTTTAGAAAATATCAAAACTGTAACTAAATTCAGTTCAGAAAATCATAAAAAACCGACCGGACTGGACTATGTACACCCCTAGGTGGTTTTGTCGAAAACTTTTCTGTTTCGAATTGTTAGTTAATATGAGTACTGAGGGCTAATAGCGGAAGTTGACATGTCTGATTAAACTTGCATCATAGTAATCTCATTTCTGTGAACCTTTTCTGTTGAAAACATGTATATATGTATATCTGGAAGGATCATATGATTCGACGTTTGGGTTTACTAGCATGCTAGTATGAATGTATATCTTTATTTTAAGAAGGGTAGTGGGATTGAATGCTAGAAGTTGCAGCCTGTATACACATCTGACGATGTTGGAAATCGTCGATTATGTAATCCGTTTCTGAAATACTCCGGAATGATTTATCGAGAACCTTTAACAATGGAGATGATGAGTGTGATAAGATTTAGACTGAGCTTGAGAGTTAGCTTCTCTCAAGTTGCCTACGTATCCAATGTATGCGGTTGGAATCAAGTCTTTCGTAGTTCCTTAGGGTTGGTTTTATATGGAGGTGTCTCGCCCCTTTTCTTGTTGGACAAGTCTAGGATTCTTAAACCCTAAGGATTATTATGTGTCAATCTTTTTTATAAGAGATAATTACGACCGTATTTAAATTATAAGGTCCATGTCCTATAATCCAGGGATTCCTCCCATCGTTATCCGATTATATAGGCACGTGCTTGAATTGCCCTTATGAGGAAAAGCCCTGACGTCCTGCGTCAGACTCCTCACATCGTCTCGACCAAGGTTACCCGACTTCCCATCATGACCGAGCTGATCTGCGGTGGTCAGGTCGGAAGTGAGATCGACCTCCCACTTGGGGTAAGGTTTAATTAGCATGGGGCCTCTGGCCCCAATATTCTTCCATGTATTTATTACAAGGCCACTCTTTGAGTGACACGTGGAGAGGTCTACTACTGGTCATCATCATAAGCCCCCCAGGTCTGACCAGACCCCGTTAGGGTCGGGTAGACCTGACCTAGAAGGGATGCAGCTCCGTTTTTTCACAGAGTCAAGGTTGGCCTTGCCACATGGCCGCGTTGTTGCCATTAGTTTGTTATGACAGGCAGAGAAAATGAAGCATTTCTTTACACGCTATAATGATGTTTGGTTTTCCTAATACCGCTTTTTGGGGTTTATAACCCCTAAGTCGTGTCACGTATCTTCAGACGTTACGCAAGTTCATTAAAATCCGACATTGAAGCTGCCAGTTGCCATTCCAACTTTCAACTTCCTTGAGTCAAGTAAGCTTCTTGTGCTTTCTTTTATAGTTGATGAGTGAGGCAACTGTCCTCACTGATAGTTCTATTGAGGCTTTGTTTGAATTTGAATCTGAATCAGAAAACGAAAACTCCTCCTCTAGGGTTAATTTCGGGAACCCCGTTCTTCCTCCGGTCGAAAACTCTACTCCTAAACCTTTGATCAATCGCCGAGGCTTCGAACATTTGGTTTTAGCCCCCCGGTATGATCCCTCATATACCAGTCCTCCACGCTCCTCTGGTACTTCCAAATTTGTCCTGACCTTGAAAGCACACATGGCCTAAAAATCCCAAGCCGACTGCCACGGTAGTGATACCAAATTAACCAAAAGGGACGTGACTTCCCTCTGCAAGAAGTACAACCTGGAAAACCCATTGTTTAAACCCACAGTTCTTGGTCCCGGCGTCTATGCCTACCAGGCTCCGGCCGGCTGTTGTGCCGTTTACAAGGAACAATTGCTCTGTGGCCTAAGGTTTCCCATTTGCCCCGCCCTATTGGCCGTCTTAGCACATTACAGGCTGGGTCTGGCCCATATTGTTCCGAATGAGATAAGGGCGATAATGGGTTTCGCTATTTGGTGCCGGTGCGCCTGCATCCCTTTCACTGTTCAAGCATTTCGACTCTTCTACCAATGCAAATAGGTGCCAGATCAAGCTGGGTACTACTGCTTTCCACGGCGAGGAGACCTCTACAAAGAGATCCAGTTCACCAAGAAGGGTGAAACTTCTTACAAGGGATGGAAATCCAAATTTTTCTTCATTTGCCCTGAGGTGGAAACCAACCTGGGTAGGTGGAACTCAGCCGACCTGGGTAGCGATCCTCGACCCACAGACGTAGACAAGAAGCTGATAGATGATATCCAGAAAAGCGGCGTCTATGTCGGTGCGAAGAAATTTTCCTCTGAGCTGATTGAGTCGTCCCGACTACAGACTTTTGGGCCTGACCCTTATAGGGAATTAACCAGGGTGGAGTATAGAACTAGTAGGACCTTTATTTTTGCTGTGTTTTTTGTTGTCGAGTTTATGAAACGCTTGTACTAATTTTCATGTGCCTTCATTTTGACAGTGTCGTTTTTTGCTGAGTTGGTCGCCGAAGTCGATGAAGAGGAGGAGGTTCCTGTTGATGCCCATCTTGAACAGGATTCTGAGAGTACCGACCTGGGTGCTACTCGATCAGCCAGGAACGTACTGAATCCAAAGGGGATTAGGATCCTGTCTAAACTTCTCGAGGATGCTCCGGCTTCTTCTTACCGGGCCATTCCATTGGAGGTGGAGGATGTTAAGGAAGAAGAGGAAGGGAGAGAGGAGTTTCAGCTTCAAATGAGGAAGCAAAAAAGTGATTGCTGACACCCTGCGGAGGGGTAAATCAAAGAAAAAGAAGACCGTCCACCGTCCTGTCGAGGAGATTGAAGAGGTTGATCCGGAGGATGAGCCGCCAGTGGGCCAGGGGCGTCTAGCCAAGCAGTCTGACCAGGATCTAGCGATTGTGGTAAGTTGTCCTTTGGTGCCATGACCTTATATGCCATGTATATTTATTCTTTATCTAATTGTTTAACCTTTTCAGGGGGCCCAAATTGGTCAGGAATTTCTGCACAGACTCGCTGAGTCGTCGGCCACTAAAGAGGCTCAAAAGAAGAGCATTGAGGAGCTGCAAGCGAGCCGGGAGAGGTACAATGAGTCTTCCCATGCTGAGGACGATGAGATAAAGGCCTTAAAGAAATAGCTCGTGGAGGTCAAGACTCGATGTACAACGGAACTTCAAGCCGTCTTCGACAAATACACTGCCGAGAACTCTGAGCTGGGGCAGGCTTTGGTTAAGGTTCGAGGTGAAAGGGATGCTCTGAAAGCCTCCATCCCTGCTCGGGTCAACCAGGCTGTACACGATTATAAGTCTTCTGACCACCTTGCTCGAGATCTGAAGGCTTTACTGAACCCAGTCATGCAGCATGGCTACACTCTTGGGGTTGATGAGGAGAAGGAGCAATGTGCCGAGCTAGTCTTCTCCCAGCTTCCACATTATAAAAGCATGTACAAGGTGGGTGTAGGCCAGATCTACGACGACCGCCTAAGAGAGTTTAAGGAAGGAGAGGACATCGGGGCCAAGTATGCTAAACGCCGACATGCCCCTCGAAGCACTGAGCCGACTCCTTCTTTGACGGAGCAAAACCCTGATGGCCAAAATTGATTTCTCTTCTTTGTGCTGTTAAAATACATTTCATTTATCTGAATTTTTGAAAAACTTGTATTTTTTCTGGATGTTAGTGGTACTCTGCTCATAGTACTTTTATTTCTTTTTGAAATTGATTTTGGTATCCAGCACTTATTTCTTTTTTTGAAATTGACTTTGGGATTGAGGACTTACCTGGCACCCCGTATGTTCCCTCAGTATGGCGTACCTTGCTTAATGCAATGGATGGTATACTTGTTTTGATTTAGCTATGTGCTTTGCTTGGTTGCTGTTGTAAAATTCTTTCTGAGTATGCAATGTATGCAATCTTTCTGAGTATGACATGCAGTAATCAGTTAAAATTTTGCCTCCCCTGTAGACTCGGGAAGTTTGTGGTATTCAAACTTTATGAGTATGTCATGCAGTACTCAGTTAAAATTTGGCCTGACCTGTAGACTCGGGAAGTTTGTGGAATTCAAACTTTCTGAGTATGTCATGCAGTACTCAGTTAAAATTTGGCCTGACCTGCAGACTCAGAAAGTTTTTGGAATTCAAACTTTTTGAGTATGTCATGCAGTACTCAGTTAAAATATGGCCTGACCTGCAGACTCGAGAATTTTGTGGAATTCAAACTTTCTGAGTATGACATGCAGTACTCAGTTAAAATTTGGCCTGACCTACAGACTCAGGAAGTTTGTGGAATTCAAACTTTCTGAGTATGTCATGCAGTACTCGGTTAAAATTTTGCCTGCCCTACAGACTCAGGAAGTTCGTGGAATTCAAACTTTCTGAGTATGTCATGCAATACTCAGTTAAAATGATTTTCCCTTATAAGGGTGATAACTTAACAATATAATACTCGTAAATAGAAGAAAAAATTTATTAAAATCTGCAGTGATGCTTGGTTATATCATTTATTCAAAATAAAAGACTGAATTGAAAATTAAGGAAAGCAAGTCCGCACCTGTCCCTGAACATAAAATTTCCTGAAATTGTTGGCATTCCAACCTGCGATGTATGGTTCTACCTTTTGCATCAACTAGCTTTGGTATGAGCCCTTTCCATTAACTTTGACCACCCCGTGTAGGGCCTTCCTTGATTTAGGTCGAGCTTGCCTGAGGACCACCGCTCACGACCTCATTCCAATCTGCGGTATGGTTCTACCTCTTGCATCGGCTACCTGGTATGAGCCCTTTCCATGAACTTTGACCACCCGGTAGGGGCCTTCCCAGTTTGGGTTGAGCTTGCCCTGAGGACCCTGCCTGCTGACCTCATTCTTTCGCAGTACCAAGTCTCCTTCCTTGAAGTAGGAGTGTCTGACTTTTGAGTTATAATACTGAGCTATCCTCTGTTTATATTTAGCCATTTGGATGTAGGCCACTTCTCTGGCCTCTTCCAAGTCATATTTGGCCTGCCTGAGCTCATTGTCTTGATCTGACTGGGTATGGAGCTCAGTCCTTAGAAGGGGAAGTTCGATTTCTGCGGTGATAACTTCTTTACATCCACAAGCTAAGGAAAAAGGTGTTTCACCGGTTGCTGAGTTTGGCGTTGTCTTGTACGCCCAAAGTATGTTGGGTAAGTGATCAACCCAATTCTCTCCCTCTTATTCTAGTCTCTTCTTTAAACCAAACTTGACATGTCTGTTTGTCTGTTCAACTTGGCCATTAGCCTGTGGGTGGCCGACAGAAGTAAAGTGTTGGGTAATACCCAGCTCAGCGCACCATGTTCTGACTGTCCTGTCGTCAAACTGTGTTCCGTTGTCCGAGATTAGGATCTTAGGTATTCCATATCTGCAGACCATGCTTTTCCATAGAAAATTCTGAATGGCCCTGCCTGTGATGGTAGTTAGAGCCTTGGCCTCTACCCATTTAGTGAAATAATTGACAGCCACAACGAGGAACTTCAGGTTGCCGGGTGCTCGAGGAAGAGGTCCGACTAGGTCTACCCTCCATTGATAGAAGGGCCATGGAGAGACTATATGAACCATTTCTTGCAAGGGTTGATGAGTCAAATTTTCACGGACCTGGCATGACTTACACTTTATTACTAATTTTACTGCATCTGCATGCATGGTGGGCCAATAGTACCCGATTAATCGACACTTTCTTGCCAGGGTCCGTGCACCGGCATGATTTCCACAGATGCCTAGATGGATTTCTCTAAGGAGATTATATCCCTCTTATTTTGAAGCGCATCTGAGCCAAGGCGATGTAAAAGATCGTCTGTATGGAATTTCATTGAAAAGGAATATCTGCTTGCCAGAAGCTTCATCATCCGGGCCTGGGACTTATCAGCCGGTAGAATGCCATGTTTGAGATAGGACACTATAGGGTCCATCCATGTAGCTTGTTGACTGACTGGCTGCACTTCACTCAGAATGTAGCTACATTTAGCTAGATGTTCTACCAGGACATTTTTATCTGAGAAAAAGTTGGAGGCCAGCTTGGAGAGGGCGTCAGCTTTCTTATTCTGAGATCGAGAGACCTGCTCGATCTGGACTGACTAAAAGTTCTTATGTAAGGCTTGGGCCACTACCAAAATATTTCTTCAATGGTTCCTCCTTCGCTTCGTACTCCCCTTTGACATGATTGACCACCAGTTGTGAGTCACTGAATACTTGGAGGTTGGCAGCACCGAGCTTGCTGGCTAGCCGGAGTCCTGTTATCAGAGCTTCATACTCTGCTTTATTATTGGTAGCTTTGAACTGAAAGCGTAGTGCGTAGGGGAATTATTCTCCTTTTGGACTTATGAGCAGGAGGCCTGCCCCCTCTTTTCCAGCTGCCCCATCCACGTACAGGGTCCAAAGCTCGGTTTGTCCGACTGGGAGACCTTTCTCGATATCTACTGAAATCCCTTCAGCTAAAAAGTCTGCTAAGGCCTGAGCCTTTATAGTGGTTCGGGGTTGGAAGTCCAAATCATACTCGGCAAGCTCTATGACCCACTTGGCTAGTCTTCCAGAGGTGTCTGGTCAAGTTAATATCTGTCGTAGAGGCTGATCTGTTACCACTGTTATTGGGTGTGCTTGAAAATATGGCCTCAACTTTCTTGAAGTATGAACCAAAGCCAAAGCTAGTTTCTCTACGTTAGTGTACCTGACTTCTGGTCCATGTAAACCCCTGCTTACATAGAACACTGGTCTCTGAACGCTGTCATCTTCTCTGATCAGGACCGTGCTGACTGATTTTTCCACAACTGTTAAGTATATTAACAAAGTTTCTCCTTCCTGAGGAGATGTCAGTGTCGGTAACTCGGCTAAGCAAGCCTTAAGATCCTCGAATGCTTTTTGGCTATCCTCATTCCACTGGAAAGGACTGTTTTCCTGAGGGCCTTGAAGAATGGTAGGGCACGCTGTGCCAATCTGGACAGGAACCTATTAAGGGTAGCCATACGCCATGTCAGTCTTTGTACTTCTTTAACGTTCCTTGGAGGTGGCATTGATCTTAATGCCATGATCTTGTCGGGGTTTGCTTTGATGCCTTCCTTAGAGATCATGTACCCCAGGAACTTACCCGACCTGACTCCAAAAGTACACTTTTTGGGGTTGAGCTTCATCCGAGTCTGTCTGAGCACGCAGAACAATTCCCTGACGTCTATCGTGTATGATCAAGTGACCTTCTCTTGATCAAGAGGTCGTCCACATAGACCTCCATACATCTTCCAATCTGTTTTCCAAAGATCCTATTCACTGCTCTCTGATAAGTGGCTCCGGCATTCTTGAGCCTGAACTGCATGGTGACACAGCAGAAAGTACCTAGCTCAGTGATGAAGGCAGTCTTTTCTGCATCCTCGAGGTCCATGGCTATCTGATGGTATCCCTTATATGCATCTAAAAATGCAAAGATTTCAAAGCCCACAGTTGAATCAACTAACCTGTCAATCTTAGGGAGTGGCTAACAGTCCTTAGGACAAGCTTTATTCAAGTCGGTGAAGTCCACGCACATTCGCCAGCTTCCATCTGGCTTCTTCACCAATACTAGGTTGGCTAGCCAGCTCGGGTACACCACTTCCCTTATGATATTTGTTCTGGAGGAGTTTTTCTACCTCTTTCTGAATGGCCTCCATTCTTTCCTTGGCAAATTGTCTTTTCTTTTGCCGTAGTGGCTTTCTGCTCGGGTCGACATGAAGTATGTGGAGGGCCAGCTCGGGTGACAAGCCTGACATGTCTTCTGTCTTCCATGCGAATACGACCCTAAACTCTTTTAATACTTTGACGAGTTCTTCATTTTGTTGTTCTAGGATCCATGATCCTACACTCACAGTTAACTCCTAATAATCTTCCCACAAGCTCACTGTTTCGATTTTGTCCTCTGAGGACCAGCTCACTTCCTCTTCTAGGAGTAGTTCTTCAACAGAGACCTGTTGCACCATTACCTTTCTATTAACAGTGGCCGTGTAACAGCTATCGTCTGTTTTCAAGTCACCTTTGATTTCCACTGAACCCTAACGTGTTGGAAACTTCATACTGATGTGGGCTGTGGAGATTACAGATCGTAAATCTATCAGTGCAGGTCTTCCCATAATAACATTGTAGGCTGAGGGTGCTTTGACTACAACATAATCCACCATAAGGGTCCTGCCCCTAGGTTCTTGTCCAAGAGTGGTCGGCAATCTAACCATGCCCATGGGATTGATTGGGGGTCCAGCAAACCCAAATAATGGGGCTGAGACTGGTTTCAGCTCTGTATCCTTCATCTTCATCGATTGGAAAGGATATATTTTAAGGGTCAATTTGTAGTGTTTTATAAGGATATATTTTATATCAATATTCCCCATATATGGATGTTTTTCGTAGAATTCGAGCTTATAATCGATTAATTGAGCAAATGACGTTTTGAATAGTTAAAATGCAAAATCGAGTAAATATTGTGGTTTTATTATCTATTTTGTATGGTTTTACGTTTTGCTCGGTTTTGTCATCTTTTAGGTGCACAAATGTGGAATGGAAGAGGTCTAAATGATGTTTGATTGAAGATTAAAAAGGAAAGAAAGAGATACAAGAGGATGAAGATGAAATAAAGCTTGGGAAAATCCCGAAAACGACTCGTAATACGACGGGGCTAATCAAAAGGCGTTTTAAGAAGAGAGTCCTTAATGAAAGTTGTAGAGTTTTCCGAGAGCTTTTTTATGACATTCGGATCATAATTTTTGGAGGTCTACAACTCAAGATATGAATTTTAGAACCATGACCGACTTAAACAAAAGCAGCACCGCCATACTCTAGCCGCCTTACAATTTATATATATATGCGCATGCTGTTCAACCCTAAGAATCCAATAACACACAATTTTTACAGCCGCATTATTCACATAAAAGCAGCGGCCATCTTGAGAGTTTTCAAGGCCGGTCACCCGAGCCTTGTGCTCGGGTGACCCGGGGTTAGATTAGGATGTCTTTTTTCTCGTTTTTTTTTTCCATCGTTGATGCTTGAAGATCAACCTTTGTATCAAACTATGTGAGTTTAATCTCTTTTTAATTTATTCAATCTCTAGTTTATTTTCATGATCTTTAATTGATTTTGTATCTTTCTTTGATTATGATGCTATGTGTGAACTTTATCGAGAGATTGGTTTGCGATTGATAGTTACAACATACGAAAGTTGCGTAAACTAGATCACCATAGAAAGATAGGATTTTTAATCATTAATGATGACAAGTTAATCGGTTAATTATCTAGGTTGTTAGGTTCTCAAATACGAGAGTTAACTTGAATCTACACCTTCGCTTTTGTATGGAATATCGGTCTCAACATTCGAGAGAGAGAGATTGATAAATTGAACTCACTACGAGAGTAGGATTTCATAGCTTGAGAATACTGATTCACTAAGAGATTAGGGGTTTGTGTCTCGTGTAAAGGTGAAACCACAATTTGAATTAAAATCATGAGATGAACTAGGATTGAAATCACTTGGTTTGTATGATGTTTGATCCCATGTATCCTTAGTTTAGGTTTTTATTATTTGTTCTAGTTTAGATTTAGTTTACTTGTTCTATGAGTTTATTTGTTAGTTCTTCGTTTATTTGTTTTCGTTAGTAACAATTGAGAAGATTAATTAGATTAGATTCAACATCCCTTTTCCTCGAGGATCGATACCGTATTTATCCAACTTTACTAGCAACTACCCGGTATTCGGCCGGTTAGGAGGTAGTTTTGCATGGTAGTATAGGTTTATAAATTTTCTTTTGTTTTAATGATGCAAAATCTCTCCAACAAAAGTGGCGCCGTTGCCGGGGAATAGGTGTCATGTTGAATCTAGTTAAGTTAGTTCTCGATTTTGTTACGTTTATTTTTCGTTTTAATAAAAGTAGCGTTTACCAAATCGAGAGTTTTTATATTGCCGTGTTTCGATGACCATAAGGTTAAGAATGTGCAAAAGTTTTTTACTCGATTTGTTTAAACGTGAAGTATGTGTTTATGTGTTTTCTGATCTAACCTCTTTGTGCTTTAATTGAAAGTGGTCTGCTGTGTGATCTGTGTTAATATGTGTTTTAAGTTTTTAGGGTTTGTCTGCGCTTTTCCTGCTCTCTGCGTGTGTATTCGTTGTATGGACGGCGTTCAAGTTAGTGAACGCCCGTCCGCTTCTTTAAACTGCGAGTAAACGAGCGCTTGAAAGTATTGGGCGCCGTCCGTTCAAATATTTTCGACTGCTCGTTTAAAGGACCGCAGACGAGCGTCTATGCTTTCGAACGCCCGTCCGGTTGGTTTTCAAGTCAAACGAGCGTTTGTTTTGCTGAACGCTTCGTCAAAGTCAGATTTTGAGGTGAACGCCCGTCATTTGTCTTTGAACACCGCTTCGATGAGTCCAGTGTTTTTCTTGATCTCATTCCTAATGCTTTTATTTAATATGGATTGCTTACATTCGAGCATCTGTGGCCTATTTATTTTTACATAGATGTCCTGAATATGAATGTTATACCTTTCCATCTATGAATTCATGCTAAGTAAATGATCTTATTCCTTATACATGATTCATCTATGCAAGTTATAGTTACTGTCGGTTCTCGTATGCTATAACTGGTCTTCGTGTTAATTAGTAGCTAATGTCGGTTTCCGTATGCTACATACCGCTGTGATGAATCTTGTGAGCTTTGAGACTTATGTGCTTCCTTGTTATTTTTATAACTCATTTGGGTAGTAATCGCCGGTTTTCCGTTGCTACGATGGAAACCTTATGAGTTATATCTGCTTAGTATAGCTAATCGTTGGTTTTCCATAATGCTATCACCTTTGACGAGTCTTAAAGCGCGTCTACACTGCATGTAATGAACAGCACTGTCGTTTATCGTAACCTGTCATTATCTGGTAGACGTTTATTATATACATGTCATGTTGCAAATGAGTGGGCTAGTTTTCTTTCTTTTATTTTCTTTTATTTTTGCATATCATTCAGATGCATATCATTTAGTTGCATGTCATCTAGTTGCATTGTTTTTCTATTTTTCTTTTATTTTTCTTGAGTGTAGTTAGCTCATCGGTTTCGTAATACTACCTCGCTTTTATTTTAGTTTCTCGATAGGCCGTAGTCACCGTAGAGTTGTTGTGGGTCAACTTGCTCACTGAGCCTGTCTGTAATTTTTTTTTTATTTATTTTATTTTTAGGATTGCATATCATGTAGATTGCATTGTAGTATATTTTCATATAGTTGCACCTAGCCTATGACTTTGTAGTATTTCATGTATAGTATTCAATCTTTAGTTGAGCTTAAGTTGAAAAATCTCTATGATCCTTTTCTTCATGTGCTTTATATATGTAATCTTTTCTTTTTCCCCGAAGACTCTTTTTGCACTAATCAAGTCTGCAGGATACTTTCTATAGCTATTGTGCACTTTAAAAATGTATTCAGTTGTCCTGTGATGCTCCACGCTCATGAGCTATGCAAGCAATCCTGGTTCTTGTTGGTTCCTCCAGCACTGCCAGCATCCAATCAGCTAAGTTCTCTAATTTATTATTTCTGTATAACTTGAGGACAAGTTGCAATCTAAGTGTGGGGGAAGGGATAGATGATTTATGTGTCTACTTTCGTTTGCTCATATTTTTAGTATTTCTATGAAAAGTGCTTAATTTTCAAATTTTTTGTTATATCCCAAGTAGACAAAGGCATATCTTTGCTTGAGTTTAAATCATTTTTGCTATATTCTGTATATTTAGTAATTTTAGTTGTTTCACCCGACACTCTTTTTCACATGCCATAGTAAATGATGAGCTAAATGTTGAAAGCCTACCCCATTTTAGTTGGAGATTTTTGATGATTATAGCATGTTTCTTTGCTTATGTACAATTCTTGAAAAGTTTAGTAGTTTGTATTCTAGGATTAAAGTATGACATACTGTGAATATCTGTAATTTTGAATGTGATAAGTGAAACGTGATTAAGTCTTTGCAATAGTAATAAATTGTTTACTTGAGGTGTTATGCTCAAAGGTCCATGCTACTAGAAAATAATCTTTTCCACTGCCAGCCAGAAATCTCTAAGTAAACATAATTGTAATTGTGTGTGTCGGAAGCTGGTTTATGATTTGGGTGAGGTAGGGTGTACCACGTATGTCCTATTCCACTATGATGACCAAAAGCTCACGACATACCGGGTTTATAGTCGCTTTATGATTGGAGTAAGGTAGGGATTATCTTGAAATGTCCTATTCTCGCTATGAGGGCAAAAGCTTATTCGATGTGTGTTAGAAAAGTGTGAAAAAGTGAAAATATTGAAATATATTATTATGAATAAGTAAGGACTTAGTTATCGTTAATCTTATACACAGTATAAATCAAGGATATATTGTAGGGATTATCCTCTGAGTCATCGAAATGTTTTAGATATTCTCTACTATTTCTTTTTGGGATATGTATGTTTTGTAAAGTGCTGTTATAATTTTTGAATATTTCTAACTTAGATGGGAAACCGTGCTAGTTTTGGTTTGAATAACTTTCAAATTGTGGAACTTAGTGGAAGTTTATTATGGCTATGCACACACTACACGGGGTGAACTTCTAAGTTATTGAATATACTTCATATTTGTATGGATGTTTATTTGTCTCGAGCTTGACTTTGTTTTGTTTTGCTCGGGACGAGCAAAAGATAAGTGTGGGGAGTTGTTAAGGGTCAATTTGTAGTGTTTTATAAGGATATATTTTATATCAATATTCCCATATATGGATGTTTTTCGTAGAATTCGAGCTTATAATCGATTAATTGAGCAAATGACGTTTTGAATAGTTAAAATGCAAAATCGAGTAAATATTGTGGTTTTATTATCTATTTTGTATGGTTTTACGTTTTGCTCGGTTTTGTCATCTTTTAGGTGCACAAATGTGGAATGGAAGAGGTCTAAATGATGTTTGATTGAAGATTAAAAAGGAAAGAAAGAGATACAAGAGGATGAAGATGAAATAAAGCTTGGGAAAATCCCAAAACGACTAAAATACGACGGGCTAATCAAAAAGGCGTTTTCTGAAGAAGAGTCCTTAATGAAAGTTGTAGAGTTTTCCGAGAGCTTTTTTATGACATTCGGATCATAATTTTTGGAGGTCTACAACTCAAGATATGAATTTTAGAACCATGACCGACTTAAACAAAAGCAGCACCGCCATACTCCAGCCGCCTTACAATTTATATATATATGCGCATGCTGTTCAACCCAAAGAATCCAATAACACACAATTTTTACAGCCGCATTATTCACATAAAAGCAGCGGCCATCTTGAGAGTTTTCAAGGCCGGTCACCCGAGCCTTGTGCTCGGGTGACCCGGGGTTAGATTTGGATGTCTTTTTTCTCGTTTTTTTTTTCCATCGTTGATGCTTGAAGATCAACCTTTGTATCAAACTATGTGAGTTTAATCTCTTTTTAATTTATTCAATCTCTAGTTTATTTTCATGATCTTTAATTGATTTTGTATCTTTCTTTGATTATGATGCTATGTGTGAACTTTATCGAGAGATTGGTTTGCGATTGATAGTTACAACATACGAAAGTTGCGTAAACTAGATCACCATAGAAAGATAGGATTTTTAATCATTAATGATGACAAGTTAATCGGTTAATTATCTAGGTTGTTAGGTTCTGAAATACGAGAGTTAACTTGAATCTACACCTTCGTTTTGTATGGAATATCGGTCTCAACATTCGAGAGAGGAGAGATTGATAAATTGAACTCACTACGAGAGTAGGATTTCATAGCTTGAGAATACAGATTCACTAAGAGATTAGGGGTTTGTGTCTCGTGTAAAGGTGAAACCACAATTTGAATTAAAATCATGAGATGAACTAGGATTGAAATCACTTGGTTTGTATGATGTTTGATCCCATGTATCCTTAGTTTAGGTTTTTATTATTTGTTCTAGTTTAGATTTAGTTTACTTGTTCTATGAGTTTATTTGTTAGTTCTTCGTTTATTTGTTTTCGTTAGTAACAATTGAGAAGATTAATTAGATTAGATTCAACATCCCTTTTCCCTGAGGATCGATACCCGTACTTATCCAACTTTACTAGCAACTACCCGGTATTCGGCCGGTTAGGAGGTAGTTTTGCATGGTAGTATAGGTTTATAAATTTTCTTTTGTTTTAATGATGCAAAATCTCTCCAACAGTT
The DNA here is from genome assembly GCA_026214975.1 of Gentiana macrophylla. Lineage (NCBI taxonomy): Eukaryota > Viridiplantae > Streptophyta > Magnoliopsida > Gentianales > Gentianaceae > Gentiana > Gentiana macrophylla. Next base: position 80,573,106 of record CM047809.1, on the reverse strand, counting down.
CTTGTCCAATAGTGGTCGGCAATCTAACCATGCCCATGGGATGGATTGGGGGTCCAGCAAACCCAAATAATGGGGCTGAGACTGGTTTCAGCTCTGTATCCTTCATCTTCATCGATTGGAAAACACTGTAGTATAGCACTTTGACTGCACTACCCGTATCAACACAAATACGCTTCACCGTGAACTTATTGATCACAACTTCAATAACTAGCCCCTCGTTATTAGTGACTAAGGGCAAGGGGTCCCGAGGACCATAAATTACCTCTCCGGAGAGCCTTTGCCTTTTGTTGGAGTCTGGGGGAGTAGCTGACTTGCTACTGTCCTTTTCCTCGGGTCAGGAATAGGTGCTCGGACCACCTGAGATCGTGTTAATCGTGTTGATGGGATGGTTATCGACCTGTCCATCAGGACCCGGGGACTGATCCCTTCTTCGGCGGTAGTCATCACGTCGACCTCGGTCCTGACTGAAGTTCCCTCTCTTGAATTCCCTTCTCCCTCTGGGTTCTACATTCTGTGATCGGTCTATAACCTCATCCAATTTCCCTTCCATGATAGCCGTATCAATATCCCTTTTGCAAGTCTCTGCAATGCTCTGTGTCATGACAAATGTCTTCATGATACTTACAGTATTTGGTCTCTCCCGAGGACCCTTCAAGGGCGGAGGGACTCGGGCAATGCCTTTTCCTAGCATTATAGCGAGGACCTGTTGAGAGGGATAAAGTCCCTTTTCTGAAGAGCTCATTTCCTTCCCAGTCAGTCAGATATGGGCGCAGCAACTCAGTCCCATACGGCCTTGCATTTTCTGTCAGGTCTATGATCAGATTTATCTTTCTTGGAGCCATATGCTTCCCTCCTTAAGCGATTGGCTTCCTCCCCCTGGTTTTACTTGTAGGCCAAGTCCATGCATTCTTCCATAGACTTCGGGAGTCGTCTATTTAATTTAGCGTATAATCTACCTTCTCACAGACCTGCTACGAAAGAGGTAATCAAGAGGTGCTCTTCTGCGTTCTTGACATGTCTGGATTCTTCATTAAACCTCTTCAGGTATTGTAGCACGGTCTCCTCCTTCCTCTGCCTGATGGTGAGGAGGTACGTAGCATTCATCTGAAACGGTTTAGCCGTGATGAAAGCCTGTAGGAACCTTCATGCCAAAGTTTCAAAGTTACCGATTGACTGAGGCGGAAACTTCCTAAACCAATCACGGGCCCTGCCCATAAGTAGGGCGGGAAAGGCTTTACACTTCATCTCTTCTGCTGCACAATCCAAGTTCATGTGTGTCAGGTATTGAAATAGATGATCTTTCGTGCCATCATAGGGTTCTAACTTTGGAACCTTGAACCATTCGGGACATGGATAGTTCAAGATCTGTTCGGAAAATGGCGACTCAAACGACAGGTCGTCCGATCTCCGACCTAGAATTCCATCTAACTCTGCTCGGGCAGGCTTCTGGGCTTGGATGTTGAAATGTCTTCTCACGACGTTAGAGGTAGAGGATAGGGTATCTCCCCTATCATCTTTACGTAGTTGGTTGTTCCGAGGAGTGTTATTTTCTGGAGCTTCTTCCTCTCGCCCTTTTAAGGCCAAACCCAGTATGCTTTTGAATGCTGTCATATCCAGATTTCGTAACGCCTCCAACAAGGCTTGTTGGGAAGGATATGCTAATACTTCTTCTTCCTAGTGTTGGTGCTGGCTAGTGGTAGTGGTGGGATCTTTTTCTCCACCTTCCGTCTGTCCAACACCTGTTGTAGTGGGATCAGTTTCCTGGACCAATGGATCTTGAATATGGGTCCTTTTTCCCTATGTTTTTCGGTGGTGCCATCGCTAACTCTTGATGAAATCGCTGAAAGAAGACCCTCCTTCTAGCTCCAATTGATGATGCTGGAAATCGTTGATTATGTAATCCGGGTCTGAAATACTTTGGAATGATTTATCAAGAACCTTTAACAATGGAGATGATGAGTGTGATAAGATTTAGACTGAGCTTGAGAGATAGCTTCTCTCAAGTTGCCTACGTATCCAATGTATGCGATTGGAATCAAGTCTTTCGTAGTTCCTTAGGGTTGGTTTATATGGAGGCGTATCGCCCCTTTTCTTGTTGGACAAGTCTAGGATTCTTAAACCCTAAGGATTATTACGTGTCAATCTTTTATATAAGAGATAATGACGACCGTACTTAAATTATAAGGTCCGTGTCCTATAATCCAGGGATTCCTCCCATCGTTATCCGATTATATAGGCACGTGCTTGAATTGCCCTTATGAGGAAAAGCCCTGACGTCCTGCGTCAGACTCCTCAGATCGTCTCGACCAAACCCGACCTCCCATCATGACCGAGCCGCTCTGCGGTGGTCAGGTCGGAACTGAGATCAACCTCCCACCTGGGGTAAGGTTTAATTAGCATGGGGCCACTGGCCCCAATATTCTTCCATGTATATATTACAAGGCCACTCTTTGAGTAACACGTGGCGAGGTCTACTCTGGTCAGCATCAACATCTTTTACCTTGATAAGGGCCGATATGTGAAAATATTTGGTAAGGTTACAGGCTCGGCAACCTGAACGAGAGTATATTCATATGTATATGGCGACTATCAGAAATAGTAGAGATTGAATCAAATGGAAAACATAAAATGACCGGGGATATGGGTAGACTTAAGTAATTTAAAATGGATCGAAGTTAACAATTTATTTTCTGTCGTTTGAAATACTAGGCGATGGTGGCATCTGTTTGTAAACCAATAATCAAAAAGGTCAATTCTCTTAAGTTTATCTCAAGCCAAGGTGAGTTCAATTTTATTTTCGATAAAAGCCAAAATGTGTTTTTTTTTAAATTATTTTTAAGTATTTTATTTATATCAAGTGTCGATATTGACAGAGTTGTGAAAATGAGTTGTGTTATTCATAATTGAGTATTACAATATATATACTTACAGTACAATGAATCGAGTCGAGCCTACCTAAACATATATAAAGAATGCAATTACAGTTTATAATTACAATAATTTATATTTACTCTAATACCACCCCTCAAGTTGGACGAGGGAGGAGGCCTAACTTGTCGCGTTGATGAAGGAAATCGGCCATGGAAAGAGACTTGGTGAGGCAGTCAGATAATTGATCACGGGCATTAACATGTGCAATACGTAACAAACCCTGCTGAACCTGATCTTGAATAAAATGGTAATCAATCGCAACATGCTTCATGCGAGTGTGAAAAACCGGATTCAAGCAAAATTGAGTGGTGCCCAGATTATCACAATAAATTACCGGTGTGCCTGAGGACTGAACATGAAGGTCACGAAGAAGAAAAGTTAGCCAATTAATTTCAGAGAGAGTCGCCGCAACATATATATTCACTTGAGTTGAGGAGCGGGCAATGGTCGTTTGTTTCTTAGAGCTCCAAGAAATAGCATTCTTACCAAGATATATCACATGCGCACTAGTGGAGGCGTAATTATCTTTGTCTCCACCCCAATCAGCATCAGAGAAATCATGAAGTATGGGGGGTGAATTACGATATAACTGAATGCCATAGTGAGTCATCCCAGCAAGATATCGAAATAAGCGCGTGACATGAGACCAGTGAACATCAGTAGGAGAGTGCATAAATTTAGACAGCTTATTGACCGCAAAGGCCATGTTAGGGCGAGTAAAAGTGAGATATTACAGACTACCAACAACCATACGATAGGTGAAGGGATCATCCATAGGAGTGCCAGCGGTAACCTTTAAACCAGAGATATCAGCAGGAAGAGGCGTAGTGGTGGGGTTGGCATCTTGCAAATTCAATTTAGTGAGAAGCTCTGTGATATACCTTTTCTGAGACAACACCAACCCAGGAGCATTAGGAACAACCTCAATCCCAAGGAAATATGACAGATGACCGAGGTCCTTGAGAGCGAACCGTGAACCAAGGCGTTGAATAAATTTCTCCAATGCAGCCGAGTCATTTCCTGTGATAATGAGATCATCGACATAGACAAGAACATAAATGAGCAGGCTACCATGATGATAAACAAATAAGGATGTGTCAACCTATGAATTTTTGAAGTTGCACTCGGTCAAAAAATACTTTAATTCATCATACCAAGCCCGAGGGGCTTGCTTTAAACCATAGATCGCCTTTTTAAGCCTGCAAACATGATTAGGACGAGAGGAATCAAGAAAACCAGCAGGCTGGGCTAAATATACCGCTTCCTTTAAATGACCCTGCAAGAAAGCATTATTAATATCCAATTGTCGAAGAGACCACCCCTGCGTTAAAGCAAGAGTGAGGACAACCCGGATAGTAGTAGGCTTAACAACCGGATTGAATGTTTCATAGTAATCAATGCCAGGGCGCTGTGCAAAGCCGTTGGCAACAAGGTGAGCTTTATAACGGTCAACTGAGCCATCAGACTTGTGCTTTAACCGAAATATCCATATAGTGCCAATTATGTTAAGAGTAGAGTCATAAGGAACAAGATCCTAGGTTTGATTGTGCATCAAAGCGTCATATTCCTCTTGCATTTCATTTCTCCACTGAGGTATTTTTAAAGCTTGAGCAACAGAGGTAGGTTCAGAGACAGGCGGGGAAGAAAGGTGAGCATGGAGATTCAGCTTTTGGATTGGTTTATGTATGTTATTTTGGGCTCGAGTACGCATAGGAAGGGAGGGGGGAGGAGGTGGAGGAGGGGGTGTTGAGGCCGAGGGTGGGGAGTTGGGGGGGGATGCCGAGGGGGGTAGTTGGGAGGAGGCCGGAGGAGAGGCCGGGTTCGGTGTAGAAGGGGGAGTGGGTAGCCAATCCGAGATAACCAGGGAAGATGAGGTAGAGGAGGAAACGATGGAGGAAGTGAGGGATGGAAAGCCAGTTTCTATGAATTTGACATGACGAGAAACATAAAGGCAGGAATCAGCAGGATCAAAGCAGTAATAGGCATGCTGGTTGAGAGCATACCCAAGGAAGAGACAGGGTTTGAAGCGGGATTGAAGTTTGTGATCAGTGTAGGGGCAAAGCCAGGGATAACAGAGACAACCAAAGACACGGAGTTTTTGATAGTTTGGATTGGTGTAGAAGATGGATTCGTAAGGAGATTTCATTTGAAGAACAGGAGTAGGCATACGGTTGATGAGATAGACAACGGTTGAGAAGGCATAGGGCCAAAGTAGCAGGAAGAGAGGCATGAGAGAGGAGAGAGAGGCCAGTTTCAACGATGTGCATGTGGCGACGTTCAGAGATGCCATTGTGCTCAGGAGTGTGCGGGGGTGTGGTATAAAAAGAAATCTCATTCATAGCTAAATAATCACGCATGCCAATAAACTCACCCCCATTATCAGAATAAATAATATTAAGTGATTGATCAAAGAATTTTTCAACAATGGCGCGAAAGCGAATAAAAGTATTTGCCACATCAGATTTGCGAGTAATGGATAAAACCAGATATAACGAGTAAAATGATCAACTAAAATGAAATAGTACTTGTAGCCGTCAGTAGGCAAAACAGGGGAGGTCCAAAGATCCGTAAACACTACTTCAAGAGAACGGGAAGAGGATAAAGTAGATAAAGTAAAAGGGAGTTTATGACTTTTATTTTCTAAACAAGCAGTACAATGGGAAAAAGCAGAGGGAGTAGTCTCCAAAGCATAATGACTAATAATTTTATTAAAAATAGCTGGAGCAGGATGACCCAAGCGATGATGCCAAACGGAAGTGTTGGCTTTATTGGAAGCAAAAGCAAGAATAGGCTGAGATGGCCACTCATAGAGACCATTCTTAACTAGACCACGGAGGAGAGTGGTCTTCGTCTGAATATCCTTCACAAGAAATCCATGGGGTAAGAATTCAATGGATAAATTATGGGATTGACATAATTGAGAAATAGATAGCAAATTATGAGACATATGAGGAACACACAGCACATCATGTAAATTAAAAGACTTGGACAAAGATAAGGGAATAGAGGTGGAACCAGTATGCGTAATGTTTAGACCATTGCCATCACCAACCATGACATCATCAGTACCCAAATATGGTGTATGCAGGGAGAGATTTTGCAAGTCATTAGAGATGTGGTGAGTAGCACCACTGTCAAGGAGCCACGGACTTGGTGGGGGCCGAATCGATGAGGGGCCGGAGCAAAGGGGGGTTGCCAAATTAGCCTGGGTCGATATTGGGGCACATTACGATTATTTTGAGGAACCCTTTGTAACAGTGCCTGCAGAGGAGGACAAAAATTAGCTGAATGACCCTGAACCTGACAATACTGACATTTACCTCCATAAGGACAAGGTGGTCACTGATGATTGTTGGGATTGTATTGCGGCGGCTGATAGGGGCGGCTGTGGTGGTGGGTAGGAGTAAAGGCGAGGCTGCTACTGTGGCGGGTTGAAGGGTTGTTGTTGTTGGTAGAAGTGGCGGCTTGAGGGAGAGGGGCCACGCCAGTTGGGCTGATAATTGGCTGCATGGGCAGCAATAGGGCCGAATGAAGAAGGCAGCGCAGGTGAGGTTGAAGAGACCGTAAAATTGAGCAGTTTTTCGTGTAATTCCTCAAACGTGATTGAATTTTCTCGGGCTTCCACTGCTCTAGCAATATCCTTATATTCATAGCCAATATTATCAAGGATTAATTCAATCAATTCATCATTATGCAGTGGTTTATCTAAGAGTGCCAGTTCATCAGCTTCGTGCTTGATAGCATGCATATACTCTGAAATCGTTTGGGTACCCTTTTTAATGGATTTAAGAGATTTCCTTACCTGTTTAATCCGACCATGAGAAGCTTTAGCATACGTATTTTTAAGGATCTCCCAGGCTTCATTGGCAGCACGCAGGAAGACCACGACTTGTGGTGTGCAAGAGGCAACAAGCATATGCAGAATTAAACTGTCTTGACGTTTCCAATTAGCATAATCCGGATTAGGCTTAGGAGCAGTGCCTTCACCGGAAACCATCTTTGGCGGAGCAGCGACGGTGCCATCAACATAACCAAATAATCCATAGCCAACAAGAAGAGATTCAATTTGAAATTTCCATTTACTGTAATTGGTGGGATCAAGCTTGATCGGAGTTTGAGTAGCGGAATTAAAAGCAATAGGAGTGAACTCAGCCATGAGAAAGAGATGATACCTACGAAAAGAAGAAAAAGAAAACTGTTGGGATAGGTGTCGTGTGAGGAGTGATTTACGGAACAGATCCGTAATTTACGGATTAAATTACGGAATATTAATCTAAAAAATAAATCATGTGAATAGTACAATTCATATTATTTAGTAGATCTAACAAAATAAATATCATCATGCATAACTGATTCAAACAATAGACAATAAAAGTAGTATGCACAAAATAAAGGACTAAGACAAACCGAGGCGAGTAGTTACTCTTTCCTTAAGACAAATTGCTCCGGTATGGTGCCCACGGTAGTAGCTAATGTCTCCCAAGATACAACGGCTTTACGTCTCGGATTTAGAGGCACTTCAAAAATCCGAGCTCCGGCGAACTTACAGAGTGCTCCGATTTCTCTTCGACTCAATATCTATATCTATATGCTAGACGTTTTGTGGTGGAAAAGACTAGAGAAAATTCGATGATTAAACTCTCATCCATGGGGTTCCTTATATAGTGGAGAGGAGGAACCAATGCTCAAATATGATTGGCCGAGACACATCATCAAACTTTTCCCCTTGGAAAAGTAATGGCCGACTATTCCCTCAAGAAAGGAAAAGCCAGGCGCCCCTTTATTCCTCACGCCACGTGGGATTAAATCCCGCAATCTGATTGGTCGGATGACGCATTTTTGAATTCTAATTGGTCGAATGAATCAACGAATTCTGATTGGTCGAATGACACAATCACATCCCAAAAAAATTAATTTATGGTAAATTTCATAAAGAAATTTTGTCTAGTAACACCCGAACCGAACCGAACCGAGACGAGCCGAGCCGGACGGACGGCGGCGCGCGCGCGTGTGGAATTATCTAAGTCCTCCCTCCTGCACAAAAGTGCCTTGCCCCTTAGGGCACATCTATAAGAGCATACACTATCTCTTATTACTTGAGCTCACAAGCCCCAAATTACCTATGTGGGAGAATGGGGTGAGGTCCTCCTTTCAACACCCATCTCCTACATATTCTCTACCAACTTTAGCCATTAATTTATCATTCACCCGACATCCGAATCGAGTGATTCAAAAGCCCATCATCAACTACTCAGTATGGAGTATTTAACGATATCATAAACTCTCGATGACATACATCGGAGCCTATCCGTAAATCGCGCTAAAGTTGACTATTCAACCCTTCAAAAAAGGGCTTTTTCTCCAACAAAAACAAAAAGAGAGGATCTACGAAAAAGAAGGAGGTGGCGGCAAGAGAGGAGGGCGGCGGCGGAAAGGGGGGAGGGTGGCGCCGATTGGGAGAGGAGCAATGCAGGAGAAAAATTAGGGCTCTAATACCATGACAGAGTTGTGAAAATGAGTTGTGTTATTCATAATTGAGTATTACAATATATATACTTACATTACAATGAATCGAGTCGAGCCTACCTAAACTTATATAAAGAATACAATTACAATTTATAATTACAATAATTTATATTTACTCTAATAGATATAAACTCGGAAATCGTTCTTCGAATGATTTTTCGTTAAAATAAATAATTTGAACTTCTTTGAAATGATTAATATAACTCGTTCAAATGTCGTACTTATATAAAACATTTTATATACATACATTGCATTTTGCATCTCCCGCTTAGGCGGCGTGGTTATTGCATGTCCCACTTCGGTGGCATGGTACCGTACTACTCGCCTCGTTAGGCATGGTATATTGTACTTGTATATTTCCCGCTTCGGCGGCATGGGTAGTTGCATGTTTCGGCGGCATTGTTTCTCGTTCTCGTTCTCGCTCGATAGGCCCGCTAAGGGTTTCACAATTGGGGTACCTATGCGTCGGGCTTGTGACAGCGGTTGTGGGATCCGAGGCAAGTGGACCCTCCGGAAACCCTAGGAGATTAGGTGTCGGAAGGACGGATTTCACTATAAAAATTTCTGATTGTGGATATAAGGTGCGTGAAATGGGAGTCATAAGGCAAAGACAATCGTATCAGCTGTATCGATGTCTAGTAATGCAACTTGATGAATTGACGGAACTCGCCTGAACTTTCTTGACTTGTAAATGAACCTGACATGTTTTCCTAATGCTCGTGCACTTCAATGTTTATAAAATTGTCTTTCTATTTGTTTTATTATTAAAAAAAGACTTCCGTTGTTATTTCTTAAAGTTGTTCAAGATATTGATTTTATATATATTATTATTAGATATATAATATAACACTCTCACACACGGCTCATACCAGCCCTTTGCTGACTCCTCGTTTTTCAATGTTTCTTTGTATTGTTTTGTTGTTGTTTTTTTCTTTTTCTATAAATCAAATTAGGTAATGGATCAAGGGAGATGTAATGAGGATGGAAGCAATGACATGGACTGAGATCTAGAACATGCTGCGCAAATTAAGGTAGTAACAATTGTAGTATTTCATTTGTAATTTTTTATAATGGAAATAGTTAGTAATTGATGTAAAATTTATATTGTGGATTTATTTGTTATATTGGGAATATATTCCTTTTATTGAAGTCGCGACGAGAGTTTCGCAACCCCTCCTAGAATGACCCCAGTGGAGTTAGGGGTCGGGAGTAGGGTATTACAAATTATGTGCATAAATATTTTTCCCCGAATAGTGATAGTAAATAATAACAAAAAAAGAAAATTTTTATTTTAGTTTTGTTAGACTAATCAATTATAGAATGGTTGACCAAAACTTTAATAATAAGATAAATAAAGTCTTCTTATAATTTTAAGGTTCACAATTCATTATTTAATTAGACATATATTTTATCCGCATAAAAAGTCAGATAAACTTATTCTAAGGGTTTGTATTAAATTTATTTTTCTATTTTCATTGTTCATTATAAACACCGTATGGTTTTTGATCATCTGTGTGTATACTTTGTGTGGACAAATTATGTGCATAAATATTTTTCCCGAATAGGAATAGTAAATAATAACAAAAAAGAAAATTTTTATTTTTGTTTTGTTAGTCTAATCAATTGTAGAATGGTTGACCAAAACTTTAATAATAAAATAAATATATTCTTCTTTTTCATTTTAAAGGTTCATAGTTCATTATTGAATTAGGCATATATTTTATCCGGATAAAAATTCAGCTAAACTTATTCTAAGGGTTGGTATTAATTTTATTTTTCTATTTTCTTTGTTCATTACAAACACTGTATGGTTTTTGTTCATCTGTGTGTATACTTTGTGTGGACAAATTATGTGCATAAATATTTTCCCCCGAATAGTAATGGTAATAGTAAATAATAACAAAAAAGAAAATTTTATTTTAGTTTTGTTACTCTAATCAATTATAGAATGGTTGACCAAAACTTTAATAATAAGAGAAGTAAAGTCTTCTTTTCATTTAAAGGCTCACAGTTCATTATTGAATTAGGTATACATTTTATCCGAATAAAAAGCCAGCTAAACTTATTCTAAGGGTTGGTATTAATTTTATTTTTCTATTTTCTTTGTTCATTATAAACACTGTATGGTTTTTGATCATCTGTGTGTATACTTTGTGTGTACAAATTATGTGCATAAATATTTTTCCCGAATAGTAATAGTAAATTATAACAAAAAAGAAAATTTTATTTTAGTTTTGTTAATCTAATCAATTATAGAATGGATGACCAAAACTTTAATAATAAGATAAATAAAGTCTTCTTTTCCTTTTAAAGGTTCACAGTTCATTATTAAATTAGGCATATATTTTATCCGGATAAAAAGTCGGCTAAACTTATTCTAAGGGTTGGTGTTAATTTTATTTTTCTATTTTATTTGTTCATTATAAACACTGTATGGTTTTTTATCATCTGTGTGTATACTTTGTGTGGGCAAATTATGTGCATGAATATTTTTCCCGAATAGTAATAGTAAATAATAACAAAAAAGAGAAATTTTATTTTAGTTTTGTTAGTCCAATCAATTATAGAATGGTTGACCAAAACTTTAATAATAAGATAAATAAATTCTTCTTTTCATTTTAAAAGTTCACAATTCATTATTGAATTAGGCATATATTTAATCCGGGTAAAAGGACAGCTAAACTTATTCTAAGGGTTGGTATTAATTTTATTTTTCTATTTTCTTTGTTCATTATAAACACTGTATGGTTTTTGATCATCTGTGTGTATACATTGTGTAGACAAATTATGTGCATAAATATTTTTCCCCGAATAGTAATAGTAAATAATAACAAAACAGAAAATTTTTATTAGTTTTGTTAGACTAATCAATTATAGAATGGTTGACCAAAACTTTAATAATAAGATAAATAAGTCTTTTTTTTCATTTTAAAGGTTCACAGTTCATTATTTAATTAAGACATATATTTTGTCCGGATAAAAAGTCATGCATCTAAACTTATTCTAAGGGTTGGTATTAAATTCATTTTTAAAATTTCTTTGTTCATTACAAAGACTGTATGGTTTTCGATCATCTGTGTGTATACTTTGTGTGGACAAATTATGTGCATAAATATTTTTCCCAAATAGTAATAGTAAATAATAACAACAAAGAAAAATTTTATTTTAATTTTGTAAGACTAATCAATTATAGAATGGTTGACCAAAACTTTAATAATAATATAAATAAAGTCTTCTTTTCATTTTAAAGTTTCACAATTGATTGACTGGCCTGACTGTGCTGATTATTTCTAGAAAGTTGGGGACAAGAACACTCGATCTTCATTCGTCATTCTGTGAAAGGTAGTGTAATTGGTCACCATTTGATTAACATTAGGCTTCAAGTGAAACACATATGCCGCATTATCTGGCTGAACAATTGCTGGCACAAACTGCTCAATCATTGGCAATGCATAACTCTGTAGTGTTCTTCTTTCTGTAGGTACAACTGCTCCTGCTCTTTTTCCATTGGCACCGTTCTCTCCATTCACTTCGTTCTGCTGTCCATTAAGTCCGTTTCTTTCTACCACCGATTCATCGGGATATTCCAAAGGTCGAATCTCCTTATCTCTATCTTTTTCACTTCCTTCGTGCGAACTCACGTCGTCCACCAGCCTTTCAGATCTTTCTCGAGCTTCCTTTCGCTTCTTCTTGGAAAACTTTTCAATCTCAAGTATGAATCTCTCTAGCTTGGCTGCTGAATTCCTTGTGGCATACTACAAGACACAAAAGAAAAAGAAAAGGTTAGTAACTTCCCTCAGCGGAAGTTACACTCGCTTGGCTGACTCGAAAATAAACAGACTTTGACTAACCCGACTCTGACCGAACAGAAACGATTCTGTCAATTTCTGAACTTTCGCAAATGCAGGAAGGGCTCTCGCAATTTTGAGGCAAAAATTACCAGAAACGAACTGAACAGACACTGAATGACTCAAATATTCACAAAACAGACTCAATAAACAGAGATTAAATAATTTATAGAAAACAGAATATCTACACGTTCTCTATTTTGAATTAAAAAGTATTTTTGACACGAATCCCCGGCAATGGCACCAAAAACCTTGATGCGTCGTGGATGCGCAATCACAAACTACTAGCAATAATACTAGGTCTATCGTAGCGTAGTGAACGGCGTAGCAAGGATGTCAAATCCACAGAGATTCGTAAAAATGCCAACCAAAATCAAGAACAACAAAGGCGGTCAACGACCAACAACGGTGCAAAAAAGTAGATAGTGGTACCAATCAATCACAAGATCAATTAAACACCAATCCAACACAATGAGTTTCAATGTATTAGTTCCTAATTAGAACTAAATTAAACAATCAAAGCATACTAATCACATGGAACAATGACAGATCTACATCTAGAAAAAGACAGAAAAACCATTCCCTCGAATATGAGCATAGATCCTCCACAGATCTCTCCATAGGAGGCGAATCCGTCAGATCCTCCAGTTGAAATACGCATGTTGCTGATAACGAACATGTTATAAAACTAAATAAAGAACAAAGAAAAAACATGTATAAAGACAAAGTATGCAGAATAATGAAAAATGCTTATTTATTATTCGGGGTATTTATAGTAGGGGAGACAACTTATGGAGAAGAATGAATAATGCTTGTGTATTATTCGGGGCATCCTTTCAATAAAGTAGTCAAACTAGAAATTCTTCGTAAATCAAATGAATAATAGATAATCCCTAAATTTTATCTTTTACATACCAGCACACACCTTATTCATATTTTCAGTATTCATTATTTTTAATCAAATCTCACTTCTTCTTTTTTCCACAAACGAAAGTTTATTGAGAAAACTAGACTAACGCCGGAAATACAACTGGAACGAGCTGGACAAAGCCACCACCCGGTGGACTACAGCAAGAACTAAAGTAACATAGATCGACCAAACCTAAAACACCGCAAACAACAAAGTCAAATAATGGATTATAAGAGGCGTGCTGAGCAGATATGAATAAAATATTCATCAACGATAAAAGGTTGCTCAGATAGAGGTCCCCATAACAATCCATTATTCAACAACTCAACAACAAAAACATAACAGAATACATAATAGCTAAATTAAAATAAAATACACAAAAAGATTCCTACAAAACGACTCTCTTCCAACGGAACTACCGCCGGAAAGTTGTTGCCCCACCATCGCACCACCGAGACCCACCACCGGAACAGAGATAGCCCGTAAGATAAGCATTCATCTCCACTCGGATAGCAACAGACGGATGGAACCGAAGGCTAAACGGAAGACGACAACCAAGCTGCCGAATATACCAAGACAAACCCGATAACCACGCCCAAGATCTATTCAGGACGACATAGATCTAACCACCACCACCACCACATACAAGAACTAAAGCTTGCAGAGAAAAGATAAGGAAGGGGCTGAGTCTCCCGATGAAGTGGAGGCGAAGCCTTCGAGCAGCCCCAAAAATGGAAGAGAACTTAGTAAATCGACCGACATCTAACCACCATGCTACAAGAAGAACTTTCGTCCAGCCTGCTCCACCATGGAACATACGAACTGAGATCCGGCGAAGCTAGGAACGGTAGCTCCGGTAGCCAAAATCCTGAAACTATCACCGAAAACCACACTCCACACCAAAGGATGTCCAATAGATCTATCATTCATCACTGAGAAAGGGAGGAGGCAAGATCCGGCAAAATCCCCACCACCCAAATCGGAAAGGTAGAAGAAGAAACGGTGGATCTAAGAGCGTTGGGGGGTGGAAATGACAAAAAGGCGGTTGATCTGAAAAGGAGAAACACAAAAACAACTAAAACAAGAAAAGAAAACATAGAAAAACTAATTAAAGGAAACTGCCGGCACCGGCGTCTTTCGGTGCCCGGCGCCGGAGAGGCCAATATTTAGACGAGGAAATTGTAGAAAAATCTAGAGAGAGAGGAGAGGAAAAGGAAGATGTTCGAAGAATGAAATCTATTGTTTTGCTAATCAAATCTCACTTTGACAATCTAATTATGACATCAAATCCCAAATTTCTTTTAAAATTCATAACAGAGAGAGTAGTGATGTGTTAGTATTCAGACATAATCCGATTGAGTTAGGCTTAAACTCGAACTGTTCACCAGAAAAGCAAACGTAAGAATCTGCAACATAATTGATGAATCAAACAATTGGTTAAATCCTCACATCATAATGATGCTGAAAGAGAGGTGCTGCCATTCCAGTGGTTGGGTCATTCTATATCATTGCACTAAAATTATCTTTAAACCTTAACCATTTCTTGGTATAGAATCGATCATATAGCTTCATATAAATCTCACATCCTAAGGACAAAATCAAATACAAGTATGATCTATTATCTATAGCTGTTTTCCAACAATGTCGGTGTCGGTGACGACGCGCACAATTTTCTGCCAAGGGAGGACCATTGCTGCAGCCGGATTCTTCTCCAGACCCCCACCTTCATCTATTATGATCAGTCTAAGGCCCTCGACATGTACGTAGCTTTCCGTGATGGCCGCTTAGTATGATTATATCCATCTCAATAATGTTCCTTTAGGTTTTAAAAACAAATGCCCTTCAATGTGACCGATGTTCCTCTCATTTAGAAGAGAATGGTGGTGGTTGTTCACGACTGTGAATCCAATATATGGTATTTCCTCTTTCCTTGCATCATAAAGATACTCTCATGTTGCAGATATATTTGTGCCGCCATGAAAAGCTTAGAAAATTGTAAGGATGATAATGAATCATTCCATTTTGTATTAAACTGAATGAATTGAAACTCATCAATTTACAAAATTAAAGGCCAAGCCAAAAAAACTCATCCAATTCATAAAAGGGAGTGTGACGTCATAATATTACCTCCTCCGTCCCAAAATATAAGTCATCCTACACTTTTAGTTTTGTCCCACAATATAAGTCATTCTACATTTATCAATGCAACATTTATTACTTTTTTCTCTATCTTACCCTTAATTTATTATCAATTCAACCAAACTTCATTACTTAACAATTATTGCATTAATGATATAGTCAAGCGGCATTTTAGTCATTATCCTTCGAATTTATAACATATAACCATTTTCGTAATCTGTGTAAAAACCTCTAGTTAGACTTATATTTTAGGATAGAAGTAGTACTTTTTATCATAAAAGAATATAAACGTAAGCCTTAATACGTCGTCATTATCAGAGTACAAGCAGAAATAAATAAAATGGGTGACTCGGGAATATTAAAAGACAAACTAATAGATCGAACGAATTTCGATCCACGTTTAGAAGAAACAACCATAACCAACCAGGGTGACTCCTAAGGAAAATCACTAAAAAAAAAAAAAAAAAAATAGATCGAATACACAATTTAAAATTTTATGTACTAATATCTAATTTTCAAATCCACGCCTAGAAGGTGTCGATCTCGATCCTCGACAACAACCCATAGACCAACAGTGGAAATTTATTGTTATATATATGAGGAAGATGGAGTTGAAGGAAATCAAACCGAAAGAAGATATGGAAGGACTTCTATTTACCTTGCCTGATTCTTTATTTGAACAGGTGGTGCAAACCAGACTCAACACATGCACTACTATCATAGCTTTCTTAGGAAACCCAATTGAAATAATCAGAAACAGTCTGAACTCACTTATGTCACAACAAGCCTTACATAATAGAGTTCTAGATGAGTTGTCAGATTTTGTATCTGCAAGGAAAGATGTTGAGAAAGACATGAAGAATGACATTGATCGTGTTAGAGAGCTTGGTAATAGTGCGGTTTCTAAAATTGAAAGGGTGGAGAATAGCATTAAAAACAATCAAAAGCTTAATGTTGATAAGTTGACCAAGATCCAAGAAGACTTCGCAAATCTTGAGAAAAATCTCATAAAAGGGGGGGAAATTGTTAGAAATGTATAGCTTTTAATGATGAGTGACGGACTAGTTGTTATAGATACAAGCGAAAAGATGTCTAGAATTTTATGCAAAGGTCTTTACTAGAGTCTAATGTTGTATAGGTTAATCAGACAAGCACTGTAATAGTCAGCGTATAGGATCTCGGTAGACTAGGATTAGTTTAAAATCTAGTAGAGTCTAGGACCTGGGCTGAGTACAAGGCTGAGAGGAGAAACTCAATTATGAAAACCTAAAGGCCGGAGATCAATCTCAGTATTGAAGACTGAAGAGCAGAAGGCAGAGGGATTAAACTTAGTAATGATGATTTAAAGCCAAGACTACAAAGTTATCTTCAAGCAAGTCTATGATGGCTTAAAATAACTTTATAGGTCTTGTGTAGAAGGCTTGAAGTTCAAGTTAATGTGCTGAGAAACTTCAAGTTAATGAAAATATGGTGTACTCTGATCTTAGAAACAAAGAACAGATGAAATATCAAGACTCCAAATTCAGTTGAGCTTACCTGGACTAGATCAGCTGAAGACTACTTTCAGTCGAGCAGACAAGTTAGCTAAGCTAATTGCAAGACTTAAGAAGGTCAGTCAAGTAGAAGGTCATACAAAAAAATGGTAAACCCTACCATTAAGGGTCCCCTCACCCCCGATCCCACAGGAAAGTGAGGAAAGGTTAATCAGTTAACCAAGTAGCTCCAACATGGGCTGCCTTTGAAACCTCTGCACTGAAGGGTGTTATAAATCGGAAATCAACCCCATTACGGAAATCGAACCGCTGACCTCCAGCTTAGGTTAGAGGTTGCACTACGCACCCATGCCTTCACCACTAGGCCATATCCAGGGGATAAGTAGAAGGTCATACAAGCAAAGAAGGATCAATGTTAAGCTGAAAAAAAAATGCAAGTATGATTAATCCTTCATGCAGTATATTTTGAAGAAATTATTGAAGATAAGGATTAATTTGGTACGTCTAATCAAAGAGAAATCAATGCACAAGTTTAAATGACGGTTACAATGATTATTGGAGCAGAATATTCGAGGAATCTCATTGGTTGACAACCTCTCACTGTCAGAAGTGTAAGATGTAATATTGCCGGATGGATCATAGATCCACCCGATTACACAGCGGAAAGTACAAGATCTAGATCTAATAACCAAAATACATAAATAAATAGATCTAAACCTACGAGGGGGTTTAGATTGCTTACCGGTTTATTGTGAATAAACGTCTAGAACAATCCGAGATCCAAGATCCAAGAATTGAGAAGCCACCGTCTTCCGGCGTGTATCTCCAAGCAACACCAAGTGGATGGTGATTCAAGCCGCTTGACCTCCTCGATATGCAACCTTAGAAAAATCCGAAGTTTTTCTAAAACTCAAACCCAAGTACTTAGGCCGAAAATTCTAAGACTAATACTTCTTCTAAGTCGAAAATTGTGTGTGTCAAAAGGCTTGGGAGAACTCTATTTATATAGGAGAGCAATCCTTGTCCTCCAAAGATTTAATAATTAATACAAAATCAATTATAATAATCCTTATTAAATAATAGATACTCCTAGAATAATCTAGAATAAATCTAGATTATTTAAGTATCAATCTAATATTTTTTCCTTAATTAATTATTCAACAAATAAATAATTAAATACTTGTACTATGATTATCCAAGAAAACAAATTTCTTGATAACCAAAGTAACACACGCCACTTTTTATATTTGACCAAATAGGTCAAAAAGTCAACACACCAATTTGGGCCGAGTCCACGAAAAATGTCTTTTCCGTGTATTTAATTATTTAGTCCAACTAAACAATTAATCCACATATCAGTTAAATAGTCCAATCCAACTATTTAATTATAATTGAAGTGAAACGACGAGAAAACCTATATGCTATATTAGGAGCCACGTCGGGGACCATGGACCCATATTCAGTAGCTACAATAAATTAAACAAAATTATTCGTCAGACCGAACAATAATATTCAATCTATTAATTCCGGGATTACACCACCATAAACCCGAAACTGAACTCTGCCGAATATAGATAACTTACACTCAACCATGAGTTGATAAGCGTCCACTAATATAATCATTACATACGGATAAATCCTCCATAGACTATTCATTTCGAGTCGGGATATTTCCGTAAACCCTTCTCGAAACATATTATCCTTATTTACCATTAACCCCCTAGTGATCAATTAGTTCACATACCAGACTAGTAGCTAATTAGTCTAACATGACTCCCGGGATCGATCATTTTCTTAGGGCTAACAAATAAGGAAATTGTCTGTCTTCTTCCCGAGGGAAGGAATGGATTCCATATCTGTGATAGCACACACTACTCACTCATCCCAGAATAGAGCCAACGAGAAGTGTTGGACCACATACTACGAAGTGATCCTTACTAACACATCAAACTCTACCCTAGTCTAAGCAGTTGTCTGTGATCACCTCAGATTGAGATTAATCCATATATGATCATCTTGTGATTCAATAAGACTTCTCGATCACGGAATTATATCGAGAACTCAAATCAAATCGGTCCAGCCCTATATGATTATCATCATATATAAATTCCCCACTAGGTACCCTATTACCGACAGTCCGGATAAGACTATCACACCGTAAAGTGTTCTGGGCGCATTATTAGCATATTAATCATGAGACCCGTACTCAGATTAATCAACGCTATGGACTAAGTTAATTTTAAGTACATCTCACTAACTCAATCCTCTTGTGTATAGCCATACACTGAGCTATGTGATTACATAAACGAGGTACTTAGGGTTTTCAGTAGTGTCTTAATTATAAACATACATGCATATAATAAGATGAATTATTAATTCTGTCCTAAAACAATTATATAATTGTCTTTCGGGCACTACATCTAACAATCTCCCACTTGCACGAAAGGCTAGTGGATTAATTGTTTTAGAGCACACCTTTATTTATCTATATCTACAACATTCTCCCACTTGCTCAAAACAAGTGAGACGTATCCCTCAAATCTGTACCCTCCAAGCGCATCTTAGTAATTCATCCTTCCAAGCACGACCGGAGTGTGCCGCCGTAGGGTAGGTCAGTGACCCGGCGCGTACTTAGAATCCGGATACCATGTGACTTGGTAAACTGATCAGGTAGGTAGGCGTCTTGAGTCAATCTTTGGGATCGAAACGTCGGCTTTCCATCTAATCCGGTGGTACGATTTCAAGATGCCTTTGATTCAACACTAAGGACGAAATCGACTTAACGATCATCCTTAATCTGACCTAAAGTCAGAATCAGTGTCATCACTTATATTCTAGTTCGTACCTGAATATACTAGCATATTATTCCTCATTCTCCCGAAGAGACTTGAGGGTTGACTAAACATCTCATTTCGTATTCATCTGCAGGTTTAGATAACCATTCCTGAGAGGTAGGGTAGACTACATCGTTGAATGTTGCATAAATGCAAGGATATCTTAACCAGGTGAATGGATGGGATCGCCAATGATCGATTCTCGAGAATTTGAGCAAATTAAATCCTTTAGACTGAATCCCGATGGCATGTCAGACTCTGACTTCAGATAACACACCCATGTTGTTTCCAACTGTTTCAGTGTTACCATTCACAAACACTAATCTACATACTACTTTACTAATATCGATGCCCAGTCTACGAAAGACTTATCAACATTCTGGTCAAGTCCACATATTAAAATATATGACTTTGAAATGACATAGAGGTTTGCTTTAATCCCCAAAAGGATATAAGCTATGGCAGGCATCCTGCCAAAGGTTCTTTCTGAATAAATTAAGATATCGTTAGTCTCGCAAAAAGGTCTTAGGGAATCACCCCTATTTTTTGCTTTGTAACGAATCCGTTATTTGTTCTTAGCTAAAACCCTTCTGTTCTAAATGAATTCAGATTCCGTTGTTCGGCAAGGAAGTCTTAGGGAATCACCCTTATGTCCCGCTTTCTGACAAAATTAAGCAAGACTGAGTGGTAAGAGAGATCACGGTCTGGTTAACTCTCTACTTTTTAGGGAATCACCCCTAAATTACTCAGCTTTGCGTGGAAAGTTAAACTTTCCTATTCATTCAACTCTTCTCCGTGTAGTTCCAATTACTCCCACTCGGCCTGAGATACTCAGGTGGTTCTACAAGAGTTTAAACAGAACTGGAGTATCAAACTCCATTCACAGGGTTATGGCTTTTAAACCAACCTCTATGATCAGGATCCTACACAGCCCACGAAGGACTATAGGTCATCAAGCTACCCTATAGACCGTAAGGTCCTGCAATGGGTAATGGACAAACCATACTCCCACTGCGTTCGGGGTGGATTGATATACTGATCTAGTAGTTTTTATTAGTGTTATCACCAACTGCCAGTGTTGGATATGGACTGAACAAATCAGTTAGTAACATATTGAGTACAAATACTTCAAGATCTAAGGTTGTTATTTATAGACTCTATCAGACCGAGTTTGACAGTATAACCGTCATTCTCTGATTTTACGAGTTTTATAACCAACCTTTTACTCAATGCATTAAGATATTTCACGACCTGAACGTGTATGCAAAATTTCCAGTCCTACCTTCAAGCACTAAATGCTAAATGTCTATATTTACGGAAGTGGGGTGAACCGAATTCACTCCTTATCCACAAATGCGTAGGCATCTTTTAGGTAGACTTCTCGGTTTTTCATTACAACATAAACCGTTATTTTGTTACCAATATCTTAAATGAGTTCAGCAGTGTATCGTAGCACATCAATAACTATGTAAGGAAAATTTGTGGTGTATCCCTTAGTGAAAACATTCCACTAGGAGGCAGGCCGAGCATCAGTCCCGAAGACTACACAATAACCTATTTCTGAGTATGGAATACTCTATCTCTGGTGAAATCAGAGATTTCCTCCAAATATTTTGGATAAACTTATCGGAGTCTCGAATAGTTGTCAGACAATATGTCACCACTCAGAAGCTCCCACTAGCTCGTATCTTT
Source organism: Gentiana macrophylla (assembly GCA_026214975.1). Taxonomy (NCBI): domain Eukaryota; kingdom Viridiplantae; phylum Streptophyta; class Magnoliopsida; order Gentianales; family Gentianaceae; genus Gentiana; species Gentiana macrophylla. Next base: position 80,551,733 of record CM047809.1, on the reverse strand, counting down.
CATATGACCCCGAAGGTCGATATGAACAAGCTATGTAACTTCTTTAAATCTATTACCATTTCCCGATTGAAAGGAAACTTAGGTATTGTTCCTTTGAGACAGGGTTCCTTTGACTGGGAAGTAGGAATCACCCTAAGCCAGTCTTCAGATCTTGTCTTTATGGGACATACACTAATTAATAGAAAGAAGCGTTTATCTAAATACGGAAACCATTTGCGTTTATATTGTTTAAGATGTGTTACATATACCTATTCAGCATTTCTTAGTGGTTCTGACTTTATCAAACAAAAGTCCGAGTCTTGGGTTCGTGCTATGAATGTTATATTCATCGTAAATAAGACAAACAAATTATCCTTCGTTCCAACGAATCCGAAAACAGAAAATGAATTTTCTGTGATACTCAAGAATTGAATCCGAGATTCATTTCCTTATATCACTCCCACTAGTCTATCTGAAATAACTGCCCGTTGTATATTTTATTTATCGTTTAATGCAAAGCTACCTAGTTCTTCCAAAGAACTTTAGCTTTGGAGAAAATTGCTAAGGATGCATTGGTCAGTGATCCGAAATCACTTTCCTTATCCTCTAATTTCCAATTAATTTTTCGGTTTAGCCTTAAAACTACTTAGTTTAGATGACTAACACATATAAACATTCTTTCCCATTCTCGACTTTCCTTAGATGGAAACAATCTTGAACTAGCAGTTCGTTTGAGTAAACACTACTCTTGAACTGTGGGATGTTCAGTGTTACTTGCTTGGACTATCGATTTTTCTAATCGTCAAATCAGAAGACCAAAGCTCCCACCAGTTTATCGGTTCCAAATACCGTTTAACTAGCAATACTTTGTATTTATGATTTTTCAAAGATTAGAACATCACCTAGAACTAAGCACCCACTAGTTTATCAGTTCCAAATACTGTCTAACTAGCAATGTTGTGTTCATGATGTTTTAAAGATTATAAAATCTCCAGAACTAAGCTCCCACTAGTTTATCAGTTCTAAATACTGTCTAACTAGCAACGCTTTATTCTTGTTTTTCCAATGAATGGAGAAACTCATGTGCAGTCGATTACACATTTCTAATGATTCAGAAAAACAACAAATCATAAGACTAAGGCTCCCACTAGTTTATCGGTTCCAAATACCGTCTAACTAGCAACGCCTTATGTTTATGATTTTCCAATTTTTCAATTTAGAAATTTGTTGTGTAATTACACTTTTAAAATTCATTAAATGAATTTGTCTGATAGTCCTATATAATCTTTTGTAAATTAAGTATGGTCGTCTCTCGTTCAACACGAGTGACATCCGTGACATACCTATATATACTATGTCACTTAAGTTTTTAAAGGCTCAAGGGAAAAATCTCTTCCGAAAAATTAACTGCATTTGTTGATAATTACAACGTACTTGTTACTCTCCACATTTTTAATGAATTCCTATTACTAACAGTTTAGTAGCCTAGAGATTTAGCTGTAAATAAAATGACAGAAAATAAATTCACAAGTAAATTTTCACTACTAGATTTTTATTTTAGGAATAATAAACTTGTTTAAAGTCTATCCTACCATTCCAGGGATTTAATCTCACACCTCAGTGCCGCCGCAGGGTCAGTCAAAGAGGTGACGATTAAACTGAGACAATCTCTCTCAATGATATATTAAGCTTCGAGAATCGAACATCTCATGGGAATCAGACATCCCGGGCCTTACTTCATTGATTACCTTCCTTTTCTAGCCTAGATATTTCGAAAATATCCATAAAGAGTGTGACCTACTATATCAGATCTCAAAGTACGCCCCGAGTATGCCGCCGCAGGGTCGGTCAGTGACTCAACGAGTACCCGAAATCCTATTCTTTTAGAAACCAAGCCTTGAATTTTGATAGGGGTGAACACCACCCCGCAGGGGGCCGGAATCAAAGCGGCTCGAGGCGTCACCCTTCTCTCACGTGCTTGCATCTATAGTAGAGGCCGTGGGGTCGGCTGTCACCTTCCCCGCTCCCACTCAATATTTTGAAAAAGTGGTGGGTTTACTAATTACGGTTTCGGTCTTGACAATAAGAAACAATAAATCAAAGTACTCCGAACAGGGTCGGTTATGTAGGCAAGCCTACGCCGTCATATACGTTGGAACATATGTGACAGTTCAGGCTAATCCGGCAAGAGAAGCCCCGTTTAGCCCGAAGGCTTATCGGCTATGCTAAGTCTTGTCGAACCAGGGGAGTCGATTGAGCCGAAGCTCGGTTGAACTCGCCCAACCATGGTTAGACCATTTCCGAACCCATGTACAATGATTTTCCAATTTCTAAATTATCAACCGAAGCGTAATCTCGTTTCTGTTTAAGGTAGGTTCACCGAAAACTCAACGATTTATCTAAGTGGGATTCACCGAGAATCCATCACTAAAATCGTAACGATTGACAAAACCCGGTTCCTTGGTTTTTATAATTAGTTACTTATTTATTAACTACCACATATTAATTAAATAAGCCTTTAAACTAATTATACGAGTTATACATGCCTAATTTATTCGAAATAAACTAGCTACATGTATGCATTGGAGTGGAATCATGATATGATGCATATCATGGTAATTTTCCGGTTATATCATACAATTTTCGATCATAAACGAAAAAATAACGGAAAAAATTAAACACATGGATGGATCGTTGGTACCCCCGTATCTAACCTATTAAAAAAAAATAAACAAACCCTAACTAGGGTTTACAATTTTCTGATCTGCTGCTGCTGCATTTTATCGATGATCGGACATCTAAACGAACTTTGATCGTCACGAAACTTTACGGAACTGTTCTTCACTCCTCCTAATTCAATCAGAACGGTTGGATCTTCGTTTCAACGGTCCAATTTTCTCCAGAAATCCGCCGATCTAACTGCTGCATCTGTTTATAACTGCGGCGCAACAGTGTCTTCCCGGGAACAATCGGGCATTGAGACAAATCCCGATCGACCTGAAATTTTTAGGGCTTGTTCATAACTCCATGGTAGTCGATCTGAACGGTCGGATCTTAGTTTCAATGGTCCAATATCTTCCAGAAATTCGACAAACTCACAGCTAGGGTTTTAATGCCTGCTGTGCTTTTCTGTTACAGCAGCAACTTTATAGAAGCGATCGGACATCGAGATCGAATCCGATCGTCACGAAATTTTGAGGGCATGTTCTTCAACTTTTATTCTTCATTCGGACCGGAGAGATTGTCGTTTCAACGGGTCAAACTCCGGGAATAAATAAAAAACGGAACAGCAGCAAAACAGATCTACTTCCAGGAAATTAAAATTACAAAATTTCTTATACTCATATAAACGAATTTATATGAGTTTACAATAGATCTAATGAGTAAACAGTACCAACCCCAATCCATCTCTTCAACCACAACAATCACAAGGCATACAACATGATATTTTCGATTCAAAAAAAAGAAAATAAAGCAATCTACACATGCTATTCCACTCCTTAGATCTAAAATTCATATACTTTGATTTATAGATCAAAGGCTCCGATACCACTTGTAGGATGTAATATCGCCGGATAGATCATAGATCCACCCGATTACGCAGCGGAAAGTACAAGATCTAGATCTCAACCAAAATACATAAATAAATAGATCTAAACCTACGAGGGGGTTTAGATTGCTTACCGGTTTATTGTGAATAAACGTCTAGAACAATCCGAGATCCAAGATCCAATAATTGAGAAGTCACCGTCTTCCGGCGTGTATCTCCAAGCAACACCAAGTGGATGGTGATTCAAGCCGCTTGACCTCCTCGATATGCTACCTTAGAAAAATCCGAAATTTTTCTAAAACTCAAACCCAAGTACTTAGGCCGAAAATTCTAAGCCTAATACTTCTTCTAAGTCGAAAATTGTGTGTGTCAAAAGACTTGGGAGAACTCTATTTATATAGGAGAGCAATCCTTGTCCTCCAAAGATTTAATAATTAATACAAAATCAATTATAATAATCCTTATTAAATAAAAGATACTCCTAGAATAATCTAGAATAAATCTAGATTATTTAAGGATCAATCTAATATTTTTTCCTTAATTAATTATTCAACAAATAAATAATTAAATACTTTTACTATGATTATCCAAGAAAACAAATTTCTTGATAACCAAAGTAACACACGCCACTTTTATATTTGACCAAATAGGTCAAAAAGTCAACACACCAATTTGCCGAAGTTCACTTAAAATGTCTTTTCAGTATTTAATTATTTAGTCCAACTAAACAATTAATCCACATATCGCTTAAATAGTCCAATCCAACTATTTAATTATAATTGAAGTGAAACGACGAGAAAACCTATATGCTATATTAGGAGCCACGTCGGGGGGCCAATGGACCCATATTCGATAAATTACAATAAATTAAACAAAATTATTAAATCGGACCGAACAATAATATTTAATCTATTAATTCCGGATTACACCACCATAAACCCGAAACTGAACTCTGCCGAATATAGATAACTTACACTCAACCATGAGTTGATAAGCGTCCACTAATATAATCATTACATACGGATAAATCCTCCATAGACTGTTCATTTCGAGTCGGGATATTTCCGTAAACCCTTCTCGAAACATATTATCCTTATTTACCATTAACCCCCTAGTGATCAATTAGTTCACATACCAGACTAGTAGCTAATTAGTCTAACATGACTCCCGGGATCGATCATTTTCTTAGGGCTAACAAATAAGGAAACGAGAAGTGTTGGACCACATACTACGAAGTGATCCTTACTAACACATCAAACTCAACCCTAGTCTAAGCAGTTGTCTGTGATCACCTCAGGATTGAGATTAATCCATATATGATCATCTTGTGATTCAATAAGACTTCTCGATCACGGAATTATATCGAGAACTCAAATCAAATCGGTCCAGCCCTATATGATTATCATCATATATAAATGCCCTACTAGGTACCCTATTACCGACAGTCCGGATAAGACGGTCACACCATAAAGTGTTCTGGGCGCATTATTAGCATATTAATCATGAGACCCGTACTCAGATTAATCAACGCTACGGACTAAGTTAATTTTAAGTACATCTCACTAACTCAATCCTCTTGTGTATAGCCATACACTGAGCTATGTGATTACATAAACGAGGTACTTAGGGTTTTCAGTAGTGTCTTAATTATAAACATACATGCATATAGTAAGATGAATTATTAATTCTGTCCTAAAACAATTATATAATTGTCTTTCGGGCACTACATATAACAAGAAGGACAATGACTCTGATAACAGAATCGGACTTTATAGAATTTTAAAGGAATAATAAGATATTGATGTTGCGCTGAACACCAGATTTGCGGTAACAGTGTTTATCTTGAAGATAAAAGGCTGAAATGTATGATTTCGACGGTGAGGGTACGGTTGTGTTTTAGAACAGTGGTGGCGATTTAAGTGTTTATGATGAACAAGTTAATTAGTCGACAAATTGGCAGAGTTTCTGCTTGTATTATATTAATAGCTTGAAGCTTTTTAGACTAAGTCCCCTTCTTATTACAATGTGATCCCATATTTATAGGCTAAAAAGTAAGTCGGTCTACTGTTCATCGATAAGACAACTGAGAGTACATAGCTAAGTTAACTCTGCATGCAATACAAGTGTCTTAGCCAGCTGTCACGTTTGGCCAGCTGTTTTGTCTAGCTGGATTGATAAGGATAGCGGGCAGCGATCAGCACTCAGCGACCTTCAACAAATATGACGAGTAGCGGACTCATTTGTGTCTTGTCTTGAATTAAGCTTGATTATATGGGTGGAAATCACATGAAGAAGGCGGATCCGACATAGAACTAGCGGACACGATCCGGCTTTTGTTGGCGGACAAGAGAAGGTTGTGGCGGCGGCGCCGAAAAAGCTTGGTGGCGGCGACGGTGAGGGGTATGAGCCCATTATCGTGTTGATGGGCCAAGATTGTAGGCCCAATATGGAGGAATAGGGCCCCATTCCAATCCGGGTACATCAATGGCCCCCTACTCTGTGCCTGGCGTGTCCGCCAAGGCGGAGAGTAGAACTTGAAGAAGGGATTTAGGTGAAGCTCCTTTGTAGTCGCTCGTGACAGAGGCTTGTCGATATTGCTTCATCGGACTTGAACTAGTGTTGGTGAAAACCACTAGCTATGTGCTGTGCATTTGTAGCGAACAGGCTTGATCGCCGACAACGCTCTGTCGGGCTTATTTAAGTGATCAATGCTCTATCAAAGATGCTTCGTCAGGATAAGCCAAGCGGGCATTGATTGGTGATAGTCGCTTGAAATAATGTTCAGAGATGGTAATACGCCAAGGTTGCGTATTTTGCGGTTAGGTTGGTGGTCGTTAGGAGAGGTTTGAGCGGTTGGTATATACAAACGGATGTATCGGTACACGAAACGTCACATCAGTCACGTGCTCTGACACGGCGGTTGGAGCTGAACCGTCCCTAGCTCTGATTGGCGGAGAAAAAATCGGTAACCGTTCCTGCCATCATGACGTTTGAATTTTGAATCCCAAGCGTCGTTCCCCCTCAATTCTCCCTCTATAAATAGAGGAGTTACCCTCAACTCCTCCACTTTTCCCCCTTCTTCTTTCTGATAAATTTCTCCGGCGATTTAAGCAAGGAAATTCCGGCTATTGCAAGCAGGTTCCGGCGAGTGCTCGTTTCAGTCAAAGCTCAACACTTTACCATCTTCATTATCAATCAGGTGCGAAATTTTACTCTTTTATTGTTTGTTGATTTGATTATGCTGTTTATTCCTCCCATTCTTCTCAAAAAATGGGTGAATACTGTGATTCTTGCCTCTGCAATTTTACCTCTTCCCTCTGATGAATGCCATGAGCCCAGTCTGTCCTTTGCGATTTTGTGCCTCTTTTCCTAAAAATACCCCTAGTGCATGTATGTTTTGATTGCTAGTGTTTTGTCTCCGTATATGTTTTTTGGTTTTGAATTTGAATGGGTATTTTAGGGTTTGAATTTAGGGTTTTCTGGGCATTTGGGGGTTTTCTGGGCATTTGGGGGTTTTTATATTTGCTTAAGGAAGGTGGAAAGGGCGAGGTGTCGGGGTGTGAAAGTTTTCACCTCGACCCGATTTCCATATCCGGGTGACAAACTGATCCACCTTGCCCTTTTTCTTTCTTTTTCAGAATGTCGTCGAAATATACTCGATCCGGATGAAGAGGTCGGGGCATTGCGGGCTATGGGTCGGAGGAGGTTAGTATGGAGGACGCTTCCTCTAGCGACGCTGAAGAGGAGATTGAAGAAAATCCGAATCCAGCATCCATTAGTATAGAATACGACCCTGAAGTCTCCGTTATTGGTGAGGGCGCTGCTGGGGGCGAGGTCGAAGACGACGCCCAAATGTCGTTAAGCGGTCTGCTTACCAGGATGGAGAAAGCCCTACACACTGGAGCCGCAAAACGTAGCGGCAAGGTCAGGAAAGCCGTGGAAACTGCTGGGGGGACGGAGAAGCATAAAAAATCTCCAAAGGTTGTGGTGTCCAAGAGAAAAGCCGTAACCGTTGATGAGCCCGCCAAGAAGAAAAGGGCTCCTAAGAAAAGGTCCGCTGCCGTTGAAAATGAACTCGCAGAGCAAAAGCGAGCAGACAGCGATCTTATATCTCGATGGAAAGAGTTCAAAGATCGAGAAGATTATACCTTGGCGTTGGGGGCGTACGATATTTCAGTGGACTATCGTTTCGCCAGTATGGGTGCGACCAATGTGTCGTGGGTTTGTGGCCGAGAGCAACAAGACTATCTGTGGCTACATTATGACCACTTCGCGGCCGGGCTCAGACCTCCCTTCGATCCATTCTTTGTTAACTTCATGGAGGAGTTGCAGGTGATGCCCTGTGATCTTAGCCTGGGGGTTGCCTGCGTGGTTATGTCTTTTATCATAATCAGTAGGTTGAGCGGACGCGAACCGTCGATGCCGGTGCTCTTATACTTTTATAGTTTTTCCCGGAAAGGTGAGGCCGGTCAGATCCAGCCGCGTAGTCGATCAAGCCATGGGAGGCCCCGTTTATTATTCGATCTTCCGGACAAAGTAGCGGACTGGGACAAGAGGTGTATGAAGGTTGAGTCCCGGGTAGGATGGCCGTTCGAGAAGCTACCAGTGAATTCGGTTAAAACCGAACACTTGGTAAAAATAAATACCCAATTTGATGATGATACCTTTATATCTGAGCTGAAAGATGATCTGGGTTATACCCGCAAAGGTGAACCCCAAGCCCGAGCATTTAACTGGAGGTTGTTGCTAGATGTTGGCCAGCCCTATCTCAGACAGGCCGGACTTTCTGGAGCCGGTATCGGCGATCCTCTGGTTGTAGTCGACTCGTTGCCGACTCATCCTGATTGGTATGGCGAGTGTCACCATGGCAGGTTCATGCCTTCTCAATGTGAAATCTGCGGCGGTTATCCTAATATGCGAGCACCGAGTAGGAGTTTTACTTGTATTATTTTTTATTCTTCTCAGAATTTGTTTCTTTTCATAATTTATGGTCGCTAATAAATTTTGTTCCCCGCAGATACCATGGATAAATTAGTTCTACGTAGCCAGCTGTCAAAGAAAAAGACTGTCGGCGAGGTGAAGAGGACTGCTGAGCTGAAGGGGATCAAAACATCCCTTCCCATGGTCGACTTGCAGACGACGGCGGCTGGAGCCTCTGGAGCTAAGGTCGTGAAATCATCCCAGCCGCCCGTAGTAGAGAAAACCGCGGCAAGCAAAGCTATGAAGCAGACCCTTCTGACGAAGCCGCCGGCAGGCGATAAGAAGAAGAGGGCTGCCGTTGAAGAGATTGAGCCCGCGGGAGATGACAGCGGCGTGCAGGAGGTCCCTCCTCCCAAAAAAACCAGAACTGATAAAGGCAAAGATAAAGTTGTTGATCAAGGCAAACCTGTGGCCGATGAGGTAGCATCTGCGGGCACGAAGATAGTGGTGCCCTTTGCTGGAGTTCCTATTGGGCCTAGAGGTTGTCCCGCCGCCTGGTTGGATAAAGAGTTCATGCGGCAACAACCTCTCGACCTGCCCAAGGCGCGCACAATTTCAAGGGGTATTGCTGATGTGCCCCCGCTAAGACATTTCAGATGGGGTATCCCTAATGATATCCAGATGGAGATAGGCCGCGGGATAGCGGATAGAGTGGTGATGGCGGATCAGACTGACCCCCGCCGTGCTTTCCTTGGAAATATCGACGCTTTGTGGGGCTTATATGGCGCCACGGTGAGCATGGTAAACCTCTTTTTCTTGCTTTTGTCTTTTATTCTTTTATTGCCATTTTTTGCAAGTCAATATTGATCCCGCTGTTTTCCTTAGGTTGGCACCGGATTGGCGCAGTTTATCATTGATTACAGGAATACCATTTCTGAAAGTGTTGACGTTAAGAAGGAGCTGGCCGATAACAATAAAGCTCTGGCCGCTGCAAATGAAGTGTCGGCTGGTCTTCGCGGTAGACTAGGCGCGGCTTAGGCAGAGAATGAGATGCTGAGGGCGCAGCTGGCCGAAGCCAAAAAAGCTAACCCTGACCTCGCGGAGCAGAGTAAATCTGTTGATCGGGCCATGAAGGAGATGAAGCTTAAAGTTACCGAGGCTCAAGCTCATTGGGAGGCCGAGCAAGCAGTGTGTGCGGACTTGCGGAAACAATTGAAGGATCTAGGCTCAAGTGTTGAAGGCCAGATCAAGGTCGCTAATGATGATGGCTTTATGATGGGGTATGACCAAGGGTTTTATCATATCGCGAGGTGCGTCCTGGCTCATGACGGTGGTACCCCCGACCTTGATGTCTTAGAGGAATGGATTCTCACCCATCCTTTCTCAGATTATCTATGTTCTAGAGTGTGATCCTGATTGGGTGGCCCCCGCTGTGATTGAAGCTAATCTGAGGGAGCGTGTGCGTTTGGCTACAGAAACGAGAGAGAGAGCCGCTGAAGAGGGTGAGCAAACTGGGGGAGAGGCAGAGCAAAGAGTTGAGCCGACGGTAGAGTCTACTGAGTCTGAGACAAATGCCGATCAGATGCTGCACCATTCTCTCCGTGAAGAGAATGTCAATAATGAAGAGATGCGGCCTGAGAATTCTTAAATTTGTGCTCCCTTTTTGTAAAACATTATTTTGATTTCGCATATGTACAACTCTTTTCCTTTCCGCATTTTTATCCGTACATTTGCTTTTTGTAATAATAATTCCCAAGTTTGTTTTCTGTCCGCTTGATGTATGTTTGTTTTTGCTCGAATTTATTGTCTAACTTGAGTCCGATTATACGGTTATCCGGCCCCCTTGTTTTAGATAAGATTTCAGGTCGAACTTGTGCGGACTCAGTTTTGAGATATGCCCCCCTTTGAATCTTATCTGAAATAATTTACTCGCTGGATGCTCGTGGCCGTTTTAAATTTTCCCAAATATTGCCCCCATTTTAACAAGTCTGAAGTCTGACCGAAGGTTTGTTAAAAAAAAAATTATCCGCGCATACTTATAATAATTTGTATAAAAAGAGAATGTAAAATCGGGCTTTATTAATTTCGACTCATCCCGCTAGATGAGTAAAGATTACAAGCAAAATAAGAAAGCCTAACCACTCATGTTGTAAACGAGAGGATAGCCATAACCCTAACCGATTTATTACATGTAGTACCTTTTGAGGTTGTCCGCATGCCAAGGTCTATTGAGTTCGTAGCCTTGATGATTTCTGAGAACATAAGTCCCTTTTTTGATCTCCCTCGCGACTTGATAAGGGCCTTCCCAATTTGCTGTTAGCTTTCCTTTATTGGGCTCCATACCCGTGGCCTTTCTGTTTCGAAGAACGAAATCCCCGACTTTAAATGAGTGGTCGCGGATCCGCTTGTCGTGTTGTTGTTTAGCGATTTGCTTGTAGTTCGCGAGTCGATGGTATGTTGCTAGTCTTTTTTCCTCCACTAGATCCAAATCGATCTGTCTGTTCAAAAGATTATCCGCTGGGTCATACAAGGCGACCTTGATGTTGGGTAGAGCCATTTCAACTGGAGTCATGGCCTCTGATCCATAAGTAAGAGCAAAAGGAGTTTCTCCTGTGGGTGTTTTGATAGTGGTGCGGAGTGCCCAAAGTATATCGTAACTCATCAACCCACCCTCCTCGCTTTTACTTTGTCGATCCACGCTCTTCTTTAACATTTTGATTATTTGTTTGTTGCCGGCCTCGCCTTGCCGCTTCTCGAGGATAAGCTACGATGATCGCCAGTGTTTGACTTTGAATTCGTCGCAAAGATTTGAGAAGTCCTTCCTAAATTGCGGGCCGTGATCCGATACTACTGCCCGCGGGACGGCAAAACGTGAAAAAATCTGATCGTGTAAGAAATAACCCGCCGCTTTTGCGGTTATCCTGACCATAGGCTTTGCTTCAATCCACTTTGTAAAATAATCCACGGCTACTATGATAACTTTGCATCCGCCTCTTCCTGGTGGAAAAGGTCCGATGAGATCGAGTCCCCACATGTCGAAAGGCTAGGGTGCGACCACAATGCTTTGTTCGACAGATGGTATCCGGGGGATGTCTGCGTGTTTTTGACACTCCGGACATTCTCTTACTAGCTTTTCTGAGTCTTTAAGAATTGTAGGCCAATAATACCCTGCGGTTATAACCTTCTATGCCAAGGAGCGGCTAGCAGGGTGTCCTCCACACACTCCTTGGTGAAGTTCGATAAGGATTGTCTTGCTCTCCTCTTCTCAAACACATCGTAAAAGAGGCCTAGTTGCGGACCTTCTGTAAAGTATTCCGTTGCTTATAATATACCTGGCCGCTCTTTTCTTAAGTGTGCGAGCTTTGTCCGCTCCATCTGGTAATATGCCTGTTTTTATGTAAGCTTGAACTTCATCAATCCAACTTGTAGTTGGTGCTGGTGTGTCAATTTCCATGATTTGTGTTTCCTCAATAGCGGGTACGGCTAGATACTCAATCATTATTGAAGGATCTGCGATTTCTTCTTTGAGTGATAGCTTGGAGAGATAGTCTGCTCGCTCACTGTCCTCTCTTCTAATTCTGATGAACTCGCAATAGTTAAAGTTGCTTTTTAGTCGTCAAACAATCTCACCATACTTCTCGAGAATACCACAGTGCGTGTCGTAATCCCCTGAGATTTGGTTGACGATGAGTTGGGAATCACAAAATACTTCAACATTTTCCACTTTTAACTCTTTGGCTAATTTGAGACCGGCAATTACTGCTTCATACTCGGCTTGATTATTCGTGGCCGGAAATTCGAATCTCAAAGCTTTTTCGATTTCTTCCGTTGTTCCGGGCTCCCTCAAGATTACTCCGGCCCCACAACCATTTCGATTAGATGCCCCATCCACATACAAATGCCAACATTGATTGGGCTTATTCCTGGCCGCAGCGGGCTCCTGAGATAATGGCGAATCTGGTTGTGGTGAGCTGAAACTTGTCTCTACAATAAAATCCGGTAATGCTTGACCCTTGATAGCTTTTCTAGGTTGATATTGTATGTCGAATTCAGTAATTTCAATAGCCCATCTGAGAAGTCGACCCGAGAGATCCGGCTTGTGCAATATTTGACGCATTGGACTATCCGTTAAGACAATTATTGTATGCGAAGTAAAGTAAGCCCTGAGTTTGCGGGCAGCAATGACAAGCGAGTAGGCTAATTTTTCAATATTAAAATAGCGACTCTCCACCGGACTGAGAGCCTTGCTTACATAATAGACGGGATTTTGGAGGGTTCCGGCCTCCTTGATAAGAACGGCGGCAACAGCCGGTCCAAGCCGCCAAGTACAAAAACAAAATGTCTCCCTCTGCTGTGGCTAACCAAAAGAGGTGGTTTCTAAATATTCCTTCGAGCTTGGAACGCTCATGCGAACACTCTGCGCTCCATGAGAAAGTTTTGTCGCCTCTGAGAATCTTGAAGAAAGGAAGACACTTCTCCGCTGACTTTGATATGAACCGACCTAACGCGATGATGCGGCCGTTAAGCCTCTGAACCTCTTTGATAGTTGTAGGTTCTTGCATGTCGATTAGGGACTGAATCTTTTCTGGATTAGCCTCGATGCCACGACGACTAACCATGAACCCCAGAAATTTGCCTGCCTGAACACCAAAAGTACATGTGGCTGGATTGAGTTTCATTGAGTGTTTTCGAACGTTGTCGAAAGTTTCTTGAAGGTCAACGGCGTGACCGCTCCCAGCGGACTTGACAACCATATCATCAATGTAAGCTTCCATATTTCTTCCTATCTGCGAGCTGAAGACCTTGTTAACCATTCGTTGATAAGTCGACCCCGCATTATTTAGCCCGAATGGCATCATCTCATAATAATATAACCCTCCAGCGGCTCTGAAAGCCGTTTTCTCCTTGTCGGACTCAGCCATTCGTACTTGATGATACCCAGAATATGCATCCAAGAAACTTAAAACTTCAAAGCCAGAGATAGAGTCTACTAACCGATCAATTCGTGGAAGCTGATAAGGATCTTTGGGGCAAGATTTATTGATATCCGTGAAGTCGACGCACATTCTCCACTTGCCATTGTGCTTTTTTACCATAACCACATTTGCTAGCCAAGTTGGGTAGGCGAGCTCTTTTATTATCCCCGCTTGTAAGAGCTTTTCAACCTCGACTTTTATCGCCGCTTCTTTTTCAGCTGAAAACTGGCGTGCTCGTTGTTGTATCGGCTTGAAGGTAGAGTCGACGTTAAGACGATGGAGGGCGACGTCTGCCTCGACCCCTCTCATGTCCGTGACTTCCCAAGCAAAAGCGCTCAAATTATTTTTGAGTAATTTTACCAACTTTTCTCTTTCACAAGAACTCAGCCGAGCTCCAATTTTAACTTTCTGATCAGGATATTCATCGTTGATGATCACCTCTATTAACTCATCCTCTGCTGTAAAATCAGGTTCATCTCTGACTTGCAATGTTTCGCATTCCACTTTAACTGGCGCCTGTTCGACAGCGACCCTGATCATGTCAATGTTTTCCATGTGCGGGGGTTGCTCGATTCGTGCTTTCTTGTTCCCTATTCTCATCTCGTGTATGTACGTTAGGACAACTGCAGGCTCGCTGATCGACGTTCCGATCCTGTCCCCAACATAAAACTTAGCCCTCTGATGCGGAATGGAAGTTACCATTTGAAATTGTTTCAGAGCGGGTGTCCCAATTATCATGTTATAATTGGAGTGAAGATCAACTACTAAAAACATCACCTTTTCTGTGCGAAATGGCACATAATCTCCCATCTGTACATCCAAGTCGATGGCCCCCTTGACTTGTATTTTGTGGTTTGTAAATCCCTCAAGGGTACCATTGTGCGGCCTCAAATTGGAATCGCTAAACCCCAATTCTTTAAAGCAGTTGTAGTACAAAATGTCGCGGCAAGCTCCTGTATCTACCATTACCCTGTTGACACATGCCCGATTGACGACCACTGAAATGCATAAGCACATGTCCTCTGTGTTGACCGAAGTCACTAGCTCACTTCGAGTAAAAGCCAGAGGTTGCTCATTTCCTCGCAAAACTATAGGCTTCTCCACATGTTTGTTAATGGAGCCGATGCGATTCTTGATCTGATTGTTGCTGGGAGGAGGCTCAGTTATCATTCTGATGTTCCTGTCGAACTGGCGAGCTTGTTGATTCCTCCTGTCCGGTCCACCACCATCTAGTTTGAGGTGATCATGGTGTCCGCGGGCGAGTAACTTCTCTATGGCTCGTTTAAACTGAATACACTCGTCCGTTGTATGACCTTTATCTCTGTTGTAGCCGCAATATTTGGATGCATCGCGGCGTGTGTCAGGGACCATCGGGTATGGCTCAGGTATTTCATCTTTTATCTCATTCAACATCTGGGTATAAGAAATTCGGAGCGGCGTGAAGTGCTCCTCCTTAAATCTTTCGGGTTTTTTGATTTCCCGATCTGTGTTCCTGTGGGTATCCCTAGGCGGACTACGCTCAGCCCTCTGTTTGCCTTTATTGGACGAAGGCGCTCCTTCGTTTCCCGCTGTGGCAATGTATTTTCTTGTCGAACTCAACATTTCTTGTAAGTTCGCTGGTGGTGACAAAGCAAAGTAAGATTTCAAGTATCCCGGCTTCAGCCCTGTTTCGAAACTGCTCATGACCACGTTGTCTGCTAGACCCCTTGTTAGCTCATACACTTTATAAAATCGTTCGTAATAGCTGCGGGTACCTTCGTTGTCGTTTTGTCGGACCTCATGTAGGTCGATGTGTGTCTTTTTGGGTCCTCCTACTGATTTGAATTCAGCTATGAATTTGTTGATTAAATCATCCCATGATAAAATCGAACCAGGAGGAAGACTGCGGATCCATGACGCTGCTCTATCTTGCATCGATCCCACAAATGCTATACACCAAGCCTCCTCGCTAGATGTACACAAACTGATTCTGCTTTGAAAAGCGGATAGCCAATCCAGAGGATCCGTTGCTCCATGGTAGTTAATAAAATTGGGGTAATGAGTTCCCCCTCTTGGAGCCGCCTTCAAAGATATCGAGATGAAGCACACTTGTTCCCATGTCGGGACCACTTTAACTCCTTTCGTGCTTTTTTGTAGCTCCTCAATCTGTTTCTTCATTATTCCCATTTCCTCTTGATTCGGGGGAATTGGCGGGAACGTGATATGTCCTTCCAGATCTTGCGAGTCCCCATGTCCTTCGGTGCGAGTACGGACCTGTCGAGGATTCCTAGGTCATCCGGAGGCTGCACCGCGATCGTCGACCACGGGCCCCAGCCGACCAAGTGCTGATTTTCTATTTTCTCTTGGTTGGGAGGTTGCATGGCTGCTTCCTTCTAACTCTCGAACTCGATTTGGTTGAACTGCTTTTGGAGGAATGAAAGTTGGTTGCAGCTCTGTTTGTGCGGGTTGAGGAGGGTTGAATTTGCGGATAGGTTGGGGTGGTAGTCCTTCAGCAATTAGCAGTGTATTTCCTACCCGCATCTCCTCTACATACTCCATGTGTGCCTGCAGAGCTATCTTGTATGTATCTTGCTGTGGGGACGCTCCCCCTGCTGAAACAGCCTCTAGCTCGTTATTTAGGTTAGATGTCCCAGCGATCCCCTTTCCTTAGTTTTTCCTAACTGCCTCCTCATGTATTTCGCGGGCTTTACCTCTTTCCCGTATGTATGCTCGCATGTCGGTTGTGAGGCGGGGGTTGACATCCGCCCCATCCGACATAACCTTCGGCTAGCCTCTCCACGCAGCGCTGCTCGCTCCCACGTGTCGGGCGTTGATTGGTTGGTTTAGTCGGTGTTCTTTGGGTTCAAGTTTTTCCGCCACCATAACTTACGATTTTTGTGGGTATTTTTACGGTGCTTTGCGGCTAAATGACCAAGCTTTCCTTACTTGAAGATCTGAAACCGATAAAAAGGGCGTATAAACCGACCTGGATATTTTAAGGATGGACTCAAGTGTGAGTATGCGATGAAGTAGGTGATTTCTGGGCTGTTGAGATGAGGAGAGCAACGGTTTCTGGGCTGTATTATCCCAAAAGATCAAGAGCTTTAGTGACCGATAGACTGGTGATGATGATAATCCTCGCTTGAGACACCGTGAAATCGTCCTTGTGGTGGAGTGAGTGATCTCCAAAAGCTGAATGATAATGAAAAGTTTCCCGGTAACGGAGCCAACTGATGTTGCGCTGAACACCATATTTGCGGTAACAGTGTTTATCTTGAAGATAAAAGGCTGAAATGTATGATTTCGACGGTGAGGGTACGGTTGTGTTTTAGAACAGTGGTGGCGATTTAAGTGTTTATGATGAACAAGTTAATTAGTCGACAAATTGGCAGAGTTTCTGCTTGTATTATATTAATAGCTTGAAGCTTTTTAGATTAAGTCCCCTTCTTATTACAATGTGATCCCATATTTATAGGCTAAAAAGTAAGTCGGTCTACTGTTCATCGATAAGACAACTGAGAGTACATAGCTAAGTTAACTCTGCATGCAATACAAGTGTCTTAGCCAGCTGTCACGTTTGGCCAGCTGTTTTGTCTAGCTGGATTGATAAGGATAGCGGGCAGCGATCAGCACTCAGCGACCTTCAACAAATATGACGAGTAGCGGACTCATTTGTGTCTTGTCTTGAATTAAGCTTGATTATATGGGTGGAAATCACATGAAGAAGGCGGATCCGACATAGAACTAGCGGACACGATCCGGCTTTTTGTTGGCGGACAAGAGAAGGTTGTGGCAGCGGCCAGAAGAAGCTTGGTGGCAGCGACCAGTGAGGGTATGAGCCCATTATCTGTGTTGATGGGCCAAGATTGTAGGCCCAATATGGAGGAATAGGGCCCCATTCCAATCCGGGTACATCAGATATGAAAAGACAAAATTGTTTTATCTATTTGTACACGTGGCAGCTATCCGACGGTCTGTTCTAATATAGAATACTTTACGGCAAAATTACCCCAAAAAGCATGCACCGACACAAAATTCAATGTTAGAATTCATTGTTGGTTCAGTGAATGCTAATACATCAAAATTAGGGCTAAGGATATCTACTAATCCCTTGAGGATTCATTTGTTAATACTAATTGTTTGTTCAATATTACTAACAAGGAATAATGATATTCACTTATCCTTCAAGGAGTTCACTATGAAAATTCAATGTTGTTTCATGAATTCACTTATGCTTTGAGAAATTGATTGTTGTTTCACGAATTCACTTATCTTGTGAGGAATTCGTTGTTGTTTCTCGTAAATTCATTGTTGTTGTTTAAGGTAAAAAAAAAGCTGGAGGTTGAGCATGATGACTTAGTATTACTGTTGTTTGCTTTTGTGGGGAATTTGTATTGGGGTTTTTTTTTCGAAACGAAAATATTTCATTGAAAGAAAAATAAAAGTTACATCCGGACAACCCCTACTACTGGACAGAACTAAAAAGCTGAAACGAAACGAAAAGGACGTTGAGGAAGGCCCTCTAAGACCAAATTTTGTCTCACAATGGAGAACTTGATTTGGTAAGCAAGTCAAATGGAAAACATCTGTAACACGAAAGATACTAAACCAGTAGTAATTGAAGTAGCCAGCGCATTCCGTTTACACCCGGAAACACCAAATAAAATATGACGGAAGTTCAATATATATACATTTAGGTAAAAATAGTATTTTTATTTTTAATTCTTACATTCATAACCTCGTTAAAATACTTAGTAGGACAAGCAATTTGACACTCGAGCCGTGATATATTGTCATGAGGCCGAGATATTATTTATTGAGCACGGACTAAAATAATACATTTTTCACTCGGCCGGACTAAAAAGTCTCGTCCTGCATATATATCTCCTATTTTTTTCATTTTTCTTTTTTCTTTTTTAAGAACAGATCATCGATTCATTTATGTCATGCCAAAAAAAAAATCTCATGTTCAACGTCCTCGTCTACGATTGAAAAAAATAAATAAAACATCGTTATCTGCAAAAACACATATCTCCTCCGATCAGTGGCTGAATCAGGAATTTATTATGGGGTGGTCTTGGTTATTATGGGGTGGTCTTGGTTATCAGTTTGGTCTTTATTATGAGGTACTACAAACATATTCTCACTAGTTTTTTTTTTTTTGTGGGCTTGAGACCACCCCACCTAAGCCTTAGTTCCGCCCCTGCCTCCGACGAATTCTTTTTCCTCCACCCAACCAAACCGCCAGCGTCATCTTCTTCCACCATCCCTTTTCTTCCTCCCTACCACCATTGTTATGGCTTCCTTGATGTAAAAGAAGTAATAGAAATCATTTTTAGGAGAATCACGAATGTTGACAAATATTCATTCAGATGCTAAAGGTGCAGCTACGTATACTATTAAGACCAGATTCGGAAAATTACGATTTTTCGGTTGTATTCATATGCAGAGATTTTCGTGACTATACCCCACCCCAACCTCTCAATATATGGTGATATAGCCCATCAGGTCGATATATAGATGAAACTTTCACAGAATAAACTTTTCTGTTCTGCGAATGTTGAAACGCCATTGACTGCTACAGCCTACAGGATAAAAAATATAATATATGCGACCTATTTTCATTAGCCTAACTTTCGTCATTTTTTTACGGGACGGGTTAAAAAGTCCCGTCCTTCACAAAGGGAGGAAGAAAAGGGATGGAGGAAAAGATGACATCGGCGGTTTGATAGGGTGGAGGAAGAAGAATTCGCCGGAGGAGAAATGAGTTTAAGCACATTTTTTTTTTTTTTTTTTTTTTTTTTTTTGGGAAAAAACGATTTTTTTATTCAATAAACTCAGGTATCAAACATTTACAAAAGTTCAAGCAGAGGCGAAAAAACAGAACCAAAAATTAATTATTGTTCATCTAGTCCCCACGCTAATCTAATATTTCGAACTATTTCCACCATTTGGCCAATAAAGACGTGAGGCAGTGGATAAGAAGTCTCTTCCCCAAATAGAAAGTCATGAAGGACATGACTCCTCCATGACTTTCTAGCCCAGTGAAAAATTGTATCATTTTTGTCCGTGCTCAGTGAATAATAGCTCGTGACGATGCTGGATATCGTCGAGCGTATAATCACCTTGGAACGATTTCTCAAGAGCTCTTTTAATATGAGGATGATGATTTTGGGGGTGATTTAGACAGAGCTTGAGAGTTGGTTTCTCCCAAGTTGCCTACGTATCCAATGTATCTAATTGGAATCAAGTCTCCGTAGTTCCTTAGGGTCGTTTATATATGGAGGCGTCTCGCCCATTTCTTGTTGGACAAGCATTGGACTCTTAAACCCTAAGGATTATTACGTGTCAATCTTCTATAAGAGATAATTGCGGCCGCATTTAAATTATAAGATCCGTGTCCTATAATCCAGGGATTCCTCCCATCGTTATCCGATTATATAGGCACGTGCTTGAATTGCTCTTATAAGGGAAAGCCCTGACGTCCTGCGTCAGGCTCCACAGATCGTCTCGACCAAGGTTACCCGACCTCCCATCATGACCGAGCCGCTCTGCGGTGGTCAGGTCGGGCAGAACTGAGATCGACCTCCCACATGGGGTAAGGTTTGATTAGCATGGGGCCTCTGGCCCCAATATTATTCTAAGTATTTATTACGAGACCACTCTTTGAGTGACACGTGGCGAGGTCTACTCTGGCCATCATCATAAGCCCCCCAGATCTGACCAGACCCCGTTAAGGTCGGGTAGACCTGACCTAGAAGGGATGCAGCTCTGTCCTTTCACAGATTCAAGGTTGGCCTTGCCACGTGGCTGCGTTGTTGCCATTAGTTAGTTATGACAGGCACACAATGTTGGAATAGCGTCCGAAAGACAATTTATATAATTGTTTTTATAATTGATAAACGACAGATTTATTCTCATCTTATTATTTGCTTCGTGCTTATAAATAATACACTGCTGAAAACCACAAGTCGTATCATATGTAGCCATATAACTTAGTCTCCGTTTGTTTTGGGCGGAGTTTTTTTGAGAGTTTTTTTTACATCACATCACCAATCATTTCTTACAATTCTCCCACCAATCAAATCTTCTACTACAAATAAAAAAATATTAAATCATCTCTCATCATTTCACTTTATCAACTTTATTACTTTTTTTACCATTATTTTATTCATTATTCTACTTTATTTCACCACTCATTTCATAATCTAAACCAATCATTATTCTACTTTATTTTACCCCATCAACTTTCTAATCATTACTTCAATCACTTTATCTAAAAAAACTCCAAAAAAAACTCTCAAAAAAACTCCAACCCAAAACAAACGCAACCTTAGTGTGTGTCACACATGAGGATTAAGTTTATGGTGATACACTTGAAATGTTAGTCCGTGGTGAACTTAATCTGAGTTTCTGATGAGAAATCTTATTAAATCACAAGATGATCATATATGGATTAACTTTAATCCTGAAGTGATTGCATTCTCCTACTTGTTTCAGGATAGGGTTTGATGTGTTCGTTAAGGATCGCTAAGAGGCGCTAAGAGGCGCGGTCCAAATCACTTTCACGTTGGCACTATTCTGGAATGAGTGAGAAGTGTGTGTCTCACAGATATGGAATCCATTCCTTCCTACGGGAAGTAGAAAGACAATCCCCATATTTGTTAATCTTAGAAACTGATCGATCCGCGGAGTTCGTATTGGTTATGAACTAATTGATCACTAGTGGGTTAATGGTAAATAAGGATAAGATGTATTGAAGAAGGTTTACGGAAATAATCCCGCTTCATTACGGATAGTCTATGGAGGGTTAGTCTGTATGTAATGATTATATCAATGGACACTTATCGACTCGACGTTTTGAGAATAAGTTATATCTATAATCAATAGAGTTCAGTTTCGGATTTATGGTGGCGTAATTCTGGAATTAATAAGTTGAGTAGAAATATTTTGTTCGATTAATATTTTATTCAATTTATTGTAACTACTGGTTATAGGACCATGGTCTCCGGGTTGGCTCTTAACACACGAGTTTTTTCTCGTTTTATGGAACCTCGAGAATAAATTAAATAGTTGGTCTATTTAATGAATATGCAATATTATTTATTTGGTAAATAATATGTAAAATATAAAAGACATTTTCTATTAAAAAATGATAAATGTGGCGCCATTATATTGTTGATAAATTAGGAGAAGAAATTTTCCTAGATTATGTCACATGTGTAATTAATTAATTATCTATTTGTAGGATAATTAATGGAAAAGAGATAAAGAGATTGATTTTTTGGGAATTATCTCTTATCTTTTGGCAAATATATTTTTCTTATGGGAATAGATAATTGTGGTGTGAAAAAGGATAACTCTCTCTTGACTAGTTATTTTCCTATATAAAGAGAGTTCCTCCCAACACAATTTCACACACATAATTGCGCCACTTATCAAATAAAGGAGAGAAAAATTAGTTTCTTGTTCTAGTCATTAAGAGAAGAAAAACCTAGGGTTTTTCTTGTGCATATTCGAGGAGGTTCTACGGTGAGGTCGCTAGGAGATACAATCCGGAAGACTGCGGCTTCTCCCTTGGTCGATTGCTTCTCTCTCCGGTTGGGTAAATGTTGGAAATAATATCTGTGTTTTGATGATGATTCGTCACGTAATTAGTAAGATCACTTACAACCCCTGATGATGAAGTCATAACTAACTGTTATAGTGCAAAATGAAAGAAGAAGCAAGAAATGGTCTAGAGAAAATGTATAAGTTCTATCTAGAGTCTGAACCTTGTATAGGTTGTTTCAGACCAGCATTGTAATAGATAGGAACTAGGCGAACAACTGAGTCACAGCAAGCAAACTGAGTACACTTATGGAAAACTGAGGGATCAAACTCAGTTATGAGAAAACTGAAGAAGATGAGTTCGCTGAGGGACATGGACTCAGTTGGCTTATCTAGAAGACTGAAGAACCGAGGGACACAGACTCAGTTATCGAAGACTGAAGAACTGAGGTGACAAACTCAGTTAGAAGATGATTAAGTCGTGACTATAAGTCAGGATTCAGGCAAGTTTGTGGTGACCTGAAACTGAACTATAGATCATGTAAAACTGAATAATCTTAAGGACAAAGATTATCAGTTACCAGAAAAAGAAGAAACTGAATGGTGTACTCTGACTCAGTCAATTAAAGTCGGATGTCAAATATATGAGATACTCAGTTTTGAAGAGTAGAAAACTGAGTTAAGGCCTTGTTAAATTTAAATTAACATTACGACAAAAGGTCGTACAGATGAACGTTGGCTAAACGACAAATGTAACGGCTACAAGAGCTAGTGACCGTTTCATCACCCCTATAAATACACAAGGAAAACACTAAAAACAAGGGAGGATCTGAAAAAGGTTTTAATAGTATATATCTAAAGATCCAGACCCAGAAAATCAGATTTCTTATCTAGAAAAGGGGAAGCCAACAGAATTGCCTTGAAGATTGAAAAGAAAGATCCAGTAACCCAGTAAGGGAGAAAGAGGCATCTTAGAGCTGCAACATCATATCCAGAAGAAGCAAACAGCTCACTGAATTAATCTCTTGATTAATTCTAAACCTAACCTTTGTGAAAAAGGGTTGGTTGTGCATAGTTTGAGGAGAGCAACTCCACCTTTCCTCATACGGTTGCAACTTGGTTGCCACAATTAGTTGGTGCGATCTGCGATCTGTTTTGTGTTAGTGGTGAGTGGTGAAGGAGCCATTCCACCTCCGAAAGATCGGTGTGCGAGTGAAGGGAGCAATCTTACCTTTCTTCATTATGTGTAGACAGTGAAACTAGGGTGTCGTGAAGCACTGTCATTAGGCTAGGATTTTGTAACAGTTATCTCAAGATTCTAGTGATACCTCCTACACCACAGGAGAAGGGGAGACGTACAGGATTACACCATCCGGAACTTCCATAAACAAACTCTGTGTTGATTTACTTTATGTTTGTGATATGATTGTTTTACTTATTGCATAATCATCTCATCACTTCACTCAGCAAACATTAGACACTGAGTCAGCACAAAACTGATACATAGGAGGTTTTAGATCCTTACTGACACATCTATTGCACAAAATGCTTAATCTTATCCGCTGCAAGTTAACTCAGTTCTCGAATTAGCAAAACTGAATTAACTAACTCCTTACAAGTTTAAAGGACAGGAACAAAACTGAGCTGAGCATCAGTTTGAGTTTGGGAAAAACTCAATTCCTGGGGTACTTCCAATTTGAGAAATGTTTTTGGTGACAAGTTTATTCACCCCCTCTCTAAACTTGTGTTTGCCTTTCCAATGGACCAACAGTAAATCTACTAACTTTCTTGTAGTTATTGATTAATTATGTGAATTAAAATCGTGGTAAAATCGCATGCGAATTTAATTCGTAGCTTCCGTTGTGCATGATCGAGTGTCTCGATTGGTGCTGTGAATCAGATCTAACGATCCAATTGTGGATCGGATCCGGATTCGGTTTTCTGTATATCCAGCATAAGGTATCAGAGACAGGTTAAAGCGATTTTGCGATCTTGATTGCATAATTAATTAAGAAGGAGTGGAATTGAATATAAATTGCATATTTTAGGAATTTTATTTTATACATGCGTGGTTGAATGATTTGGTTGACGAGATGGATTGGGTTGGTACTTGTTTACCATTAGATCTATTGTAAACCCGTTTTTCCGGGTATAGGATGACATGTAATTTAATTTTTGCAATTTAATTTTCTGTTTTTATTCAATTCGGCCGAAGGCCCCCCTTTTTTAAATAAATTCGTCGAAAACATCAAGAAAAAAGGCGCAGTACAGTGGTAAAG
Organism: Gentiana macrophylla; assembly: GCA_026214975.1. Lineage (NCBI taxonomy): Eukaryota > Viridiplantae > Streptophyta > Magnoliopsida > Gentianales > Gentianaceae > Gentiana > Gentiana macrophylla. The sequence goes on along the minus strand of CM047809.1, from coordinate 80,527,500 downwards.
ACACAGGTTCAATTGTGTGCAGACCCGAGTTTGAATCCCCTTGGCCGTATAAAATTATGATTTTTTTTTTTGTAATTTTTTTCTCCTCGTATTTTTTTATTTTCTGTTCGTACACAAAAAAAAAAGGTAGCGGGGAATCGAACTTGGGTGGTGATGAAGGAAGAAGGAGCTTCAACCAACTCAGCTAGAAGAGTTTTTAAAATTCTTATACAAGTCGGCGGCTACACAATAATTTAGGGTTTATTTGTTTACTTATAGGTTAGATACGGGGGTAGCAACGGTCCATCTCAGTGGTTTACTTTTACGCATATATTATCATGTTTGATAATTTATGTGAGATAACCATGCCATGACATGCATCATATTCATGAATTCCACTCCTAGCATATGCATACATGTAGATAATTAATCGTGATATTAATTAGGCATGTATGAGACGTAATTAATTTAGATTAATTTAGGGAATTCATCAAAACAAACGGAATTTTATCGGGATATAAAATTCACATGATAAAAATAAAATTTATTTTTGGGATCTAAAAATCATTTGTGGATTTTAATTATGTTGTGACTACATAGAAGAATTTTAATAATTGAAAAAATTGGAAAATCCGGAAAAGTTGGACACCAACTGAGCAAAAGGTTTGAAAATTGGTTTGGGCGGTCAACACGGCTTCTGCTCGGCTCGACTTGTCCGTCCAAGTGCGGGGTTAACCACGGGCAGTGGCGGATCCAGGAATAAATTCCAGTGGGGTCAACGTAGTCTAAAACTACATCTTTTATCCAAAAAAAAATTCCAATTGGGGTCACCGGGGTCTAAAACGTTAATTTTTATCGACAAAATGACACTTTTTAACAACAAAACTACATAGTTTTAATACTAAAAAAAATTTAAAATCCAGTGGGGTCACGTGCCCCCCCCCCTGGGGCACGTGGGTCTGCCCCTGGCCACGGGGGTCTGGCAAGGTCAAGCTATCCGGCGAGCTGAGGCTCAATGGGGCATCCTTTGCCCGATTTTCAACATATCACCCGCACACGTGCGACGTTAGCGTCGGGGGTCCGGCAAGGTCAAGCTATCCGGCGAGTTTCGGCTCAATGGGGCAGCCTTAGCCCGATTCATCCAGCAGTCGTATATGAACCAACGAAGAGGACGGGTCGGCTTAGCCAATCCCGACACCGTTCGGTGAACTCGGTTAAAGCTCAGCCAGGGTTTAATACCGATAAGTTGGTGATTGCTTTTCAAGATTTATTGTTTTCAAATTATTGAGATAAAATTCTACGATCCTAAAATTTTATCATGACGATATTAGGACTATAAAATTATTTTAGTGAATTTTAATTGTGTAGTGACTACACAAGAGATTTTCTAAATAATCGATAAATTGGAAAATCATGAATATAGTGTCACTAGTTAGACGGTATTTGGAACCGATAAACTAGTGGGAGCTTTAAATTTCGTGATTTATTGTTTTCAAATTATTGAGAAATTCATAAGTCCTAATATATTAGGATTATAAAATTCTTGGTGAATTTTAATTGTGTACTGTCTACACAAAGAATTTATAAATCCGAGAAATTGGAAAGTCGTGAATAAGTGACACTAGTTAGACGGTATTTGGAACCGATGAACTAATGGGAGGATTAAAAAATTTAAATATTCATGATTTATTGTTTTTCGGATTGTAAAATAATTCCAAAAAAAAAATCCTAATGAGACTACTTATTTTTCAAAATAACGAGTTGGAGCGGGGAAGGTGACAACCGACCCCACGGCCTCTACTGTTGACACAAGCACGTGAGAGAATAGTGACGCCTCGTGCCGCTTTGATTTCGGCCCCCTACGGATGGCCTTCACCGCTATCAAAATTCAAGGCTTGGTCTCCGAAAGGATAGGATTTTGAGTACTCGTCGGGTCACTGACCTACCCTACGGCGGCATACTCGGGGAGTACTTAAAAATCTGAAACAGTAGGTCACACTCACAAGGATATTTTTGGAAATATCTTGGCTGAAAAAGGAAGGTAATCAACAATAAAATGAAAATGTCCGATTCTCAGTTAATTGTTGAGAGAGATTGTCTCAATTTAATCGTCACCTCTTTGACCTACCCTACGGAGGCACTGTAGGTGTGAGATTAAATCCTTGGAATGGTAGGATAAACTGCATGCATGACATCACGTTTATAATTCCTGAAATATATTATTTGTTGTGGTGTATGATTTGATTTATATTTCTATCGTAATTTAATTTTACAACTACATATCATCTCAAGGCATCTAAACTGCTAAACACGATAAATTGACTGATGATGACTTCGTAAAAGTGGAAAAGTAACAAGAACGTTGAACTCAATAATCGAGAATGCAAATTAATTTTTTCGGAAGAGGATGTTCCTCTTGAGCCTACAAACTTAAGTGACATTACTAAGTATGTCACTGCTGTCACTCGTGATGAACGGGAGAAAAATTAAAATTAGTTCAAAGATGACGAGAATGATTTGGTATCAATCTCACTGGACATCCCACAGTTCACGAGTAGTGTCTACTCATATGAACTTCTAGTTCGCGACTATTTCCTTTAAAGAAATCCAAGTATGGGAAAGAATGTCTACAAGCGCAAGTCATCTAAACTAAATAAGTTAAAGGCTAAACCGAAATATTAATAAAAGAAAGTAAAGGATAAGGAAAGTGATTTCGGATCACTAACCTATGAATCTTTAGAGACTTTCTTAACCGAGTAATTTGACTCAGAAGCTAAAGTTCTTTTGTAAGAACACGGTAGCTGGGCATTCATGATGAAGTGTAGACAACGGGCAGTTATTTCAGATAAGATAGTGGGAGTGACATAAGGAAACAAATTTCGGATTTAAATCCTTCAATATCGCAGAAATTTAATTTATGTTTTCAGATTCGTTGGAACAAATGGATTCACATTCAAGCCGATAATATAGTTGCCTTAAAGAAAGTGAATATGACATTTGTATATGATTCTGAAACTCGGACTTTTGTCTGATAAAGTCAGAACCACTAAGTAATTCTGAAAATGTATATGTAACACATCATAAACTATTAACACAAATGGTTTACGTATTTACATAAACGATTCTTCAGCATCTATGAATTAGTGCATATATCCTAAAGATAAGATCTGATGACTGGCTAAGGGTGAATCCTATCTCCCAGTCTAAAGAACACTATCTCAAAGGTAAAATGAATAAGTAACCTTTCAATTAGGAAAAGGTAATAGAGCTGAAGAAGTATCACAACTTGTTCATATTGACCTTCGGGGTCTTAGAAAGGATACAAGCTAGTGGGAGCTTTTGAGTAATAGACATTTTGTCTAATGACTACTCGAAACGCCGATTAATTTATCTAAATATTTGGAGGTATCTCTGATATTACCAGAGAAACGAGTATTCCATGCTCAAGTATAGGCTATGGCACGGTTTTGGCACTGATGCTTGGCCTACCTCCGAGTGAAATGATTTCACTGAAATGATAAACCATAGATTGTCTGGTATAGTTATTGATATGCTACAATACACTGCTTAACTCAATTAAGATATTGGTTACAAAATAACGGTTTACATTATTATTTAATACCGAGAATTCTACCTAGAAGATGCTTATGAATTTGTGGATAAAGAGTGAAGTACATTTACTCCACTTCCGCAAATAGAGGCATTTAGAACTAGTGCTTGAAGGTAGGACTGGAGATTTTACATACACATTCAGATGGCGACTGTTCGTGAAATATCTTAATGCAATGAGTAATGGTTGGTTATGAGATTCTTAAGATTGGATAATGATGGTTACACCGTTACATCCTTTCTAAAAGAATGTTTAAATAACAACCTTGGACCTTGAAGTAAAGACACTCAAGGTGTTAATATCTGATTTAATCAGACCGCATCCAACATTGGTCGTTAGGGATTACACTGATGAATACTACTGAACCAGATCAGAATGTCAATCCACCCAAATGTAGTGGGAGTATGGTTTAACCATTGACCCGCTGTGATTACGTAGACTTTACAGCCAGCTGGGGGTGATTGATAACTTAGGGTCCTCTAGAAGGACTGTATAGATTCTGATAGATAGAGGTTGGTTTAAAGCCATAAACCGGTAAATGGAGTTTTGGTACTCCAGTTCTGTTCACACTTTTGTAGAACCACGTGAGTGTCTCAGGCCCAGAGGGAGAAATTGGATCTACGTGATGAAGAGTTGAATGAATGGGAAAGTTTATTTTTCAAGGCAAAGCCAAGTGGTCTTGGGGTAATTCCCTGAGAAGTAGATAGTTTAATAGGGGTGATGCCCTGAAACTTTCTCACCACTCAGCCTTACTTGACTCTATGGAAAGCAGAAAATTAATAGGGGTGATGCCTTGAAACTTTCTTGCCGTACAATGGAGCTTGAATTCATTTGGAACAAAGGGTTTTTAGCTTAAATCCAATGGCAGTTGACTGTCTATGCTTATATCCATTGGTGGATTAAAGCAAACCTCTAAGTCATTAAAAGTCACATGTTTGAAATGTGTGGGCTTTACCAGAATATTAATGAGTCTTTTGTAGACTAAATAATCAACATTGGTAAAGTAGTAGACTTTAGTGTTTATAAATTATAACACTGCAACAGTTGTAAGCAACATGAGTGTGTTATCTGAAGTCAAGAACTGATGAGCCAAAGCTACTCTGAATTAGAGAAGTGGACTGTATTCTTAGAAATCGATTCGGTCGAATTCATGAAAATAAGTTGTGGCAGTATCCCATTCATCTTATTGGTTAAGATGATGATGCATTTCTTTGCATGCTAGATTCAACGAGAGGTTTTCTACCCTACCCCTCACGGAATAATTCTCTAGATCTTCGGATAAAGAGAGAATGGGACAGATTCTTTTTTGGATAGAGAAAGTCAAATCACTAAAAGTCAATTAAAGTCGAGTCTTGGATTCGAGCAATAGATAGCAGTATAGTACATCCTCAAGTATCTTTAGAGAATGAGGAATCATATGCTTGTGTATTCGGGTGCAAACCTGAGTATTGTTGACTACACTGATTCTGATTATTAGTCAGATTAAGGATGATCGTGAATCGATCTCAGGCTCAGTGTATACTCATTGTGATGGAGCCACAGTCTGGAGCAATCCAGCACTGCCAATTTGACTCTTTTAGTCAAATTTCGAGCAGCTAAAGAGGCAGTGTGGCTTGAGAAGTTCTTTGTTGGATCGGGAAGTGATTCCAAGCCTCGATGAGCCGATACCATTTTACTGTGAAAACAATTGAGAGGTAGCTCATGCAAAGCATCTTCGCAGTCACAAGAGGTCAAAAGCATATTGAAAGTAAGTACCACCTGGTCAAACAGATCGTGCAGACAGGCGACGTTTCGGTCTTAAAGATCACCTCGAGCCGACAACCTAGCTAATCAGTTTACCAAGCCGTGTGGCATCTATTGTCACTGAAAAGTGCTAGGCGGGTATAAAATTGGGAGATATGTCTCATCTGCTTTAGAGCAAGTGGGAGAATGTTATGGATAGAAAGAATAAGGGTGTGGTGCTCTAAAAAACAATCATTGCTTGTCTTTACGGGCAAGTGGGAGATTGTTAGATATAGTGCCCCCGAAAGACAATTGTTGCTTATCCTTATGGGCAAGTGGGAGATTGTTGGAAGTAGCGCCCGAAAGACAATTTATATAATTGTTTTTATAATTGATAAATGACAGACTTATTCTCATCTTATTATTTGCTTCGTGCTTATAAGTAATACACTGCTGAAAACCCCAAGTCGTATCATATGTAGCCATATAATTTAGTGTGTGTCACACATGAGGATTAAGTTTATGGTGATAGACTTGAAATGTTAGTCCGTGGTGAACTTAATCAAAGTCTGGGGTCTATTGATTAAACCTCCATTAATGCGCCCAGAACACTTTATGGTGTGACCGTCTTATCCAGGCCGTCGACATTGGTTGTCTAAGTGGGGCATTTATATATGATGTAGTCGTATAGGACTGGACAGATTTAATCTGAGTTTCTCATATAATTCCGTGATTGAGAAATCTTATTAAATCACAAGATGATCATATATGGATTAACCTTAATCCTGAAGTGATTGCATTCTCCTACTTGTTTCAGGATAGGATTTGATGTGTTCGTGAAGGATCGCTAAGAGGCGCGGTCCGAATAACTTTCACGTTGGCACTATTCTTGAATGAGTGAGAAGTGTGTGTCTCACAGATATGGAATCCATTCCTTCCTGCGGGAAGTAGAAAGACAATCCCCTTATTTGTTAATCTTAGAAACTTATCGATCCGCGGAGTTCGTATTGGTTATGAACTAATTGATCACTTGTGGGTTAATGGTAAATAAGGATAAGATGTATTGAAGAAGGTTTACGGAAATAATCCCGCTTCATTACGGATAGTCTATGGAGGGTTAGTCTGTATGTAATGATTATATCAATGGACACTTATTTGTACTTACCATCCCGCTTCAACCATTTCGGAACAAGTAAGCTATTTGTACTTTGTCTATTTTAATTTCTTTTACGGTTAATGAGTGAGGCAATTATCCTTACTGATAGTTCAATTGAAGCTTTATTTAAATCTGAAACAGAGTCAGAAAATGAAACCTCCCATTCTAGGGTTAATCCTGAGAAACCTGTTCTTCCACCGGCCGGAAACTCTGTTCCCAAACCTTTAATCAATTGCAGGGGATTCGAACACTTGGTTCTAGCCCCTCGATACGGTCCAAACTACACTGGTCCGCCGCGTTCTTCTGGCACCTCAAAATTCGTTCTAAACCTAAAAGGGCACATGGCTCTGAAATCTCAAGCTGCTTGTCATGGTATCGATACCAAGCTGACTAAAAAAGATGTAGCATCCCTCTGTAAGCAGTACAACCTGGAGAATACCCTGTTCAAACCCACAGTTCCTGCTCCTGGTGTCTATGCCTATCGGGCTCCGGCCGGCTGTTGTTCCGTCTACAAGGAGCAGCTCCTCTGCGGCCTAAGGTTTCCCATTTGTGCAGCTGCTCTGGCCGTCTTAGAGCATTATGGGCCGGGTTTGGCCCAGATTGTTACGAACGGCATAAGGGCTATAGTCGGTTTCGCTATTTGGTGCCGGTGATCCTGCATCCCCTTCACTGTTCAGACATTTCAACTCTTCTACCAACGCAAACAAGTTCCGGATTAGGCTAGGTATTATTGTTTTCCCTGATGAGGAGACTCTTATAAAGAGGTCCAGTTTACCGAGAAGGGTGAATCTTCCTACAAGGGATGGAAATCCCGATTCTTCTTTATTTGCCCTGAAGTGGAATCCAACCTGGGTAGATGGAATTCTGGCGACCTGGGAAGCGATCCCCGACCAACAGATGTAGACAAGAAGCTGATAGACGACATTCAGAAAAGTGGCATCTATATCGGTGCGAAGAAATTTTCCTCTCAACTGACTGAATCGGCTCGACTGCCGACTGCTGAGCCTGATCCTTATAGGGAATTAACCAGGAAGAGGAGATTCCTGCTGACGCTCATTTGGAACAGGGCTTAGAGAGGACCGTGAGCACCGACCTGGGTGCTACTCGGTCTCTCGGGAACGTGCTAAGTTCCGAGATGACCGGGATCCTATCTGAGCACCCGGAGGATGACCCGGTTTCCTCTGTTCCAGTCACTCCCATAGAGGTGGAGGATGAGGAGGAAAGAGGAGAGGAGTTCCGGCTTCAGAAAAGGAAGCAAGTGGTGGTTGTGGACACCCCTCGACTGGGTAAATCCAAGAGAAAAAAAACTGTTCCCCGTCCCGTTGAAGAGATCGAGGATGTTGATTCCGAGGAAGATGCACCCGTGGGTCAAGGGCGTCTAGCTGAACTATCCGACCAAGATTTAGCTGTGGTGGTAAGTCATTTTTTGGTGTCTTGACCTTTCAAGTACTTTTATTCTTTATCTAAGCGGTTAAAACTTTTCAGGGAGCCCAAATTGGTCAGGAATTTCTACATAGACTCGTTGAGTCGTCGGCCACCAAAGACGCTCAAAAGAAGAGTATCGAGGAGCTCCAAGCGAGCCGGGAGGGGCACAAGGAGTCTTCCCAGGCTAAGGACGAGGAGATCAGGCCCTAAAGAAGTAGCTCAAGGAGGTCAAGACTCAGTATACAGTGGAACTTCAAGCCGTATTCGATAAGTACACTGCCGAGAACTCTGAGCTGGGGCAGGCTTTGGTTATCGTTCGAGGTGAAAGGGATGCTATGGAAGCCTCTATCCCTGCTCGGGTCAACTAAGCTATACACGTGTATAAGTCTTCTGACCACCTTGCTCGAGCTCTAAAGGCTTTATTGAACCCAGTCATGTAGCATGGCTATACTCATGGGGTTGATGAGGTGAAGGAGCAACGTGCCGAGTTTGTCCTCTCCCAGCTTCCGCATTATAAAAGCATGTACAAGGCGGGTGCAGGCCAGATCTATGACGACCGCCTAAGAGAGTTTAAGGAAGGAGAGGACATCGGGGCCAAGTATGCTAAATGCCGACCTGCCCCTCGAAGTACGGAGCCGACTCCTTCTTCGATGGAGCAAAACCCTGAGGGCCAGAATTGATTGCTCTTTTGTTAAAATACATTTTATTTATCTGAACTTTTGAAAAACTTGTACCTTTTCTAGATGTTAGTGGTGCTCTGCCCACTATACTTTTATTTTTATTTCTTTTTGAAATTGATTTTGGGATTCACCACTGTACTTTTATTTTTATTTCTTTTTGAAATTGATTTTGGGATTCAGCACTTTCCAGGTACCCCATGCATCCCCTCAGTATGGCGTACCTTGCTCAATACAATGGATGGCATACTTGTTTTTTACTTTGTTATGTGCTTGCCTGGGGGCTATAGTCTCGGGCCTGACCTACAACACGAGAAGTTTATGGAATTCAAAATTTCTGAGTATGACCTGCAGTACTCAGTTAAATTTTGGCCTGACCTGCAGACTCGGGAAGTTTGCGAAATTCAAACTTTCTGAGTATGACCTGCAGTACTCAGTTAAATTTTGGCCTGACCTGCAGACTCGGGAAGTTTGTGGAATTCAAACTTACTGAGTATGACCTGCAGTACTCAGTTAAATTTTGGCATGTCCTGCAGACTCGGGAAGTTTGTGGAATTCAAACTTTCTGAGTATGACTTGCAGTATTGGGAAGTTTGAGGAATTCAAACTTTCTGAGTATGACCTGCAGTACTCAGTTAAATTTACTTTCCCCTATAAAGGTGATAACTTAACAATATAATACTTGTAAAAAGAAGAAGAATTTTATTAAAATATGCGCTGATGCTCCGTTACATCATTTATTGAAAATAAAAGACTGAATTGAAAAGTAAAGAAGGAAAGTATGGCACATGTCCTAGACATAAAATTTCCTGAGATTGTTGGCATTCCAACTGCGAGGTATGGTCCTACCTCTTGCATCGGCTAGCTGGTATGAGCCCTTTCCATGAACTTTGACCACCCGGTAGGGGCCTTCCCAGTTCGGGTTGAGCTTGCCCTAAGGACCCTGCCTGCTGATCTCATTCTTTCAAAGCACCAGATCTCCTTCTTTGAAGTAGGAGTGTCTGACTTTTGAGTTGTAATACTGAGATATCCTCTGTTTATATTTAGCCATTCGGATGTATGCCACTTCTCTGGCTTCTTCGAAGTCATCCTCGGCTTGCCTGAGCTCACTGTCTTGGTCTGACTGGGTATGGAGCTCGGTCCTCGGAGAGGGAAGTCCGATTTCTGCGGGGATAACTGCCTCACAACCATAAGCTAAGGAAAAAGGTGTTTCACCGGTTGCTAAGTTGGCGTAGTCCTGTACGTCCAAAGTACGTTGGGTAAGTGTTCAACCCAGTTCTTTCCCTCTTCCTCCAGCCTCTTTTTCAGATCGACCTTGACTTGTCTGTTTGTCTGTTCAACTTGGCCATTAGCCTGTGGGTGGCCGACAGAGGTAAAGTGTTGGATAATACCCAGGTTGGCGCACCATGTTCTGACTGTCCTGTCTTCAAACTGCTTTCCGTTATCCGAGATCAGGATCTTAGGTATTCCATATCTGCACACAATACTTTTCCATAGAAATTTCTGAATGTCCCTGCTCGTGATGGTAGTTAGAGCCTTGGCCTCTACCCATTTAGTGAAATAATCGACTGCCACGACGAGAAACGTCAGATTTCCGGGTGCTCAAGGAAGAGGTCTACCCTCCATTGATAGAAGGGCCAGAGAGAGACTATAGGAACCATTTCTTGCGAGGGTTGATGAGTCAAGTTTTCAAAGACCTGGCACGACTTACACTTCATTACTAGTTCGACTGTATCTGCATGCATGGTGGGCCAGTAGTACCCGAATAATCGACACTTTCTTGCTAGGGTCCGTGCACCGGCATGATTTCCACAGATGCCAGATGGATTTCTCTAAAGAGATAATTTCCTTCTTCCTTTGAGGCGCATCTGAGCCAAGGCGATGTAAAAGATCATCTGTATAGAATTTCATTAAAAAGGGAATACCTGCTTGCCAGAAGCTTAATCTTCCTGGCCTGGGACATATCAGCCAGTAGAATGCCATGTTTGAGATAGGACACTATGGGGTCCATCCATGTAGCTTGTTGACTGACTGGCTGCACTTCACTCAGGACGTAGCTACGTTCAACTAGCTGTTCTACCAGGACTTTTTATTTGAGAAAAAGTTGGAGGCCAGCTTGGAGAGGGCGTCAACTTTCTTATTATGAGATCGAGAGACCTGCTCGATCTGGACTGACTGAAAGTTCTTAAGTAAGGCTTGGTCCACTGCCAAATATTTCTTCATTGGTTCCTCATTCGCTTCATACTCCCCTTTGACATGATTGACCACCAGTTGTGAGTCACTGAATACTTGTAGGTTGGCAGCACTGAGCTTGCTGGCTAGCCGGAGTCCTGTAATCAGAGCTTCATACTCTGCTTCATTATTGGTAGCTTTGAACTGAAAGCGTAGTGCGTAGGGGAACTCTTCTCCTTTTGGACTTATGAGCAGGAGGCCTGCCCCTGCCCCCTCTTTTCAAGCTGCCCCATCCATGTACAGGGTCCAAAGCTAGGTTTGTCTGACTGGGTGACCTTTCTCAATATCCACTGAAATCTCTTCAGCTAAAAAGTCTGCTAAGGCCTGAGCCTTTATAGCGGTTCGGGGTTGGAATTCCAAATCATACTCGGCAAGCTCTATGACCCACTTGGATAGTCTTCTAGAGGTGTCTGGTCGAGTTAATATCTGTCGTAGAGGCTGATCTGTTACCATAGTTATTGGGTGTGCTTGAAAATATGGCCTCAACTTTCTTGAAGCATGTACCAAAGCCAAAGCTAGTTTCTCTGCGTTAGTGTACCTGACTTATGGTCCATGTAAAGCCCTGCTTACATAGAACACTGGTCTCTGAACGCTGTCCTCTTCTTTGATCAGGACCGCGCTGACTGCTTCTTCCACAACTGCTAAGTATATTAACAAAGTTTCTCCTTCCTGAGAAGATGTCAATGTCGGCAACTCGGCTAAGTAAGCCTTAAGATCCTCGAAAGTTTTTTGGCTGTTCTCATTCCACTGGAAAGGACTGGTTTCCTGAGGACCTTGAAGAATGGTAGGGCACGCTGTGCCAATCTGGACAGGAACCTATTCAGGGCAGCCATACGCCCTGTCAGTCTTTGTACTTCTTAGACGTTCCTTGGAGGTGGCATTGACCTTAATGCCATGATCTTGTCGGGGTTTGCTTTGATGCCTTCCTTGGAGATCATGTACCTCAGGAACTTACCCAACCTAACCCTAAAAGTACACTTTTAGGGTTGAGCTTCATCCCGTCTGTCTGAGCACACTGAATACTTCATTGACATCTATCATGTATTGATCAAGGGACCTGCTCTTGATCAAGAGGTCGTCCACATAGACCTCCATACATCTTCCAATCTATTTTTCAAAGATCTTATTCACTGCTCTCTGATAAGTGGCTCCAGCATTCTTGAGCCCGAACGGCATAGTGACATAGCATAATGTACCCAGCTCGGTGATGAAGGTAGTATTTTCTGCATCCTCGGGGTCCATGGCTATCTGATGGTATCCCTTATACGCATCTAAAATGCAAAGATTTCAAAGCCCACAGTTGAATCAACTAACATGTCAATCTTAGGGAGTGGGTAACAGTCCTTAGGACAAGATTTATTCAAGTCAGTGAAGTCCACGCACATTCGCCAGCATCCATCTGGCTTCTTCACCAATACCGGGTTGGCTAGCCAGCTTGGGTACACCACTTCCCTTATGATATTTGCCTGGAGAAGTTTTTCTACCTCCTTCTGAATGGCCTCAATTCTTTCCTTGGCAAATTATCTTTTCTTTTGCCGGACTGGCTTCCTGCTCGGGTCGACGTGAAGTCTGTGAAGGGCCAGCTCGGGTGACAATCCTGGCATGTCTTCACTCTTCCATGCGAATACGTCCCTAAACTCTTTTAATACTTTAACAAGTTCTTCTTTTTGCTGTTCTGGGATCCATGATCCCACACTCACAGTCAACTCCTTGTGATCTTCCCCTAAGCTCACTATTTCGATTTTGTCTTCTAAGGACCAGCTCTCTTCCTCTTCTAGGAGTAGTTCTTCAACAGTGACTTGTTGCACCATTATCTTTCTATTAACAGTGGCCATGTAACAGCTCCTGGCTGTTTCCAAGTCACCTTTGATTTCCACTGAACCCTGACTTGTTGGAAACTTCATACTAATGTGGCTGGGGAGATTACAGCTCGTAAATCTATTAGTGCAGGTCTTCCTATAATAACATTGTAGGCTGAGGGCGCTTTGACTACAACATAATCCACCATAAGGGTCCTACCCCTGGGTTCTTGTCCAAAAGTGGTCGGCAATCTAACCATGCCCATAGGATGGATTGGGGGTCCAGCAAACCCAAATAACGGAGCTGAGACTGGTGTCAACTCGGTATCCTTCATCTTCATCGATTGAAAAATGCTGTAGTACAGCACATTGACTGTATTACTGATGGGAGTCAACTTTACTGTACTTTGGTAAGCAGTTTAACCCCCGTTTATCACTTTATTGGCATGTTTGGGTAGTTCTAGGCATGTTCGAGAGTAATATCGAGAGTTATACGCACGGGGAGTTAAACTGTCATATCAATAGTAAAATCCATTTTTTTAGCGATATTTGAATCTTTTCCGAGCACTTTTGTCTTCCGGAATTACGCGTGGTGTTTTGTTAGTGTGTTTATTGCAGGACTTAGGTGACTCGAGAGCCCGGAAGGTGATGTTTTGGGATGAGAAGCATGGTCGTGGCTCAAAATCAGCATGAAAGTGAGGAAAAGTCAAGTTTGGAGTGAAATCAAGGCAAACTGGCATTTGCCCTACCTTAAATTGGCGTTTGACTCAAGCCTAGCTCAAACTAGCGTTTGGCCAGTCCAAACTGGCGTTTGACATAAGTGGCATTGATTTAGAAAGTTAGAGTTTTGGCCAGCCGAGCGTCCAAATTACCCCCCAAACGCACGTTTGGGTGGGTTCAGCCCGATTCAAGAAGCTCGTATAACACAAACGGGCGTCCAGGGTACACAGACGAGCATTTTACCTCATGACATGAGTCATCAAACTAGCGTTCAAGATGAGGCAAACGTTGGTTCACTGAAGAACAAACCCTAATCATCATCAGAATTCCAGGTGAACGAGCGTCCACAGTAAGGCAAACGCTCGTCCATGACCGACAGCATCAGATTTTCAACCTACACTATAAATACGCAGCTCATTCAGCCCCTATTCAATCTTGGCCGACTTTAGACTTTTCTTAGGCGATTTAAGGGCGATTTTAGTGTAGTTTAAACATCCTTTGATCCCTTGATCCCATAAATTACATCCTTTGATTCTACACACTTTTTATAGTTTAGCTTTACATTACAAGATCAAAGATTTGGCTTTTTGATACAATATCTCTTCATACTTTTCTGGATCTGTCTTTCTGCAAATTATATGGTAATGAATTCTCTTTTATTTAATGTCTTTAGTTTGATTTCAATTTCAATTTCTTTTATTAGCATAATCATGAGTAGTTAATTGCATGTGTAGTCGAATTATGTGAAAGCGTGCAAAAACCCTAAGGGGGATGAGATAGGGATTTGTGTAGTGCATAATTGAATGTTTAAACGATTATTCCACGTCCTAAAACTTATTTTAACATCTTTGAATTAGATTGATCACCTAGTTCATTGTCACACACATCGAACTTATAGATGCACTTTGCGGTGAGATGTGGGATAAGGGGTTTTAGGATCGTTGCGTAGATTCGGCCTAGTTGTTAGGTCCGTTTCCAAAATAGAGGTTTGTCATCATTGTTCGAGCAGATCTAAAGCTTAATCATGTTAGGATAATCGGTTTTCTAAATGGAGAGTCGGTTAGCTTCACATATGGTGGTTAGATCGAGTTGTTCAGTTTAATCACTAAAATTAGGAGTTGGCACCCGTGGATGTCGTTAAACTACATTGGATAGGTAGGTCGGTTAAGACACCCTCCCTGTTAAGTCCTTCCTTAGGGGTAAAAGTAGCTCGTGGGATCATAGTTCGGCTATACCTTTTAATACCTAGAAGTAAACTCATTAGTATAATCTTTATTTCTGCATTAGTATAATATCTTTCAACCTTTGATTGACCTGAACTAAGTTATACGTCAGCTTTGGTACTTAGACATTACTCCTTGTGGATTCGACCTTGTGACCACTATACTCCCGTTGACCCGATACTCTGTCGGTGAAAGTTAGCGGTTAAGTATTTTGCTATCAAGAATTTTGGCGCCGTTGCCGGGGAGTAACGTCTAATATCTTGTAAGTTGACCGAAAGCTTGGGCTTAGGTCGTTTTTACTTCATTTTCTTGTTGTTCCTCTTTTACAGCTGAAGAGTCACACTACCTATTGTTGTGGTGGTGGTGACGAGGTACCGTGAATGTGTTGACATTGTTTCCTAAGATCTTGCAGTTTGAGCCTAAATGGATGGATTTTCCAATCATTACTACTCTCCTGAACAACAATTACCCTACCAACCACAGGCAGCTGAACAATGTTATCAACAACAGTATGTGTCACAGCCTCAGTATCAACAACAGAGTAACCAGGATTCTTGGGCTTATCAGTGCCCTAGTGCATACCAGGATCAGAATAATGTTTATTCGAGTAATGAGCCACAACATTATGAGGGTCATCAGAACCCATGTGCTAATCATGATTTGGGTTGTCACGCTCATCATGTTGACAACTTTGCACAGATTCAGCCGTTTGATCAGAATCCATCCTAGCAAGAAGCCTGCTACCCACCTCCGATGAATCAAAGTCAGTATGATCAGTTTGTTCCCGCGCCACACGAGAGTCTTACCGACAGTCAAATGGAGTTACTAGAGCGATTGAACCAGAGTTTGCAGGAGCGATTGCGGGACATGCAAGAGTTCAAGATAAGTACTGACTCCACCATAAGAAACCTTCAAGACCAGATGGGGCAGTTGATTGAAATGATGGGGCGCGAGCAGACAGAGCAGGCATGTGCAATAGAAGTGGTTGTGGCTGATGAGGTTGACACTAAAGAAGTTACGGTGGGGAGTGAAATTGAGGATTCAGTTTACTATGATGATGTGTCAGAGCAAGAGATTGAGTTGGGATCGCCCATAATACCGTCTAATCCTATTACGATATTTGATGATGGCATGTTTCACGGTCTATCTGTTATACTTCCATCCTATGAGATGAAAAATGACTATACTGGAATATGAGGTGGTACCGACCATCGTTATGATTGAGCAAGAAATCTTTGGTATTGAAACGCTTTGGGATGAAGGGGAGCTACAAGATTTGAAGATGGAAGAGGTGCAACTTTTACCAAGTACACCACTTTCCGAGGATATACAAAATGATGACTTGAAAGAGTGTGCGGTAGATTCGATTGTGGTCGTCGATCATGTGGAGATCGAGACTAAGGAGGAGTTGGGATCGCTCATTCTACCGTCAAGCTCACCTATGGATCAAAAGCAAGTTGATCAGCCACCTATATTTAAGCCACCGGATGGCCTAGTGATGCTTGATACGTCCATCCCGGATTACTTCACTCCTCCACCCCGTGCTGAGGAGTTCTATGAGATCAAGTTTTTACCACCACCGGTGCATATGGATCAAAGAGGTGTGAGGAAGAGACCACATCCGCCTGATGCGGATTTTAAAAAGAAGAAGGATCGAAAGGCAAACAAAAGAAGATTCTCCGGTTGGGAGGAGGTAGCATCGAGAGCCGAAAGAGGTAAGTTTCTAATGAATTCAATTTCTATGGTTCTCGCATTGTTCTCTTTTCGTAAGCTATTGGTCTTCTTGAGCTTGGATTTTGGTTGATGATTCTTGATACTACTTGTCTGAATTGGAATGCTTGAATTGTTGCTTTGAGTCGGTTGTGGTTTGAGTCTGCTAAGAGTCACCCGGTCGAGCCAACGACGTAAAACAAAGGCGCTTGGGGGGAGGCAACCCCGCCATAATAAGACTATTTGGAATAAAAGGTGATCTGGGGGTTTTTGAGTATATGCTACTTGCACTCGCCTTTGATGATGTATGCTTACGCACTATGGATGTTTTTCTCTATTTTTTGCCTCTGTGGCCTTCCTGTTATGCTTAGATGTTCTGTGCTTTACCCGTAGGGGTTATTTTCCCATCTATAGCGATCTTTGTTATGTGATACATACTGCCTATCGAGTTTTCTGACGTGCCAGGGCCGTATTCTTGTTATTCCACCTCCCTATCCGATATTTTGGCACGAGGACCATGTCCCGTGCATGCTTTGCTTTGGTTGTATCTATTTTGGTATAGGGATTCGGGTCGTGCTTACACGAGGCTGTTACGGGATTCGATAGCGCCTTTCTGCCGGGTTTATGAGCTAAGTCTTCTTTCTAATCTCATTCACACACTGAGGACAGTGCTTCATTCGAAGTGGGGGTGGATACGACTTAGCTTTATTTTGTTTCAATTGATAAATGTGCCGTTAATTGTGATATGCTTAGTTAATGTCCGTTTCCGAGTCAGTTCGTGGCTTAAAATTTTAAAACTTTTCACGGTTTTGACACCGTGTTATATGCATGTTTCTCACGATGGATTTGGTAGATGTCTTAGTAGTCGAGTAATGTGTGCAGGGCGACTTTACTTTATCACGATACGAACCCTTTTAATGCATGTAGACCTTGGTTATACTTAGTTTGGTTGCTATACACACTTATACCACAAGTTTCAAGGCAAAATAGAAAGGTTTACCTAGACCGGATACGGAGTCATGGCGCTTCTTTGACCCGCCAGAGCCAAATAAGCCAAAATCCCAACATTTTACCCTCATAACCCCTCTAAGCCTTGATAGGACGGTCTGACCACCGTCCGAAATGAGCCGTTTTGGTTACTTAGCATGTATTACCCTAACCCTGAGCTTTATTATTGGTCACGTTTCTTTTGATCACCCTACGAGTGGACTTAGTCGTTACTTTAGACACACTTGCTGAATCAAGTGTGGGGTGGGAGATGGTGCGTGTTTCGAGAGAAGTTGGTTAGTACGAGCTAGTATAACGAAGGGGAGGAGCTCGATAAATCTAATGTGAGGCTTGTGGTTCGAAAAAAAAGAAGAGGAAAAAGAGAATGAAAAAAAGGAAAAATAATGAAAATAAAATGAAGAAAAAAATGAAAAAAAAATGAAAGTTGAGAAAAAGGAGTCAAAGAAGGATGTTTTGAGTGATTAAAAGTATGATGTTAAGGTTGGAGTTGTTTGTTAATGCATGTAGAAGAATCGAAGGAGTTTTGGTGTGGTTTGGTATGTTTTCAAAGAAAGAATACATGAAATGATTAGGTTCACTCGTGTTTTTCTCTTTCTCCAGTCCCAAATTTTCCTTTCTATTAACCCCGTCCCGAGCTTAACGTTATAACCCTTCAAGTCCTACTTGACCGTATTTAGCCTCGGTTGCCTCGATTAGTGGAGATCTAGCCCGGTGTAAGTCGTGTGTAGTCATTTGGCCGGTATTCGAAGCCGGTAACCATTTTAAGTGTAGCCCTCGGTTTATATCACACACACACACTTCGTTTTCATGATAAGATAGAGTCAAGTGGCGTACATTCAGTGTCTACTTTACTTTTGCCTTGATGTCGTGAGTGCTGTGTATGTTTCGTAAAGTTGATCCCTTGGTCTGTTTTAAAACGCCTAATTTACTCGAGGACGAGCAAAGGCTAAGTGTGGGGTGGTTGATGGGAGTCAACTTTACTGTACTTTGGTGCGCAGTTTAACCCCCGTTTATCACTTTATTGGCATGTTTTGGGTAGTTCTAGGCATGTTCGAGAGTAATATCGAGAGTTATACGCACGGGGAGTTAAACTGTCATATCGATAGTAAACTCCGCTTTTTTTAGCGATATTTGATTCTTTTCCGAGCACTTTTGTCTTGCAGAATTACGCATGGTATTTTGTTAGTGTGTTTATTGCAGGACTTAGATGACTCGAGAGCCCGGAAGGCGATGTTTTGGGATGAGAAGCGTGGTCGTGGCTCAAAATCAGCATGAAAATGAGGAAAAGTCAAGTTTGGAGTGAAATCAAGGCAAACTGGCGTTTGACTCAAGCCTACATCAAACTAGCGTTTGGCCATTCCAAACTGGCGTTTGACATAAGTGGCATTGATTCAGAAAGTTAGAGTTTTGGCCAGCCGAGCGTCCAAATGACCCCCAAACACACGTTTGGGTGGGTTCAGCCTGATTCAAGAAGCTCATATAACACAAACGGGCGTCCAGGGTACACAGACGAGTGTTTTACCTCATGACATGAGTCATCAAACGAGCGTTCAAGATGAGGCAAACATTGGTTCACTGAAGAACAAACCCTAATCATCATCAGAATTCCAGGTGAACGAGCGTCCACAGTAAGGCAAACGCTTGTCCATGACCGACAGCATCAGATTTTCGACCAACACTACAAATACGCAGCTCATTCAGCCCCTATTCATTCTTGGCCGACTTTAGACTTTTCTTAGGCGATTTAGGGGCGATTTTAGTATAGTTTAAACATCCTTTGATCCCTTGATCCCATAAATTACATCCTTTGATTCTACACACTTTTTATAGCTTAGCTTTACATTACAAGATCAAAGATTTGGCTTTTTGATGCAACATCTCTTCATACTTTTCTGGATCTGTCTTTCTGCAAATTATATGGTAATGACTTCTCTTTTATTTAATGTCTTTAGTTTGATTTCAATTTCTATTTCATTTATTAGCATAATCATGAGTAGCTAATTGCATGTGTAGTCGAATTATGTGAAAGCGAGCAAAAACCCTAAGGGGGATGAGATAGGGATTTGTGTAGTGCGTAATTGAATGTTTAAACGATTATTCCACGTCCTAAAACTTATTTTAACATCTTTGAATTAGATTGATCACCTAGTTCACTGTCACACACATCGAACTTATAGATGCACTTTGCGGTGAGATGTGGGATAAGGGGTTTTAGGATCGTTGCATAGATTCGGCCTAGTTGTTAGGTCCGTTTCCAAAATAGAGGTTTGTCATCGTTGTTCAAGCAGCTCTAAAGCTTAATCATGTTAGGATAATCGGTTTTCTAAAGGGATAGTCGGTTAGCTTCACATAGGGTGGTTAGATCAAGTTGTTCAGTCTAATTACTAGAATTAGGAGTTGGCACCCGTGGATGTCGTTAAACTACTTTGGATAGGTAGGTCGGTTAAGACACGCTCCCTGTCAAGTCCTTCCTTAGGGGTAAAAGTAGCTCATGGGATCATAGTTCGGCTATACCTTTTAATACCTAGAAGTAAACTCATTAGTATAATCTTTATTTCTGCATTAGTATAATATCTTTCAACCTTTGATTGACCTGAACTAAGTTATACGTCAGCTTTGGTACTTAGACATTACTCCTTGTGGATTTGACCTTGTGACCACTATACTCCCGTTGACCCGATACTCTGTCGGTGAAAGTTAGCGGTTAAGTATTTTGCTATCAACTACCCGTATCAACACAAAGACGCTTCACCGTGAACTTATTGAGCACAACTTCAATAACTAGCCCCTCGTTATTAGTGACTAAGGGCAAGGGGTCCCGAGGACCATAAATTACCTCTCCGGAGAGCCTTTGCCTTTTGTTGGAGTCTGGGGGAGTAGCTGACTTGCTACAGTCCTTTTCCTCGGGTCGGGAATAGGTGGTCGGGCCATCTAAGATAGTGTTAATCGTGTTGATAGGACTGTTATCGACCTGTCCATCAGGACCCGGGGACTGATCCCTTCTTCGGCGGTAGTCATCACGTCGGCCTCGGTCCTGACCGAAGTTCCCTCTCTTGAATTCCTTTCTCCCTCTGGGTTCTGCATTCTATGATCGGTCTATAACCTTATCCAATTTCCCTTTTATGGCAGCCGCATCAATATCCCTTTGCAAATCTCTGCAATGCTCTGCGTCATGACCAATATCTTCATGATACTTGCAGTATTTGGTCTGATCTCTTTTCTCTTAAGGACCCCTCAAGGGCGGAGGGACTCGAGCAATGCCTTTTCATTGCATTATAGCGAGGACCTGCTCACGTGGCCTATTGAGAGGGATAAAGTCCCTTTCCTGAAGAGCTCATTTCCTCCCAATCGGTCGGATATGGGCGCGGCGACTCGGTCCCATACGGCCTTGCATTTTCTATCAGGTCTATCATCAGATTTATCTTTCTTAGAGCCCTCTGCTTCCCTCTTTAGGCGATTGGCTTCCTCCCCCTGGCAGTACTTGTAGGCCAGGTCCATGCATTCTTCCATAGATTTCGGGAGTCGGCTATTTAATTTAGCATATAATCTACCTTTTCGTAGGCCTGCTATGAAAGAGGTAATCAAGAGGTGCTCCTCTACGTTCTTGACCTGTCCGGTCTCTTCATTAAACATCTTCAGGTATTGCAGTGCGGTCTCCTCCTTTCTCTGCCTGATGGTGAGGAGGTACGTAGCATTCCTCTGGAACTGTTTAGTCGTGATGAAATCCTGTAGGAACCTTCTTTCCAAAGTTTCAAAGTTACCGATTGACTGAGGTGGTAACTTCTTAAACCACTCACGGGCCCTGCCCGTTAGCAGGGCAGGAAAGGCTTTACACTTTATCTCTTCTGCTGCACAATCCAAGTTCATGTGTGTCAGGTATTGAAACAGATGATCCTGAGGATCTTTCGTGCCGTCATAGGGTTCTAACTTTGGAGCTTTGAACCGTTCGGGACGCGGGTAGTTCAAGATCTATTCAGAAAATGGTGACTCGAACGACAGGTCGTCCGATCTCCGACCTAGAATTCCATCTAGCTCTACCCGGGCAGCCTCCTGGGCTTGGATGTTGACCTGTCTTCTCACGACGTTAGAGGTAGAGGATAGGGTATCTCCCCTATCATCTTTACGCAGTTAGTTTTTGTGAGGAACGTTATTTTCTAGAGCTTCTTCCTCTCGCCCTTTTAAGGCCAAACCCAGTACGCTTTTGAATGCTGTCATATCCAGATTTTGTAATGCCTCCAACAAGGATTGTTGGGCAGGATCTGCTAATACTTCTTCTTGTTGGTGTTGGTGCTACCTAGTGGTAGCGGTGGGATCTTTTTCTCCATCTCCCGTCTGTCCAACACCTGCAATAGTGGGGTACAGTTTCCTGGACCAATGGATCTTGAACCTGGGTCTTTTTCCCTGTATTTTTCGGTGGTGCCATCGTTAACCCTTGATAAAATCGCTGAAAAAGGCGACCCTCCTTCTAGCGCCAATTGACGATGCTGGATATCATCGAGCGTATAATCACCTTGGAACGATTTCTCAAGAGCTCTTTTAATATGGGGATGATGATTTTGGGGGTGATTTAGACTGAGCTTGAGAGTTGGTTTCTCCCAAGTTGCCTACGTATCTAATGTATCTAATTGGAATCAAGTCTACGTAGTTCCTTAAGGTATTTTTTGTTGGACAAGCATTGGACTCTTAAACCCTAAGGATTATTACGTGTCAATCTTCTATAAGAGATAATTACGACAGCATTTAAATTATAAGATCCGTGTCCTATAATCCAGGGATTCCTCCCATCGTTATCCGATTATATAGGCACGTGCTTGAATTGCCCTTATAAGGGAAAGCCCTGACGTCATGCTTCAGGCTTCTCAGATCGTCTCGACCAAGGTTACCCGACCTCCCATCAAGACCGAACCGCTCTACGGTGGTCAGGTCGGGCGAAACTGAGATCGACCTCCCACCTGGGGTAAGGTTTGATTAGCATGGGGCCTCTGGCCCCAATATTCTTTTATGTATTTATTACAAAGCCACTCTTTGAGTGACACGTGGCGAGGTATACTCTGGCCATCATCAGCTCGGCCTTATGACAATATATCACGGCTCGAATACCAAATTGCCCGACGTACCTAGTATTTTGACGGGTTATGATTGTAAGAATTAAAAATATGGATATACAAAATAAATTATTTTTACCTCAAGGTATATATTTTAAATTCCCCTATAAAATATTTACACCAAAAAAGCTATTGGACTGAAGGAGCTTCCAGCAATAACCGCAGCTATGCACCGCCATCAACCACCGGTCAACACCATAGAATTTACAAATAAATACAAAATCCTAGTTTGAAAGGGAAGAAAAGAAAAATAAAAAATGATAGTGGAATTTGGTTTTGTTTTTAAGAAATTAGTTACGTGCGTTTTTTAGCCATAAGTCGTGTAGTATTTTTTGGTTGAAACCGGATATTTTATTAAAATAGAAAACTGTACAAACTATTCAAAGCATAGACTACACAAATTTACATCAGACTAAGACAAATAGAAAGACAATCAAGGCCATGCTAGTCTAAGTTTTCACGTGCTCGAGGAACAGCTTCAGAGGTGAAAATTGTCATCGGGGGCCGTGGGAGGTCTATGTGGTGGAATTCCTTATTACGCCAGTACCAGAGGCTCAACACTATCTCACGAAATAAGAATCTCCAGAAAATAATGGTGTCGTGCTTGTACATGTTGATTTTTAGGCAGTTCTCCAACCAGGACGGTGTATCATGAGTGGACAAGAAAAGGGCCAATGTTGCCGATGAACAATCTGCTTCCACATGTTGTAAGTCCAGGGGCAATCCCTCATTACGTGTAAGGTGGATTCTGGATTCATGCCACAGGAATAACATGCTCCTCTATCGCTGATGTGTCTCACAAATGAGGCTGCAGATGGTAGTAGGCGTCTCGCTGAATCTGCCAGAGTAGCATATTACCCCTAAGTGGTCCCTTTATTGACCAAATTAAACGCCAAGTATTTCCTTCAGATGCTCTTGGGACGGGTGAAGTTCGTGATATGCAGAGCTAATCGAGAATTTTCCGGAGGGCGTCAGTTTCCAAACAGTATTGCCTGTTTCGTCAGTGCCGAAAGCATCACGTATAGAGTTTGTTGCATAGCAAATATGCCGCCAAATGAAAGAGCAATGTGACTTGGGTTCATCAAGAGGGGAGCCATATTTGTATCTTAGGAGTTGTACCCACAATTTTTCAGGTTCCGTAAACAATTGCCATGATAATTTTGCCAAAAAAGCGGTGTTCATGTCATGGGCACTGCGAATACCGAGGCCTCCATTTATTTTTGGTTGACAAATGTGCTTCCAAGATACTAAGTGTAGATCACGCCTATCTGCCTCGTGACCCTAAAAGAAATCACAGATTATTTTGTCAAGCTCATTCGTTATAGAGGCTAGCAGCTTGATGGTTTGCATATGATAGTAGGGCGTCGTTGCAAGGACCGTTTCTGAAAGGATAGCACGCCCGGCTTTAGAAAAGGTGTTGGCTTTCCAGGGTTGCAATTTCTTTCGTACTTCGTTAATAATGCCTTGAAAATCCTCTTTTTTTGCCCGGTTGTGGTGTAGTGGGACGCCAAGATATTTCTCAAGGTGGGTTGTGTGAGACATGCCAAGAGCTTCCTCAATGAGAGATATAGTGTGAATATTAGTGTTCGGGGACGTCGCAAAATTAGATTTGGCCACGCTAATTTTTTGACCCGAAATACTGCAGAAATGCGTGAGGACCCGATCAATTGTGGTAGCCTGCTCGACAGTTGCCTCCGAAAAAATGAGGAGATCATCTGCAAAAAAGAGGTGAGATATTTTTGGTCCCCCACGGGAAACGGAGATCGGCTTCCACTTCCTGTCATTAATCGATTGATGTATAAGGCAGCTCAGAACTTGCATAACGATAACAAAAAGATATGGGGCTAAAGGGTCTCCCTGTTTTAAGCCACGGCAAGGTTGAAAGCCCTCGAGAGGAGTCCCGTTCCAAAGAATTTCAAGCGAGGTGCTTGAGAGCGAATACATTATAAGATCAACAAGCATGTCGTTAAAACCCACAATATGAAGAAGACGGATGAGAAAATCCCAGCTAACTCTATCATACGCTTTTTCGAGGTCCACTTTAATGATCATGATTCCTCTCGCACCTTTTTCTGTCGCATAGTGAAAAGCACCTTTTGAGCCACGATAATGTTATCGGATGTTGCCTCCCTGGAATAAAAGCGCTTTGGCTATGGTCCGCAATTTTGCCAATAATTGAGCGCAGCCGATTAGCAATAATTTTGGTGATGGTTTTAACTGTGACATTTGCTAGAGCAATCGGGCGCAATTGAGAAACCAATTCCGGCGGTTGTACCTTAGTATCAAAGCGATGAAGGTTCTGTTCATTGAGGGAGGAAACTTGCATTCACGAAAAATTGGTATTTTTCAGTTGTTTACATCTATATTTAAGGGGACTATTACTTGCGCATTCAATATACCGTGTATCACATTACCTAAGCACCATTGTAGATCCGTCTTTATAAAAATCGATACTAGAGCATAGAACCAATTTTCGTAGTTGCGATGTGAGAACTGATTTTAATAAAGTCAGTTATTGTTCCTTGACCTACGAAAAGTCATTCTAGGTTTCAGAATCGACTTTCAGAAAATGAGGTATGGTGCAAATAAATGACCCTATATATTCAATGGCTTCTGAGTAAGGAAGGGAGGATGGAGTGCTAGGTAAAGGTGGGTTGAATTTTGGAAAAGATTATTTTTTTTTTTAGGGATGATGATGATAAAGTTATACTTCCTTATTTATTTATTTTTGTTGACGATTTCTTTATTTTTAGACAATGAAGTTAATTTTTTTTTTTCTTAACTTGAAAATTATTTGACCTTGTCAAAAAATATATTTGTCTTTTTGCCCTAAGAAATCAATATATTCTTATCTCAAAATTCAGTAAATATATCATATTTCTCTCATTTGTTTTCCTTTTTTTTTTTCATAACATTTTAATAAAAAAAATATTATATACCCAGGAACACCCTTAGGTTTGACAATTTAATTCTAAAAAAGGTTGAGTATCAATCCATAGGACCCTCACATTCATGTTCCGCCCTTTGGGTTTTGTAAAAGATGTAAAACGGGAGTCATGGCTCAATTCCCCCTTATATATAAAAGGTGGTATGCACGCCTCTTTTTGCTCAGAATTCGACTATTTACAAAATCAAACATTTCAAATGTTGACAATATAGCATCATGTTCTTTTACAAGTAAGTTATTCCCATGGGTGTCTCTAAAATGACTCGAACTCGGGTCACTTAATCGGTTATACCAAATTGTTCACCACTAGGATAATACCTTGTTGGTTAATAGATTATTGAAGCTTAATATAAAGATACATAATACATATACTATTTGATAAAAATTGAAGGAACCAAATTCTATGTTAGACATACATTCCCATAGGCTACCAAATTCTATGTTAGACACCTACCCCCACCCCCCCCCACACACACACACACACCAGTGACACATGCACAGAAATTTATGCAATCAAAAAATGACTAAGCCGTACATTTACACACAAGGAAAACGCAAAACAAAGCACATAAGATGAGAGAGTTTCGGTGCACTTTTCGTATTACAATCTCTCTTTGACAATGGCCCTGGAGAGTTTCTCACTATTCCAAACAAGAACCAGTGTTTCCTTATGCACAGGCGTCTTCCGAACATCCAGATCATGGAGTTCTAAAAATCGACTCGTCAATTTACATCTCGCAATCTTCACCGAGCTCAAAAAAAACCGCTCCAAAAATCTCGGAACATCGAATCCTCCATCTTTGGCATCACACATGTCTAGCGACAGTTTCCGTAGCATCGGCAGTTGAGAAGCAGCCAAGGCAATGATATTTTTAGCAAGTCCTGAACCCGTGTGGCGTAGCACCAGATCTTCGAGTGCTCGACAATTTAGAAGAGAAGAGACACCGTTTCTGGTCAAATCTTCGCCACATTCCTCTAGTTTCAAACTGATCAATCCTGGCCAACCACCAGCAATGATGTCCTGGGATTCCGCATTAAGACGTCCGCATCCAACTAATGAAAGCTCAGTCAAGTTGGGACAACTATTAGTTAGTGTAACAAGATCAGCATTTGTCATCCACGTCGTCACTCTTTCCAGTTTCAGTTTCTTCAGACTTGGTGAACTGAAGTTCAAGCATAGAGAGGAAACCTCACCGAAACCATAACGGATCACCAAGACTTGTAAATGTTTCGAATTTTGAATCACGTTCAATATTAGGGCATCTGATATCTCTTGATAATAAAGTACAAGTGTTTCTAACAAAGGACAGCAACAAGGTATGAGTTGAAGTCCTTCTTCACCTAAGGATCCACCCAAACCAATCACTATTCTCCTCAATGATTTCATTGCTGGTTGTAAAGCTTTCGCGGAGTATGGTGAGAATCCCCATCCAATTTCAATCTCTTCCAGCTTACGGTAGTTGGCAATCTCAGAGAACAAGTGCCTTGAAGTATGTGATAAATTCCTACATCCTCTTGCGATTAAGCGTTTAAGATGAGGGTTCTGATCTACTAACCCAACCAAACAAGGGAGAGAAACCTAAACCATATGTTCTCCATATTAGGTGAAATTCTGCTTTCATGCATGGCACAATCTAAGAATAAGAATATATATATATATATATATATATATTGTTAAATAAACCTCTTTATAAGATATGGAAGTTGTCTGAAGAGTGTACTATACGTACCTTAGTTTCTGAAATATCCAACGTCTCTAAAGAGGATCCCCGGAAATTACTGAGGCCACTTTCACCGAGTTTAGTCTCTCTTAAACAGAGATGCTTAAGCATAAAACTTTGAGAAATAACCACAGATAGAGAAGTTTCGCTAACCCCTGGTAAGAAAATGACATGAACACAACAATGAAATCATTAAGTAAGCTAGCTAAAGGGAAAGAAGTGAATTATGCTCACTATCAGAAGGGAACAATGAAGCTGTGGCAGATTCAATATTACTCACCCTAAGGGCAGAATAAAACACTATATTCCTTATTAATTATCATGTATATATTTTTTTCGTTGTAATTATCGGGTTCCTTTTCTTTATTGTATACTAATTAACTAGCCGTTAGGAACAGTACATTCTGTCTAAAACTAGCCGTAGGGTTGCTATTATATAAGGAGCTTTAGTTGTAATTAAAGAAGTGTTTTCTACTACAATCTTCTAAATAAGAATATATTTTCCTACACTTCTTACATGATATCAGAGCATCTTGACAGAGCTGGACCAAATGAGGTAATTGCTTCCATTCAGCTTGTTAACTGCGATGGATGCACAGCTGATGTCTAAACTTCCACCAGGCGACATTGACCCACTTCCAGCTGAAGTAATCTCAGATGAAGCTGAAGAGTCACCAGACATTTTCAAGAGAATAATTTGAATTCAGTGACGAAAGAGCGAAGAGGCTCTGATACCATGTAAGAACTTGTGAAAGAGATAATATTGTTACTTGCAATCTTACTTACAATGTACGAGAGAAATAGTGGTTTTGATATTAAACCACTAGGAGGAGTCAATGGTCACCAGACAGGGTAATAAATGTTGTCTGGGAATAAACAGCCTAAAGACACTAAGACAGATGTAATAACACAACCACTAAACTCCTATCTAACTTACTAAAGACAAATAGAACGGGATTACAAAGAATAATTTAACATAATATAATATAAATACGATTATTATTTATTAATATTTCCAAACTAACGGGTAATTACACTATCATCTAAGAAGAGAGAAAATACATAAAACATAAAATACATTTTAACTCTAATACTTTCTACATGTTCCCAACACATGGAGAGTAGACATGTTATATTCAGGTGAAACATGCCCAGAAGTAGTGGCATTCAAATCTAACACAACATGTGTGCTTGCTATCGCGTGGAGCGAGGTAGACATGTTGTAGCAGGGTAAAACATGCCCAGCTCTAGTAGTAGTTCTTGTTGTACCAAGGTAGCATCTAGAAATATCTATCTTTAATATATTTAATAAAATTGGAAAACCATTTAGCTCCAGATCATTGACACTGGATACTTCTGGTGAAACTATTGTGAAAAAAAAAAAAAAACAATTATATTGCTGATTTAATTATTAAACAAAAAAGATTAACTAAAACTAAGAGGGACGTGAACCATGCATCCATAGCATTCCAAGAAAAAAAAGAAAACCAGTAACACCACTCACCCTTGCAGCCACCTATATGTAGAGTTTCAAGTTTCACCGCAAGAGGCTGTGAGGCCTCTTCACATTCTGCCTCTGTAACAAAATCAAGTTCAGTACTACCCCAGCAAAGGGCATGAACTGAATTATCACCAAATGAAGTATCACAGGCTGAAATGGAGTGAAGTTTGCAGCACTTGATTATAACAAATGCTATACCAGCATCTGTTACTGAGATACAACCATTTAGGTTAAGGTAGCACAACGATGCACACAAGAAAGCAATATCACGGAGTCCAGAATCTGCAATAGCATTACAAGGATTAATTCATTAGCACACCCTGTTAAAGCACCATACTTCACCATAAATAAAATAAACTAAAGGCCTGAAAAGGTAACCAGATACAAAAATGAACTCTAGATCTAATCTCTACAACAGCAGCAACACTAAATTGATGCCACATCTAACAACCAGATTATCAAAAAAAATCAGACATCTGTTCATATGATCTGATGCCTGATCAAAGTTGACAAAGTGCTTTACCCAAAGCAATGAGCAAAGAGTGAAGAAACATTTCCTACAGAGAAAGGGTGTACATCTCACCGGAAATATCAGTCCGCCCTTCCAATGAGAGTCTCGTGATATGTACACTATGCCGATTTTTCATTGAAAATAATAAGGCTTGGCAAGTATTGTGGCCACTATCGGATAACATACTTGACGTTTGTGGAGCATACTCGGATTGTGAAGATGTAATGGATACTTTTGAAGGAATAACAGGGCTAATGTCCACAGATAAGTCAATGTCACAGAGCAGAGGACATTTTTTTACCAAGTGATGAAAGCGCTTTGCGTTAAAGCCTATAAAATGAGCAGCCCTTAGTTTCCTTAAAGATGGAAAGGACTTGTTGAAGCATTCAAGGGCATCCTCAAGGTCTAACAGGGGACAATTTGAGATATCCACTTCGTCAACTGCTTCAAACGATAAGGTTTGTGAGAGATGCCAGCTACTAAGTGACTTGTAACCAGTGACACATTGAAACTTGTCCGGGGAAAACATTGCATTCTTTCTCAACACAATGTCTTCAGCTTGTAAAGAAGAAAGCATGGATAGGAAAAGAAAGGGCCAAATATTCGGGTGACCAGAAAGATCCACTATCTGCATTATGTATTCAGAACAATAAGCAACATACAAATCTTAAACAAAACAAAAAACAAAACAAAACAAAGGTAATAACACTATTATATTCTCATCAAAAGATAAGAGAAAAGGATACATGATAAATATGGTTGTTATGATACACGTCAAACAATTTTAAAAGATAAGCTAAAACTCTACTAGATTGCCAATAGAGTTAAGTAACTAGATAAGATCAAATTAGAGTAATGGTAGAAGTCTATAGTTATCTATGCTCATCTCTTTGTAATGAACTCTATATAATGATTGAAAGCAAGGAAGAAGGAACACAAGTTAATGATCACATGTTTCTAATATTGTTTCCGAGAAAGAAGTAATGTGTCCAAAGGTTTCTGCCAATAATTTATATTGTTCAAGTGATGGCCTCGTTGTTGGCCTTATTGTGCCCATTATATTTTTTGTGCGCTTGCTCTATGTTGGCCCACGCTCTTTATTATAAGCCTACTACTTGTGAGATTAAAGAATGCAGCTGGAAAACAGTGTTTTCACTATATATTTGAAGTAACCCAAGAAGGGTTATATATACAAGTTACAGGGCAGAAATTACCCATATTAAATGTGCAGACAAACAGCTAACAGTAGACAAAATTAAATAGGTAAACATAATCACCTAGAGCCTATCCAACGGCACAAAAGCTAAGGAAGTAAACGACATATGTTCCCTATATACAGAGAGAGAATAAAATAAACTTTAGATATTCCTACACCACTTGAGAGTTGAGAGGGAGTGTTGAGTCGTGTTTACAATGTAAATTATATAAACTCATAACTTAAGCTTTTAGAAGAGGTGATAATTTTCATCTTAAACACAACTGACTCTAAAAGGCCCTCTCGAGTGTGTTGGCCTATATTAAAGGGTATGGGTCAACACAGGACACTAAAAAATAAAGGACACAACAAAGCCAACAAAGAGACCCATCACGGCATTACTTGAGAGGTTAGGTTGAAGTTAGTTGTGAGTACAATGTAAATTACTTGTATCTCCAACAACTTTTAAGCTTTTGGGGATTCAGGTAATTTACATTGTAAACACAGTTGACTTCAACATGCCCTCGGCCTATACTAAAGAGTCGGGTCCAAAAAGCCATGAGTCATAAGTTAAGTTGTGTCATCATCTTCGATGACTCTTTGTGTGAAACAACATCTTTAGTATGCTAGTCCAGGGGAGTCAATCTACCAAGTTGGGCATGTAGTATATCCATGCACCAAGATTGGGGTGAGTGTTAGAACATAAAGGGAAAAGGATGAATGACAAATATGGTTGTTATGATATGAGTCACATAATGTAAGAAGATGGGGATAAAACTCTACTAGATTGTCGATACTGTTAAGTAATTAGATAAGATAGAAGTAGAGTTGCTTATCACTGTGTAATCACCTCTATGTATTGAATGAAAGCAATGACGAGGCAACACAAGTTAATGATCCACGCTCCTCTCTATCATGCATATTTCTAACAATTTTAAAGTTACAACTAAAGAGTCAAAAACCGACAACCTCATCTTGGAAACAAACAAGAAATAATTCAAAGAGTTGTCAATATAAAGACTACAGCTCGGGAATGCAATAACTGCGATGTCAGCACATTCAGATGCATAGAAGCATAAGTCCCATACTCAAGGACGCATGTGAAACCATCAGTAAATGCTGCAAAATCTAAATGAATGTCTCCTTCCCAAATTTCTGCCCTTTCTTTCGCTGTGGCAGTTCTCAAAATCATAAGTTAACATATAAAAAAGTCATTCACGTGCTGACAAATCCATTGAATGGAATAGCATGCCCAAGTGGATGAAATGTAAATACCAAGACAATGCAACATTGGGGCAAAAGGATCTGCAGAAGGAATTTTAACATCTTAAAGACTGCAAATTACAACCTCAAAAAAAACTACAATCACAAGCTGAACACAACCTTAGTATATTCAGTCAATCGCAATCTCAGCTGACTACAACCTTCAGCTCCCCAAATTCTAGTCAGGGCTGCAGAGGGATTGTTAAATAGCCAATGATAGAATCAAGGCCTTCCTCAGCAAACTGTGGAAAAAGGCAGCATCTTTGTTTACCTATAATATAGATCAACTCAAGTGGTAATATACAGAAACCTTAACAAACTATAATACATAGTTTAACGAAAAGCTTCAGACAAGAAAACATACCGGTAACAAACCATAAAGGCAAAAGATAAAACCGGACCTGCCAAAAGGTAAAATGGTAATGATCATACAAGACGGGAGTAACAAGGAATACTATAAGCATTGAAAAGAAAACTTTTAGAAAGTCTTAAGAATTATTTTAACTACAGGATTTGACTTGTATCATTGAGGAGATTGCACATTGAAAGTTCAAAGGAGTTAATGTAAAAACGAGCAAGACAAATCAGCCACTGTATAAAATGTGTTACAGGGGTAATTTGATATTAGCATTCTCTATCAACCTTCAACAATCCAGTTGGAGCGTGTACTATGATTTTGCACTTTTTTATTGTACCTGACCTGCTAGTGATTCCTATACATTTGGTGTCCTATTTCTAAATAGATGCATAGCAACTTACATCTCTTACCATTAGCCCCTCATGCTTTGCCCCTTAAAAGAATAACATTAAGCAGGTAAGGAAAAACAGAAAGTACACATACAGCTAACGTGCATGAATACATCCTCCGATGACTATGAGGCTTCTAATATCTACTTCAGTACTTAAATGACATCAAAGAGTTTTGCAAGTGAACTAAATCCCACTCCATTTACCTCTCTGTTCCTTCAACCTCTTAAAGAGGAAAGAGTACCTAACTGTCAAAACAAATATTAAAAAGAAAGAAAATTATTTCTCTCTCAGACACTTAACCTGCCATTTACTAACGGGCCCCTGCTTGCATTGAAAATGGAGAAACATAAAATACCTGCTTTAAAAGGCCATGGCAATAATCTTCACTAGCTCTGATATGTCTTGTATGTTGATCCATAGCAGCAAGCCAAATCAAAATCCCTTGACAGAGATGTTTCTCACTTCAATCAAATAAAAAGCAAGACATAATTTTAATTGATAGCAAATTGTCACTGACTAAAAACAAAAAGGAGACTATAATCACCAACCTATCGACAGTCAAATCATGATGTTGTATCATTGACGAAAATAGAGGATGCGGTATATCAGTAAATGAATCACAGGACATGGCCCACATCTGGGGAAAAATGGGTTAGACGAATTAAAACAGAAACGATCCACTTAAGAAGTAATTTTCCATGCATGTACTAACGCAAAGCAAAGTCCACAAGAAAATAAAAAATAGGACTTACAAAGTTTTCCGCCAGGTAGCTGGCACATAATTGTTGAATAAAATCATTTGCTGCCACACAATTCACATTCGTCTATAAGAAAAAGTGTCATCAAGAGTAAAATCGCTAACATATATGATTTGTGTATGCCATCATTCAGTCAACGAATCCTCCTTACCATGTTCCAAACCATATTGCCATATATTAATCAAAGGACTTAATTCTAATTGGGGTTGGCACAGTCCCTTTGATGAGCTTATTTCTCTGAACCAGTCTTGACACTTCAATAGAAGCATTTCTACCCCAAAAAAGAGACCAGCCTGCTACACAAAAAATGCACTTCAATTAGCTTATGTGGTTCCACGTACAGAAAAGTTTGGCTATATATATACAGCACTCACACATACAAGAGACTATTTAAGTGGTTAGGTATATGAACGTTCATCACACGACCTACCATGCCAAACCTCCTCTTCACCTATGGAAGACTGCCATAAAAAAATTAAAAACTAGTACTTCATGTGATTTATAGTCTTTTCACAAATTGCAATCACACCCTCTATAGTAGCATGCAACTAATTCAGTTATGGAATCAGATTGGCAGATTAAATATGAATCTCGACAGGATAATTCCGAACTGTAGAAGTCTTCGATGGAGCTTAAGTGGGTCCCCAAACTCTTCAGAATGACTTTCAAGTGCAATAAAAATATACCTCATACAAGCTGACAAATTTATCCAATGTCACGTCCACAGGACATCCAAACATGCATCTCAATGTACTCAAAAAAGACTCCAGATTCCAGTGAACTGTTATCAAGTCTCGGAAAGAATCGCTGCAAAGTTGAAAAATTGTAACTAAAGGTAGTGCCAACTATATGATAGCCCCTTCATAAATCATGAAAAAAACAGGTGATACACAATCAAAGAAGGGTTATTAAATTTGCAACACTATTGCTGAAGCAAAAGATGAATGGATACCTAAAGCTGCCGCTTAAAAGTCCACGAAAGTAGGATGAGTTTTCAATTAACCTGCAAAAACATAAAATTAACCAATTGAATTGAATGAATATACATACAGTAGGATCCAAAGATCATAATAAGTAAAGGGGAAAATGATAAAATGTGAGGAAGTTTGCCTATTTCGCTTGACTTCAATTTTGACAAGCGGATGCGCAAGAATTGAAGTCAAGTCCCATAAATGGATGTCAAGAGTCGAAATGACAATATCGTCTCGATCATCGTGCCCGCAGCACAAGTCCAAGTCAATGCATCGAAGAGTCACGAACTCCTCTTCCGCCTCCTCCTTGTCGTCTGTTTCGGAGGCCATGGAAACAGATGAAGCTCTTGTGCTGCAGTATGGTACTCTGGTTTGTAGCGCGCCGGACTCGAGCAGCAGACGGGGTAGTGTGTTGGAACTTGGAAGGTCTAGAAGTTGCATAGTGATATTTTTACGGACAACCGTTACAATGTATGATACCTGATGTGGTATGAATATTACAAACGGGTAATCGGGCAATTAATTAGGAAAATCGATAAGAACAATAGTATTTGGGTATAATTTTGGATTTTGAACTCTTTCGCCACGATCTAATTTAAGTAATAAAAGCGAATCGAAGTCCCACTCCGTAGTTCGAGCTCTTCTTATATAGTTTGAGATCGTAGCGCCTTCCTGGACGTGCTTGAAAGTTATTACCGACTATCTTCCTCGACGTGGGTCTACCCACCTGCATACAAGCGCTTGAGGTGTTATCGATTTGGTCTTCACCACGTTCACTGTTGCTCGCCCAGGAACCATTCTCGTCGTAACAATTTATACTCCTCACTATTCTCGCCTGTCCCAACCTTAATCCGCCACCGCCACCGCCCTCATCTGCCGGGCCTGGCCATGAATTAAAAATAATCCACCCAATGGGCCCATATATCATCATAAGTCCCCAGTATTGTGGGTGGATCGCTTTCTTGATTTTCGCTAATCTAGCCTCAAACGCGCTTCCACTTTCGCTCATTAATATTACGCGTGCGAACGAGCGAGACAAGTTGCACCCATCCGTTATCATTATAACCGTAGACTAAACCCTTACGCCGCTTCATTTCTTGTCACATAACTATTTCTCTTTCCACATTACGCTTATAATTTAAACTTTTGGAAACGCCTGAAACGCTTCTAACCGCAAGTAAGTCTTTATCTTTATGTTATTCTCGCATTTCTTTTAAATCGTTGATTTTTCTTTGAGTTTGAGAGCCAATCGCTTCTTTTAAATGGATCATGTAGAGAAAATTGTTTGAATCCCCGGAAAAATATCCATCCGTGAGCCATAGATAGTGAGGAAGTGAATTCTTCTAACCCTGTGTTTTGTCCCCGAACCTATAGTAAATTCCGATCATCCATCCTCTTCGATTGATTTAAAAACACCTCCACTTTTGGAGATAATCCATTGTGTCTTTTGCCTCCTCACCTTCTCGCCTCCTCGGGATTTTCTACCCCCACTTCAATCGCTCACCAAGATCCGGAAGATCACACCGCTTTCTTAAACACCTTAAAGAGAGAAATCAATCTATTTGACAAAACCAAAGCAATAATGGCTTGCCACGGTGTTGCTAGCAAAATGACCAAGACTGAGATGGCGGGTTTATTAAAAACCTATAAGATCCGTCTCGAGCCTTTGAAGTTGTTCTTCCTAAACCGACTGAGTACGCTTACAATCCTCCAAAGAGTTTTTGTACGGTGTATCTTTGATCACCCACGGTGGGTTAAGGTTTCTCTCTCCCTGGATATGTTGAGGTAATGAAATATTACAAATTAGGAGTTGGTCGATACACCCAAACAAAGTGTTAAATTTTTGGTAGGTTTCATGATTTGGTGTCGTCTCAACACTACACATTTCTCTCAGAAGTTGTTTAGAAATTTCTACCAAAGGCAAATTGACACAGGGTAGTGGGGGTGGTATCATTTCTCGCCGTAGGCTGCGATCTCGATCATCCCAATGATCGGGCAAAGATAAGACTAAGAAAAAGTGGCAAGAACACTTTTTCTTTGTGAAGCACAATTCGGATGCCACTTTGGGGCGATGGAATACCTCTTCCATGAAAGACAAGTTGGAAGACTTTATTGATGCTACGCTGTCCCAATATCTTGTCAGTAACAAAATTTCCCTCAACCTAGACTTCATAAGTTCTGCCATGATAGATGTTGCTCAGCTTCAGACTGCCGGGCCCGTTGGCTATGTGGAGTTCTCCAAGAAACAGTATAGAAAATGTATGTTTGTACTTACATTTTATTCTGATTTTTGATTATAACTTGATGATCTCTTTCTGTTCATAGTGGCCAATGTGGATGATCTCGATTAGCATCGATATCGATGATGGCGAGGAAAGCGGAGCGGATGGCGTAAGATTCTGAGCGGACTTTGTCCGTTATTCCGTAAGGTGTTGACGCTTCGCCACCCAGAGGATACGAGGTAGGCACCGCTCTCGTATTATTGCTTGCAGAAACCATATTCACTGCTAATCCTTCCGATCGTAACATTCGAGCACGCTTAACCCTGTGGATCTGATCACAAGAAGATCTTCCCGTGCATGCCATCGGGCTTGAACGCAGTGGCCTCTCGTGATCGCTTTCAAAAGCGCGAAGAAAAGGCACGATCTACTTCCTCCGTAGCTCTGCAAGTGGTTCTTCCTTTAATTTTGAAGATATGTCTGTTGACGACTTTGCTGACTCTGTAAGTGTGTGTTTTTTTTTTTGAAAGCTATCATCTTCCTTTTAATTTTTCTCTTCTAAAACTCTTCTTTTTTGCAGTGCTACCGCATGGGCAAAGCCTTGCATAAGAAGACTGCCAGCATGGCTGGGGACATCACAGCCTTGCAACAAAAGGTGGTTCATTTGGACGAGGCTAATGCTAATGTGGCCAGTTTGGAAGAATCCAACCTTGCTGCTCGTATGGAGATTGAGAGGTTGAAAGCCGATCTTGCCAAAGCTGAGGGTTTGATATTCTCCCAGGAGGAGCAACTAAAACTCAGAGATGATCACCGAGGCGAGATAAGGGAGAGAACCAAAGAACACCCAGCCAGGCCAAGAAGATGAATTTCGCGATTTGAGACGCGTGAGGCGGATGGAGGAAATTCCTCGCTTCGAGCTTTGTCAAAAAGGTTGTTGCAGAGTATAAAGCTGCTCCTGAAACTCTTGAGGAGATCCAGGTGATATTGGCTCCTGCTTTGCGTAGAGGCTATACCCTTGGCGTTGATGAAGCTAAACCGGCTGACTTAGTGATTAGCACTCTGCCCAACCATAAATTATATGATAAGAAAGCGGGCGAAATCTTCACGGCCGGTATGACGAGTATAAGAGTGGGGAGGACATCGTCGCAAATGCCAAAGAAAAGGCTCGCCACCTTCTTCGACTTCGACTCTCGCTTAGCTCCTCATCGCCACTCCTGCTCGCCTTCTTGATTACTCCATCCTCTTAATTTATGCTTTTTTAAAATCTTTGGAATTTTGCTGCCTTTTCGAGCAGCTTTTGATGTAATAACCTTGTATGTTATTTTCTGTCAATAACATTTCTATTCTTGTGAACCTTTGAATTTGTACCTTTGAATTTGATATTCTCTGTTTAGATCATTGTCTTCTTTTTGCGCTGCAAAGAAGTTAGGATTTTTTATCCTTAGCTTCTTTATTTTTACTTTATATGCTGTTCCGAATATTCTTGCTCTGCAAGAAAGTTCTTGCACTGCAAGTTTAGCCTTTGTGTGCTTTTTAATTGGGTCCTCTGCGCAGAATGCCCTTGCACTGCAAGTTTGGCATTTATGATTTTTAATTGTGTGCTCTGCACAGAAGTTTCTTGCGCTGCAAGTTTAGCCTTTGTGTGCTTTTTAATTGGGTCTTCTGCCCATAATGCTCTTGCACTTCAAGTTTGGCATTTATAATTTTTAATTGTGTGCTCTGCACAGAATTTTCTTGCGCTGCAAGTTTAGCCTTTGTGTGATTTTTAATTGGGTCTTCTGCCCAGAATGCTCTTGCACTGCAAGTTTGGCACTTATAATTTTTAATTGTGTGCTCAGACGAATTTTCTTCTTGCCTGCAAGTTTAGCCTTTGTGTGCTTTTTAATTGGGTCTTCTGCCCAGAATGCTCTTGCACTGCAAGTTTGGCACCTACATTTTTTAAGTGGGACTTCTGCCCAGAATTCTTGCGCCGCCACGTTGTGTTTTTAGTTTCGTGTTTCAACACAAGTTAAAATATCATATAATAATCACAGCATTAACAGAGATCTATATTCAAGGTAGCATTACTCA
This sequence comes from Gentiana macrophylla, assembly GCA_026214975.1. Taxonomy (NCBI): domain Eukaryota; kingdom Viridiplantae; phylum Streptophyta; class Magnoliopsida; order Gentianales; family Gentianaceae; genus Gentiana; species Gentiana macrophylla. The sequence continues at coordinate 80,489,228 of CM047809.1, read as the reverse complement.
AAGAAAAATGAAATTACTTTAAGGAAAAAATTTCTTTAAATGAACAGCATTCCAACTTCTAGGAACTGTTTCTTCCGTACATTAGCTAGTTGATAGGATCCTTTTCCATGTACTTTGATAACTTTATAAGGACCTTCCCAATTCGGGTCTAACTTTCCAGTGGGGCCTTGCTTACTGGCGTCATTCCGCCTTAACACTAAATCGCCTTCTTTAAAATACGTACCTTTGACTTTGGAGTTGTAGTCTTCGGGCAACTTTATGTTTGTACTTGGCCATCTCAGACGATGCACTATCGCGTTTATGTTCCACTCATCTTTGACATGCAACATGTCTCTACCTCTCGCTTCTGACAAGATATAATTTCGCACTGGGAGACTTGTGTCCACTTCTGCTGGTATGATCGCCTCACATCCATATGCTAAGGAGTATGGAGTTTCACTGTAGCAGGCGTTTGGGGATGCCTACAAGATATTTGGAAGATGGTCTACCCAATGAGACCCTCTTGTTCCAACCTTTCTTCATCCCCTGCTTTTATCTCGCTGTTGGTCTCGCTTCTACCGCCCATTGGCTTGAGGATAGGCTCTATCGATGTAAAATATTGGGAGATTCCTAGGTTGGTGCACCAAGTTTGCACTCCTTGATCTTCAAATTGTGTGCCATTATCGAAATGAAAACTTTAGGGATCCCATACCGCACGTAATATTTCTCATGAACTTCAGATTTGGTTGGTCGTGATGGTGGTTAAGGGTTCAACTTCCACCCACTTAGTGAAATAGTCCACCGCCACCACTAAAACTTGAAATTTCCCGTGCTCGGGGTAGTGGGCCACTAAGTCCACTCCCATTGATCAAAAGGCCATGGGGATACGATTGGTATCATCTCCTGCATGTGAGATTATGTGATAAATTACTATGCACTGGCATGTCCGGCAAGTTCGACCAAATTCTTCACATCATCTTGCATTTTGGCCCGATAATAACCGTAGAGCCTACATTTCCTGGCCGAGCTCTTGCTCCCAAGTGATTTCCACAAATTCCGAGATGGATTTCTCTTAATACATAATCTCCCTCATCTGGAGTAACGCATCTCAACCAAGGTGTTGCATAAGATTTTCTATACAGAACGTCGTTAAACAGAGCATACCTAGCTGAGAGTCTTATCAACTTTCTGGCATGTACTTTGTCTTTAGGAAGCCTTCCATCTCTTAGATATACTACAATCGGATCCATCCAAGTTTCTGCTGTGATTGGTTGTACTTCAATCTCATCACAACTCTTGTGCTTCAAACCGCTCAACCAACACCTTTTTGGGACAAGAAATTCGATCCTAGCTTTGATAAAGCATCTGCTCTGGTATTTTGGGCCCGAGTTATCTGTTCCACTTCTATCGTTAAGAAATTCTGCAATTTCTTCTGTGCCACTGCAAGGTACTTTTTCATGGGGCCTTCTTTTGCTTCATACTCTCCCTTGATATGATTTGTTACCACCGTGAGTCCGTAGACTTTTAAATTTTGCACGCCTAACTTTTGTGCTAAGTTTAATCAGCTTATCAAAGCTTCATATTGCCGCCTTACTATTAGTGAGCTGAAAGTCAAAATGAAGAGCGTAGACGGGAATTCTTTCACTTTTGGGCTAATGAGTAGTCCCGCTCCTCCGCTCCTTCTTTGTTGAGGCTCCGTCTACATAAAGTCGCCAACGCTCGAGTTGTTCTTCTCACTTTGTTCTGTTTCAAATTTTTGCTCTATAGCCAAGGCTTTTTCTTCCGCCAAGAAATCACGCTAGTGCTTGAGCTTTAATTGTCGTTCTTGGTTTGTAATCGATATCAAACCCTCGCCAATTCAACTACCCATATTGCCAATCTTCCGCACTTGTCTGGTTTTTCCAAAATTTGTTTCAAAGGTAGATTTGTCAACACAATCACCTGGATGACTTTTGAAAGTATGGTCTCGCTTCTTGGGTATGTACTGTGGCTAAAACCAATTTTTCTCGCTTCGTAATATCTAATCTCAGTCCTTGTAGGCTTTGCTTACAAAATATATCTGCCTTTGTATCATGCCATGTTGCTTTACCAACACAAAGACTTACCATCGCTTCATTGCAAAAGGACAAGTAAAGCGAAACAAAGATCTCACCTTCCCGAGGAGGAGTTAAAGTTGGCAAGTGGACTCGATATGATCTTTCAACTCCTCAAAAGCCTGCTTACATTCTTCATTCCATTCAAATGGACTCGGCCTTTCGAGAATCTTGTAGAATGGCAATGACTTCGCCGATTTTGACAAGAATCGGTTTAGCTGCAAATCTTCCCGCAATCGTTGAACTTCTTTGATATTCTTCTGTTCAGCATATTTTTAGTGTTTCTAATTTATCGTGGTTGGCCCCGATACATTCTTTTGATATCATATAACCTAGAAATTTGCCTGATCTTACTCCAAAAGTGCATTTTTGGGTTTTTTGGGTTCAAACTCTGCTACCTCTTTCAAATATTCATGTTTGTCTCAAATCATCCTTGACAAACCTCGCTACTTCTTTTGAAATTGCCAAAAGTCCTGCTTTGAAAAATGGTGTCATCCACATATACTTGTTTGTTTGATGAATAAATCATTCTTTTTCAAATATCGGTCAAGAGTCCTACTTTGATCAATAAATCATCCACATATACTTCCATTGATGTTAAATCCGAAAGGCATGTAGTAGGAACCAAATTCGATAATAAAAGTCAAGTTTACAAAGATCTACAGTCCATCATAATCTGATGATATCCCCTTAAAGCATCTAAGAAAGCAAAATCTCATATTTTTTATAGGGAAGTATAACTCTTTAGACAAGCTTTGTTTAAATCCTTCTCCATCCCATCTGGTTTTTTGACTAACACAGCCATCTGAAACTTTAATCATGTTGGCTCATCCACTTCCTATTTGGCATGACTGCATTGGGCAAAAGATCTCTTCTTTGTTTTTTACCGTTTCTTGGTTGGATCAATGTTGAGTTTATTTGTCACTCGCGCTTCATGCAAACACATCCTCAGAATCTTTTAAGATGCCGATCTTTGCTTTTGTTTCGCTCATATCCACGATCCTATGCCGATCGTGGATTCAGGTCCGATTCATCCAAAGATTATTGATTCCACTCGGTCGTTGGATCGCCAACTTTTTTTCTTCATCCGGAACTAGGTCTTCCATTGTCACCGCCGCCTTCATTTTTCCACCGATTGTGGTCAGATAGCAGCTTCTTAGCAAAGATCCACATCCCCTTTAACTGTGGCTTCTCCTTCAAAAAGTTGGGAATTTCATATCAGCCCATAGATCAATTAGTGCCGGGTCTTCCAAGAATCACATTATATGCAGACGGAGCTTTTACCACCACATAATTTACCATCGAGTCCCGCTCATTGTCCCTTTGCCAAAAGTCTACCCACGTCTTCCGGTAAGAGGAGTTGATACAGAGTCAACTCCGAGTCCGCTAGCTTCATTGCTTGGAACGCACTATAATATAGTACGCTTACTTCTACCGCCGTGTCTCGTAGATCCTTCCGACCATATTTTTCTCGAATAACCGCTTCTATTACGGGGGCCGGTAGGGCATCTCTAGGACCGTATGAACGGTTCCCATAACTTTCGCTTTTTCCTTCCCCGTCCTTTCCTCACGCCCTTTTATCTTCCCGAGCATTCTCCTGGTCCACCCACAATGGTGTTCATTGATTAATTGGGGCATTTTCTATGCCCATCTCAAGGCCTGGAGACGGATCTCTCGTGTCTCCTCCGTTGTACTTATGCCATAGTTTTGAATTCTCTCTCTTCCTCTAGATTATCTCCCACGCTCCGATTTTTTTCCTTCCATTGTCAGCCGGCCGATATCTCGATCAGGATCACATGCCAATATCTTTACATCAGAGTGTGATACAAATTGAAAGGAATAAGGTGTTTTTTTTTTTTTTTCTTGTCATTCTTATTTTTTTTAAGTCCGGTTTCTCTAGAAAGGTCTTGCTGCGATGAATGCATGCATGAATTTTCCGGTCGATTTCAACTTGTTGAACCAATCTTGCTTTTTCCTGTTAAAGAGTTGCAAATGCCCTGCATTTCATCTCTTCCAGGCGCTGTATAAGTTCATACGTTTGATGTACTTGTGCATATGGTCGTATGGATCTTTAGTTCCATCATATGCTTGGATTTTTGGGATTTTAAATCCCGGAGGGCATGGAAATGCATCGATGTCCTCGAAGAATGGAGACACTAGCCTAAACTCATCGTGTTTAGGTTTAAGTATAACATCTAACTCCTCGCCGGGCGTTATCACCGCTTGATGAGTAACCACCACTTTAATGCTAGATTCTCTGTTTCTCTTTTTAGCGCTTTGAGCGGTGTGGGTGCTTTTAAAATGTCATCATCCTCGATTCCTCGCTTTCAAAACCGCCTCAAATATGCCTGAATTTTTCCCAACTAACCCTTCCCCGTGATCACATCAGGTGATGCTGTAAAAACTCTACAGCAAATGATCCATGCTCCTACCCATCTATCGAAATAGGCCGGTGATTTAAGCATCGACCCCATTATACAAAAATAAATAAATAAATAAATAACTAAAAATATGGTCACCGAACAATGTTTTACTACCACCTGAAGTCCTCAACCACTAATCTCATCCTTCAGGATGATGTGTGCCTCGGTAGGTTTATTATTTTCCACCGAAATATTACAAAATAGCTGTTGTGGGAAGGATAGTGATTCTGGCACCGAAAGGTACACAGAAAAATACACCGAGAATAACTTTCAACCTCACATTGATTATTTAAAATATAAAAAAAAAAAAAAACACGTTATACAGTCGGGGAATGGGATGGGATGGGGTGGGGGGGTTGTACCTAAATCATTTTTGGTTGTGGGAAACACATCAACACGTGGGACCCACGGTTTCTTTGTTTTAAGAATGATTTTATCTGGAACAAACGAAAGAAATGTTTCCTTTTTTTTTTACGCATGGTTTATTTTTATTTTTTTTTACCGAAAGAAAAGATTCTCATTAGTAAACAAACTCAACGGAAAATATAACCGGACACACCCCGAGAAGACACCGGAAATAGAAGTGATTTACCACCAAAGAATCACTTGAAATAAATCAAGTGAAAAAGAAAAAAAAAAAACATCATGACAAACCTCAATCACACCAAATAGTGTCTAATTATAAAGAACTTGATTTGGAAAAACAACATAACAAACATGTGTCATATCAAGGTGGGGAACGTGGGGGTTTCAACTCTACGCATGCTTTATTTGGCAGGGGAAAAGAAGGGGAAAAAAATCAGATCGAGTGTTGTATAGTTTATTGTACTTTACGAAATATAGATATATAGATGTTATTTAAAAGTTTCAACCCATCGTTTTTACTAGCGATTCACAACATAATCTATTCGACACATGAAAATCGACTTTTTAAAAGTCTTTCTTTTTTTCCCTCAAAAAAGTCTTTCTTTTTTTTTTTTTTTTTTTTTGTTCAAAAACAGATAGTTGTATTGTGAAAACCAGTATTCGAAAAATCGATTTTTGATTCCAAACCGACTATTAAAGGTTGATTCCATTTCGTGTGGTGTGATGCAATTGGTATGATGCAAATAATAACTCCCAAATAACCAAGTAAAAACACCGGAAGTGATAAGTGATTCGAAATCGCCAGGAGGTCGCGGGTTTGATTCTCCTACAGGCGACCATCTTGAAAGAAATTTTTGGTGTGCCTTACCCCAGAAGAAGAAGAGTCGATCTGCAGACGACGACCTGAATCGAACTCCGGATTAGTCGGACCAGTGGGTTCCAGATACCGGGAGCTTGAAGCAAAAAAATAATAATAACTCCCAGATTTCTATAGTAGGTTTTACGTGGCTTAATCACTACTTTGGGTTAAAATTCACAACTTAGTTCAAAAACCAGAGCAAAAACAAAGTAGAAAAAAGAAAAATTACAATACTATTTCAGGTAATCAAAACAATTTGCTTTTTAAAAAAAATGAGGAGACTCTGCTAGCCTCATGAATTTCTCATAATCTATTCATAATGATCCTCCAAGAAATACGCATGACCGTAGCATATAACTTGGATAACATCAACACACCACACATAAAACAAATGAGGTCTGTAATCTGTATGAACTGAATGTCAAGTGCTGTTGTCCATATTTCAGAGATAATCTTAAAGCATGCATACGATCTAGGTCCTTCTGAGACAAATACCTTAAGAATGCAGCAGCAAGGAGACACAGGCAAAGCAAATCACCTTCTTATTGCACCATAATTCCTTGTTACCTGCGTTTATAAGTGCTTGTCAGTCCGGCAAACTTAAGAACGAAAAACAACAACAACAACAACAACAACAATGGCCATCTGTGCTGTGATTATATCGAACGAGGAAAATGAATACAAGCCACATGCAAAGTGAAGTTCTCTATTTCAAAAGATACCGAAGATGTTGGTGACAAGGCTGAAGATAAAGTTCCAGATAGCCTAACTTTCAAATTAAATTACTTTCCACATGATTTAAGAACGTGGGCGATGTAGTCGGGTCCCGTAAATCCCCAAAGTGGCATTATGTAAAGGCCAATAAGCAATCGAAATGCTTGCTTTATGGAGAAACTCCCATGGTTCAGTGGAAAAGAATTGAACTGGTAGAGAGCGTATAAATGTATACATACCATTTCACTCTGTTTGATCTTTCAAGAGAACAATTTATCATGAAACAAGAGCAAGAGACCTCAGGAACGAAATTTGTTGCTACCCCCCCCCCCCACCCACCCAAAACTGTTATTTATTTAAACTACTACTACTACTATGTTCTGTTCATGGGGTGAAAAGTTGTGTTCATGTGGTGGAATAACAAAGGTACATGTTGAACCGTATGTGTGTTCAAATTATGCTTCTCTCTGATAAATGAGACAGTAACATATCAAGAATCCAAATCATACATCCAAGATGCAAGTATGCGTCAAATAATGAAACTCGAGAAAGAAAAAAAGCTTTAAACAACTTTATTACCCGAGGTTGCGATTTGTTCAACTTCTTTGTCCTGTCATCATCATCATCATCGTCATCGTCGTCGTCATCCCTACGTAGGAGCTTGTGCAACGTACCTGATGTGCTGTCTGCCTTCCTACCTCTTTTAGCACCTGTAGCAGAACCTCTACCCCTTCCCCTTGAAGCTGCTCTTTTGCGCCCTTTCGCTTGGGGGGGTTCCTCGTCCTCCTTTAAGAAAGGGGAAAACACATTTTCGGAAATTCAATAAGCTCAAGTGATGCTGATGATGTACAAGGTATTATGGTACATCATTAATTTGAAAAAGGTAGACAAAAAGCAAATGACAACAAGATCACTCAAGTCGTATCCCATTAAATGGAGTCAGCTATACGGATCGCATCTCACAATTGCACTCATAAACTATGCTCTCCCGCGATGCTCGTATAATATACTTCCTTTGTAATTCCCACCCCTGTTTTTTCGGTCTCATCCTCCTGCATACACATGACCTCTTGTATCTTGCAACAGTTGCTCAAACTAGCCCATCTCAAATCCAAATAAGGGAGAAGTGTTGCATTAGGTTGACAAACAACACAAAACTTTATCACTATAACTTAATACTATCAAATCAAATGATAAACAAAAAGCATAGAAGAGCCTTTTAATTTCTCATAAAGATATGACCAGGCATGAGACAGAAAAACCCATGCAGAGGAAACATGGAGAGATGTGCAGAACAAGGTGTCTCTTCAGATTAAGAAAAGCATGGATAATATTCGATTTTATGTGGGGACTTGGGGCGGTGTTACTATGAATAAGACTAATTATGATTTGCAATTAATTGTGGGTGAGGGAAAGACTAGTTTTTCTACTCAACTTTTGGGCGTTGATTGATACCCTGTTAATTTTTGTTAATTAAATTATCTTTACTTGCAAACAAAGATAGAGAGGGAGGGAGAAAGAAAGAGAGAGAGAAATGCGCTGATCCAAAAGTGAAAATTAAGAAGACATGCACAACTGACCGGGAAAAAAGGCCACAAGTGTACTACAATTTGGGGGGGGGGGGGGGGGGGGGGACATCTCTTACGTATGGATCAACAAAGCAGAACTTCAGTATGCTCAAATAAAAATTGTACCGAAATGTTGCCAACATCACCCATTCCAACTGCTGTGCCCTCATCACCAGAAGAAGAGTCCAAATGTTCCTCATCTTCAGCTATGCTGCGCAACGATGCAGAGGCTCCAGCTGAGGCAGACCTAAAGAAGAATTCGTAAAACAAGTGGAATGCCAACTTAACAACAAAAGGGTCTCATTTTCTTTATCTTTTTCTGGGGGACAGGTTAGGATTATGAACAAACTCCACTAAATAAGAGTAAGGCATTGAGTGTTGCGGTTTTTGTGTGTTGTGTCAGTTTTTATGCTTTTTGGGGAGGGGGGAGGGAGCAAAACAAAGTCAAGGATAGGTTAAGCCACATGAAGTAAATTCCGTTTCTGCTACAAGCAATGTTTTTTGGTACAAAAGGGAAAAAAACCATATACTGAATCTTATTTATAATGATAAGAAGGAATTAAAGTTTGGTGCGCTAATGCGCTATAAACTCACTCAGTACAAGTTGAATCCTCCTAAAATCAAAAAACTAATTAAGTTGAACAAGATACTCACAAATCACAACTCATCTAGTCTAACAAAAGACTCTGCAACTTGAACATATAAGGCATCTAACACGAACACACTGTCAGTAGTGAAAAGTGTACACAATATTGGCAATACTCGGTAATTTGTTATCACACTGCCACTGATAATTTTTTAAGCTAGTCACATATCATACAAAGCTACATTGTAACCACAATAAGGATTATTTAATAAAGCAAAAGCAATGCATTTTCATTGCACCCCTCCAAATGCATATTCGAAGTGACAGATGAGATTTGACACACAAAGAAACGAAAACAAACAAACAAACAAAAAACAGCCTAACATTATAAGCTATAAAAGGCCCTGTGATCTACTGGTCTGATGTATCAAAAGGGAAACAGGAATACTTTTGAAGCCAGCAAACCTCTGTGAATGACGAAACCCCATAGATGCATCAAGGGTTGTTTGTTTCAAGTTATTAGCAGACCTGCCTCTTCCCCTACCCCTTCCTCTGCCTCTTGAGGAACCCTTATCAACTTCAGTGGTGTCACGAGAGGACCTAAATGATTGTGATGATCCTTTCTGACCTTTTGTAGACTTTGAGCCAGAAAAAACAGTGTCGTCCTCCTCATCACTGAAGGAAACTGCACTTCCAACTCTTCCGCTCCTAGTATCCTACATCAATTGGTACAAAAGTTCATGCGACCATGAACAAGACAACCGATTCGAGAGAGCTTAAATTTTAAACTTGCATACATTGGTGATATAGACATCAAAACCAGGGGCAAAAAGGACTTACCTCCATGGCTTGTCCATCAAAATTGAACAGTTGAGCATCTTTGGTTTGAGAACTTCTTTCTTTGATGCGTTCCTGCATGGATAATTTACATCCAAAAGATAGGATGCCTAAGATAAGACGCCTTTAATAGAAGGCTACTTTTAAGAACATCCAAGTACTGAAGCAGGCACAGTAACTTAAGTTCGTTTTTCCAAGAATTTGAATTCTATGAAGCAGGTGATTGTAACTGCACCTAGGATGCCCAAATTCATACAAACGCCGTAAACCCAGGGATGTTTATTGCATTGCAAGAAAGACAAAGAAGCAAGTAGAAAAGAGAAATATGCATGAACTCAGAAAGGAAGGTAGGGAGAGAGGGCGTGGTGAATAGTGGGGAATTATTTGGGGGAAAGATAGAAAAGATACTTATTATTTGATAATTCTCAGGGACGTACTGAGCCCCTTTTAAGGAGATCTACAACTAGTTTAACAAGAGTCCTCTCTTATCTCAACTCCAAAAGATACTAATCTTTATTTTGTTGAAACGAATAGATGCTGATATAAGTTTATTATTATATTATTCCGTCTTATCAGAATGTACTGTGCATTCATAGAATTGTTAATATGGAAGCATCTATCTTTAACTGTATTACAGCAAGGAGATTATTAGTTCAAAATCTCCCCTTACTGTTTTATTTTTCACTGTTCAAGAGCTTTTGGGCTCTTATAGCCGTTATGGCTGTTTAGTCAACAGGCATTCTGTGCCTTATAACTATGCATCTTGTATCTTCGCCAATGAGAATAATAATAATAATAATAATAATAATAATAATAATAATAAGAGTTGTTTTTCTTTCAAAAAGTCTCATTTCTTTCGACATTATTCAACTCTAACTTTAAAACTCCCTTCTTATTCAAACTCCTGATTACCTACCTTATCTATTAGAATACAGAAGCTGTAAGAAACAAATAAATATCTAAAAGAAATACGTATTAATTAACTACGATTCCCACAGACAGTATTCAGGATTTATCCTTGCCCAACGACATGACTTCTACTGCCCCGTTTTGAAAGAGTGAAAGATTAAGAAACAATAAGAAAGAACAAAATCTAAATATGTCAGCAACTCCAACTCTTTACCTATAACACAAGCTTTTATGAGTAACAGATTTGCACATTCTTCCGTTGCACTTATCAGCAGCCTTACTAGATATGCGTGGACTATGACATGGTGCAAGTGATGATACCTAGTCAAATTCGAGAATGTAGCCAAAAATAACAAGGACAGTTTATTACCTTTAAGCTTTCCCCGACTTTCAGAATTATATCATTCTCATCAAGCTTCACAGAATTTCCATCTCGAGCAATTTTGTTCTGTTCAATGACATAACTAGAACGCCTTAGCAACCATATATCCTTATCATCGTACCTTACGCAAGAGAAAATTACTAAGCAAACCATATGTTTGCAGCATTAACAATATCAGGGGTTTTCACCATTATCATCAGGACAACCAATTCAAACTTACACGAGTTTCCTCAATGTTGTATTGTACACATGAATAGAAAGCCATTTTATCATCTTTGTTAACAAAGCTGTGTAATGCAACATCCAGGTCATTAACTGGAAGTATCTCCATTTTCTGCAAAAAGAATTAAACCAGAAAACTCTAAAGGAGATGGAAACAAGAAAAAAGAGACAAAGGTTCAGATCACATCTTACCAGATTATGCTCAGCAACTAGAGCTTCAATGTTTTGTTGATTCAGTTCTTCTGGGCGAAGCCGCTCAGAATCATCTATGATTGCTGAAAACAATCAATAGATAAATCATACCCATATTAAAAAAATGTGTTCGGGCAACATAATTCGTTTATTCCACTTAGATTGAATAAAGCAACTTTCTTCATATTAATAAAAAAATTCTCTCCTATTTTTTCCCTCGCAAACATACAACCCATTGTCTTCGACATGATATTTGATGCAATCCAAACAACATTTTAACCTTTCTGAGAGGAACCAGATTTTATTCATATGAATAAGAATAGACGGGTTCTATTGCACCACGGAACTACTTCCGGCGCCACATTTTCTGATTCTTTTACTTCCTTTTCTGATTATTATTTTTATTTCCGGCTCCACACATGAGGAATGTCAGTGCTGAGTGACGTTCTTATGAATATCATAGCCACTGATGTTACTTTGTAAAAGTAACATCAGTGAAGGTGACATTACTCACCAATGACAATATTCTGTAAAAATAACATCATTGTCACTTACGTTATTTTTTAAAAGTAATGTCAGTGGCGGTGACATTAATTTTCGCGAAAATTTTAGCAAAAAATAATCATGTGCTCGAAGTAATTTTTTGAGTGCCTGAAGTGATCGTGGTGCCGGAAGTAAACATGTGGTGCCAATAGAACTCCCATAAGAATAAAGGCGAGTTAATTCATGTCCAAATGGACTGTCAACAAAATAGAAATGAAACAACAGGGAAACTGAATAATTTTTGCTTGTCTCATTGATCTCACGCTCAAAATATATCTATGGAAAATACTCAAGATGTGTGAGGGGCTTATACAAGTTTCCTCTTGCCATGACAAGCCACTAAACGAACATGCTAACAGGATTATTTGAGGCCAATAACGTGTTCTTATACAACAAACAAAAAAAGTTACACAAAAGGATCCCTGGAACTACCAAGCTCTCTCCCAAAACTAAAAAAAATTACCTCCAGAGCGGCCACCTTTTGCTGAAGCTTTGGAGAATATGAGAATATCCTGGGGATTAGCAACCTATAGATTTCAAAGTAACACCAAAGGTAGAGTAAGCACTTTTAAAAAAGGGTAGAGTATGGATCAGCGGCAAAACTTCATCCATCAAGAGAAATATATAAGGAAATGTACCTTTCCAACATATTTTTGCCCAAACCTTTGAGGATTAATCGTCATAAATCCAGAATAATCTACCTGCCAAATAAAGAAGACCGGTAGAAATGGACTGGCAACAAGTTAATAGCAAGGGACCAAAAAAAAAAAAAAACAGATAACATAAAGTGATAAAACTGAAAAATAAAGTGAGGGTAGAAAAATAAAATATTGGGTTTACCTTTATTCTTACCAATGGAAGCTTCGTCTCTGATTTATTAGTTGTTTTTTGGCTAGCTCTGTCGATTAGATTTCTAACCTACATTATTTAAGGTAGCAAACAATGCATCAATCAGATGATAAAGGGCAATCATCACAGTTTATCAACAAATTAAGAATAACACAAAGTAAAAAGAACAAGCAAGTGGAGTTCATTCCAAATGTGAGAGCAACCCATCTATCAAGGAATTGACTTACCACTTTGTCCAAGTGCTCAAGAACTGAATTTTGATCATTAGGATCAATGTCAGATTCATCCTTCAGTACAACCTGCAGTAGGACAAGTAGTTGAATACTGATTTATCTGACAAATAAGATGAGGAAAAGTAGCAAGTAATGTACCTCACAATACTCAAAAGGCCTGACTGAATTCAGAAGTATCTTGGTTGGTCGATATTGGTTGCCCTACATTCCAAGCCAGAAGGACTATTCAGGAAAATACTTCGAAATATTGTTTTTCAGAGAGAAAAGGGAGAGAGAGATAGGAGAGAGAGAGACCAAGATACAACCTTAATCTCTAACAGGAGTACATGTTTTGTTTTTGATTCACCTTCAATCAATGATGTTGCAACAGAAGAACCTGGCTGAGTAATATGGAAACCCATCCCAGGGACTTCCTGCAAACAATCATGTTTCAGTCAGATATGACAACCATTACAAAGTGAACGAAATTGAATTCACAAGTAAATATTACTTGAGGATCGACAAGGCATTCATGTTCATGTCCCCAGACAATGAAATCAAGAAATCGTGGCAGAAAATGCTCATTTATTGCATTTTTGGGATTTGTCTTGACCCTGCACGCAAAAACAAAGCTACTATCATCATTCATCCAAAGCTTCTTAAAATTTTGAACTAAAGATGGATTATGAAACAAGGGCTTCATGAATTAGATGACTGTAACATTTCATTGATTATGTTATACTGATGAAAATAACCTGTTTTGATGAAGCACAAGCATGTTGAACCAGTCTGACAGTTCATATCCTTCTTGAGCTTCAGGCCGCATCCATTGTACAGCATGTGGTGTCTACAGTTCGCAAGGAAATCCAAAATTATATCCTGTCAACAACAACAACAACAAAAAAGGAACACTGAAAACAAAAACTACCCAAACAGTACCTGGAACATTCTATTCAGTCTTTCATCTCTGATATTTCCCAAACCGTAAAGTGCAACGGAAGTTGAACCCTATAAGTTCATGAATCATGAGTCAGTCATCTACCATTGAAACAAATGCTAAAAATAAAGTTCTAATATAACTAAAGTGACCAACCTTCCTGATTAAAATAGGGTACAGAGTTATCTGCCCCACACCAGAACCTCCAAGGACCATTTTCCCAAAATAGTTTACCAGATTGCATGCTGAAAGTATGTCGACAGCAGAAAGGTTGTCCTGTCACACAGAGTGACGATATAGTCCAAAAAGAGTCTAGTAAGATAATACAGCTTAAAGGGTCCCAAAATCCTTTAATAAAAACTCCGATAAAACGGGAAGCAATAAGTTGATACGTAAGCAAACTGTGTTGATTCTCAAAAATCAAAACATAAATGAAATTATGATAGATAAATTTTATTTTATTAAGTATGTAGCATTGTTTAAGATAACAAATGTAAAACAATTTTTTGATCCTTCAGGAAGATTATTAAATATCATCTGTTAGATATGAATGTATGAAAGAACGATTTCCTGAGTTCAAACCTCATTAACCCCGTTTCTTTTGAAAAAAAATTAAAATTAAAAAAAAAAAAACTACTGCTCCCCTCTGTCCCGTATAAGTCTTTTCAGCTTTTTTTGTAGTGTCCCATAATATTAGTCATTCTCACAACTCAACACAAGATTTAATGCATTATTTTTATTACCCTTATTATCTACCCCAATCAACTCATTAATATGAAGTATTTTGGTATTATAATGTATTAAACAGTTTAAAGATGAAGGGCATTTTTGTCATAGATTACTACAGATTGGATCATTTATTAGCTTTCTTAAAATGAGTGTCCAACCCAAAAGGACAGATAATTTGGGATGGAGGGAGTACTATTTTTGGGTATGTGGCATGTTAACTTTGCTACAACAAAATCTACTATTGTTATTAGCCAGAGTTATTGTTGGGCATGTTAACTATGCTACGCCATTCTACTCTTGTCCACGTATTGGAAATCCCACACGGGATATGAATTACACACTTCTCCTCAACAATTTAAGCTTTTAGGTGAGTTGACAATTTAACATCATCGGTTACTGAATTTGGAACTTACATACCACTCCAGCAGGATCATCATGGTTCCCATGAATACTGAAAACTGGCAGGCCAACATTGAAATGAGGATCTTCATAATTTACATGACCAAATCTGTCGGAGAAACAACCACTAAGATAATGAACACAAAGAGGGGGGGGAGGAACACCGATTCTCACATTGATATATAGTTGTAACATTGATAAGCTAAAACCTAAAAATCAAGCCAAAAAAACATGGAAAGTAACACAAAACATGAATCCCTGTTCATTGTATTACAAGACTACGCAAAATAGAAGGGGAGGCCTGGAGAAACGGTACTAGTTCTCATCAAGGTCATGGGTTTGAGTCATGGAAATAACCTCTTATTGAATATAAGGTAAGCTACGTACGATAGGCCTAAATGATCCTGCCATTCCCTAGATCCGTACAAGCAAATGCTTCCATGCATATGGTATGGTGCCCTAATAAGACTATGCAAAAACAAGAGTTTCCAGACCCCTAGAATTAATTTTCAATCATTTGTTCTTGTAAATGAGAATCAACAGAATAAAGAAAACCACAAGTAGATTGTACATTGATTGATTGCACCATTGTAAAATGGGAAGGGCATTACACATTGGCGAAGTTAATAATCTGATCACTGACAACTTGGAACTGCACAGGTTTGTCATTTAGGCAATAACGGCGGAGAATCTCAATGGCTTTGACAAGAGTTGACCTTGATGGCTTGTTTTCATGAAATAAATCACCACCAAGGAGAAGGAAATCCACCTGGAATGCGTAAAAATGATGGAAATGACAGAACAGTTAGAAATAGGTTTTCACACCACAAGCCAAGAATAAGGGAATTTGCTAAGACATAAATATAATGTTCAACACATAGTTCTATGATTTAACATAGCTCAACCACTTAATCAGATGTTCCTGCAATCTTTTACAAATCAGCAAATGCATGCATCAGAACCTAAAAGGGGTTCTAAACAAATAAGCAATACGAATTCTGCTTCAAATGGAATTCTATTAAGATTAACAAAATGTAAAGAAAGAACAACACTACAGAAGTACAAGTAAAGCAACATATGAAATCCAAGGTTAACCTGTTTTTGCTCAGCAATTGAGCAAATCTCTTCAAATGCCAGAAAAGAATCGTGTCTGCGTATTTCATCCTTTTCCATATACCCTAAGTGACAGTCTGTAGCAACAAGTATGCGAAGGGTATCGCTCACATCTTCCCTGAGAAGACAAAGAGATGCCTAATTATAACCTTTTCTTGTAATGAACCATAAACCATACCCAAAGAATTTCACTAACTATTCGACCAACAAAGCTTTACTCAACTGAATAAATAATTAACGTTATGAATCTCAAGTGCATCAATTTTAAAACTCCAAAACTCAATTTTAAATTCTCCAAAACTCAATAATTCTTCAAATTAAAAAATAAAGTAAAAAAAAGTGGTTACTACTCTTTGCACCTAGTCATGGTAATTTCCAGATAACCACTAAATACTACTGTTAGGGCTTTTACAAAAGAAGAAAGCAACGAGTTTATACACTTAGTAAGAGGAACTTCACGGACAAATAAGTCTACCTCGAAGAGCTAGTCATCTGAAAATTTCCAAAATCCCCGATCTTCAATAGTGATTAGCAATGGTAAAGATGTTAACACTGGAACAGAGACGGTGAGGTTGCACTGGAAACAGCCGTAGTTTCCACCAACGGGGCCGGCGCCGAGAGCGAATGTCAAGTGCGTGGCGGGAAATTTATATGTTATTGTTAAAGTGTCACATCAGACATTTGGCACTCGTAAGTGTCACACCATATGAAGAAATTAATTTCACACACCGCACGACCTAAATTTTAAGGAGAAGGGTTATGGTCTTGAGTTTGGGCTTAAATTTTCTACATAATATCAGATTCATTTCTTATTATATAAGTGTTGGCTTATACTGTCATTTATATGGCTTCTGTGTCGTTGATTCATACTCTTTATAGGCGCATAATGGAGGGAACCAATTAAAGTGTCCTACATTGGGTGTAAATGGGTTTGAAAACGAGACCAAATCCCATTTATTGTACAAGTGTTGAGTATTTTTGTTTACTTCATAGTGTCATTATTTGTCTTGCGTGACATGTAGCTCAGACTATTTATAGGGTCACCCTTAGTGGTGTTTATGAGCCGAGCCGAACATCTATGATTCGAATTCGAGCTTGTTTATTATATGAATATGTTTAATTTGTTCGTTTGTTAAACGAACATACAATCTCGTTTGAGTTCAGCTCGATAACATTATGCTCGAACTCGGCTCGTGAAATCAAATTTCTTTACACATTTCGATAGAGCTCGAATATGACTACTTTACACACACCTAAAAAATCCGTAATTAAGATACTAACATCAATTAATATAACAAATGGTCATCACCTATAATATCCCGAATTTTTGAAAAATGACAAAAGAGTCATTTAACGAAAATTTTGAATATTATATTTGATTGATGGATTTCAGTTAAAGTTAAAAAATGGGGAGGGGGAAAGAACTGTTGGGAAGTTTATTTATCCTAGTAAAACTTCCTACTTCATGGGAAGTTGTTAGAAAGTTGAAAACATCAGAAAAGGTTCGAACAGAGGAAAAGAAAGCAGGACAAGGGAATCTCCAAGTTATCTCATCAATTGTTTATCGGTTTTCAAATTCAAGTAGAGCACTGGAATCCTTGTAAGAAAAGCTTCGCTTTGGTATCGGGATTTTGAAGTTCCGAAAAAGGTAATAGTTTGCCATAGTTTTGGAATCTTTTAGTTTTGATCAAGTTCTGATGCCTGAAATTGATCAATTCATAGTGTAGAACATTTAGAAACATGTGATCATGGTTAATCTAAGATTAGATTGTGATCATATAGGTTTGGCTTGAGGAAATCAAGGTTTTATTGTTTTACTTTGAAGTTTGGAGTGCTTTTGCTTGGAATTCAAGTAAGAGGGTCTTCCTATTGAACTTAAGTTGTTTTATTATGTTTGGTGAGTTGTTTGGTTGTGTTTTGGTGTTTTTTTTGTGTTGAATCTGTTGCATATGCCTTGGTTTTGGTTTGGATCTTGTTGTGCAGAAAACCTGCAGTTTTAGGGTTGTTCGACCCTTTAGCGTCCGCCAAAATAGGTTTAGCACGCGTTAAAGGTGAACAGAGAGCAAACATAATGCTTTTGATAGTTTTAGCACCCGATAAGAGGCTTTAGCTCGCGCCAGTATGAACAGAGGCAAAGCGGAATGATGTTGCAGTTTTAGCGCGAGCTGGAGGTTTTGAGCGCACGCCAAAGCTGAGCAGTGTTAAAGCAGAATGCTTTACAAGTTTTAGCGCACGTCAAACTGGTTTAGCGCACGCTAAGGCGGAGCATAATCATTTTAGAGTTTCTGAAGCATGTTTAGCACGCGCCAAAGATCTTTAATGCCAACTAAAGACCTTTTTGTGCAGTTTTGAACTTTTAAGGCTTAGCTTGAGTTTTGGTCTTTCCTATGTGATATAAATAAATTAAAGTAACATGACAAAACCATGAATAAGCTTCTGATGCGTTTAGTTCCGGCACCGAATGGATTCTTTGAAGAGTTGAAGTACGGGCATACCCACCTTAGGCAAGTATGGCTTACCCATCTCCACCCGTTAGCTATCTACCTTATCCACGTTTTATCCGTCTCCACTCACAAGTTATCCATCACCGCAGTCCGCATACAGTCTATCCACCACCACTAGCAAGTGTTGAACAACATCATGGTTATGGTTATCCACCTCATAGACCTCAACACCCCTGTCACCACCTCAATATCAAAGATACCACCCCTACCGCATGAAACACCCGTGGTTCACCCACAACAGCTATATCCACCCTATTATCCACCTCAAGCACCCATGGGATACCCTTAAGCTTACCCACCGGTGCAAGGACAACATGGAGTTGTAGATTGGTACACAAGGTTGAAGAGAAACATGGTTCAAAACTTCCACGCGAATGTGGAGCCGGCAGTTGTTGAAGTTTGGATTCATGGTTTTGAGAAAGCAAGCAAAAGTCTGAACATCCTAGAGTTTGAGTGTTGAACTTGTTCCAGTGCAAACCCATCATTCGGGCATTGTGTTCTCGAGTTATAACTTAACAAACCTTACATGGTCGAGGTTTTGCTAACAGAGCTAGTAGAAGGAGAGTAAGTCTTTTTATTACAACCTATGTGGTAGTTGTTGTAGTTTATTATCTGCTATATAATGTTGTTGTGTTTTTGATTCTTCTACCACTTACTGAGTACAAGTGTACTTACCCTTTATACATGTTCCCACCCCGAGAAATTGATTGGCAGGTAGATGAGTTCGGTTATGATGACAACCATGATGGAGCTGATGCATGAGCTCGAGATTTACGATGTATCATGTTGTCTTTTATTTTATGCATTTGATAGTTCTGTTGAGAGTTTAAACATTTATTTGGTTATGACCGAATTTTAGACACAATATGTTAATTAATTTAGTGACCCAATTCCAATTAGAAAATATCAATTGTGCTTTCCCAACATGACATCGGCCTAGCGGTAAAGGCCGACTCAATTGTGTTACATGACCCAATTTTAGGCAGAATTTTTAGGCTGAATGTTGATAGACTGAATTTAATTGAAATATCTATTGTGCTTCTTGACCGATAATATTAATTGTGCTTCTTGACCGATATGAGTCAAGAAAATGCTCAACATCCTAACTTCTAATTTAGTCATGATAAAAATTATTTACTGAGTCGAATTCGGTTAGAATAACATATATGTGTAAAAAGACTTTAAAAAAATTAAATACAGTTTTTTATAAGCAAAAATAAAAAAGAAGTGACTTTTGCCATAAAAATTTGAACACATTTAAAGTAGTATAAATTTCGTATTGCTTACAACAAAGTGGAACAGCTAACTTATTGTCTCCCTAAATGCAGCTTTCCACCACCACCCAATGTTTCAACTAAAACATCTCAAATTCCAATTTCTCTCCCTCAAAATACTCCTCCTTTTCCTGCAGCACAGATTTCTGGGTGCCAACATCAAAGGGTTCAGGTATTTGAGGTGGAATACCACATCGAATTAATGCCCAATTCAAGCCTTCAAAAAACGAATGACGTTTAATCTCAGCGGCTCCTGTCTCTGTTCCCAGCCTATTTTCAGGCTCTTTCACTAACAAACCTCTAATCAGATCCTTTGATTGAACACTAATTATTGGGCTGTCAGGAAATTTCAGGCTTTGTGAAACCACGTTTGTTAATGTTTCGTCGTTTCCAGAACCTTTAAATGGAGTTGTTCCATACAGAAGCTCATAAAGAAATATCCCCAATGTCCACCAGTCAACAGCACTGCCATGACCTTCCCCTTTGATGATTTCAGGAGCCAAGTATTCGTGTGTGCCGACAAACGAGTTAGATCGTGCTTCTGTAGGCTCGGCTACAAGCTGTGGTAATGATGATGCAGACTGGTAATTAGCTTCTTCAGCCGTCTGTTTCCGAGTTCTGCAGGTAGTTGCAGGTAAAATCCTAGGGCTAAAGCAAGAAACTTTGCATGATGGGCCAGAGCAGAACGGATCAATGCAGTTAGATCCAGCACACGGGCCCGACATCCTTGGTGGTTCGATCACATATGAAGATGATTTTACTAGGGTGGGGTTGACTGAACACCTAAGTGACAAATCAAAGTCTGTAACCATAATGTGCCCGTCTTCTCGTACCAGAATATTTTCGGGTTTTAGATCACGGTATATAATTCCAAGCAGATGTAAATATTCCAGAGCAAGGAGGACTTCAGCAACGTAGAACCTGCATATAAAAGATGTAAACAACACGCGCTTTATTCGATAACGATACTTGAATGCAATCCAAACAATATCTTAACCAAAATGCATTCATTGAATAAGAATAAAGATGGAATAATTCATGTCCAAACGAATGTTTCTAAGTTTGAAGCCTTTATCCTTTGGGACATATGCCTCCTAGGTGAAAAAAAGGATACACACAAAGACCCCACATCCATATAAGCTGAAAATTTCACAAGCTGTTTCACATACATCCTCCATTTTCTTAACTAAAAAAAGCAACTTTAGCTGCAGCATAAATACTCAACCCCACACATTATTGTACAATAGTGAAGCCACAAAAACAACATACTGAAAAATAAAGGATTTAAAGCTTTTATTCTTTCGACACAGTCTGTTTGATTTATTGTGCAGTAGAATTCACAAGAATACGATAAAAGATGAAAGAGAAAATTCTACCTTGCTGCTTGTTCAGTAAAACATCGTCCAGGTTGCCTCTGCCGAAGGACATGCAGATCTCCACCGGGACAAAACTCCATGACTAAGCATGATAAGTTATCAGAAGTGAACTGGGTATACAATGATGGAAGAAACGGATGATCAAGCATTCGCAATATTTCCCTTTCAGTTTGGGCCCTAGGCATCTTCTTCCTTCTTGCCAAAAATTCATTATCCATGACCTTTATGGCATATAGGCAGTTAGTTCCCAAAAGTTCAGCCAGATATACTGTTCCTATATCACCTGAGCCAAGTTTCTTCAGCAGATTAAAATGTTTCAGACCCAAGAATCCATGTTGTTTTCTCACGCTATCGAGTGCTTCCCATCTGAAGTCCTTGGACATGTGTGGTCTGTTGCCACAACTGGACCCACTCGCATTGCTCTCGTCGCTGATGCTGCTACTAACACTATAACCGCCAGTGCTGCTCATTGAACTTTGTGAGAACTCTCCTTTTTCTCGTAACTTTGGTGTCTTATTACCACCTTGTATCAAAGGAGTTGCTTTACTATTGGAACGTTGCAAAACGGGCCCTAGTGGCTTTCTGTCAGAACTCTTGTTATTTAGATTAACAAGAGAAATAGACTTTGAATGATGAATAGGTGCAGTAGTGGAGTCCTTATTGACCCCCTTTTTTGCATCGTTCAAGGAGCATTGACATTTATGGCAAATTAACGGGGCAGGATTGAAGTCTTTAGTACTAACTGCTTCAGACATGTTGGAATCACTTCCAAGTACTTCCCATTTCTTTTCTAAACTTTTTAATACCAGAATCCTATTTCTGGTGAACGGTTTCACTGCATAAGGAGATCTTCTCACAGCAATAGACAAAGAAACACGGCGTATCTTCCTTTTTTTTCTCAACTTTGGAGCAGGTTTTCTTGCTACTTTTATTGACGCGCCACCAACTATCTTACTAGAACAACTAGTAACCCCGCTTGAACCAAAGATAGTTTCAGGAAGCTTGAAGTTTTCATCAACATTATTATGAAACTGTGAAGAAATGGAAGTTAGAACCTTGTCTTCTTCCTTCATGGATGCTCTTTCTGAAGACTGAATTTCAACTGTCACTGATGCAGGGGAATCCTCATCAAATCTTTCGGGGGAACCCTTATCGAGTGAGGTTGATTCGACAGACAAAGGAGGCAATGAAACTAAATTTAATGCAACCGATTTCCTTCTTGGCTGGCTTTCTTCTTCTTCTTCAACTTCTTGGGTTTCAACTGACTTGCTAGGTAGTTTACACGGCACAGAAGGAACAAGATTACGTGTTGTAGAAGATTCTATACTCTTCATTACAGAAAGTTTCGGTGAACAATGGGAACTGTGGTATTGTAACTTCATGTTCAGATACCGATGCTTTTTGCCCAAGGAATTTGACCGCCATTCGTCTGGTGCCACAGGTCTTTCAATTAAACCTTCTCTATCTACGCGTGGAGAAAAAACAGATTCAACTGTTTCAGCAGACCTATACACCGCTGGTGTACTCCTTCGAGCATCCAATATTCCAGGGGAAGAACCTGGGGACCTCGAAGACCGTCTCATAGCAGCCATTTCACCTGCCTGAGATATACTAAGTCCTCTTAGTGCCTGCTTCAAGGAAAGTGGCTCTGAAAACCCAATCCCAGGTGAATTAGACGGACCAACTCCCATAATTGGCTTCTTAGATGCGTTTTTCCTGGACTGATTCGAGAGATCTAGACTCTTGGATGCTGTAATATTTATCGACTGAAAAAGCTTGTTGATGTCATCTTTTAAACACTTGCCAGATTCTATTGTCTGCAGTAGAGGCTGCCGCTCTTTTTGGAGTTGTCTAGGTTGTTGGAATGCTTGGGAGCTCATATCATCCTTTGCTTCAACGATTTCACAGCTACTACTACTATACAGATCCATAAAGCTAGATAAAAGCTCGCAATCTAACAACGCCTACCAATTTATCTCCAGAGGAATCCAAAATTCAGAACCTCATTTCTCTTGCAAATCCTCTTGATCATACTTCATATCAGATATTGATCATCACAAAGCCCTCTTGTTCCCCTCAGTGAGTGTACACTGAAACAACATTGCTTGCGCGCCCTATGTCAAAAAAAAGGTTTTTTCACTTTATTACAACAACACAACACCCACACATATCTACAACTTTTCTATCAAACACATTCATTTTCAAACTTATAAAACAAAGAAGTGAACTCGGGTTTCTCATGTATCAGCCGCGTGAAAATGAAATACATAAGCAGCTTGAAATCAAACAATGGATAAACACTTAAGCCAATAATCATTAATCAATACATCAATTGACGACTGAGAATCTTGTAAAAAAAAGCAAAAAAAGAGAGATTATATACCTTTATTTAAGTATGAGCTGCAAGATTCAAAGATCCAGAACAGTAAGGGATTCTCCAACAAAGATGACGGAAAATGGGGAGAGTTTGAAGGAGTTATGGAAGAGCATATAAACCCAATTGTGGAAAAGTGAATTGGGTTCCTTTAACTGTACATTTGAATCTTGCTTCCTGACATATTTTGGTGGGAGGGCGAGGAGGAGGCTTTCTCTAATGCTAATGTCATAAATAATGCTAAGGAATAGGAAAATGCAGGCATTAGCCTGTTTGGTTTGGGAGGTGGGGGGGGGTGGGGTGGGGTAGGGGTGGGGGGATAGAAGGAAGGCTGTGCGAAGTGAAGGGGTCGGGTGTGCTTTACTTCATGGACATCATTGTCTTCCAATTCTCTTTCTTCCTGGAGATTAAGACACTATAGTGAAGGACTGTCGACCTAACTACAATGTGTAAAAGTAATAAAAGTAGTAGATAGAAATTGCTAATCTGAAATGAAATTGAATGAAGATTTGCTGCTCAACCCGAAATTGCTTTTAATTTCGAAATTTCACGAAATTGCTCGTTTGATAATGAACAAAAAAATTCTGCTCGAAATTCATTGCTTTTAAAAGATGAAATATTCGAAATTGTTCGAGCTTCTACTCGTTAGACATATTTTTCCTTTTGGCTCGACTTTGGTTGAATTCTACTTAGCCTTCGGTTCGTTAAAATATAAAACATAAAGTCAAAATGTAAAAAGAAATTGTTAGGCATTAAAATTACATATATTACACAACTAAAATTACTATAAAAATATCTAAATATTATATCAAATCTATAATATCTATTAGATGAATGAATTATCCTCTTTTGAGTCATTACATCAGAAATTGATGATATAAGCATGTTCGCGAACATTATATAAGCGCGTTCATGAACATAATCGAACGTTCAGTGAACTGCCTTTCGAGCTCGGCTCGTTAAGCAAACGAGCCTCTGACTACATGTTTGAGCTCGGCTCGTTAAAGCTAAATGAACAAACGATCACGAACACTAACGAAATTAACACAAGTTTCGTTTCACGAAATACTCTGCTCGCTTAACAAAGACTAAGTAGTAGAATGAGGACAAGATAATTACTTCGTCTCATCCCTCTCTCAAATTATAGCGTTTTAACCTAATGCACATAAAATTATACGGAGTACTAGCATTCTAGGACAAAAATGTCATTACCATCAAAAAAGTTTTACATATTGGGATATCAAAATATATATTTTTGATATACATTTTTGGTCAAACAGGCTTTTTAACCTTAAACCCCTATCAAATATATATACAATTTATTAATGATGTGTTTTATGATAGATAATAATTGGGTGAAATTGGAAACTAAGTATTGAATTTTGCATTAGTTTGTGATAATGACTCATTATATGTAACATTTTTTTGGAAAGCAAAACCTGAACCTTTATATTAGATCATATCAAATAGACGAACATCCATGACGTTTTGAGGAGGGGTCGCACCCAACTAACAAGTCCCACAGACAGAGACATGTCTGAGCGTGCAAACAATGAGCCGAGCGATTCCCAGTACGTTTAACAGAAAAAAATACACAAGAAGTTAAACTCTTGGCCAGGTTCAGACAATCCAAGACCAAGCACCATAAAGATGATAACTCATCCTCCCTCGAATGCAGGCGCTAAATACTGCATTGGGAGTCCGTTTCCACAATGATTCGCCGATAGCCACGAGATGATGCAAGGAAGAGCGCTTGAAATACCACTGTAAGTTCCAATGATTCCACATAAAGAGCCCCTGGATACATTGTGAGACCGCATGTAAAATTTGCCCCACGTGGTTGCGAAAAAGTATTTCAATCGCTGTTGCACCATCCACACACGCTTCATCCACATTTGCCTTCACCACACCTACTGCTAGATCGATCAATAGTAGATGCACTGGTGATAATGTCGATATTATCTCGGGTTGTTTAGCGGTATTTATATGATGGATATCTGGCAGTTTGAGTATGATTTTACCAGTAAGGCGCGGTGGTGCTCAAGAACAAGATGAAGATCTTTTAGAGCAAAGGGAGGAGAGTGTTTGGTGTTTTGTGATTATGAGCTGAGCCTGAGAGGCTGCCTACGTACACTTTGTAAGGGATCAAGCAATGTATAGTTCTGTAATTAAAGCCTCATCTTTCTTTGTAATGGAGGTGATGTTGCTATTTATAGAGGTGATGAGCCAGCTGTCACTAGGCTGGTCAGAGTAGGACAGCTGTCGAGAGCTGTCAAGCCGGAGAGCAAAAGGCTGGCGGATCCGACCTGACGAGCTGAGAGCCTTTGGCGGCTCCGAAGCCTTTGCTTGGGCGGCCGGAGGGACCCGAATAAGGGTCCACGGGTCGGATTATGATTTAGGCATATCAATGGCCCCCACTCCGTGCCTTAAGCATTTTCTTGAAATGTTAGGCGGGGAGTAAAGTTTGCTCGTGGATCGATTGCCTTGGAATACCGTGATGGCTTGCTATGTGGCGGATCGCCTGTAGCATTGCCTAAGTGCCATACTTAGAGTAGATCTTTTCATGGCTTTTATGTCGTAAATCGACATTGCCCTTCGTGGCTTGTGTCATTAATTGACTTTGCCTTTGGTGGCTTTGTGTCGTGAATCGACTTAGCCTTTTGTTTGGCTTTCATGTGGCGGATTGCCTTAGCCTTTTGTTTGGATTTCATGTGGCGGATTGCCTTAGCCTTTTGTGTGGCTTTCATGTGGCAGGTTGCCTTAGCCTTTTGGTAGCTTTAGGTGGCAGGTAGCATTGACCTTTTGGCGGTCGTATATGGCGGACAACCTTCACCTTTGGATGGCCATAAGTGGGGGACATCCTTAGCCTTTTGGTGGCTTACGTGGCGGGTTGCCTTAGCCTTTTGGTGGCTTTACGTGGTGGATAACCTTAGCCTTTTGATGGTCTTAGATGGCAGGTAGCCTTGACCTTTTGGTGGTCGTATATGGCGGACAACCTTGACCCTTTGGATGGCTATAAGTGGGCGACAGCCTTAGCCTTTTGGTGGCTTTACGTGGCGGATAGCCTTAGCCTTTTGGGGGTTTTATGTGGCGGATCGCCTTAACCCTTTGTGTGGCTTTCAGTGGAGGATAGCCTTAGCCTTTTTGAGTGGCATTCGCCTTTGGTTGGCATAATGCCTTTTTGTGCCGCGCTATTAAGCGGACGAACTTGCTGTTGGTGAAGAGAAATCCCATTTTGATGACGAGTTGACCTCTGGTGAGTTCCAAAAATAAGAAGCTTGTCCCGCCACTTTTGGTAGGGAGAGTTCCAAAAAAATGAAGCATGATCATTCAAGTTGTAGGACGAGAATAAATGCCAATGAGAGCTTATACCTTGGAGATCTTGAGATCTCGTAGTGGAGAGCTTGAGGGCCCGTAACTTGGAGAGCTTGAGATCTCGTAACTTGGAGAGATTGAGAGCTTATAACTCGGGGAGGAGCTTGAGAGATCATTCTAGCGAGCTCATAACTTGGAGAGCTTGAGAGCTCGTAGCTTGGAGAGCTTGAGGCCTCGTAGCTTGGAGAGATTGAGAGCTCATTCTGGCGAGCTCATAACTTGGAGAGCTTGAGGCCTCGTAACTTGGAGAGCTTGAGGGCTCGTAACTTGGAGAGCTTGAGAGCTCATTCTGGTGAGATCATAACTTGCGAGCTCATAACTTGGAGATCTTGAGAGCTCATAACTTGGAGAGCTTGAGAGCTCATAACTTGGAGAGCTTGAGAGCTCGTAACTTGGAGAGCTTGAGGGCTCATTTTGACGAGCTCATACCTGGCAAGCTCATAAAATGGTGAGCTTGAGAGCTCATAACTTGGAGATCTTGAGAGCTCATTCTGGCGAGCTAATAACTTGGAGATCTTGAGAGCTCATAATTTGGAGATCTTGAGAGCTCATTCTGGCTAGCTCATATCTAGCGAGCTCATAACTGGCGAGCTCATAACTTGGAGAGCTTGTAACTTGGGGAGCTTGAGGGCTCGTAACTTGGAGAGCTTGAAAGCTCGTGAACTTGGAGAGCTTGAGATCTCGTAACTTAGAGAGCTTGAGAGCTCTTTCTAGCGAGCTCATATCCGGCGAGCTCATAACTTGGAGAGCTTGAGAGCTCGTAACTTGGAGAGCTAAGAGCTCATTATGGAGAGCTCATATCTAGCGAGCTCATAACTTGGAGAGCTTGAGAGCTCATTCTGGCGAGCTCATAACTGGAGAGCTAATAACTTGGATAGCTTGAGAGCTCGTAACTTGGGAAGCTTGAGGGCTCGTAACTTGAAGAGCTTGAGAGCTCGTAACTTGGAGAGCTTGAGAGCTCATTCTGGCAAGCTCATAACTTGAAGAGCTTGAGAGCTCGTAACTTGGGAAGCTTGAGGGCTCGTAACTTGAAGAGCTTGAGAGCTTGTAACTTGGAGAGCTTGAGAGCTCATTCTGGCAAGCTCATAACTTGAAGAACTTGAGAGCTTGAGACCTTATAACTTGGAGAGCTTGAGAACTCATTCTGGCGAGCTCATTTCTCGCTAGCTCATAACTTGGAGAGCTTGAGAGCTCGTAACTTTGAGAGCTCATAACTTGGAGGCTCGTAATCTGGTGAACTCGTGTTGAGCGAGCTCATGCTGGCGGCCTCGTCGTGGAGGCCTCATTCTGGTCGGCCTCATTCTAGCGGCCTCATTCTTGACCGCCGCATTCTGGTCGGCCCTATTCTGGTCGGCCTCATTCTGGCGGTCTCATTCTTTACGGCCCTATTCTGGTCGGCCTCATCAGCTGAAGTGTGGGGCACCTATGATCCGTCCTTGCTACCAACCATATCGTACCATTCTGGCTCGTTGTTCACGCAAAACGCCAAACCGCTCTCTATACTAACTTTAAGTTCAGATAGAAGGCTTTT
This sequence comes from Gentiana macrophylla, assembly GCA_026214975.1. Taxonomy (NCBI): domain Eukaryota; kingdom Viridiplantae; phylum Streptophyta; class Magnoliopsida; order Gentianales; family Gentianaceae; genus Gentiana; species Gentiana macrophylla. The sequence continues at coordinate 80,460,882 of CM047809.1, read as the reverse complement.
CAAATTGACAGAGTTTCTGCTTGTTTCTTATTAGATTCAATCGTTATTTTTTTTGTCTGTCAATGCCTTCTATTTATAGCCTTGATAATCCTTGATTTGAATTTCCGTCCGTTGGCTATTTAATGTGGGGAATAATCCTTGATTTCATTCTTGATTCCCCTCAATTATATTCTCCTTGATTTCAGTGATCTAATTTTCTTCAAACGCATATCATAAATCCGTCCTTGATTGATTGTGCATTGAATGCTTGATCCTCTGAATCTTCCTTATTTTTCATACTCTGAACAAGTGTAGTTCACTTCGCTGTCTCTTCACTTGGCTGTTACTTGAACGGTTGAGTGATTTAGATCTTCCTTCACTGCTTCATTTTTACTCCGCCGATAGACAATTTACTTTTCTGGTTTACTGCTTTCTTGATTTCATTGAGTTTACAAGAATCCTTGTACTTCACTGATCCTTGATATGTGTGTCAGTGTACACCATATTTAACAATGAATTTCACCACTTGAAAAAAACTTAGACTTAACCAAGGTCATCACAGCACTTCCTGGATATAAGTCGACCATATGTCTTCATGCTTCTCTGTTGGTACTTGGCTGTTTTCACTCTGCCGGATTTCTGTTTTACTTAGCCATTCTACCAACTAGTACAATACTTGTCTGACTCAACTTATACAACATGTCAGACTCTAAGTAAAGACTTATACATAGAATTTAACTTATTTCAGTTTGCTATAACAAATTTAGTATGGACATCATCAAAACATAATAAAATGTTCCTAACAATTTCCCCATTTTTGATGATGCCAAAACCCTCATAAGCCTGAACATAAGTATGCAAAATTTTTCATAATGATAACAGAATAAAACTCATAATTTTATTCATCCATTCAAGGGTAATAAGATAAGTAAGTTCAAAACAGATTCAGAATGCTACACCTACATTTTGCTTAAGTCTTGTTTGTACCTCTTGAACTTTGTAGTCTGAACCTCCTCCATGTCTTTCCAATTACTTTCTGGGAACTTCCATTTCCAGTAAGCCATGGAAGTGTACTCAGAGATCCCAAGAAATACGCTATTGTTGATGAGTCTATGAAAGTCAGGCATAGTTTCATTTGCCTTGGGTTCTCCAAAGTATTTTTCCAGCCTATCTTTGGCTTCAATAATGTGTGAATCAGCAAACTTGAGACTTTTGAACAGAGCCCATTGTTCTGGACGTCCCATTCTCCCCATAGGACTGAATAATTTCACCATGTTGTTGAAATCTTCTTGTTGTTCATTGGATATATCCTCTGGTCCTTTTGTGGTAAGTGGTATAGCTTGAATTGGTCTGCTGGTTGAGCCAGATCTAGTATTTTCTTGAGAGATGCACAATATCTCTTGACATCATTGTAAATTTTGGCCATTTCAGTTCTCATCTTCTCATCATGATAGCCTAGTCAGTCTGCCCATGCTACATCTTGCTTTTGGTTTGGATACAGACTATATTGAGTTCTAAAAACTCTCTTACCCTGTCCGATATCTCTGCATCATATTCTTGCATGTTTCTGTGAGTTGTGAAAGTTCTTTTCGCACCAGCATATCTAGTACTGCTGCTACCTCTACTTTTGCTGGATCTGTGTTGTCTTGCTGATCCTCTTTGCTGAGTAGATCTAGGCCTTTGCTGCCTACCTGATCTATCTCTGTCATCATCTCTCTTATGGACAGGATGAGGGAATCCAATACAGTGTTCATTTGTGGCCCTTTCCCTCTCCTCTCTATCTTTTCTTTGCTGTTCTTCAGCTTCAGCTCTGGTTTTCATTTCTCTGTCTCTTACTCTTAGCTGTTCTTCAGTGAAATTTGGGGGTCCAACTGTGGATCCTTCAGGCTTATCACCTCTTTCCCCATTTTTGGCAGCATCATCCTTCTGTTGTAATAAGATGATGTTTGTAGCTTCACCTGTACCAATCAGAGTATCCAATTTTGATTCAAAAGATGTAAATCTATTATCATGATCAGCTAGCTTTTTGGTCACGCTGCCAAATTATATGCCAAAAGCCATTGCCATTGACTCATTCTCCTGTGAGACATGCTGTCTGAGGCTTGCAAGATTGTTGGTGATATTTATGTTCAACTTGCACATCAAGTCACCCCGTCTTTGCACCACAATGTTTTGTGCATCAATGTATTCAGCAACAGCCTGAAATCTTTTCTCAATTGATTGGCTTTAATCTTTGAGGGATAGGGTCATGGACCTGAGGTACATTGCTTGATGTTCTAGGTCGTCAACCAACAGATCTGCAGCTTTCTGAAAAGCATCATTTGATATTCCAATGGATGGTTGAACAAATTTGTGACGGATATCAACTGGTTCTGGTTTTGTTTGTTGTTCTCTATCTTGGTGTGGCAAAGTGAACTGAACCTCAGCTGGTTCTTAGTGGTGTACTGTCGGTTGAGTGACGTCGACACATGGTTCTACTTCTTCAAGTACTTGAGTATGTTATTTCTGGGGCATCACTTTCTCCTATTCACCTTGCTCTTTGCCGGGAGTTTCCTTGACTGGAGTGGCAGCAGCTAATCTAGTGTCCAACACTCGCCAGAGGTTCATCTCAGTAGTGTCGATGCATTGCTGGGAGCATATGGAGCCGGTTCAGAAGTGTTAGCAGCTTCCATAGTCTTTTGATCATGTGATTGAGCTGATGGTGTTGCCTTAGTTGGTAGTGTTGTCTTTGCTGGCTCTTGTGACTGTAGGAAGGTACTCAAGAGGATGTTATCATCAATTGCATTAGCTGGTTGGTCAAACTCTTTATCTTGTCCATCATCATCATCATTGGGATCATCACCATTATCATCATCATGATTATCACCATCAGAATTATCACCATCATCATCATTATGATCATCACTGTCATCATCTGATTTACCACTTTCTCCAGTCGAATTCTGAGGCAGTTTTGCCTTTGCTGCATCTACTATATCCTAAAGTGGTGATTCATCCAGTACCCCAACCAGGGTTGTGATCCCAAGAAAATAAAAAAAACCAAGCTTCTTCTTCAAGCATGCGTTCTGAATTATGAAGCTGAAGTCTGGAATCACCCTCCTTCTATTCTAGATATGCAGCAATTCTATCATCAATATCGCTGGCAGATATGTTTACTGGTTCTTCTGGAGTCTCATCAGCATTTCCATTATCTTCTTCAACCTCTTCATTTTCGGGTTGATTATCCTCACCACTACTTTCTTCTTCTTGATGTTCAAATTCGTCATCTGTCCCCTCTGCCTCTTATTCATCGACTAATATTCCAAAATCTTCCTTGTCCAAATTTCTTTGAACCTTTTTCTTCTTTCTTTGGCCAGATGTGTGTTTTGTAGGTTGCTTTCTCTTCCCTCCTCCTGCTTTCTTTGCTATTTGACGTAGGTAAACATGATTTTGGAGTCATGCAATTTATGAAGTTTTATTACCGGTGCTTTCAGGCATTGTAATGAGTTAGTGGAGTTGAATTCCATAGGACTTCTTTACCCAGAAGATCACCTTTTTCTTTTTCCCTTCAAAGCCCCTTTTTAGCAGCATTTGCCTCACTTTGGATTTGCTCTTTGATTCTCAAGAAGAAATAGTTTGCCCAATTGAACTCCAGATTATTGTAAATGATTCTCATAAGGCGCATTCTAGCCTCTGTCATTGCATTATTTTCCCCTAGCTTGCCTTCAATGCTCTTTCCAATTAGAGAATGAATTCACTGAAGGGTTTCTTTAAAGCAGATCTAAGACAATTTAACTTCTTAGAGCCTGGGTTTGCCGTTTTAGCGATTGTCACCTATAATTCATCCAAGTTTTATGGTACGAAGGCCACTTTTGCTTGACCTTTATTTGAGAGTTTGAGGTGTTTGTGAATTACCTTTGCTAAAATCACCACTTTTGTACCGTTGACAGATGCAATGATCTTGTATTCACCCATCTCTACACCTTCTTCAGCAAAAAGCCCAGAAACAAACTTGGCAGTTTGCCAGAAAGTGATAAGGCTTTCATAACAAATATCTTTGATAGGAGGATTGAGAAAAGTCAGCAATCTTAGGTTTTTGCATCCATTCACCAATCGTTGTGCTTCTTCATCATTTCCACATAGCTTTAAGTAGTGTTCTTCTTGAAAGAACGATCCAGTGGCAATCGTTTTCTCATATTGTTTTCCAGTTTGGGTGGTTGAAGAGGATGAAGCCATTGTTTGAATAAGTTTGAGATTTAAAAAAAACTTCGATCTTTCAGAGACAATAGGGTTTATGATTTGCAAGAGAGCGTAAAGAATTCTGAAAAATCTCTAAGTGTTGTTTATATAGGATAATTTGAGTAGTGTGAATGTGGCTGAATATGGAAGGATTTGATGAAGTAATGACGTGATTTTGCGTATATAAATCACGGTATTTGAGTGTAGTGGGGGAGTGGATTGAGGTAAGTAATGATAAATCCCGGCAATCGAGGCGTTTCCGTCATTCCTGTAATTGAAAAATAATATAGTTACCTCCACGATTATAAACTGATCTCCACGTGTGTAATCTTCCACAATATAATCCTCCATTACTTCTCTGATATTCCACGTGTGTAAAACTGATTTAGTTCACACTTTAGTTTCCTGTTGACTTTAAGACATTTGCCGGTGAAGTGATTTGGCTGGTCATTAGGCTAGTGGAGTGATATCTTACTGAGCTACTTGTAGAAAACTGTTCTTAACAATTAGTGAAGTTAACTTCGCTGGGTACCAGTGCCTTCCCTGCCAAGTGAGCGCACCCGAAATGGCAAAGGTTCAGTCAGTTGGTGAAGTTACTTAGCTGATTACTCCAGTTAGCTGCTCTTTGTGACTTATCGATTTCAAGCATTCCCAACACAGTTCTCAACTTGTAAAATATTTCATGACCGAGTGGTTTATTAAAGATATCAGCCAATTGATCTTCAGTTGGTATGTATCTTAGAACAACATCTCATTTTTCAACATGATCTCTAATAAAGTGATGTCTCACATCAATATGCTTTGTTCTTGAATGCAATACTGGATTTTCAGTAATAGATATTGCACTTGTGTTATCACACATAATTGGGATTGTCTTCTCCTCCATTCCGTAGTCTCTTAGCTGTTGTCTGATCCACAACACTTGTGCACAGCAGCTACCTGCTGCTATGTATTCTGCTTCAGCTGTTGATGTGAATATATAGTTTTGCTTTTTGCTAAACCATGATACTAGTCTGCTGGCTAGCATTTGACAAATTCTTGCCGTGCTTTTTCTATCTATCTTGCATCCAGCATAGTCTGAGTCTGAATATGACATTTGTTTGAATCCTCCATCTTTTGGATACCAAATTCCAACATTGATGGTGTTCTTCAGATTATTGATGATTCTCTTAGCTGCTAGTAAGTGAGATTCCTTTGGTTGAGCTTGGAATCTTGCACAAACTCCTATTGTAAATGCTATATCAGGCCTGCTTGCAGTTAAGCAGAGTAGGGATCCAATGATCCCTCTATATAGCTTTTGATCAACATCTTTTCTAGTTTCATCTTTCCCTAGAATAACTCTTGCACACATTGGTGTATCTGCTGTGCCACTTGTATCCATACCATATTTGTGTATCAAGTCTTTTGTATACTTGGCTTGATTTATGAAAATGCCATCCTTCATTTGTTTCATTTGTAGACCAAGAAAGTAATTGAGCTCTCCCATCATACTCATTTGAAATTTGCTCTTCATCAGATTTGCAAACTTCTCACATAGCTTCTCATCTTTTGATCCAAAGATAATGTCATCAACATAGATTTGGACTAACAAAGTGCTTGTACTTTCTTCTAGTTTGAAGAAAGTCCTGTCAATGGTCCCTTTGTTGAATCTGTTGTTGATTAGGAATTGTGACAATGTCTCATACCAGGCTCTGGGTGCCTGTTTGAGTCCATATAGTCCCTTTTTGAGCTTGTACACTTTATCTTCTTTCCCTTTAAGTTGGAAACCAGGGGGTTGTTCCACATATACTTCTTCTTCCAAAAGTCCATTCAGAAATGCACTATTGACATCCATTTGATAAACTTTGAAGTCTTTATAGGCTACAAAAGCTAGAAAGAGTCTGATTGCTTCCAATCTTGCTACTGGTGCAAATGTTTCATCAAAATCTTTTCCTTCTGCTTGAGAGTAGCCTTTTGCAACTAGCCTTGCTTTGTTTCTGACAACTGTCCCTTGTTCATCCATCTTGTTTTTGAACACCCATTTTGTTCTAATGATGTTGGCCATATCTGGTCTGTTACCAAGTTCCCAGACCTCATTTCTCTCAAATTCATTTAGCTCTTCTTGCATGGCTGTAATCCAATCAACATCTTGAATTGCATCATCTATTGTTTTGGGTTCCACCCGTGATAGAAAACAAGTTAGCATTCTTTCCAGTTGTCTTCTGGTTCTAACTCCTGTATGAATATCTCCAATGACTTGTTCTTCAAGATGATATCTCAGCCAGTTCAGGTCAGGTTAAAGTTGCTCTTGAGTTGGTTCTTCCACAACTTCAGATTGTGCATCAACTTCATGTTCTTGTGTTGGTGCCTTTTGTGTTGTGTTGACTAGTGCATCATCTTGATTGCCAAAGGTGTGATCCAGAATTGTTGGACATATTTTAAGTTTTAGTGATGAGTGCCAGACTAGCTGTTATAGAGCAAAGGCAAAAAGTTGTCTAGATCAAATTGAAGAGAGTTTGAGTAAGTAAAAATACTAGAGTAAACTCAACTTGTTTATTCATGTTTAAAGAATGGGTATAAATAGATACAAGCATGAATGAGAAGGTCCTAGCTAGTAAAGTAAAAGTTACTAGAGCCGGCTAGTACTAATTGCTGTGAGTCGGCTATACATAATAGACAAAATAGAGTTACTTTATGACATATTAATTGTTTATATAATACAATTAATATGTCATGTTACATAAGTGACATAGATATGATTAATATTTCCAATATTTCCACACCCCCTCAAATCGGGTTGTATATGTCAATACATCCAAGTTTGCTACTCAAATCACAACATAAGCGGTGGAATTGCCTTGGTAAGAATATCGAAGATTTTGGTCCGATGAGGAACATACCGGGTTGAATGATCTTGGCATCAATTTTCTCTTTAAGGAAATGTCTGTCAATGTCCACATGTTTGGTTTTATCATGATGGACTGGATCCTCTGGCCATGCATAATGTGAATTATTGTCACATCAAAGTATGATAGGTTGTCAAGTGGTCTCACCGGGTCAAGAATGACTCTTTTCACCATAATGCTTCACAAATGCCCAAAACCAAAGGCTCTGAGTTCACTTTTCAAGATCGCTTCTAGAGATAGTAGGCTGTTTCTTGATTCTCCAAGTGACAAGGTTACCCCATACATATGAGCAATAGCCTGTGGTAGATCTTCTGTCTATGTGGCAACCAAATTTCAATCAAGATCAAGATAGACCTTAACCGATCCACAAGAGACTTAGTGAAGTGTAAGCCCTGGCCAGAGTGGACTTCAAGTATCTCGAGTATTCTGTAGACAAAGATCCCAATGGTGCTCGATGAGGGCAATGCATGAACTGACCGACAAGGCTAACTCCATATGCAATATCGTCTTGTATGAGAGAGATAGATGATTTTCCTACAAGTCTCTCGATATTGTTCCTTTTTTACAAAGAACATTACCATGTACCAAAGGATTACTTGGTCTACTCTGGGAGATAGCCGGTTTGCGACCTAGTATGCCGCTTCCTTCAAAGAGGTCTAGCACATACTTCTCTCTGTGAGACAGATATACTCCTGGTCAAGCTTTGCTATTTCCATACCAAGAAAGTACTTGAGGTAGCCCAAATCTTTAACTTGAAATACTTTTGCCAGCAGGGTCTTCAAAGTGTGGATCTCAGCAGGGTTATCACCAGTAAGGATGATATCATCCACATAGACAATAAGGATGGATCTTCTCTGGTTTGTAGTTTTGATAAACATGGTGTGATCTGAGTTGCACTGATGATATCCAGCAGCTTTAACCATAGTAGTAAGTTTTCCAAACCATGCTCTTGGGGACTGCTTCAGGCCATATAGAGATTTTCTCAGTTTGCATACTTTCCCTTTAGTGTGAGTGTTGGTAAAACCAGAAGGTACAGTCATATATACTTCCTCAGTGAGGTCACCATTTAGGAAGGCATTCTTGATGTCCAATTGGTGGAGTGGCCAGTCAAGTTGGACAGTAAGTGAGATCAGCACCCTGACTGTGTTGAGTTTTGCCACATGTGCAAATGTCTCTTTGTATCAAGTCCATATGTTTAAGTGAAGCCCCTTGCAACCAATCTAGCTTTGTACTTGTCAATAGTACCATCAGCATTGTACTTGATGGTGAATAGCCATTTATAGTTGTCTGTCTTTTTTCCTCGTGGGAGAGTGGTGAGATCCCAAGTATGGTTGTCAAATAGTGCAGTCATTTCATTTTTGACAGCAGTTTTCCACCTGTCATGTTGGAGAGCTTCCTGTATATTCTTAGGAATGGAATGAGTATCCAAATCCTGTGTAAACATAGAAAACCCAGTGACAAGTGATCATATGACACATAATTATGAATAGAGTGGTCGAGACATGATCTCTTTCCTTTCGGACAAAGAATGGGTCCATTATCAATATCGTGAGGTTGCTGAGGTATATCAGCAAGTTCAGGAGGTTGTGGAGTATCAGCAGGTTGCTGAGGTTCAGTAGAAGTTGGGAGCTCAGAGTCAGGAGATTGATGAGTCTCAAGAGGTTGCTGAATATTAGGAGTTGGTATAGGGATTGACAAGGCCTCGAGATCCTCAACTGAGGGTGCATTTGGAGTTGGAGGACTATAAGAGGAGGGAAGTGTTATTGTGTCAATCAGGTTTCCATCTGTGACAGTCTCAGTAGGATTGTTGTAGTAAGGAGTTTTCTCAAAGAATTTCACATCCATAGAGTTGTAGAATCTTTTGTTAGTGGGAGAATAACACTTGTAGCCCCTCCTGTCTTTGGCATACCCAAGGAAAATGCACTTATGGGCTTTGGGGTCAAGTTTGCTTCTATGTTGGGCATGGATATAGACAAACACAGTACATCCAAAGATTTTTAGGGGTAAGTCAGCAAAGAGGTGAGGACAGGGATGAGTTGTCATCAGGGTTTGAATGGGAGTCTTGAAACCTAACACTCTGCTGGGTAACCTGTTGATCAGATAAGTGGCTGTTAATATAGCTTCACCCCACATGTATTTAGGCATATGTGTGGTGAACATGACTGACCTAGCCATCTCCAGTAAGTGCCTGTTCTTCCTCTCAAAGAATCCCATTCTCACGAGGTGTCTCCACACAACTACCGATGTGAACAATTCCTTTATCATTCAGGAAGGAGCTGAGGTTAGACTCATAGTATTCCAAGGCATTATCAGTTTTCAAGATTTTAATCTTAGTGTCAAATTGAGTGTACACCATGTTATAGTATTCTTGGAATATGGTTCCAACTTCAGATTTATCTTTCATTAAAAACAACCATGTGATCCTGGTGTGGTCATCTATGAAGGTGACAAACCACCTCTTTCCTGTTATACTTTTAACTCTCGAAGGTCCCCATACATCACTATGAATCAAAGTGAAAGGTGTGGAGGGTAGGTAAGATAGTTTAGTATACACAGATTTAGTAAGTTTAGCAAACCTGATGTGATATCACATTGAAGATCACCGAGGTTACATCCTTTAAACAATTCAGAAATAAAGACTTTAAATAACCAAAACTTGGATGACCTAGTCTATAATGCCATAACATGATATTGTCTAAGGTTTGGTTGCAGTGTTACTGAGGTCAAGCTTACTTTCACTCTTCCTGTCTTCAAAGGTTGACCATAAACAATCCCGAAAGCAGCTTTAGCTTTCCCAATCACTTCCTGTGAAGAAAGATCCTGAATATACACTCGATTTTTATTAAACAAGACTGCCCAATTTAGGTCTTTAGTGAGTCTAATGATGATGATATAAGGTTACATCTAATTTTGGAACAAACAGACATCCTCGCAGATAGATCTTATCAAGAAGTTTAACTTTTCCAAAACCTTGTGCCCATGAAATAGATCCATCAGCAATCCTAATTTTATGGGTTTGATGGCAGGGCTTAAAGTGAGATATGAGCCTCTTGTTACCAGTCATATGGGATGAAGCCCCGGAATCAACAATCCATATATCATTACTGAGAGGTGAGTGTAATATACCTATTTTAGCATGAGTAGCTATGTCAGTGATAGAGCTACCTTCCTTTTGTTGAGTAAGGAAGGCTTTGAAGGCAGCAAACTGAGCATCCAGAGTAGTGTCCTTGTCCCCTTCTTCACTTACATGTCTGCCCTGACTCTCCCTGGTTGTTTTGGAGGATCTAGAGGAGTTAGGCTTACCATGTAGTTTCCAGCAAGTGTCCTTGGTATGATTTGTGCGCTTGCAGTGGTCATAGAACAACTTTCCTGTCTTCTCGGTAGGTTTCCTGTATGTCTCAGTAACCTCAGTAGGCTTCCTGACCACCAACATTGCTGAGCTATCAGTAGAGTGATGAGCAGGGTTGCTTTGCAGCATCACTTTTCTCCTGCTTTCCTCATGTTTGACTTCAGCAAACACAGATTTGAGGTTGGTGAGAGGTTTAGTAGCAAGAATTCTACCTCTAACATCATCAAGAGATGGGTTCAATCCAGTAAGGAACTTGAATACCCTCTTTTTCTCAATGATATCTTTGTATAAAGCAGCATCCTCTACATCCTTCCAGGGGTTTGTTTCCAACATATCTAAGTGTTGCCATGCCATAGATAGTAGGTTAAAGTACTGAGTTACAGACAGATCACCTTGTCTGTAATTTTGGATTTGGGCTTCAAGATCATAGACCGCAGATGTATTGTCCTTATTTGAGTAAAGGTCTCTGGCATTATCCCAAATTTCCATAGCAGTGTCATACATCATGAAGTTCTCACTAATCTCTTTTGTCATAGACCTCGTGAGGATGGTCATGGCTTGGTTATTTTTTGTATCCCATGCTTCAAACTTGGGGTCAGTTTTAGCAGGAGCAGGTTTGGAGCCAGACAAGTATCCCATCTTGCTCTGGCCAGAGATATACATTTTCATAGATCTTGATCACAACAGGTAGTTGTTGCCATCAAGTCTGTGATTTGTAAAAGAATAGTTTTTAGTGACCCCAGCCTGCTGAGGGTGCTGGGACTCTACTGAGGGTGAAGATGCGTCGGATAATGAAGACATTCTTGAAAAAGGAAGATTTTGCAGCGGATAAAAAAGATTATGTCTCTGATACCATGAAGAGAGTTTGAGAAAGTAAAAATACTAGAGTAAACTCAACTTGTTTATTCATGTTTAAAGAATGTGTATAAATAGATACAAGCATGAATGAGAAGGTCCTAGCTAGTAAAGTAAAAGTTACTAGAGCCGGCTAGTACTAATTGCTAGAGTCGGCTATTACATAATAGGACAAAATAGAGTTACTTTATGATATATTAATTGTTTATATAATACAATTAATATGTCATGTTACATAAGTGACATAGATATGATTAATATTTCCAATATTTCCACACAAATGTATAGGCTTATTAGAGTTTGATCTTTGTATAGGTTTGATCAAACAAGCATCAGAAATGGTCACCGACTTTCATCAATAGAGACTTGTCTAGGTCAGTAGGGTACCTAAGTCAGTAGAATAGTTAGGAACCTGCTGAAGACTGAAGGCTGAGGTCTCAAACACAGTTATTGAAGGCTAAGGGATCAAACTTTGTATTTAAAGTCAAGGATATGGAATCAGAATTTAGAGAAGTCTGTGATGACCTAAACTGATTACATATACCTTATGTATAAGGTCTAAGTTCCATAAGTTAAGTGGTGATTGGAACTTAGTTATGTTCGAATTGGTGTAATTTAACTTCACTATTAAAAGTTAGATAAAAGATAGTCAGTTGAAGTGTTTTATAAACACAGCAAACTTCAGATAGCTGACTGATAAGTATTTCAGCAGACTTACACACACATGAACCTACTGAACATATATTTCGATTTAATCAAAGGCTACATTGGAAGATTACAATGAAAAGGACATATAACAACTCTTGTTTTTGTCAAAAAATCAATGTTCAAGATTAAAAGAACGTTGGAAAGAAACAGAGGTTTATCCAATGGATACAAGTCAAAGGGTGGACAGTCTGAAAACTGTCAAAAAATAAACTAACAGTGTCAGTACTATGTACAAGGACAGAAAGCAAGTCAAGATAGGACAAATCTGAAACGGCTATGTTTTTGAATTTCAAAACATAAGTCACAATGATTCCCACCTATAAATAGAGGACTCCTAATTCAGATACAAATGATGAAAATTGAAGAGAAAAATAACAATCAATCTAGAGCTATCAGTTTCTTATCAGGAATTCACCCTGCTGACATCACCGAGCTTAAAGCTACTGATCTAGTAAATTCTTCAAGTGTAACCTGCTATCAAGTTACATCAAGTATACACACTTGAAGATTCCAAGCTGCTGATCATTTCATCCTGATCAAGCTGCTGAAGGCTGAATCACTTACTTGATTCAAACTTTCTTTTACAAGAAACCTGCTGAAGACAGTGAAGCATCTTTGGGTGTCTTGGACTGTTGTTTGTGGTGGAGCTGGTGAAGAGGCAATCCTACCCTTCAAGGACCAGTGGAAGACTTTGGAGCAGCAATCCTACCTGTTTCAAGTGTTCAGTTTGTGAAGCCATAGTTATTGGTGAATGACAGACAACTTAGGGATTTTTGTAGCTGCAACCTCAAAGATCTCTAGTGAATTACCTCCAACATCACAGGAGAAGAGTGAACTGACAGGATTACACCACCTGGAACCACTATAAAAATTGCCTACTTACTTTCTTCATTTACTTATTGCATTTTGTATATTTAGCACATCAACCTACTAAAACTAGCAACTGAATCACGCACTCACACTACTGAGTATCTAATACTTAGTATCATATTTTAACAACAAGTAATAAGGCTTAATTTGAATATATTCCGCTGCAACAAATTCAGTTAAATCAACAGTCAGCAGGCTACTGAACTTGCTGAATTTGTTAACTCCAAAAGTTTTAAGTGTTAAGTTTATTCACCCCCCTCTAAACTTAATCAAAGCCTTTTCAAGGGACCAAAAAGAATAGTAGCTGGTATTGTTGTATTTATATAAACTTGTCTTTGTGCAGCTTCTTCTTCAAGATCTTGTAGACTTTCACCATTTGTGTTTGGTTCATCAAAGACTACATGAATTGATTCTTCAATCACCAAAGTTCTTTTGTTGAGTACTCTGAAGGCTTTGCTTGTGTCTGAGTACCCCATAAAGATTGCTTCATCAGCTTTTTCATCAAAAGTATGTAACTGATTCCTATTCAAAACAAAACATTTAGAAGCAAACATATGTAAATGTGAGACATTAGGTTTTCTTACTTTCTATATTTCATATGGTTTTTTCCATGATGTTTGTTGATGATTGATCTGTTTTGAGTATAGCATGCTATATTTGCTTCTTCAGCACAAAATCTCTTTGGTAAGCATGCTTCTGCAATCATTATTCTGATTGCTTCTTTGAGTGTCCTAATTCTTTTTTCTGCTACACCATTTTGTTGTGGAGACCTTGATACTGATAGTTGATGTAGTACTCCATTCTCTTCACAGTAGGTTCTGATAATTTCATTTAGAAATTCTGTGCCTCTATCTGATCTGATCTTGATGATCTTCAGTTCCTTTTCATCTTGAATTCTTCTTAGCAAATCTGCAGCTTTTGAGTGTCTCTCTTTCTTGTTCATGAATATGGTCCAAGTGAATTTGGAAAAGTCACCCACCACCACTAGAGTGTACTTCTTTCCACTGACACTTACTGGTGTGACTGGTCTAAAATATCCATATGCAACAGATGTAAAATTCTTATTGTAGATTGATATGGCTTTGACTTGAAAGAGCTTTTGATCTGCTTCCCTTTTTGACATGCATCACAAAGACTTTTCTTCTTGAATGTGATCTCTGGTAGGCCTTCAACTAACTTGTTCTTTGACAATTTGTTGATGGTTTTGAAGTTGAGATGGTTCAGTCTTCTATGCCAAATCCAGCTGGTTGATTGCGTATTTTTGACAACCAGACATGTTCTGCTTTTGCTGTCTTCCAATCTACCACATACATTTTATCTTCCCTTTTTCCTGCAAGTACAACTGTGCTGGTTTGATTGTGAATCACTCTGCATCCTTCTTTGTTGAAGTGCATATTGTAGCCTTTGTCATAGAATTGACTGATGCTTAGAAGATTAAAACTCAATCCTTTAACATAAGCCATGTTAAGGGTGGTTTTATACGTTTTATAAGGATATATTTTATGTCAATATTCCCCATATTCTTAGGTTTTTCATGGAAATCGAGCTTATAATCGATTAATTGAGTAAATGGTGTTTCTAATAGGTTAAATTGCAAAACGTAGCGATTTATGTGTTTAAATCATGATTTTATATTATTTTAGGATTGTGTTACGCTTTGGTATGTTTTTCCTACATTGTAGATACACATTGTTGATGGAAAGGATGATTTTAAAGAGATGAATTCGAGTGGAAAATCCCAAATCGACTAATACGACGGGCTAGTCAAAAAGGCGTTTCAAGAAGAGTCCTTAATGAAAGTTGTAGAGTTTTCCGAGAGCTTTTTATGACGCTCGATCATAATTTTTGGAGTCTACAACTCAAGATATGAATTTTAGATGTTTGAGTCCATTCTCAAACCAAATATCCGCCCGCTTTATCAGAGTAACCGACTTCAATTTGCTATAAATACAAATAAGCGCATTGTTGAACCCTAATTCAATATCATATACACGCAGCAGCCTTCCTGAAACCTAAAAAGTCGAGCATGAGCGGCGACCGGCCGGGCCGAGCTTCATGCTTGGCCGGCCGGTGGTTAGATTAGGTTTTTCTTTTTTCTTTCCGCTTTTCTTCTTCTTTGTTCGAGCCATGAACAGCTTGAGCAGCCATGAACATAGCTCATGAAGCTTTTTTTTTTTGCAAAGAAGAACCTTATTTCTTTCTATGGATGTTTTGTGTTGATTTTATTCAAAGTTGTTTCTTTCCTATGATTAATTGTTATCGTGCAATTCATATCGGAAGATTATTGCTTGTTGATGCTACCGCATGACGGAAGTCGGTGTAGTTTAGATCACCATAGAAAGATTAGATTTTTAATCTATACATAACGAAAGTTCAGAGGTTAAATATCTAGGTTTACGAGAGAACCACAATTTAATTAATTCGATGCAAGATTATCTTAGATTGAAGTTGAGGATGTCACCGTTACCGGAAGATGAGATTTTTCATGTGTTTATTTCATTGCGTTGTTCTTGTTCTCTTTCATGTTTTGTATGGTTTATGTTAATCGAATTTAGATAACGGAAGTTGATAGATTCGTTAGATTTCCGTGAGAGAGATTGACAATTATTATTCCAACAAACGGAAGTTGAGGGATAATGTTGTTAGATTAGATTTAATCCATATCTTTGATTCAGATCGATATTAGTTAAGACCGAAGGTAAACTAATTAATGGCGTGATAAATCGGAAGAGGAAACGCTTTTTAGATAAGATAATAATCCAAGATAACTTGTGAATAAATATTTGTCTATCTTATTTCCTTCGTGGGGTGATGGTTGTTGGAAATAGGTTGATCATGGTTTGTTTATGGTTGGTCGCTTGATAGTTAGTTTTATCAAGTTCGTAGATGTAGTTTTATTTATTTTGTCCGCAAATATATTTCCTGGCTTTGGATTAACAATCCTCCGCCCAGCTTATTTTTCCGTTCTAGTTTAGGTTTAGGTTTAGTTAATAAAGAGGAATTAATGAAGTTAGATTCAACAAATTTCAATTCCGAGGATCGATACCGCATTTATCCAACTTTACTAGCAACTACCCGGTATTTGGCCGTTTAGAGGTAGTTTTGCATGGTAGTATAGGTTTATAAATTTTCTTTTGTTTTAATGATGCAAAATCTCCCCAACAAGCCACATTTTGAATCTTCAAGTTGTTCTTGAGCATTGTGCCTTCCCCCTTAATTCTACCAGGGTTTTCTTTGCCTCCAAATGCAACTTTGGGTCCATCAAAAGCTTTAAAGTCAGTCATCCATCCTTTATTTCCTGTCATATGTCTGGAACATCCATTGTCTATGTACCAGACATCCTACAAAACAAATTAAGTATGTTTAGGTACCCAACACTGTTTGGGTCCATACCTGTGTTAGGAAATCTATGCGGGAACGCAGCGGAATTTAAAATTTATTTCCTATCGACCCAAGATCGACTTTATTTAAGCAATAAACAAATAAGTAGTAGACGGTGGTTACCTTGCTTGATCTAAAAGATCGACGCTTTGACCATCTAAGGAGAGTACTTCTGCATAGAGCCACCCAAGTGTTCGGCCTCTACCGGTGATCCACACGAATAGCCCGCCGGAATCCCATCATGGATTGCTACCAGAAAAATTCGGTTGTTAGACAGACTTTTTCTCTCTCTCAAAATCTCTCCTAAGAAGCTCTCTATTTTTTCACAAGAACTGTTATCTTTTGGAATTGTGATGACCAAAAGAGCTAGCCAACCCTCCCTTAAATAGAGGTTGGGGCGCCACTTTCATAACCCAATCTGATTGTGATTAGCTTCCTATTAGATTGAGTAGAAAGAAAATATTTTCCCAATAAAATAAGGAAAATATATTTGATTGATTTATCTCATTAATATTCAATATCTTATATTAAATATTCCAATATATTATTAATATCTTATATTGACTATATTTATCTTATGCCCATAAATCTATCTACACATGCGTGCAAATCCATAGTCATTAATATCTAATATTAATATATGACAATACTATTTATTTTATTAATCAATGTGCACAATCCAAATACATCTAATGTACTTGGAAAGTGGCGCCTCATACATATATCCAAATATATATATGTTTAATCAATTAATATAATACTATGATTAATTAATTTGCAAAATCCATGTGTATCAATAAACAAAATAAATTTCGACACACATACATTATGTGTATATTTAATTAATCAACATAATTAATATCTTGTATCTTATTTATTCATAATAAATAAATACCACCATATTAATTTACCACTATAACCTTTATAGTCGTGAGATAAATCTTTCCTTATTTGGTTATCAACTATAACCACATTTTAATCCGGCTATATGTTCTTATGTATATGACCCGATAGGCTTCCGAATATGTTGGCCGTAAACACAAAGATTAAATTACAAAAATGCCTTCATACCTAACGATCACGGGATAGCGTCTAGCAACACACCGTGACCCCCAATCATCAGAAGAGTCAAATGCAATGACTACTACCTTTCATGTGAAATAGTTACCGTGCAACTTACAATCCTATCGCTATAATAATATCCATACAGTCATTAGTCGAGTGTCAAAACATCAACGACCGTATCTTATAATCTGGATATCAAGCTCTCTCGAAGCAACTCATTTACTTCCACTTTGCAAAGATTCACGAGAGTAAGACATTCCTTATAAGAAGGCCCTTTCGGATATTCACCCTACTGATAGGGTACGCGATTCCCAGCATTTACCATACATGTATACTCCGCATGCTTCAAAGATCATACCCAATCACTACCGCATGATCGCCCGTGGCTGAGGAAACCTCAATAGTGTCAAAGCATGACAATCCATACCGTGATGCCATGAAGACTCCGGTCCAAAGGATAATTACACAACCGCCACATAGTGGGACACTTAACAATGTAAGTGGGTCAGTCTAACGTATGCATTCTCTAATACACGTCCACGTATAGTCCAAGTGTCTCCACACTTCGATATACGAGATCTATCTCCGCCCTTAAAGACAGAAGACATCTAATACGTGCTAGCCTGTTCATACTATCAATGCCCTGTTTAATAGTACATCACCTCTGAGACATTTAAGTATCAAACTTATTAAAGTGATTAGAGATCTCATCAACCATAATCACTATCATGGTTTCTCTATCACAGTTTAATACTAAAGATGTTATCATATAACAATTCACAATTGGTTCTTTAAAAGAACAAATATATGATGACAGAAAAGCAATTTAATATATGTAAAGACATAAAGAAATAGTAGAAATGATCCGACCCGGTCGGATCCGGCCCAACCGGATTGGGTTTAGGACTCTATTTCAACAATCTCCCACTTGGCCTAAAACCAATCACTCGCACACACAAGACCAAGTTGAAACACAAGAATCTCATGCAATACTCGCAACCAGCCCTAGCCGTGAACGGATCGCTATCCGTGGGGACTCAGACTATCTTCATATCATGTTCCAAATGACCAAGTCAAAGGAACCGCCTCAACACACACACGAATATCTGACGAGACCCTGGTCCTTGAAAAGGTGGAAGAACCGTACAAGGTTCAGGAATGAACCTTCTAGACTCATGTACTGCTCCTGCTGCGCCTCCAAGACACTAATGTGTTTTGGCCTAGTTGTAGAATTTACTGTGACCCATAGCTAAGAACATTTCCAGCTCACTTGTATCACTTAATCAATTGACCGCAAACCCAAATCAGTAGCTCCCACTTGCCTTCATAAGACTCGTGATATACGTCTCAGATAACTATATTTATCTCGATTCCAAGTTTCAATAAACTAGAAACCATCCTTAACTTGTTTAAGGACATTTCGACATTCACCGGATTTACTTTCATACTTGCTCATGACTCGCATGGACTATGAACATCCGGCATTACCTTTATAATGGTTCCTATCGCAATAATAAAGGAAACCTTTCATAAGCATCATCTTTAGGACTAAAGTCCTAACATATATAGATCTTGAGAACACCGCTAGCAAGTATGATCTCCTTTGCGATCTATGCTAAACTCTTTTTAGCATCACATCTATATAGGTAAACTATAATCTAACGGCAAAATAATCTATCACTATAGATTCTTGTTTCTAAAAATAAGAACTGTCAATCCAAGTGCTTTCGTAAAGACCTTGAACTACCAAACATCAATTGACTGTGACATGGGGTGATAATTCTCGAGAGAGATATCCAATACCTTACTCAAATATCGTAACACACTCCCACTATCCATCTTGCACATTGGGCATATCATTCTTTTGACTAAATCAAACTCTTTTGATTATCAAACAAAGAAATTGTCTAGAGAAACTTGTTTGAGTCCATAAATTGATCTCGTGGGCTCACATATCATGTTATCGTCTATGAACATCGAGCTGTTTGCCCAACGTCTTCAACACTATCATATAGCCATGATATCAAGAAATAATAAGCATCGTCTGAATAGAATCGGCTCACCAAGCGAAGATAAAGGTACAAGGTTTACACCCTGCACCGCTTCAACCGTCACTATAGCCTTATGGTAATCATATTACCATCCATGTCACCTTTCAGTGGACATTCTCTCTAGGTAAGATGCACTGTGTTCACAACCTGGTTGTCACCGATGGAATCTAATTCGATATTATGGCTCCCGCCATATCTCTCAATCTTGCCTTTCAAACATTCTTTCATAAGTCGTGAGATATTCATTCTTCAAGATGAACATACCAACAGCCTTTTCAGGCTTGAGGTTATCCACAGACTTACAGAATTTTTATATGCACTGAGCAGTGTCCTATACCTCATCGCTATGTGGCGTCTGCTCACGTTTCTATGGTTGAATATCTCCTTATGGTTCTCAAACTACCTTTGAGATCTAAATCTACTCCCACTGTTTCTTTTAGAAGAAACACTTCCTCTAGAAGACAGTATGTTTGGAGACAAACATTTTGCTCCATGGATAAGTAAATAATATCTAGCGTACTTGCTAAGATATTCCACAAAGTTGCATTTGTCGTACTAGGCTCCAAGCCTTTCTGACTTTGCCTATGACAACTTCAAATCATCGGTTAAGATAGATTCGACATTATCCCCTTCCATATCTAATATGGAATTTATTCAACCTTTATTCTTTGGAACTAGGTTAAGTATAAGCGCACTATCCCGAAACGGGCAAGTGACGCCGGAGCGTATAAGGAAAAGCAAATAGGGAAGCGAAAAAAGAGATGAACTCACAAACAGGGTTTCAGAATATGCTTTGAGAGGCAAATTTTGATATATTATTCAAATCTGACTAAAATCATCCCACAAGCCGGGATTTTATAGCTGCACGAATACGATACTTTCCAAAAATATAAAATTACAGAATTTATTACGGAAATAAATCAGCGCGGAAATCACGATGCTGTAATCACGGATCCGGAATCGGATCTTTATTGAATTCGTAAATAAAATAAGAAAATTGTGAAAAACGTGCAAAAATCTTCGGCGGCGAAATGGAAGGGAAAACAGCTGATTTTGGCATCGAAAAATCTGTGAACGGCCTTTGGCAATTCACCGTAACGTTGGTCGGAGAGAGCTTTCCGAAATGGGGTCTTGATCGCAAAACGGACATCGGGGCCGAAAGTTACGGCCAAAATACTAACGCGTGTCCGAACGCTCCCTTTTGTCCATGTATTCGATCGCAGCCAATGTGGAATCCGACAACTCCGCCTCAGATGCGCCTGCATCAGTAAGGGATACTTCGCATGACTTGCGTCACACCTTTATCATATAAAGTGTTGTTTCCATTTTGGGAACACAATCTAATTTTCAGGCAGGTAGACCTCTCAAGATTTTCAGGTAGACTTCTAATTTTCATATAAAGTGTTGTTTCCATCTGTCAGGTAGAACTCTCAAGATTTTCAGGCACACTTCTTTCTGTGGATATGTGTGTCCAAGTTGTTGCAGTTCACTGATGATGCTTGAAAATCTGTTATCCATTTGATTAATGGATTCACCAGTCTTCATTTTAAAGTTCTCAAATTTCTGTTTTGCAACATATAATTTGTTTTCCTTGACTGCTTCTGATCCTTCATTGATCAGTGCTAATTTATCCCACATCTCCTTTGCTATTTTGCAATCTTTGATCCTCATGAATATATTATTGTCCAGAGTCTTCAAGATCATGTCTTTTGCAACAAAATCTTGATTTGATTTTCTTCTGTCATCCTTGGTCAAATCTTTCTTGAGTTTGTCTATCTCCTTTCCTTGATCTGCTCATGTGGCTATCACAATTGTGATCTTGATTGGGCCATCATTAATTACATCCAACATCTCCTCATGAGTTGCTGCAAGATGAGACAACATCCTTATTTTATATTCATCAAAATTATTAACATTGAATACAGGTACCTTAGACATGAAATTTGAGGAATCCACGAGTACAAATAAGAAATATATTTAGAAAGCACAAATTTGAAAACTACTTTGAAAATATGTGATCTCCTTGTTACCGGAAATTAGATCTGAATAGGTTCTGATACTAGAAACACTACTCCGATACCAATTGTTGGTCCTAGAGAAGGGTAAAACTATAGTCAGAGGGGGGGGGGGGGTTATAGTGGAGTTTCAAAAAAATTTCTTATATTTAAAAGCTTTTGGGCAGCGGATAAGTCCCTTCTTTAAATGTTGGTTCAAAGTAGATTAGACTATCACATATATAATATGCAATAAAATAAAGTGCTGTAAAGTAAAATACTGAAAGTAAATAAACACAAAGGTTCATAGTGGTTCGGGTGGTGTAATCCCTTAATTCACTCTTCTCCTGTGATGATTGGAGGAATTCACTATTGTTTTCACAGATACAATAGTTAGATTGCCCTTGGCTACACAAGCTTCACAATCTTCAAGACTATCACTCCTTGGCAACAAAAGCTTCAGTGAATCAGTCTCTATCACTGCTCCTTGAGAACAAATCTTTTAGCAGCTATCACAAAGGTTGCAACTCCTTCTTAGATTCCTCTGATTCAATTTCTTCAGTTTAGATGTGAATTGGATTCACAGATTTGTGATCAATCTCAGTGCTTGATATGAGATTTGAGTTCTGATTGTTGAGTTGATCTCTAGATGTTTCCTTTAAGTTCAGATAGAAGGCTTTTCAAATTGACAGAGTTTCTGCTTGTTTCTTATCAGATTCAATCGTTATTTTCCTGTCTGTCAATGCCTTCTATTTATAGCCTTGATAATCCTTGATTTGAATTTCCGTCCGTTGGCTATTAATGTGGGGAATAATCCTTGATTTCATTCTTGATTCCCCCGCAATTATATTCTCCTTGATTTCAGTGATCGGATTTTCTTCAAACGTATATCATAAAATCCGTCCTTGATTGATTCTTGATTGAATTCTTGATCCTTTAAATCTTCCTTATTTTTCATAATCTGAACAAGTGTAGTTCACTTCACTGTCACTTCACTTGGCTGTTACTTGAACGGTTGAGTGTTTTAGATCTTTCTTCACTGGTTCGTTTTTACTCAGCCGATAGACAGTTTACTTTGCCGGTTGACTGCTTTCTTGAGTATTTTGAGTTTACAAGAGTCCTTGTACTTCATTGATTCTTGATATGTGTGAGATCAGTGTGCACCATATTTAACAATGAATTTCATCACTTGAAATAAAACTTAGACTTAACCAAGGTCATCACAGACTTTCCTGGATATAAGTCAGACCATATGTCTTCATGCTTCTCTGCTGGTACTTGGATGTTTTCACTCTGCCGGATTTCTGTTTTACTTAGCTATTCTACCAACTAGTACAATACTTGTCTGCCTCAACTTATACAACATGTCAGACTCTAAGTAAAGACTTATACAGAGAATTCTAACTTATTTCAGGCTTGCTATAACAGGTAGTATGGCCATCATCAAAACATAATAAAATGTTCTTAACAAATGGTCCGCGGGCCTAATTACGATTTAGGCATATCACCAGGGAAGGAACATGAGATAGCTGAGATCGCATAGATGCAGAGAACTCAACTGCTTCCTCTGCTGCATGTAAAAATTACACGGTGATATTTACTAGATTCTAATAAAAAAATCCATGCACACCTGGTCTTCCTAATGTACTACATGGTAGAGAGAACAATCGATAATTCCTCCACGTCACAACTATCACAAAGAAACTACAATAGCCCGGGGGAATCCACACTCGATGAGAGTGCCGCATGAAGATTCCCATTCCTCCGGCGTGCCCAAATGGTCCTCGGGATATGACACAAGAAGAGGGCATGTTGTAAGTCTTTAGCCGAATCCCCGTATAATACACATGCCCAATCGCCCATACCTCGGCCAACTAAAATAGACCCAACAATATTTTGCGAAGGAGGGAATACATAAATGTAATCTTGTTTCTTTCGTCTTGTAATATAGGTTAATTTTTTATATTTCATTTTTATTATATAGTATAAATATTTTTATAATAGAGGGAATGAGCCAAAAGTTTACTTTTTAATACAAAATAAATAAACATGACACACTCCTTTTTTAGTTGCAAATAGGACTAAAAAATTTTAGACGGACAAAATTACCCTTATTATGAAGTAGCGCGCGACACATATGCGAAAAACCGATGCATTACATTCCTGCTATTCTTCTTCTTCTTTTTTTCTTTTTCTTTTAACTGCTGTAACTTTTTCTTTTTCATATTTTTTTTGCTCTTTATTTTGAGATCTCATATGATACCATTCCGACGTAAATTTTGGAAGCCGAAAAAACATTTGCATTAATCAGAGCGTTTTTCTTATAAACGACCGTAACTTTTGATTTAGAACACCGATCATCAAAATTCTTTCACCAAAGTTTATATTTTTCTCTTAATTTTGAAAACTCATACGATACCCTTTTTCGACGTAGTTTTGAAAGCCGAATTTAATAACAAATACGTTACACTAACACAATATCGTGATCACAAAGATAAGTATCATCAGACGATTATCACAATATCGTGATCACCGTGTATGAAGATGAACGTGATGAATGTGAAATATTGTGTCAAAATCTTTGATATTTGGAGTAGTATATGGTTTAACAGTGGTCATGTGCTGATATCAGAATCGGCAAAATAGTTTCTTTTCCAAAAAGCCATAACTCCAAGCCTCAAATCAGCACATACCTTCCTATGTTTACCTTTTTTTAAACATGAACTCTTCTCCTTTTATTCCTCATCATCAGTGTTTACACTAACACGGTATCAGTATCAGTATCAAAATAACAGTATCATAATATCAGTATCACAGTATCAGTATTAGAATATCAGTATCACAGTAACAGTATCACAATAACAGTATCATAGTAACATGTTTTATTAACAAACACAATAACACCATTACCATTTATAGTATACGATTAGCCAAAAATCATGGACTCGGCAAGCTTTACAACAACACCGATAGCCTATATTCCTTCATGGATTAAAACAGAAACAAACCGTAAACCAAAAATCATTTGGACAATAATGTAATCACATTAACACCCAAAAAACTTATGTATTTTGAAATAACACATTCAATCACAATTAACATGTGATAAACAACTTTTACATCAGCATATATGATAATTAAGTTACATCAAGGAAAGGGTTATCTAAGCACCTAAAAATATCAACAATGTCGATTGCTACCATCATCTTCTTCTCAAACTCTACACCAAATGGTTTAACATTTTCTCAATAAAGTCAACCTCTACACCAAATGATTTAACATTTCTACCCTATCTCAATTCACAAATCATTACCAAAGAGCATTAGCCTCTTCTTGGAACATTAGCTCGTTGATCTCCGCCTTCGGTTTTAATGCGTCCGACCTCAACACCATAACACAATAACAGTATCAGTATCACAATATCAATATCACGATGATCGCTTCACAATATCGTGCAACTTCCTCCACTTTTATCCCCTCATTTACTTCAAACTTCCCCACAGCTGAGATGCCCCAAATTAATGATCCAATCTCAAACAATACACCAAAACACTTTTCAAAGATAAATCCAGTTAACCTGAATGAGGAATTGAATAGGTTGATACACTTAAACATTCATAAATAGATTCACAAACTTCAATTCAAGAATATATTAAGCTTCAAAAACTTTGATGCACAAAATCAGATTCCCAATACATATCATGTTCATTGGTTCAACTAATAATGTTCTCAACACTAAGAGTCTATAAAACATTGAGAGATAAAATACTTTCATAATTTTCTATTCAGTTTTGAATTCAAGATAATATTCATCAGAAGACAACACAATATCATCATATATGTTGTTGAAATACTGAAACAGAGCTCTCTGTGTAATATTATGCTTCTTACAAAATGGAACCCAAATCTTTGCAAACTTTGCTGCTTCAACTAATGAATAATACATTAATGGAGATGTTGCATCATCTGAAACATAGATTAGAGAAAACATTAGCTAGACTATGAATTATGCTTCAAAACTCTATTGCTTTATAAATTTTGTATAGAAAACACCAAATTCACTTCACAGAGCGAAAATATTAATTTTCGGAGTTCAAACCTCAAGAAACAGATATTTTTGGAGGAGCCGCCACTGGCGACGCCGCAATTTCCTCCACATCGGTGCTGTAGATTGTCGGTCGAGTAGCAATAGAAGAAGTTAATGGAGCAAGTGGAAATTGAGATTGAGGAGTGTTAAGGGTGGAATTATACAATACTTTATTATACTTTATATTATAATTTCACCCTAACTAATATAATTTGCATTGAAAATGAATCTTAAAATGACTTATAGAGCAAACACGGTTTTATAAATGTTAATTACCAAATAACACATTTTATGTGCCTAAATGATTATTTTATATCATTGTGGAAATATGTTATGCTTTGGTATTTTTCATGTGTGTTGTAGGTACTTAATACATTTAAATATTGGATGCAAGTCAAGGCCACTCAATAAAATCAAGTCAAGGACACTCAATGCTTAGTCCAAGTCAAGTAGGAGTGATTCAAGGGGCTGTTTTTGAGAGCAAATCAAGAGGAATTAATATTATCATAATGTGTAGCATTCTATCATTTTTAAAGGGAGAGGGACGGTTCATAAAAGGAGAGAGAGAGCGAGGAAATTTTTGGGGGAGTCTTTGTTTTCACAGTTTTCCTTTTGAGAGTTCTAGTCCATCAAACAACTTTTGTATTATTTCATTCTAGTTTGAATAATCAAACACTTATATATTTCTTCAAAATTCTCCATTGTTGTTCATACAATTGCCAAAATCAAAATCTTGGCCTTATCAAATTCCCCGCTCTACACATAATTTTATGGTGCATTCTCATCAACCCAAGATGAGTACTAGTGATATGGATAGCTAAACTCATCAAGGGCAAGCAATTGGGGAAGCAATTCGGCGGTTTTCGGGTTTTCTAATATAAAGCATTGCATATTTCAAACCAAAGGTTAGATTACAAGTTCTACATTTTATTGCTCATAGCTTGATCGAGAGATTTTGCTTACGGATTGCCATACGAGAGATTGTATGCATTGAATCAAGATAACACGTAATTGAACCATAATATTCGAGTATAAAACGAGTTTATCGAATACGGTTTAGATAAATTAATCGAGAGATTATACCTTGTGTTTTGATTGTTTCATTCACCTAAGAGATTAGGGGTTGCATTCGGTTTAGGAGATCCTAATCTTTGGTCCCGATATTGCATGCTTGTATGATTAGAAACCTGATAATTTGTTAAATTGTGAAACCTATTGTTTGCCCTCTTTTAATCTCATTATAGTAATCTTAATTTGTAACGTATCTCGTGACAATTGTGACTCAAAATTGAACCACCTCTCAACCTCGAATCCCTGAGTTCGACTCCGGTTTTACATCGCTATACTACGATCCCTTCTCTTGGGGAAACCGGATTATAAATTTATAACTTGTCATTCTTATTTTTATAATCAATAAAATCCGGGACAAGTTTTTGGCGCCGTTGCCGGGGATTCGGCATGGTTAGCTTCAGCTTTGAGTCTTTTATTAAGTTTTAATTACCCAGAAAATATTTAAATGTTGTTTGGTGTAAATTGATTATAGAGTTACGTGCTCGCTTTCTCGAATTGAGTCTCTGTTCTTCCATAACCGAATTCCTTTGAAGAACGAAGCGTCCATCAAGCGTCCAGGCTGAAAAATCGAATCAGAACCTTTCGAGGCGCCGCCTGGACGAAGCGCCCAATCAAGGCGTCGAACAAAGCGACGAAGCGTTCATTTGAAGAACGGGCGTTCACTTTATTGAACCAGCGTTCGAAGCTTGAATTGGATCAAAGAGTTCAGACGCAGTGAGGACGAGCGTCCACTCCCGTCCATTTGAAGCGCATTTAGGCGTTCAAACTCCGTAACGCCAATTTTCCTTCGAACGGGCGTTCATCACTCCCGGAATTATTTTTCACTTCTTATCACCTTTTACCTCGCTTTCACTCCGATGTATGCATACGGAGTCATTCGAACCATTAATCTATAATCCTGAGATCGAACGCATAATCGTTCGTCCCAATCGAAAAATTCAACGCCTTGAGTTCTCAATTTTCCGAGGCTAGTGAAGGAAGTATTTTTGAGGAAACAGATTGAAGAAACTCTTGAAGAGATCGTTGAAGAAGTCATCTTTGACAACTCAAGTAATAATGGCGAGATAGGCGTACTTTAGCGGACTACACTATTCCGGCTCACACTATACATCCCGCTATCGTAATGCCGACATCGAGGTTCCATTTGAATTAAGATCCGGTTTAATTCAAATGATACAACATACTTCCACCTTTCATGGGTACCAATCAAAAACCCACATACCCATGTGCGTGCATTTCGGAAGTATGCAAAGACAACTAAGATCAAGGATATCTCTCGATGATATTCTTAAGCTCAAATTATTCCCATTCTCTTTGCGGGGGTGAAGCAAAAGAATGGTATCTCTCATTACCTTCGAATCTATCACGACTGGGCCGATCCGGGCGTGAGTTTACGAGCCAATATTTCCCTCCTCCAAGACACATTTCGATTATCTAACCGATATCTTCACTTTCCGACAAGAAGGTAGTGAAACGTTCTTTGAAGCATGGAAACGCTTTCAAATCTATCTTACATCGTTGCCCTCATCATGGTTTAGACACGCAACGACAAGTCAATACCTTCTACAAAGGTTTGACCGAGACGACAAAAGGAATGGTAAATAGCTCATCCTGAGGAGCTTTCTTAAAAAAACACCGGCTGAAGGGTGGGACCTGTTTGAAGACATAGCAAAATATAACTATGCCCCAACTCAGCATTCAATCCCTACACCTTCTGCCCCCAGGATAGAAGAGGTCAAGTCTAAGAACCAACTGATCGCCTCTCTTCAACAGCAGATCACTGATCTGGCTTTGGCACAAAAACACAATCAATATTCCACTTCTTCCATTCCTCCAGCCCCTCAGATTTCCCAGATGATGTATTGTGACAACTGTTGTCAACATGGTCACAATATGAATCACTGTCAATACCCATCATCCAACTATCAAGTCAATGCGGCCCAACATATGAGGCCGTACACACCGATAGTTTGTCAAACTTGTGCCACGGAGGGTCACACATCTCTTGCTTGTCCCCTAAACAGGGACAATGCTGAAATCAATGCGTTTTCTGGCCAGTCAAACCAGAGGTTTTCAAACCAACATCCTGGCCAGAACAATTATCAAAACCAAGGTTATAACCAGAATCGGAATTTCAACCAACAACCAGGTTATAACCAAAATACCAACTTTCAAACCTCTAATCGAAATCAGAATTACCAGAATCCCATCTATAGCCAGCATCCAAATCCGAATACCATACAAAGGCTCAACCAGATTTGGCAAGGAAATACCAACAGCTCTTCAAATAGACCTACTCAAAACCCTCCAGGTTTCCAAAACTCACCATCTGGGGCAAATGATGGCCCGACAAAAGCTGAGTATGAGAAGACAATCAAGAACTTGGAAAGGCAAATTGGCCACTATTCAATTGAACAATTAGTCGCAAGACCTCGAGGACACTTACCCAGCTTCACGAAAAAGAACCCTAAAAGTAACCAAGTATCCCAACGCAAATGAGATTGTTCCTACTACACCCACGGAGCGAGGAGAGTCACACGCAATGAATTTGAGATCTGGAACCCAACTACAAGGAAACCCTGCTTCTTACCAGAACCAGGGAAACGAATAGACCCTCCTACCAGAGATGAGGTAGGAGGGGAAGTTGAGGATAAAGACTCACCTGCCCTAGATGAAGAAGAGACTCAGTTGGTTGATCCACTGAGTCTTAAGGAAGCTGTTCAAAGTCAAGAAGGAGGAATCCCGACAACTAAAAAGACTGACAAGACAAAGGAGATGGAAGGATTTAGAGGACGAAGCAGTTAAAGCTTTTTCATCATCGAAGAAAGTGTTCTCTGAAGAAGAATTGAGCAAACTTCCTTTCCCACCAAGAAAGAAAAACATCTCTTTACAAGAAGATAAGAAGTACGAAAAGGTACTCAACCTTCTGAAGAACACACAAGTAAATTTACCCTTATCTCGATGTTACGGTTGAGATGCCTAAATATACTAAATTTATAAAGATGTTGTTTCTTCAAAAGAAACTGCGGAGAACATGGATAGAGTAATTAATGAAGAGTGCTCCATGATTGGAAGTGATCATATTCCAAGGAAACGGCGATCCAGGAAATTCGTTTTAACCTTACAAATCCAAGATCAGTGTTTTCCCTCACTCCTTGTGTGACCTAGAGCATCTATCGCTTTAATGCCGTTATCCATCTCGCAAAAGACTTAATCTTGATCATCTTTTGGAACCTACCACGATGAACCTTCGCTTTGCGAGATAGGTCGATCAAGAAAGCCAAGGATTTTGAGAGATCTCTTAGTACAGTGCAGTCGACAAATTCACATTTCACGTGGATTGGTTTGTCTGGATGTAAAAGAAGAAAGCACTCCGTTGATCCTTGGTAGACCATTTCTATCAACAGCCCGTGCTGTCATAGATTGTGATGAAGGTTATGTAACCTTAAGAGTTGGTGATGAAGAAGTGCGATACAATGTTTCTAGAACTCTAAAGCGACCTTCTGAAAGCCCAACCGGTTATTCCATTGATGAAACTGACGAGTTCAGTGATTTTATGGAAACACAAGTCATGGCCATGAACCCAGAGTATGAAAGACTGGTGGACAATCTGAACAGTTACGGCAGAATCCACCTTGACAGCATTGGGACTGCTTTGGAAGCTGAGGAGCTGCAAGAAGAGACCTTGTTTGTGGAATCCTCAAGAACAATCAGTGAGTCGGAGTTGAAGCAAGGAGATAACGAGTCAAGCTTAAAAGAACCCCCTGAAGAATTAACGCTAAAACCTTTACCTAAGCACTTAAAGTATGTTTACCTGAGGGAAGGCGATAAGCTTCCGTTAATCATCTCCGCCAAATTGACAGAAGAGGAGGAGGATAAGTTATTAAACGTCTTGAGAAGCAACGAGAGAGCTTTCGGTTGGCAAGTAGGAGATATTAAAGGTATATCTCTGGACGTGTGTATGCATAAGATAAAGACCGAAGAGGAGCTAAATGTGTTCGGCACCTCAAAGACGTTTGAATCCACATATGCAAGAGGTGGTAAAGAAAGAGATTATAAAACTATTGGACATGGGGATCATATACGCAATAGCTGACAGTGATTGGGTATCCCCACGCAAGTCGTCCCCAAGAAAGGAGGGATTACAATGGAAAAGAAACGATAAAGGTGAGGAGTAGCTTTGAGGTTAGTGACCGGTACCGGGTTTGTATTGATTATAGGAAATTAAATGAGGTCACTATGAAAGATCATTTTCCGCTCCCCTTCATCGACCAAATGCTTGAGCGTTTGGCTGGGCACCCCTTCTATTGCTTCCTGGACGGATACTCCGGTATTTTCAGATCCCTATTGATCCGATTGATCGTGAAAAAGACGACCTTCACCGCCTCTTATGGTACTTTCGCCACTGAGCGAATGCCATTCGCCTTTGCAATGCCCCCAGCTACATTCCAACGATGTATGCCGGCTATCTTTGATGGGCTAATTGAGAAGTGCATGGAAGTCTTTATGGACGATTTCTCGGTGTTTGGTCAATCTTTTGACAACCGCCTCGATAATCTTAACAAGGTTTTGAATAGATGTGTGGAAGAATTTAATCCTCAATCGGGAAAAATGCCACTTCATGGTGGATGAGGGGATTGTTCTCGCCACAAGATCTCTCATGAAAGGAATAGAGGTTGATAGGGCCAAAGTAGAAGCCATAGAAAAAATGAACTACCCCAAAAACATGAAAGAAGTCAGGAGTTTTCTTGGTCACGTTGGCTTTTACAGGAGATTTATTCAGGACTTCTCCAAGATATCGAAACCCTTATCAACTCTACTTAAAGATGGTATCGTTTTCAACTTTGACAATGATTGCAAGTACGCCTTCAAGGAGCTCAAAAATCGTCTTATCTCCGCTCCAATTCTAATCTCCCCTGATTGGAATTTACCTTTTGAATTGATGTGTGACGCTTCCAATTACACCATTGGTGCAGTATTGGGGCAAAGAATTAAAGGTAAATTTAAACCTATCTACTATGCAAGTCACACTCTAAACCCAGCACAAGCTAATTATACAACCACTGAAAAGGAATTATTGGCCGTAGTCTTCTCTATGGACAAATTCCGAAGTTATCTGTTGGGTGCTCATGTGATTGTTTGGACAGATCATGCGGCTTTACGCTATCTAATGAACAAAAAGGATGCCAAACCAAGACTAATGCGATGGATTCTTACCCTTCAAGAATTTGATGTTCATATTAAGGATATCAAGGGTAGTGAAAATACAGTAGCTGATCACATTTCCAGAGTACTACCCATAGGAGAGGAAGATCCACAGGACATTGATTTATATTGCCCTTTGAGAGAGTGTCATGTCCGTGGATGGTCAGTATTTCCGACCCACCGTGGTATTCTTCTATCGTAAACTATCTCCATTCCCGGTACCTGAACCCTGAATTCTCCTATCAAGAGAAGAAGAAATTCTTCTCTGATCTGAAATATTATGTCTGGGAAGAACCGCATCTTTTCAAGCTTTGTAAAGATGGGTTGCTTCGTCGATGTGTTCCGGAGTCTGAGCAACGGAACATAATTGAGCAATGTCATAGTGGTCCCACTGGTGGCCACTTCGGTCCCTGGAAGACCGTTGCAAAGATATTCCAATCTGGTTTTTACTGGCCATCGATTTTCAAGGACACTGAAGCCTTTTGTAAAGGCTGTGACAGATGCCAGAGAACCGGGGCGTTGACAAGGAGGTATGATATGCCGTTGAAGCCCATTTTGGAGTGTGAGGTGTTCGATGTCTGGGGAATTGACTTTATGGGTCCTTTCCCGTCCTCATGCGGTAACAGATACATCCTGGTCTGCGTAGACTATGTATCTAAATGGGTGGAAGCGATCGCCACTCCTCACAATGATCATAAAACGGTCATGAAATTTTTAAAGAGAAATATTTTTGTGAGGTTTGGCTGCCCACGAGCCTTGATCGATGATGAAGGACACACTTCTGCAATAGACCACTTGATAAAGTGTTAGAAAAATATGGTGTTCGCCACAAATCCGGTACACCATATCATCCTATGACAAGTGGTCAAGTTGAGCGAAGTAATCAGAGCTTAAAGAAAATTCTTGAGAAGACGGTCAATAGTCACCGTAAGGATTGGAGTCTGAAGTTGGACGATGCTCTATGGGCTTATCGCGACAAACAGATAAGACCCCCATGGGTACTTCTCCATTCCAAATGGTCTACGGAAAACCATGCCATCTGCCTATCGAATTGGAACATCGAGCTTACTGGGCAACCAAGTTCCTAAATTTCGATTCCCAAGCTTGCGGGCAACATCGATTACACAAATTTGCACGAGCCGGACGAGTTCGCACTCCAGGCTTATGAAAGTGCTAAAATCAAGAAAGATGAATGAAATCGCTCCCACGATAAGAAGATCAAAAGAGAGAGTTTCATACCGGCAAACAAGTCCTCCTTTATAATTCAAGATTACATCTTTTCCCTGGAAAACTGAGGACGCGGTGGTCGGGACCTTTCACGATCATTCGACTTTTCCTAGTGGTGTGTTGGAACTCAATGGAAAAGATAATCAACCTTTCCGGGTAAACGGACAACGGTGCAAGCACTACATAGGACAAACCGAAGAAACTCCGATGTTCATCAAATTCATTGACATCCTTTGTGGTAATATCTCTGATACCCAGGATTTGGAGGAGTTTAGCCCCGATCTGTATTCAAACAGCACCACTAATGATCATACTGTAAGAAGTCTTTGTTGTAGCCGACATGGAGCAAATGATTGGAAGGAGCATGTTTTGAATATGAG
Organism: Gentiana macrophylla; assembly: GCA_026214975.1. Taxonomy (NCBI): domain Eukaryota; kingdom Viridiplantae; phylum Streptophyta; class Magnoliopsida; order Gentianales; family Gentianaceae; genus Gentiana; species Gentiana macrophylla. Next base: position 80,427,557 of record CM047809.1, on the reverse strand, counting down.
AAGAAACCAGAGGAAATCAACAAGAGAAAGAATGAGAAAGGTTTGGAAGCGGTTAAAAGCCAAATTCTCTCTGCTCAATGTTGTTTCTGCATGAGCTCATTTGATGAAATAACGGGCAGAAAGATCAAGTGGCCCGATCCGGGTTGAGTTCAAAAAAGAAAGTTGAGCTAACAACGTAAATAAAAGCGCTTCTAGGAGGTGTCCTAGCTTTGTGTGTTAGCTAGTTTTTCTGTTTTATTTTCCTTGTCTTTTGTAATAAAAGGATTGAGTTATACTCTCCAATGTTTGTTTTTTTTTTCTGATACTTAGGCCTTGGCTTCATATTTTGTCGGGATGACTATGTTTATTATCTTTTGGCATTCATCTCGTGCTAGCCTATCATGATTACATGTCATCATGCCCGAGTCACTATCTCCCATATCTTATCATAGCATGCCCCCATTTTTTTGGCCCGAGATATTGTTTGTGGTTTTCAAGTCCTACAGGTTGCACTATCGCTATTTGGTTGATATGACCTACACTTATGAGGATCGTTGCAAATTGTTCATGCTCCAGCCTGCACAATGATCCTACGCTTTATCGAATCAGCTAAGTACTTGATCTCTAATTTATTTCCTAAACAACTTGAGGACACGTTGTATTCTAAGTGTGGGGGGGTTCTTGGTTCGTTGCACCTATAATTACCCTTGATCATACTATCATGTTTTTAATGCAAAATGAGCTGAAAATTGAAAAAAATTCTACACTTGAACACTTGTAGATTCTGGCATGTAATTGAAACAAAATGCTCACTAGTTTTGGTTTCCTTACAATGATTCTATGTGACTACATAAGATAACTATAGCATGCTTGTACCGATGTGAGATAGACCACACTTTCACGAAAGCCTTTGATATAAAAGCATGAATTTTAAACCATATCCTTTTACTTCTCTAGTGATTCATCTTAATAGTAACAGTGATTGAACGCCTAAGTCCCGAACGTGTGCTGTGAATATCTGTATGTTTGAATGTGATAAATAAACCATCGCCAAAGTCTTGAAATAAAACGAATGAATAAAATCGTTACTTGGGGTATTATGCACAGTGGTATGCTTTACTTCAGCCACTGCCAGCCAGAAATCCCGTTTAAGTAATGTAGTGTGTGTTCCAGAAAAGCTGCCTTATGATTGGAGTAGGTAGGGGATTATCACGAAATGTCCTATTTCTACTATGACGGGCAAAAGCTCACTTCTGATGTGTGTGTTAAATAGTTCTTCAAAAAAAAAAAAAAAAAAATTATAGCATTGCGTGAGTTGGAATAAATTCAAGACTTGGTTAATGATGACTTTATCCCCAGTATAAACTTATAGATATGATTTAGGGATCATCCTAATGAGCACACAGGACGACTTTTTGCGTGATTGAAACTGTTATGCCGTAGATGTTCATTATAATTGCTTTGTAGAGGATATGTGTTTGGGAAGATTGTGGAAAATTGAAAAAGGCTTGCTTTAACACATACACAATGTCTATCGCTACTTGGTACTTCCCTGCTATGGTCATTGCACCTGTGGTCACTTGAGTTCGGGAACTATTTGGATAGATATAAAAGTTGAGCTATGTTTTGATTGTTTTGTTCGGGACGAACAAAGGTTTAAGTGTGGGGGAGTTGTTAAGGGTGGAATTATACAATACTTTATTATACTTTATATTATAATTTCACCCTAACTAATATAATTTGCATTGAAAATGAATCTTAAAATGACTTATTGAGCAAACACGGTTTTATAAATGTTAATTACCAAATAACACATTTTATGTGCCTAAATGATTATTTTATATCATTGTGGAAATATGTTATGCTTTGGTATTTTTCATGTGTGTTGTAGGTACATAATACATTTAAATATTGGATGCAAGTCAAGGACACTCAATGCTTAGTCCAAGTCAAGTAGGAGTGATTCAAGGGGCTGTTTTTTTGAGAGCAAATCAAGAGGAATTAATATTATCATAATGTGTAGCATTCTATCATTTTTAAAGGGAGAGGGACGGTTCATAAAAAGGAGAGGAGAGCAGGAAATTTTTGGGGGAGTCTTTGTTTTCACAGTTTTCCTTTTGAGAGTTCTAGTCCATCAAACAACTTTTGTATTATTTCATTCTAGTTTGAATAATCAAACACTTATAGATTTCTTCAAAATTCTCCATTGTTGTTCATACAATTGCCAAAATCAAAATCTTGGCCTTATCAAATTCCTGCTCTACACATAATTTTATGGTGCATTCTCATCAACCCAAGATGAGTACTAGTGATATGGATAGCTAAACTCATCAAGGGCAAGCAATTGGGGGAAGCAATTCGACGGTTTTCGGGTTTTCTAATATAAAGCATTGCAGTATTTCAAACCAAAGGTTAGATTACAAGTTCTACATTTTATTGCTCATAGCTTGATCGAGAGATTTTGCTTACGGATTGCCATACGAGAGATTGTATGCATTGAATCAGTATAACACGTAATTGAACCATAATATTCGAGTATAAAACGAGAGTTTATCGAATACGGTTTAGATAAATTAATCGAGAGATTATACCTTGTGTTTTGATTGTTTCATTCACCTAAGAGATTAGGGGTTGCATTCGGTTTAGGAGATCCTAATCTTTGGTCCTGATATTGCATGCTTGTATGATTAGAAACCTGATAATTTGTTAAATTGTGAAACCTATTGTTTGCCCTCTTTTAATCTCATTATAGTAATCTTAATTTGTAACGTATCTCGTGACAATTGTGACTCAAAATTGAACCACCTCTCAACCTCGAATCCCTGAGTTCGACTCCGGTTTTACATCGCTATACTACGATCCCTTCTCTTGGGGAAACCGGATTATAAATTTATAACTTGTCATTCTTATTTTTATAATCAATAAAATCCGGGACAAGTTTTTGAGTTCTAGTCCATCAAACAACTTTTGTATTATTTCATTCTAGTTTGAATAATCAAACACTTATAGATTTCTTCAAAATTCTCCATTGTTGTTCATACAATTGCCAAAATCAAAATCTTGGCCTTATCAAATTCCTGCTCTACACATAATTTTATGGTGCATTCTCATCAACCCAAGATGAGTACTAGTGATATGGATAGCTAAACTCATCAAGGGCAAGCAATTGGGGGAAGCAATTCGACGGTTTTCGGGTTTTCTAATATAAAGCATTGCAGTATTTCAAACCAAAGGTTAGATTACAAGTTCTACATTTTATTGCTCATAGCTTGATCGAGAGATTTTGCTTACGGATTGCCATACGAGAGATTGTATGCATTGAATCAGTATAACACGTAATTGAACCATAATATTCGAGTATAAAACGAGAGTTTATCGAATACGGTTTAGATAAATTAATCGAGAGATTATACCTTGTGTTTTGATTGTTTCATTCACCTAAGAGATTAGGGGTTGCATTCGGTTTAGGAGATCCTAATCTTTGGTCCTGATATTGCATGCTTGTATGATTAGAAACCTGATAATTTGTTAAATTGTGAAACCTATTGTTTGCCCTCTTTTAATCTCATTATAGTAATCTTAATTTGTAACGTATCTCGTGACAATTGTGACTCAAAACTGAACCACCTCTCAACCTCGAATCCCTGAGTTCGACTCCGGTTTTACATCGCTATACTACGATCCCTTCTCTTGGGGAAACCGGATTATAAATTTATAACTTGTCATTCTTATTTTCATAATCAATAAAATCCGGGACAAGTTTTTGAGTTCTAGTCCATCAAACAACTTTTGTATTATTTCATTCTAGTTTGAATAATCAAACACTTATAGATTTCTTCAAAATTCTCCATTGTTGTTCATACAATTGCCAAAATCAAAATCTTGGCCTTATCAAATTCCCCTTTCTACACATAATTTTATGGTGCATTCTCATCAACCCAAGATGAGTACTAGTGATATGGATAGCTAAACTCATCAAGGGCAAGCAATTGGGGAAGCAATTCGACGGTTTTCGGTTTTCTAATATAAAGCATTGCAAATTTCAAACCAAAGGTTAGATTACAAGTTCTACATTTTATTGCTCATAGCTTGATCGAGAGATTTTGCTTACGGATTGCCATACGAGAGATTGTATGCATTGAATCAAGATAACACGTAATTGAACCATAATATTCGAGTATAAAACGAGAGTTTATCGAATACGGTTTAGATAAATTAATCGAGAGATTATACCTTGTGTTTTGATTGTTTCATTCACCTAAGAGATTAGTGGTTGCATTCGGTTTAGAGATCCTAATCTTTGGTCCCGATATTGCATGCTTGTATGATTAGAAACTGATAATTTGTTAAATTGTGAAACCTATTGTTTGCCCTCTTTTAATCTCATTATAGTAATCTTAATTTGTAACGATCTCGTGACAATTGTGACTCAAAATTGAACCACCTCTCAACCTCGAATCCTCGAGTTCGACTCGGTTTTACATCGCTATACTACGATCCCTTCTCTTGGGAAACCGGATTATAAATTTATAACTTGTCATTCTTATTTTTATAATCAATAAAATCCGGGACAAGTTTTTGGCGCCATTGCCGATTCGCATGGTTAGCTTCACTTTGAGTCTTTTATTAAGTTTTAATTACCTGTAAAATATTTAAATGTTGTTTGGTGTAAATTGATTATAGAGTTACGTGCTCTGCTTCTCAAAATTGAGTCTCGTTCTTCCATAACCGAATTCCTTTGAAGAACGAAAGCGCCCATCAAGCGTCCAGGCTGAAAAATCGAAATAGAACCTTCGTGACGCCGTGCGGACGAAGGCCCAATCGGCGCCCGCATAAAGCGACGAGCGTTCAGTTTGAAGAACGGGCGTTCACTTTATTGAACCAGCGTCCAGAAGCTTGAATTGGATCAGAGAGTTCAGACGTAGTGAGGACGAGCGTCCACTCTCCGTCCATTTGAAGCGATTTAGCGTTCAAACTCCGAACGCCAATTTTCCGCTTCGTAACGGGCGCCCATCACTCCCGGGAATTATTTTTCACTTCTTATCACCTTTTACCTCATTTTCACTCCAGTGTATGCGTACACGGAGTCATTCAGGCCCATTAATCTATAATCCTGAGATCGAACGTACAATCGTTCGTCCCAATCGAAAAATTCAACGTTCCTTGAGTTCTCAATTTTCCGAGGCTAGTGAAGGAAGTATTTTTGAGGAAACAGCTTGAAGAAACTCTTGAAGAGATCGTTGAAGAAGTCATCTTTGACAACTCAAGTAATAATGGCGAGATAGGCGTACTTTAGCGGATCACACTATTCCGGCTCATTACTATACATCCCGCTATCGTAATGCCGGACATCGAGGTTCCATTTGAATTAAGATCCGGTTTAATTCAAATGATACAACATACTTCCACCTTTCATGGGTACCAATCAAAACCCACATACCCACGTGCGTGCATTTCGGAAGTATGCAAAGACAACTAAGATCAAGGATATCTCTCGATGATATTCTTAAGCTCAAATTATTCCCATTCTCTTTGCGGGTGAAGCAAAAGAATGGTATCTCTCATTACCTTCCGAATCTATCACGACTGGCCGATCTCGAACGTGAGTTTCGAGCCAATATTTCCTCCTCCAAGACATTTCAAAGGTCTAACCGATATCTTCACTTTCCGACAAGAAGGTAGTGAAACGTTCTTTGAAGCATGGAAACATTTCAAATCTATCTTACATCATTGCCCTCATCATGGTTTAGACTCGCAACGACAAGTCAATACCTTCTACAAAGTGGTTTGACTGAGACGACAAAAGGAATGGTAAATAGCTCATCCGAGGAGCTTTCTTAAAGAAAACACCGGTGAAAGGGTGGACTGTTTGAAGACATAGCAAAATATAACTATGCCCCAACTCAAAGATTCAATCCCTACACCTTCGCGCCTCGGGATAGAAGAGGTCAAATCTCGTAACCAACTGATCGCTCTCTTCAACAAAGCAGATCACCGATCCGGCTTTGGCACAAAAACACAATCAATATTCCACTTCTTCCATTCCTCCACCCCCCTCTCGATTTCCCGGATGATGTATTGTGACAACCGTTGTCAACATGGTCACAATATGAATCATCACAATACCCATCATCCAACTATCAAGTCAATGCGCCCAACATACGAGGCCGTACACCGATAGTTTGTCAAACTTGTGCCACGGAGGGTCACACATCTCTTGCTTGTCCCCAAACAGGACAATGTCGAAATCAATGCGTTTTCGGCCAATCAAACCAGAGGTTTTCAAACCAACATCCTGGCCAGAACAATTATCAAAACCAAGGTTATAACCAGAATCGGTATTTCAACCAACAACCAGGTTATAACCAAAATACCAACTTTCAAACCTCTAATCGAAATCAGAATTACTAGAATCCCATCTATAGCCAACATCCAAATCCGAATACCATACAAAGGCTCAACCAGATTTGGCAAGGAAATACCAACAACTCTTCAAATAGACTCTACTCAAAACCCTCCAGGTTTTCAAAACTCACCATCCTGGGCAAATGATGGCCCGACAAAAGCCGAGTATGAGAAGACAATCAAGAACTTGAAAGGCAAATTGGCCACCTAGTGAACAATTAGTCGCAAGACCTCGTGGACACTTACCCAGCCTTCACGAAAAGAACCCTAAAAGTAACCAAGTATCCCAACGCAATGAGATTGTTCCTACTACACCTTACGGAGCGGAGGAGTCACACGCAATGAATTTGAGATCCGGAACCCAACTACAGAAAACCCCGCTTCTTACCGGAACTGGGAAGCGAATAGACCCTCCTACCAGAGATGAGGTAGGAGGGAAGTTGAGGATAAAGACTCACCCGCTCTAGATGAAGAAGAGACTCGGTTGGCTGATCCACTGAGTCTTAAGGAAGCTGTTCAAAGTCAAGAAGGAGAAATCCCGACAAGTAAAAAGACTGACAAGACAGTGAGATGGAAGGATTTAGAGGACGAAGCAGTTAAAGCTTTTTCATCATCGAAGAAAGTGTTCTCTGAAGAAGAATTGAGCAAACTTCCTTTCCCACCAAGAAAGAAAAACATCTCTTTACAAGAAGATAAGAAGTACGAAAAGGTACTCAACCTTCTGAAGAACACACAAGTAAATTTACCCTTATCGATGTTCTCGCCGAGATGCCTAAATATACTAAATTTATAAAATATGTTGTTTCTTCAAAAGAAACTGGAGAACATGGATAGAGTAATTAATGAAGAGTGCTCCATGATTGGAAGTGATCATATTCCAAGGAAACGGCGATCCAGGGAAATTCGCTTTTAACCTTACAAATCCAAGATCGTGTTTTCCTCACTCCTTGTGTGACCTAGAGCATCTATCGCTTTAATGCCATTATCCATCTCAAAAAGACTTAATCTTGATCATCTTTTGAACCTACCACGATGAACCTTCGCTTTGCGATAGGTCGATCAAGAAAGCCGAAGGATTTTTGAGAGATCTCTTAGTACAGTCGACAAATTCACATTTCTGTGGATTGGTTTGTCCTGGATGTAAAAAGAAAGCACTCCGTTGATCCTTGGTAGACCATTTCTATCAACAGCCCGTCTTTGTCATAGATTGTGATGAAGGTTATGTAACCTTAAGAGTTGGTGATGAAGAAGTGCGATACAATGTTTCTAGAACTCTAAAGCGACCTTCCAAAGCCCAACCGGTTATTCCATTGATGAAACCGACGAGTTCGGTGATTTTATGGAAACACAAGTCATGGCCATGAACCCAGTATGAAAGACGGTGGACAATCCAACAAGCGATTCGTAATCCACCTTGACAAAGATTGGACCGCTTTGGAAGCCGAGGAGCCGCAAGAAGAGACCTTGTTTGTGGAATCCTCAAGAACAATCGGTGAGTCGGAGTTGAAGCAAGGAGATAACGAGTCAAGCTTAAAAGAACCCCTCAAGAATTAACGCTAAAACCTTTACCTAAGCACTTAAAGTATGTTTACCTCGAGGAAGGCGATAAGCTTCCGTTAATCATCTCCGCCAAATTGACAAGAGGAGGAGGATAAGTTATTAAACGCCTTGAGAAGCAACGAGAGAGCTTTTCGGTTGGCAAGTAGAGATATTAAAGGTATATCTCCGACGTGTGTATGCATAAGATAAAGACCGAAGAGGAGCTAAATGTGTTCGGCAAACCTCAAAGACGCGTTTGAATCCACATATGCAAGAGGTGGTAAAGAAAGAGATTATAAAACTATTGGACATGGGGATCATATACGCAATAGCCGACGCGGTGATTGGGTATCCCCACGCAAGTCGCCCCTAAGAAAGGGGGGGATTACAAAGTGGAAAAGAACGATAAAGGTGAGGAAGTAGCTTTGAGGTTAGTGACCGGTACCGGGTTTGTATTGATTATAGGAAATTAAATGAGGTCACTATGAAAGATCATTTTCCGCTCCCTTCATCGACCAAATGCTTGAGCGCTTGGTCGGCACCCTTCTATTGCTTCCTGGACGGATACTCCGGTATTTTCGAGATCCCTATTGATCCGATTGATCGGAAAAAGACGACCTTCACCGCCTTATGGTACTTTCGCCACAGAGTGAATGCCATTCAGCCCTTTGCAATGCCCCAGCTACATTCCAACGATGTATGCTGGCTATCTTTGATGGGCTAATTGAGAAGTGCATGGAAGTCTTTATGGACGATTTCTCGGTGTTTGGTCAATCTTTTGACAACTGCCTCGATAATCTTAACAAGGTTTTGAATAGATGTGTGGAGAAGAATTTAATCCTCAACTGGGAAAAATGCCACTTCATGGTGGATGAGGGGATTGTTCTCGGCCACAAGATCTCTGCGAAAGGAATAGAGGTTGATAGGGCCAAAGTAGAAGCCATAGAAAAAATGAACTATCCCAAAAACGTGAAAGAAGTCAGGAGTTTTCTTGGTCACGTTGGCTTTTACAGGAGATTTATTCAGGACTTCTCCAAGATCTCGAAACCCTTATCAACTCTACTTAAAGATGGTATCGTTTTCAACTTTGACAATGATTGCAAGTACGCCTTCAGGAGCTCAAAATCGTCTTATCTCTGCTCCAATTCTAATCTCCCGATTGGAATTTACCTTTTGAATTGATGTGTGACGCTTCCAATTCGCCGTTGGTGCGATGATTGGGGCAAAGAATTAAAGGTAAATTTAAACCTATCTACTATGCAAGTCACACTCTAAACCCAAAGACAAGCTAATTATACAACCACCTAAAAGGAATTATTGGCCGTAGTCTTCTCTATGGACAAATTCGGAAGTTATCTGTTGGGTGCTCATGTGATTGTTTGGACAGATCATGCGGCTTTTACGCTATCTAATGAACAAAAAGGATGCCAAACCAAGACTAATGCGATGGATTCTTACCCTTCAAGAATTTGATGTTCATATTAAGGATATCAAGGGTAGTGAAAATACAAAGAGGCGATCACATTTCCGAATACTACCCATAGGAGAGGAAGATCCACAGGACATTGATTTATATTGCCCTTTTGAGAGTGTCATGTCTGTGGATGGCCGGTATTTCCGACCCACCGTGGTATTCTTCTATCGTAAAGTATCTCCATTCCCGGTACTTGAACCCTGAATTCTCCTATCAAGAGAAGAAGAAATTCTTCTCTGATCTGAAATATTATGTCTGGGAAGAACCGCATCTTTTCAAGCTTTGTAAAGATGGGTTGCTTCGTCGATGTGTTCCGGAGTCTGAGCAACGGAACATAATTGAGCAATGTCATAGTGGTCCCACTGGTGGCCACTTCGGTCCCTGGAAGACCGTTGCAAAGATATTCCAATCTGGTTTTTACTGGCCATCGATTTTCAAGGACACCAAGCCTTTTGTAAAGGCCGTGATGTATGCCGAGAACCGGGCGTTGACAAGGAGGTATGATATGCCGTTGAAGCCCATTTTGGAGTGTGAGGTGTTCGATGTCCGGGAATTGACTTTATGGGTCCTTTCCGTCCTCATGCGTAACAGAGATACATCCTGGTCTGCGTAGACTATGTATCTAAATGGGTGGAAGCGATCGCCACTCCTCACAATGATCATAAACGGTCATGAAATTTTTAAAGAGAAATATTTTTGTGAGGTTTGGCGCCCACGAGCCTTGATCGATGAAGGACACACTTCGCAATAGACCACTTGATAAAGTGTTAGAAAAATATGGTGTTCGCCACAAATCCGGTACACACCATATCATCCTATGACAAGTGGTCAAGTTGAGCGAAGTAATCGAGCTTAAAGAAAATTCTTGAGAAGACGGTCAATAGTCACCGTAAGGATTGGAGTCCAAGTTGACGATGCTCTATGGGCTTATCGCACAGTCAGATAAGACCCCATGGGTACTTCTCCATTCCAAATGGTCTACGGAAAACCATGCCATCTCGCCATCGAATTGGAACATCGAGCTTCTCGGGCAACCAAGTTCCTAAATTTCGATTCCCAAGCTTATGGGCAACATCGATTACAAAGAAATGCACGAGCCGGACGAGTTCGAGACTCCAGGCTTATGAAAGTGCTAAAATCAAGAAAGACAGAATGAAATCGCTCCCACGATAAGAAGATCAAAAAGAGAGAGTTTCATACCGCGAACAAGTCCTCCTTTATAATTCAAGATTACATCTTTCCTGGAAAAAGCGAGGACGTGGTGGTCAGGACCTTTCACGATCATTCAGACTTTTCCTAGTGGTGTGTTGGAACTCAATGGAAAAGATAATCAACCTTTCCGGGTAAACGGACAACGGTGCAAGCACTACATAGGACAAACCGAAGAAACTCCGATGTTCATCAAATTCATTGACATCCTTTGTGGTAATATCTCTGATACCCAGGATTTGGAGGAGTTTAGCCCCGATCTGTATTCAAACAGCACCACTAATGATCATACAGAAGAAGTCTTTGCTGGTAGCTGGGACATGGAGCAGTATTGGAAGGAGCATGATTTGAATATGAGAAGAAACCAGAGGAAATCAACAAGAGAAAGAATGAGAAAGGTTTGGAAGGCGGTTAAAAGCCAAATTCTCTCTGCTCAATGTTGTTTCTGCATGAGCTCATTTGATGAAATAACGGGCAGAAAGATCAAGTGGCCCGATCCGGGTTGAGTTCAAAAAAGAAAGTTGAGCTAACAACGTAAATAAAAGCGCTTCTAGGAGGTGTCCTAGCTTTGTGTGTTAGCTAGTTTTTCTGTTTTATTTTCCTTGTCTTTTGTAATAAAAGGATTGAGTTATACTCTCCAATGTTTGTTTTTTTTTCTGATACTTAGGCCTTGGCTTCATATTTTGTCGGGATGACTATGTTTATTATCTTTTGGCATGCATCTCATGCTAGCCTATCATGATTACATGTCATCATGCCCGAGTCACTATCTCCCATATCTTATCATAGCATGCCCCCATTTTTTTGGCCCGAGATATTGTTTGTGGTTTTCAAGTCCTACAGGTTGCACTATCGCTATTTGGTTGATATGACCTACACTTATGAGGATCGTTGCAAATTGTTCATGCTCCAGCCTGCACAACGATCCTACGCTTTATCGAATCAGCTAAGTACTTGATCTCTAATTTATTTCCTAAACAACTTGAGGACACGTTGTATTCTAAGTGTGGGGGGGTTCTTGGTTCGTTGCACCTATAATTACCCTTGATCATACTATCATGTTTTTAATGCAAAATGAGCTGAAAATTGAAAAAAATTCTACACTTGAACACTTGTAGATTCTGGCATGTAATTGAAACAAAATGCTCACTAGTTTTGGTTTCCTTACAATGATTCTATGTGACTACATAAGATAACTATAGCATGCTTGTACCGATGTGAGATAGACCACACTTTCACGAAAGCCTTTGATATAAAAGCATGAATTTTAAACCATATCCTTTTACTTCTCTAGTGATTCATCTTAATAGTAACAAAGATTGAACGCCTAAGTCCCGAACGTGTCTTTGTGAATATCTCAGATGTTTGAATGTGATAAATAAACCATCGCCAAAGTCTTGAAATAAAACGAATGAATAAAATCGTTACTTGGGGTATTATGCACGTGGTATGCTTTACTTCACCAACGCCACCGTAAAATCCCGCTTAAGTAATGTAGTGTGTGTTCCAGAAAAGCTGCCTTATGATTGGAGTAGGTAGGGGATTATCACGAAATGTCCTATTTCTACTATGACGGGCAAAAGCTCACTTCTGATGTGTGTGTTAAATAGTTCTTCAAAAAAAAAAAAAAAATTTATAGCATTGCGTGAGTTGGAATAAATTCAAGACTTGGTTAATGATGACTTTATCCCCAGTATAAACTTATAGATATGATTTAGGGATCATCCTAATGAGCACACAGGACGACTTTTTGCGTGATTGAAACTGTTATGCCGTAGATGTTCATTATAATTGCTTTGTAGAGGATATGTGTTTGGGAAGATTGTGGAAAATTGAAAAAGGCTTGCTTTAACACATACACAATGTCTATCGCTACTTGGTACTTCCTCGCTATGGTCATTGCACTGTGGTCACTTGAGTTCGGGAACTATTTGGATAGATATAAAAGTTGAGCTATGTTTTGATTGTTTTGTTCGACGAACAAAGGTTTAAGTGTGGGGGAGTTGTTAAGGGTGGAATTATACAATACTTTATTATACTTTATATTATAATTTCACCCTAACTAATATAATTTGCATTGAAAATGAATCTTAAAATGACTTATTGAGCAAACACGGTTTTATAAATGTTAATTACCAAATAACACATTTTATGTGCCTAAATGATTATTTTATATCATTGTGGAAATATGTTATGCTTTGGTATTTTTCATGTGTGTTGTAGGTACTTAATACATTTAAATATTGGATGCAAGTCAAGGCCACTCAATAAAATCAAGTCAAGGACACTCAATGCTTAGTCCAAGTCAAGTAGGAGTGATTCAAGGGGCTGTTTTTGAGAGCAAATCAAGAGGAATTAATATTATCATAATGTGTAGCATTCTATCATTTTTAAAGAGGAGAGGGGACGGTTCATAAAAAGGGAGAGGAGAGCAGGAAATTTTTGGGGGAGTCTTTGTTTTCACAGTTTTCCTTTTGAGAGTTCTAGTCCATCAAACAACTTTTGTATTATTTCATTCTAGTTTGAATAATCAAACACTTATAGATTTCTTCAAAATTCTCCATTGTTGTTCATACAATTGCCAAAATCAAAATCTTGGCCTTATCAAATTCCTGCTCTACACATAATTTTATGGTGCATTCTCATCAACCCAAGATGAGTACTAGTGATATGGATAGCTAAACTCATCAAGGGCAAGCAATTGGGGGAAGCAATTCGACGGTTTTCGGGTTTTCTAATATAAAGCATTGCAGTATTTCAAACCAAAGGTTAGATTACAAGTTCTACATTTTATTGCTCATAGCTTGATCGAGAGATTTTGCTTACGGATTGCCATACGAGAGATTGTATGCATTGAATCAAGATAACACGTAATTGAACCATAATATTCGAGTATAAAACGAGTTTATCGAATACGGTTTAGATAAATTAATCGAGAGATTATACCTTGTGTTTTGATTGTTTCATTCACCTAAGAGATTAGGGGTTGCATTCGGTTTAGGAGATCCTAATCTTTGGTCCTGATATTGCATGCTTGTATGATTAGAAACCTGATAATTTGTTAAATTGTGAAACCTATTGTTTGCCCTCTTTTAATCTCATTATAGTAATCTTAATTTGTAACGTATCTCGTGACAATTGTGACTCAAAATTGAACCACCTCTCAACCTCGAATCCCTGAGTTCGACTCCGGTTTTACATCGCTATACTACGATCCCTTCTCTTGGGGAAACCGGATTATAAATTTATAACTTGTCATTCTTATTTTTATAATCAATAAAATCCGGGACAAGGAGGCCTAATTGGTGGTCGAGCAGCCATGGAATTTGATGGTGTAGGAGGTGGAATTTGGGACGAAGAAGCTATTAGGAAATCACTAGTTTAACACAGTGGAATTTAAAATTTTGATTTCCGATTCCAAGATCGACTTCGTTTAACACAATAAACACGTTAAGTAGTTTGACGGTATATACCTTGGTTGATATAAAAGATCGACGCTTTGACCGTCAAGGAGAGTAGTATCGTACGCAAGCCGTCCACGCGTCCGGCCTCTATCGATATCCACACAAAATCCTCGCCAAAATCCTCTTTGGACTGCTACTAGAAAAGTCCGGCTGCTAGACCGGCCTTTTCTCTCTCTAAAACTCTCTACATGAAGCTCTCTATTTTTCTCAAGAACAATTAGCTCTTGAAATTGTGATGTACAAAAGAGCTAGCCAACCCCTTTCTTATATTAGTGAGGTGGCGCCCCAATGCCCCCTAATTTGATTAGGAGAAGCTTTCTAAAAGATAGATGAAAGAGAAAAATATTTTTCTAATAAATCACTTTGATTGATTTATCTCTTTTATTATAATATCTTATATTAAATAAAACTAAATATTACCAATATCTTGAATATATTTATCTTATTACCATAAATATATTTTTCCAAAATCAATTAATATCCAATATTAATATTATGGTAATCTTATTAATTAAATTGCACAATCCAACTGTATCTAATACACTTACCTCCTGCGCCCCATATTGCCAATAATTTGCTTCCGGAATATTCTTTAATTAATATAATGAATATCTTGTAATATGTTTATTTATAATAAATAAATACCATCATATTAATGTACCACTATAACCTTTATAGTCTTGACATAAAACTTTCCTTATTTGGTTATCACTATAACCGTATTTTAATCCGACTCGATGTTCTTATGTGTGTGACCTGATAGTCTTCCGAATATGTTGGCCGTAGACACAAAGTGCAAATTACGAAAATGCCCTTCATACCTAACGATCACGGGATAGCGTCTAGCAACACACCGTGACCTCCAACCATCGGAAGAGTCAAAGAGCAATAACTACTATATTTCATGTGAAACAGTTACCGTGTAAATAGAATCCTATCGCTGTAATAATATCTATACGATCGTATCTCGAGTGTCAGTACATTAACGATCGTATCTTATAATCTGGATATCATGCTCTCTCGGAATAACTCATTTACTCTTACTTTGCAAAGATTCACGAGAGCTAGACATTCCTTATAAGAAGGCCATTTCGGATATTCACTCCCAATCATAGGATACATGATTCCTGGACGAACTAACATGTATACTCCGCATGCTTCAATATCACATCCAATCACTACCGCATGATCGCCACGTGGCTAGAGGAAATCTCAATAGTGTCAAAGCATGACAATCCACACCGTGATGCCATGTAGACTCCGGTCTTAAGGATAATTACCCAACTGCCACACTGCGACACTTAATGTAAGTGTGCCGGGTCTAACGTCGCGCATTCTAATACACGTCCATGTGCATACCCAAGTGTCTCTACACTTCAATAGACGAGATCTATCCCTATCTTCAACAAGATAGAAGACATCAAATACGTGCTAATATAATCATACTATAAATGTCCCATTTGACAGTAAATACGACTAGAGAAATTTAAGCGTCAAATTTATTAAGGTGATTAGAGATCTCATCAACCATAATCACTATCATGGTTTCTATATCACAGTTTGACACTAGGGACGTTACTATATATATATATATTCAATAACATGAAGATAAAGAATATATAATAACAAAAGTGCTTTTATTAATCATAATAAAGTTATTACTTGAACCGAAACAGACTGTAAATGACCCGACCCGGTCGGATCCGATCCAACCCGATTGGGTTTAGGACACCTTTTCAACAGAAGCTCCGTCGAATTTCTCGATTTAAATTGTCAAGAGGATGCCATCCTGTGTGAAAAGCTGTTGGTGCTGATGCAACTAAAAATAGAGGTGTTTTAGTCCAATCAATTTAAGTTTGTCTTTTTATTGCAACTAAACAATATTATTTGGATTAGAACTCAATAATTACCCAAAAAATGGATTTATACCTAATTTTCTCTTTTATAATATCACTAAAGAATTTATTACATTTTTTTTATCTTATCCTTAATTTATTCTAAATCCAACCACTTTTTCCACTTTACAATTGCATTCATAATAATAAAAAGTATTTCAGACTTCTTCGTTCAAAATCTATGACATCCACATCATTTCATAATCTGTGTCAAAAAAACTATATAAAATGATTGTATTTTGAGATAGTGGTAGTAAATATTATTATTATAAATGTCAATAAATGGGGACGGGAATACAGAGAATTAACCATGAATGCCTAGCCAATATTCTAATCTCATAAACTTCCAACTTTTTTCTATTAAGAAAAATGCACCGAGAATAGACGGCGGCTCAAACGTCCAAAATTTATTACCATCGGTATTCGGCGGCACACGATATTATCGGTCTCGTTGTAGTTGATTACTATTAGGTCCCTTAGAATGTGACAAGTTTAGACGGATGAATAAACTTATCCTTTAAAACTTTTACGGAGTTAAGATAACACTGTTGAGCTTTAGTCTGCTGACTACTTCTTCAGTTGAGTTAAATGCAGCGAAATATATTTTAAAGCCTTTATCGAGTTGTTAATCTCTTTGAAATATGTTGTTGTGAGAACTTCAATAACTGATATGTTGTTAACTAAGTTTAGTGATTAACTGGATGTGCAATATAAGTAAGCAAACAAACACAAAGTAAAGTACTTGAATGTAAAATATTGTAAAGTAAATAACACAAAGTGTATAGTGGTTCCAGTGGTGTAATCCTATCACCCACTCATCTCCTGTGATGTTGGAGGAAATTCACCATGTTCTTGAGATACTGATACAAGATACAAAGTAAAAAGATTGTCCTTGACTATTCCCTAGCTTCACAATGTGAGCCCTTAGTCCCTAACATATAGAATTGCTGTGTCACTAAGCTTGCTCCACTGGTATTTGAAGGGTAGGAATTGCCTCTTCACCACTCCACCACAAACACCGCCTTCCCCGAATGCACCACAATCGCCCTTGGCACCTCAACCGGATGCTTCACGAGTCTTGAACATATGATTAAACAAAGAGAGGTTTGAATCGTAAAAGTGATTCGACTTGTGTATGAGCTTGATCTTGATGTATATATTATGCACAAAGCTCTGCTTTCTTCAAGTGGTGTAAGTCTTGATAAATTCTTGAATGATTCGAGACACTTGGAGATTTCTTGATCTTGTAATATGAATTCACAGCTGTGTATTATCATCTCCTATATTCTTCTTGAATAAATTCTTTTTCAACTTTGTTGTTCACTTTTCTTTTTCTTCACATTACTACTTCATTGCTTCTTTGAGTGTTAAGTCCTCCTTTTATAGGTGAAATACCAACATTCAAATTCAAATCCAGAGAGTCATAGTGTGGCCTCTCATCTGCTTGTATGTCGTGTCGTGTTCTTCCGACAATTATAGGTTGTTTAACCAATGGAAATATTACACATGTGATATAGTCATGTTAATCATACCTCTTCCATTAGTTTTTCAAATATTTGTGTATTCTAATGAGTTACTTGAAAAGTTAGATATCTTCCTTAACTTCTTTAACTGCCTTTGTTATGCTGACTTGATTGTTATATTCAGCAGACTGACTTTTATCTGATCTCAGATGATTTAGATCAGAGTACACCATTTTAAATAACGTAACTAAGATCACATTGTCCTTATGGATCTTAGACCTTTAATACATGATCTACGAAGTCAGTTCAGGTCATCACAGACTTGCTCAATTCTAACTTTATAGTCTCGGCTTAGTCTTCAATAAAAGAGTCTCAAACCTCGCTTCATTCTTTAACATTGAGTTTGGTCCTCCGCCTACAATCTTCATTACTGAATAAAGTCAGCTGAGTCTGAAAACCTTATCGACATGATCCTCAAAGAAAAGTCCTAGACTCCACTAGAAACCTATTAAATTTCTATTATAGTACTTGTCTGATTTAACATATACAATAATCCGACTCTAATAAAACCTATACATATGAGTTCTAGACATCTTTTTGCTTTGCATTATAACAATTAGTTATGTCACTTCATCATGTTAGGAAATCAACTAGTTTTACGTAGCGGAATTTAAAATTTGATTTCCGATCCCAAGATCGACTTCATTTAATACAATAAACATGTTAAGTTAGTAGACAGTGATTACCTCGCTTGATCTATAAGATCGACGCTTTAACCGTCTAGAGAGAGTAGTAGCATGCGCAAGCCGTCCATGTGTCCGGCCTCTATCATCCACACGAGCACCTCGCCGGAATCCTCCTTGGATAGCAACTAGAAAAATCTGGTTGCTAGACCGGACTTTTCTCTCTCTCTAAAACTCTCTAGTAGAAGCTCTCTATTTTTCATAAGAATTATGAACTCTTGGAATTGTGATGTATAAAAGAGCTAGCCAACCACTGCTTATATAGGGGATGGTGCACCCCTTATGTCTCTCATTCCCAATGGTAAAAGCTTCTGAGTAGAGTAAGGATAAATAAAATATTTTACTAGTAAAATAAGGAAAATAGATTTTCCAAGATTTATCTCATTTAATTTATATCTCATATTAAATATTTTTCAAGATATTGTCAATATCTATTATTGACTATCTTTATTATATTACCATAAATCAATTTATACAAATCTATTAATTAAATTGCACAATCCAAGTGTATCATATACACTTAAGATCTACGCCCCATATGCCAATAAATTGGCATTCGGAATATTCTTTAATTAATCAATATGATAAATATATTGTATTTAGTTTATTCATAATAAATAAATACCACCATATTAATTTAATCACTATAACACTTTATAGTCGAGATAAACTTTCCTTATTTGGTTATCACTATAACCGCATTATAATCCGGCTAGATGTTCTTATGTGTGACCTGATACACTTCCGAATATGTTGGCCGTACACACAAAGTGAAATTACGAAAATGCCCTTCATATCTAACAATCACGAAATAGCATCTAGCAACACATCGTGACCCCCAATAATCGAAAGAGTCAAAAGCGATGACTACTACCTTTCATGTGAAACAGTTATCGTGTAAATGGAATCCTATCGATGTAATAATATCCATACAATCATATCTCGAGTGTCAATACATCAACGATCGTATCTTATAATCTGGATATCATGCTCTCTCGGAATAACTCTTTTACTCCCACTTTGCAAAGATTCACAAGAGTTAGACATTCCTTAGAAGAAAGCCATTTTGGATATTTACTCCTACTAATAGGATACACAATTTCTGGACGAACAAACATGTATCCTACGTATGCTTCAATATCATGCCCGACCACTACCGCATGATCGCCCTATGGCTAGGGGAAACCTCAACAATGTCAAAGCATGACAATCCACACTGTGATGCCAGGAAGACTCTGGTCTCAGGATAATTATACAACTGCCACATACAGCGACACTTAATGTAAGTGAGTTAGTGTAACATACACATTCTCTAATACACGTCCACGTACAATCCAAGTGTCTCTACACTTCGATAGACAAGATCTATCCCTATCTTCAATAAGATGGAAGCCATCCATTACGTGCTAGTCTAATCGTACTATCAATGTCCCGTTTGAAAGTACATACGACTAGAGACATTTAAGTATTAAACTTATTAAAGTGATTAGAGATCTCATCAACCATAATCACCATCATGGTTTTTCTATCACAGTTTAATACTAAGGATGTTATAACATATTCAGTAACATAATTGGTTCATAAAGATAAACAAAATATATAATAACAAAAAGTGCTTTTATTAATCATAATAAAGTTATTACATGAACTAAATAGATCATGCGTGACCCCGACCGGTCGGATCCGGTCCAACCCGATTGGGTTTAGGACACCTTCAACGTATCAATGGGGTTAAATAAACATTAAATAAATTAAATGATGAATCATCATCAAAACACAATATTATTTCCAACAATTGTATTACATATGCAAGTTCGAAGTAGAAAATCTACCATTACTCCCATGCCAGACTGAACTAGTTTTTTTTGCTTTCATTATTACGATGTAAATCCGACCTCCAACTCGTAAGTGTCTCTATGCAAGTTAAATAGCTACGCAATATTATAGCCAAGCTGAACATGCCCAGTCTTTATATTTATGCTTTGCTTCAACAAGCTATGACGAATCAATACAAATCTCGGATGATCTAAACATCTTTCACTCTCTACCTTATTTTGGGTTATGTGAACTCATCATAATTCAGACTTTAAGTCGATTTGCATCATACTGACCGAGCAAAGCTCCATCTTATCACGCAAGGTCAACATAATAAAGTACTAACTTTTCATTAAAATGTCTCTTCAGCAAAGCTCTATACATATAAATAACCAAGACTCGGCTCAAAAGAATACTTGGGAAAATCTTTCAAGAAATTGTTAGCATTCTTGACCTCTATCTCGATGGTCCGATAGACCATTTTGAATAAAAAGGCCTACAAGCTTGGGCACATAAGACCTTGCATTCAAGGCAAATAAAGACACACACATATTTGGACACATAAGACCTTATAGGTTCAAGGCAAATAAGGGCCCACATGCTTGGGCACAAAAGACCTTGCTGGATCAAGGCAAACATAGGCCGAGACCCAAATTTCTTGGATGCGCATCTCTCCTAAAAGACCCACATGTTCGGGCACTTTAGACCTTGCACGTTCAAGGCCTACAAAGACCCACAAGTTTGGGCACTTAAGACCTTGCAGGTTCAAGGAAAACAAAGACCCACAGGTTTGGGCACTTAAGACCTTGCAGGTTCAGGCAAAAACATATAAGGCCTAAGTTTTTAGGCATGCAGATTGTCTAGATTAAAAGACCCGCAGTTCATAATCCAAGCAACAGCTATATCTCAACAAAGAATGCAGGCCGGGCATAATTCATCTTCCAAAGACCTACAGGTTGGGCTGACATTATATTAAGCCAAATCTGGATGATTATCTATTTTCCCCTGCATATCGGGTCGACATTACATTAAATCTGAATACGTCTATCTATTTATTATTTTCCCACATGACATGTAAGAGTTTATAAAGTGAAACATAGATGCTAATATTTTTTGCCCCCAGGTCGGGTCAACATTATATTAAACCAAAAATGGTTGGTTATCTAATTACCCCCACACATTGGGTCGAAATTACATTAAAGCCCTATACATCTATCTATTTTTTGTTTCGATGTAGGACATATAGAAGTTATTTATGAGCCAAACACTTGGTGCATTGCATTTGTTCTATGCAGGTCAGACCGGGTTGGATTCTCTTAAGCCAAATACTTGGCGCTTTATATTATTTCGAGATTCGATCAAATCTATCTCAGAATCCCAATTTGGCTGGTCATATATTACTTCCTTGCAGCACCTAACCTACAATATACATATCAACTCATATCTTGGGAGCTTTTGACATGGGTTACCCGGAAGTCAAACATGTGGCACTCTTTGGACCTCGGTCGGGTCATATTGGTAGATGGGCCGACCCAAGCTAAGCCCTATATATGGGCCTCTCGCTTAAAGGATTTAGCTAGGGCTCCACGACCATATTCGTCGCCTTGAGCTCATTTTGCTAGACTCAGTATCGGATCGACTTTCGACATGTATCGTTTCATCTCAATGCAAGCTATCCACAAATCTCAGTAACCTGCATGACAAAGAGTGTCAGCGGTCCCATACCACCGACCTGATGATCCACTCATCTTGCTCACTCATGAACTAGACATGTCATCTCCAACTTCTATAAATGGTTACAACTCATTAACACAAAGGTTCTCACGATTGTTTCCTCACTAACAACAACAATCCATGATTGATTACAACCTGCAATTTTAGTCGAATTGAGCCATGATTGCCCCACGATTGACATCATTCGGGCCCTCAATCACAGGCCTTAATAGTCATGGATTCGGATATTAACTCCAACACGAGGGAGACTTATAAAAGGATAATCATCCTCACAATTCGTAACTATGTTAATTGGCTTGATCCCATATAATACTGGTACGTGTGTATCTGCTCTAATGACGCAACCATAAATCACCACAAACACCATGGATTTCCCTCAAAATGATCCGTTTACCCGATTATAATACCCGACAATATTCCAGCATCATCATTATTTATTTCCAAGTTCCAACTTTTCAAACAAATAGAAACTCAGAAGATTCAGAAGATGATAAGTCAAAGTAAAATAAAGTCCCCTTCATCTTTCATGTTTATCACGGTAAATATGATTCTAATTTTATTGTGACCGGGATGAGATTTAAATATTAGTTGATATCATGGACTGCATTGACATTTTTCATTATACCAGATTCAGTTCCTATTTATGGTTGAGTTTTGCTACTATTAGATGTTATCAAAATTTATAATAATTTTACCTTTGAAACAGTAATATTTATTACACATACGTTTTTTTAGTACGTATTTTTACCTGCTTCTATTTTTATGCCGAATTTCGATCGTATTTTTAAGAAATAAAGTATATATTATATGGGTACGTTTCTAAAACATATAATTCATGTTCCCAATTTGACTAACTATGTTTGTGAAGAAGAATTCTAGATATATTTAAAGTATAAAACATTTCTCAAAAAAAAAAAAAAAAAAGTATAAAACTAAATTATAATCGATCATAAGTAAAACAAAATGTTTGTTTTCTTTATTCTATTTTTTGGGAGTCTAAACAAAGACAAATGGAGAGCTGCCGAAATTATCATAATTGATATTAGCAAAACAATAAGTGATAAATAGATTATGTTTACAATGTTTTTTGTATTTGCCTCGGTGGCTTTAAGTTTCTAAAATAGAAGGCCGCCATTTGTGTTGTATGAGTCGATTGCTCAAGATTTGATGCTTACATGCAAGTTGTTCATCGATAGTAAATGATGGGAGGTTTTTGTGTGGTGTCTCCACACGGTGTGGAGACACGTGTGGAGACATACACATCACACAATTTCAATATGTCTTTAAACTGTGTGGTTCACCCGTCACTTTACCTCAAAATCCCTCTCCACATAAGTATTTCTCGTAAATGATATACTATGAACGGTCAGTTCATGTAATACGTATGTTAAAAAAGTTATAATTAAAATACTATACTACTAGTCTACTAGTAATTACATATGCACTTTAAATCATAATTGCATATTCTTTTGGATTGTATGTTGTCCTTTAATTAACATGACAAAACGGATTAACGCGTAATTTCGTATGTTACGCATTCGTTTGAAATTGATTTCAAAATATTCTTGGTTTTAGGCATTTCTTATTTGAAGCTAGTATTTTAATTTGTTTAAAAAATCTGATATAACTTGTTCAACTTCGTCCTTTTATTAACGCATTAAATTATTATTATCTTTCCAACTACTACTAGAATTGACCTTTTCATTTCTAAAGTGATTCAGCCAATTCCAAGTGGAAAAAAAATGCAAATGTAAGGCATTACACACCGAAGATGATAGATGAACACACAAAGTACACAACTCATTCACATAAGATGCAGTCGTATTGTTCATAATTTGTTGGTTTTGTGGGTTTTTTTTCTTTTCTTCTCTAAATCTATTGCTAAGTGTATAATTTTTTATTACATACGTTAAGTCTATACCTCTATTCTTGTAGACGGATGTACCTTTATATGGAATAAAACCGTCCATCATGTTATAATATAATTGACAAAAACTACAAAATGAAAAGACGTAAACAGGACAAGAATGTGTTTTCTCATTACTTGGTTCTTCACCATCTTCCTTTCTTTACACATGGGGATTTATATAGTACAAGTGAAGAGAAAAGGATTTAGTACACAATAAATATAATTAACTCCTAACTATTGTAACCTACAAGTTGTGGTTAACATGTGTAATTAATTTACTATAATTGATCCATAACCTTAAGAATATATATATATATATATATATATATATATGGACTCTTAGAATACAAATGGACGTCCACAAGATAATTATTTCATAACGCATCGTTAATATTCCTTTTTCATACTCCCTCCGTTTTTTTATTAGTCGTTTTTCGTGTGGACACACAAACTAAGAAAATGATTAATGTGTCTAAAATCTAGTATGAAATGATTAGATTGTCCTTCTTTAATATTGTGAATATAGTAGTATTTGTAATCATTAAATACACTATATTGGAAATGTAAATATACATTGATAGTAGGGTTATTGGAGTTTCAAAATGACTTTTGGTGTTTTTGGTGCATTGAAAATGTATTTTTTTTATTATTTGAAGTGTAAGACTTTGTTTAAATATTGTAATTAATTTAATACAAAAAAAATCTTGTAATTAATGTGAGGGTATGAGTGGAAAAAAATAATAAATAATGTATTGATAATCTATTCAGCATAAATTTTGAAAATTAAAAAAGAAAAAGAAAAAATGGATAAACGTTTTTTTAAATGCTTAGTCAAATTCTTTTAAAATCCACTTAATCCAAAGACACTCTCAATCATTTGTTTTTTTTCCACGTAACTCCTCCCTCATTAACTTTCTTGGAATTCCCTCTCCATCACGGGAAATTCTATGGTAGGGACTCCCTTGTAGGGAATTGCTTATATGATATCATCTGGACCACACAGTTTCATTCGCAAGAATTAAACCAAGTGCACAAGATGATGCTTATCGAGCAACTCCCTACAAGGGAGTCTCTATGTAAGAATTTCCCATCCATCACCCCTTTTAACTTTCTTCAACATATATAGATTAAGGAAAAAGCTTTACAAATTCTTAATAATTCATTTTTTCCTCTGAAATTCAGACGAATGCCACCTTCGTGATAAGAATCTCGAGAAGAAAATTGTGTGACTTTTCCACAACAATCCTTGATGTAAGAATATCTCCCTTGTTCTTGATCAATTCGAATTCTATGAAGGAAAATAGGCTTCCTAATCGTTTAATTGTAGTACTTACCGATTATATAGCTGTTTTGAGGATTTCTTGATCAAAGATTCCAACTTCCTTGTAGGAATAGTAGAACTGTTATATTGAATTTTTGTATTGCTGGAATTCGTGTATAAACATCAAAACACTAAGGTAAATTATGTTTTTGTTAATTTTATGAATTTCGTACGTACCGTATATCTGCACATTAATGAAATAGAAACTGATTCTATGTGATATATAACATACTCTACCCGTTTCTTTTTATATGTAGCTGAGAGAAGATTCACACAGATTAAGAAGGTGATTAATGTGTCTGAATTATAGTATTGGAAATGTATTTTTTTTTATTGGAGATGTAAATAATTTGTTGGTAAACGAGTTTTTCGTATTGGAAATGTATTTTTTTATTGAAGATGTAAATACTTTAGTGGTAAAGGAGGAAAAATAAATAAATAATGCATTGAAAATGTAAAATGACAGATAAATAATAACACAGCAAATTCTGAAATGTGACCGAGCGTGAAATTCCTGCTCAATCTGAATGGCACTTAAATCAAAGAATTTATGGTCTAGAGACTCAGA
This sequence comes from Gentiana macrophylla, assembly GCA_026214975.1. Classification (NCBI taxonomy): domain Eukaryota; kingdom Viridiplantae; phylum Streptophyta; class Magnoliopsida; order Gentianales; family Gentianaceae; genus Gentiana; species Gentiana macrophylla. The sequence goes on along the minus strand of CM047809.1, from coordinate 80,402,039 downwards.
TTTTAGAACTCTTCACTTCACAAAAAGACATTGTAGATGATCAGAAAATAACACATATGTTAACCAATGAGTTATATGATGCCAAAAAGGGGAAGTAGAAGTGGAAAAGTTGAAACTTGAAGAAGAGAAATCAAACTATATCTTTGAACTAGCGTAAATCGAAAATGACAAGGAAATTCAAATTCGGGCAAACATCGAGATCGAGTAGAATTTAAAATGAAGAGCTCATTTTGAAATACAAAGAAGACAGAGACAAAAGAGCAGCTCTTACACAAGATTTATGGATAAATTTTCACAAGGACTACAAACATGTGAAAGCAAAGTACAAGTACAGAACTTTTGAAGAATCTCTTGCATGTTTCTTAGCAGACACTTATCACTCTTTGAAGATGATGAATCACAAGAAGACAAGAATGATGGAAGAAAGGTTTGGAAACAAAGAAAAGAAAGAACAAATGAAGATTGACATTGAAGAATTTGAACATACTACAAGAACAATGATGATCTTCCCAAGTTAGTTTTATGGAGAAAATGGAAGCAATCAAGCCAAGTTGACTATAACAGAGCCTTCTCCAAAGAAGACACAGCTTTAGAAACTGAATATAAGTTGTATGATAAAGAAAGGATGTATATCAGGGTTACACAACAAGCTTGATAGCTTATGCCTTAATTCTTTTGGCAATCAGTTGTGTAATTTGATTTAGTTTTTGAGATTTCTAATGATAGATCCAGTTTCAGTTTTACTTTGTTTTTATCTTTAAGCTTTTATTTTAAGGAGAGTTTTGGCATCATCAAAAAGTGGAAAATTGTTAGAAATAAAATTTAAGTTTTGATGATGATTCATCTTTATTTATTTAATTGTTGTTTACACCCCATTGATGAAGTGCTGAAATTAACTGTTATAGTGAAAAGGTAAAAGATGTCTAGAAATGAATGTATAAGATTTATTAGAGTCTGATCATTGTATAGGTTGTATCAGACAAGCACTATAATAGATAGAGAGTCGTAGAACTGAAAACTGGAAATCATAGAAACTGACATAAGAATCTGAAAGTGTTACTCAGAGACAAAACTGAGATACTCAGGACTGAAGAAGGTAAGTTCGTTGAAGGACACAGACTCGGTTGTCTTATCTAGAAGCTGAAGGCTGAAGGGACAAACTCAGTTTAGAAGGCTGAGGGACACAGATTCAGTTATTGTATATAGAAGAACCGAGGGTTCAAACTCAATTTATAAATACCTAAAAGTCGAGACTGTAAAGTTAGAATTCAGGTAAGTCTATGATGGTCTGAACTGACTTTATGGATCTTGTATGAAGACCTAAGATACATAAGGACAATGATATATTAGATGACTCAAAGTCTTATGGTGTACTCTGATTAAGTTAATAAAAATCAGATTAAAATAGAGTATTAAGTTTTGAAGAAGAGTAAAAACTCAGTTAATGCTCTAAAATAGTCAATGACTGAAAAACTGATCTACTCAGTTTATAAAGCTTAAAACTGAAATTTCTCAGACACTCAGTTTTAAAGCTGAAAGCATCCAAGAACTGAAAGAATATCAGAACGTTAGAAATCATGCATTTTCATTGGATGATGGACTGACATGTCAGAACGGTCACTGACATCTGACATATAGCCATTGATAGCTAAAAGAATTCAAATTCAAACAAAATGAACGTTGGATTGCGCACTATAAATAGAGGACTATGCAACAAGGATCAACACACCGATTTTACAAGCTTTAAGCCTAAGTTCTGTTCATATGTGCATTCAAGAATATTGCTATCATCATCTTGCTTACCAAGAATTATCAAGAAATCTTTTAAGTGTTCAAGCTACAGAGAAAATATTGTTAAGGGTGAATTTATACGATTTATAACGCTATATTTTATGATATTTTCCCCCGTATTTGTATAAATTGCATAAGAAACGAGTGTTTAATGGAATTATTGAGTAGATGAGGTTTTTAACGAGTTAATCGCAAAATTGGTTGATTTTGGTGTTTTAATTGTGATTTTATGTTTAATTGGACATTATTACATTTTGCGATGTTTTTATGCATTATAGGTACATGTTTGAGGCTCAAAAGATGATCAAAAGTTGATTTAAGTTCGAGCTAATTAATGATAAAAGAGATAATGAAGGAATGAGATGGAGAAAAAAGAGATAAAGATCAAGAAATCAGAATTCGATCATATTGAACTGGCGTCCAGGTTCCGTCCAGAGTGGACGGGCGTTTGATTGAGTGAACGGGCGTCCGGAGGTGCGATTTTGATACAGAGAGTTTGGACGCTGAAGTGGACGGGCGTCTGAGCGATTCCAGGGCAAACCGAACGAGCGTCCAGCAAGAGTGGACGGGCGTCCGTTGACCGACTTTGGCGAACCGACTCAAGACTCTATAAATAGCAGCTGTTTTCTCCACATATGAGATACCATATATTCATTATTTGAAACCCTAAACCTAGGGGCGGCTTTAGGCTGCGTTTTACTTCTTTTATTCCGCTTTTATGCTCCAAATTCTAGATTAAAAGTAGGTAGTTTTATGTTAGTTTTTCCTGCAATTCCAAGTTTCAAGAGGATGCTTAGAGGCTAAAAGCCTTGAACGAGCGTTGTGAAGCCGTCCAACTCAACAATTCAGTTCCGTTCTTGATTATTTTGTGAGTATTTAATTCAAGTTGTTTCTTTTATCGTGTTTATGATGTTTATTGCAATTCATATCGAAAGATCATTGCTTGTTGATTGTTTATTTTGATGAAAATCATATTAAACCTTAGATCACCATGATAAAGAATAGATCTTAAATCTAATTAACGAGAGTTATTAGGTTAGATTTCTAGGTTAGAGATTGAGAGATTTCACACCTTGATTTGAAAGCATTAATCTTTAGATCGAAAGATAAAAGATTGATAGGAGAACTTGTCTAAGAAATTAGAGTTCATACCTTGGTTAGGTGAATCACAACTTGGTTAGAAATCACGAAATAATCTGAATTGGGATTGAATGTTGATAGGATAGGTGGATCAATTGCTCGTTTGCTCGTTATAATTTGATCAAATCCCTTAGAACTTGAATTGTTTAGTTAATCAATCCCCTTTATTGCATATTAGTTTTAGTTTAATAGTTCGCAACCCGTATCTTTCCTGGCTTTAGATCATATCTTCTGTCCAGTTTTACGTTTTAGTTAAGTTTCTTTCCAGTTTCGTTTAGTTTTATCCGCTGTTTAGATTAGTTTTTCGTGACATAATTTAGTTAGACAAAAACTAGGGTTAGCAATCGCCAGTTCCCCGTAAGATCGACCCGCTATCAACCTCTATACTACGATCCTTATACTTGAGGGAAACCGGATTTATAAATATTATTACTTGTTTGTGTTTGCTAATAAAATCCGTGGACAAGTTTTTGGCGCCGTTGCCGGGGAACCGGACGGTTGCCTAGTTTTTGTTTTTCGTTTTTCTTGTTTTTATTTCGTTGTAATTCCTGTTTTTAGTTGATAATCGTTTAGGTTATTAGGATATTAGGGTTTTAGTTAGGGTTTAAGATCTTCTATTTACAGCCTTTGTGATTAGTTCTTTCTTTCGATCTGTCTTTCTATTTTTCTGTTTTCCTTTTCCTGCTGTTCTTCTCCATACCGCTTTTTTCGCTTTCCAAACGGGCGCCTAGACCAGTGGGACGCCCGTCTGTTTCTAAAATTTTCAACTCAACCATTTTTAACTTTGTTGGACGAAGCGCCCATCCAATTTGGACGTCCGTCCACTTCTTCAACCTATCGAGACGAGCGCTTGGTTTTCCGACGCCCGTCTAGTTCAAATTCGACCAGGCGCCCGTCCAGTGCTTCGGGCGTCCGCCTCATGCCCTTGTCTTAACCATTTTCATTTCCTTTTCTCTTCTTAGGATTTAATTTTTAGTTAGGCTTTTAATTTCTTAGTCTTTAGGTTGTTTTCACTTGTTTTTGGTCCGGTTTATGCAAACTCAGAGTCAAAAGGGACCGTTACTATACACCCCTGACCCCGAGCGAACCGTAGTCCGGCCAAACAGGCGGATTTTCCGTTCTGCGGTTCGCAGCAGAGCCGAGCAAGATCTTGAGGATCAGCTAGCCAAAGAAATCACTGATTTTGTAATAATGGCTGCTAATGATAGACGTACGTTGGCAGACTACGCCATGCCTGGCGCATCCGCGATCCAACCCGGCTATTGTCATTCCAGCCATCACTGCACAGACCTTTGAGCTAAGGCCTGGCCTCATTCAGATGATGCAGCATGCATCAATCTTTCATGGGTTTATGTCGGAAAATCCACACACTCACTTGCATACATTCTTGGAGATATGCGGCACCACACGCATCCAAGGAGTAAGCGAGGATGCCATCAAACTGAAACTTTTTCCATTTTCTCTCAAGGGAGAAGCGAAGGAGTGGTATACCTCTCTCCCAGCTGAATCTATAAATACTTGGGCAGAACTCGAAAAGGAGTTCTTAAGTCAATATTTCCCACCTTCCAAAACTGCCCAATGTTTGAACAAGATATTCACTTTCTATCAGAAAGAGAATGAATCCTTTTTCGAGTGTTGGAAAAGATTCAAGTCTCTCGCTTAGAAAGTGTCCCCACCATGGCTTGCCACCGAAAGGCAAGTCAACACTTTTTTAGTGGATTGACCGAGCTTACAAAAGGCATGGTCAATAGTTCATCTGGTGGGGCGTTTAAGAAAACGCCATGAGGGATGGGCACTGTTTGAGGAAATTGCAAAGTACAACTACGCCCCCTCTTATCAAGCAATTCAAGAACCTCCTCCTCCTAAGGTAGAGGAGGTAAACATGCAAAGTTTGATCGCCATGCTGCAGAAGCAGATGGCAGCATCTCAAGTTTCAAATCCGATAAATCAAACTTTTCTTTTCCGCGGAACCCTCGTGTTCTCATCTTGCCTTCTTTGCCGACCGCCATATGAATGGACAGTGTCAATTTAATCCCCCTGCGCCTTATCAAGTGAATGATGTTCATGATTATGGACAGTGTAATCAAGTCACATGTCAGAATTGTGACGAGGTGGGGCACACATCTAAATTGCATCCCTATGAACGGGCGTAATCGTCAAGTGAATGCATTCTATGGCCAGAACAACCAAAGGTCTAATCAAGTTTCTGGCCAGAATAATTTCCAAAACCACGGGTTTAATCCATCATCCAGTTTCAATCCTAATTCGAATCAAAATTTCAATAGAAACCCTGGTTTTAATCAGAACCAAAACTCAAAATTTTCCAATCCTACCCAAAGGTTCAATCAGAATTGGCCTTCCAATTCTAATCCTGCCGTTCAAAGTCGGCCCAGCCAGCCCTATTCGCAGAATCCCCAAAACTCTCAAGGCCCCTCGTACTCAAGTGATATCAAAGCTCAATGGGACTCCTTTAGGGAGGAGCACAATAGATCAACTCGGGCAGTTGGCTGAACAGTTAGCTTCTCGACCCCCAGGGCAACTGCCCAGTTTCACTGAGAAGAATCCCAAGGGTGGTCAAGTTGCTCAAACCGATTTGAACAATGGCCAATGTCATCGACCTCGTGCCTTCAATTCCTTACGGTAGAGAGAGGCGGTGCAATGAACCTCGAAGTGGTACTCAAGTTAGTGGTCCTTCCCACCAGGAAACCACTAGCCCTCCCCGCCATTGATAAGGCAGGAGGAAAGCCGAGCACCTACACTCCCTTGGCCGAAAGAGAATACTCAGTGGTGATCCCGAGAGGTGAAAAATGGAAGTCCTCGGGTGGCCGATCCCGAGGAGTGAAGAATCAAGCGGAGGTCGGAGGGCCGATCCTCGACTAATAAAAAGATTGAAAAAGCTGTTCGTTGGAAGGATCTGGAAGACAAAGTCATCAAGTGCATCTTCAAAGAAAATCTTTTACGAGAACGATCTCAAAAGCTTCCATTTCCACCAAGAAAGAGCAACATCCCTTTAAGTGAAGATAAGAAGTATGAAAAGGTGCTAAACCTTTTGAAAAATACTCAGGTAAATCTTCCATTATCAGATGTCTTGGTTGAAATGCCTAAGTATACAAAATTTATCAAAGATGTTGTTTCTTCGAAAAGGAAGTTGTCAGACATGGAGAGGCTGATTGGTGAGGATTGTTCAATGATCAATTACTTAAAACTTACCAACCAAGAGAGGTGATCTGGAAAGTTCGTGCTTACCGTGTTAATGGGAGGCCTGGTCTTCCTAACTCTTTGTGCGACACAGGTGCATCTATAAGCCTAATGCCATTGTTTGTGTGCAAACAAATGGTTTAATTGATCTTCTAGAACCCACTACCATGAATTTGCAATTCGGCGATAGATCTTCTAAGAAAGCAAATGGAATCTTAAAGGACATCCTAGTTCAAATCGATAGGTTTACCTTTCCGTCGATCGGTACGCCCCGGACATTGAAAAAGATGAAAATGTCCCCTGATTCTTGGAAGACCTTTTCTGCTCTCTGACTTCGAGCCCTTATTGATCGCGATGGTGGGCGAGTGACGATCCGCGTTGGTGATCAAGAGGTGAGCTATAATGTCTCCAAATCCATTCAAATACCTCTCGGTCCTCCAACCGGCTTTTCCATTGAGAGAGCGTCTGATGACTTCGATGATTTGATGGAAAAGCAAGTCATGGTCATGCGGTAACGGAGTATGAGCGATCGGTTGATAATTTGAATAATCATGGTGTGGTAAGTCTAGAGCGGTTAGAAGTCGAGTTCGAGGATGAGTTGTTGGAAGGTGAAGCTTTGGCGGTGGGACCACTCAAGAAACTCAGCGATGTTGAGTTGAAAGGTGGAGAGCTCAAATCTAGTTTAAGACCCCTTTCATTTTTGGTGTTGAAGCCGTTGCCTAAACATCTTAAGTATGTGTTTCTAAGAGAAGGTGACAAGCTTCCTTTGATTATATCTGCCAAGTTGTCTCGTTTAGAGGAAATGAAATTGATCAACGTCTTGAAGAAGAATGAGAAAGCCTTTGGATGGCAAGTAGGAGATATCAGAGGGATATATCCGGACATCTGTATGCACAAGATCAAGACAAATGAGGGTACAAAATGTGTTAGACAGCCCCAGAGAGAGGCTCAACCTCATATGCAAGAGGTGGTTAAGAAAGAAATCATCAAACTTCGGACATGGGAATCATTTATGCCATCGCCGATAGTGAATGGGTTTCCCGACTCGTAGTTCCCAAGAAAGGTGGAATTACGATTGAGAAGAATGAGAAGGGAGAGGAAATAGCATTGAGACTTGTCACGGGTTACAGAGTCTGCATCGACTATCGAAAGCTCAATGAGGTAACCATGAAGGATCACTTTCCCCTTCCATTCATTGACCAGATGCTTGAGCGTCTGGCGGACACACGATTCTACTGCTTCCTGGATGGTTATTCAGGATACTTTCAAATACCCATTGATCCAGCTGACCAAGAAAAGACCACCTTCACCTGCCCTTATGGTACATTCGCTTACAGGCGAATGCCATTTTGTCTCTGCAATGCCCCAGCTACATTTCAACGATGTATGCTGGCTATCTTTGACGGGCTAGTAGAAAAGTGTATGGAAATCTTTATGGACGATTTTTCGGTCTTTGGTCAGTCCTTTGATGATTGTCTTGACAACCTTGACCAAGTATTATCCAGATGCGTGGAAAAGAACTTAGTGCTCAATTGGGAAAAATGCCATTTCATGGTTGATGAAGGAATAGTTCTTGGCCACAAGATCTCCGCCAAAGGTATAGAAGTTGACAGGGCAAAAGTAGAAGCTATCGAGAAGATGAGTTATCCCAAGAATGTGCGTGAAGTGAGAGGTTTTCTTGGACATGTCGGTTTCTACTGAAAGATTCATTCAAGACTTCTCCAAGATAGCCAAGCCCCTCGCCTACTTTACTAAAAGAAGACGTTGAGTTCAATTTTGATGAGAGCTGCAAGCAAGCGTTTGAGGAGCTTAAGGACCGTTTAATCTCTGCTCCAATTCTTATATCGTCTGACTGGAACCTACCTTTTGAGCTTATATGCGGCGCATCGAACTATGCAGTTGGTGCTGTTTTAGGACAAAAAATAAAAGGGAAATTCCAGCCAATCTATTACGCCAGTCACACATTGAATCCTTCTCAAGTTAACTATACTACTACTGAAAAGGAATTATTGGCCGTAGTCTTTGCTATGGACAAGTTTCGTAGTTACTTGTTAGGTGCTCAAGTGATTGTGTGGACTGACCACGCTGCTTTGCGGTATCTGATGACTAAGAAGGAGGCTAAACCGCGCTTACTACGTTGGATACTGACCCTACAAGAGTTTGATGTCCATATTAAAGACAAAAAGGGTAGTGAAAACGTAGTGGCTGATCACGTTTCAAGAATGCTAAGTGAGGAAAAGGATAATCCAGATGATATAGATCTTTACTTTCCTCTAGAGAACATTATGCTTATTGACGGTTGCCCTCCTGATGTTCTATGGTATTCTTCCATTGTAAATTACCTTCATGCCCGATATCTCGATCCAGAATTGTCCTATCAGGAGAAGAAAAAGTTCTTCTCTGATTTGAAATCTTTCGTGTGGGATGAACCTTATCTTTTAAGATCTCAGAAAGATGGTCCGCTTAGAAGATGTGTTCCGAATCTGAGCAAATAGCGATATTATTGAGCAGCAGGCCACAAAGGACCCACCGGAGGTCACTTTGGTCCTTGGAAAACCGTTGCTAAGATCTTCCAATCCGGTTTCTATTGGCCCACGATCTTTAAAGATACAGAAGCTTTCTGTAAAGCTTGTGATCGATGCCAAAGAACCGGTACTCTGACAAGGCATTTTGACATGCCTTTGAAACCCATCCTAGAATGCGAGGTCTTTGATGTATGGGGTATCGATTTTATGGGACCATTCCCATCATCTTGTGGTAACAAATACATCTTAGTCTGCGTGGATTACGTGTCGAAATGGGTGGAGGCTCAAGCTACTCCTCACAATGATCATAAGACGGTCATGAAATTTCTAAAGAAAAACATCTTCGTGAGGTTTGGATGTCCACGTGCCTTGATCAGTGATGAAGGGACACATTTCTGCAACCGACCCCTAGAGAAAGTTCTTGAAAAAGTATGGTGTTCGTCACAAAACCGGCACACCATATCATCCGATGACTAGTGGTCAGGTTGAAAGGAGCAACCAGAGTATTAAGAAAATCCTGGAAAAGACGGTTAACAGTCATAGGAAAGACTGGAGTTTGAAGTTGGATGATGTACTATGGGCTTACAGGACCGCCTATAAGACTCCGATGGGTACATCTCCATATCAAATGGTCTATGGTAAACCATGTCATCTGCCAGTCGAGTTAGAGCACAGAGCGTACTGGGCTACAAAGTTTCTAAACTTTGATTCCCAATCTGCGCGGTAAGCATCGATCGCAATGATTGCATGAATTAGACGAGTTCGGACTCCAGCCTCACGAAAGTGCCAGGATCAAGAAAGAAAAGACAAAACTCCTTCACGATGCTAAAATTAAGAAAAAGAATTCCATGTAGGGGAACAAGTTCTTCAGATAATTCCAGGTTACATATGTTCCTGGTAAGTCGAGGACACGATGGTCCGGTCCTTTGAGATTCTCCAAATTATTCCCGGAGGCGTTCTAGAACTACGCGGTTATGGTGACCAACCGTTTCGAGTGAATGGTCAGAGGTGCAAGCACTATATTGGTGAACCTAAGGAGAAACCTTTGATTGTCCATTTCCTCGATATCCTCGGGTGTGGTGCTATAAAAGTCGAAGAATTTGACGAGTTTTCACCCGACCTGTTTTCAGAGGATGGCGGTAGTGGTCAATCTGAAGAAGTTCTAGCAGGTAGTTGGGATATGGAAGAGTTGGAGAGGGAGCGTCAGCTGAAACGTCATCAGAAGACTCAGAAGATGAAAAGGTCAACCATGGGGAAGTTCAAACGTGTTTGGAAAGCTATCAGAGATTTCACCCCATGTGTTAGATGCTGTTTCTGCAAACACACTACTGATCAAAGTCTAGACGAGGTAGTGGCTGGCAGAAAAGTCAAATGGCCTGATCCGGGCTGAACTTTAAACGGTGTCGAGCTAACGACATTAACCAAAAGCGCCACTAGGAGGCATCCTAGATATCGTTAGCTTTAGTTGTTTTTGTTTTGTGTTTTTGTAGTTTTAGTATTTAAGTTTAGTTTACTAAGATTTGCTTTTGTTTTTATCTCATCGCTTAGTTGTGCTTTCTAGATATGGATTTCGAGTTCTACCGAGGGAGTTACCTTTCCTTAGGAGGATCCCACTTATCACTGTGTAGATGACGGACCGGAGGGACTATAGTGTTGCACGTAGACTTTGATATTAGTACCCGTATCCGGACTATCACCTATGTTCTTATTGTTCCCCGCTGTTCGGGAGGAGGAGACTTCACTACTGAGGAGTTGCAGGCAGCTCTAGGACGTCCATACACGTTCCTGAATGATCCGATGCTGACAGATTTAGCGCTAGTGCTGCAAGTTGAACATTTTCGAGGTGTTGATGTAGCTGGTGAGGATTGGGGTCTGCAGGATGAGTATGATTTCCCTCCGGCGATTGACATGCTCTGCCGTCTCATCCGGGTGATAGATTGGTCAGAAATTTATGATGACTAGCATTGTTAGGTTGTTTCGTCGAGCAAACGACGTAAAACAAAAGCGCTTAGTGGAAGGCAACCCACTGTTTTCTATTTTGTTTCTACTTAGTTTCTAGTAATTTTATGTCCTTCGTTGATTTCCATTTGTAATTTTGAAATTTTATTTAAGTTTAATGAGAACCGGTGTATTTGAATTTACATTGCATGAAAATTTGATAATTTTGTTGAGAATTGCATTGGACGCCCGTCTAGAAGACTGGACGTCCGTCTGCCTTGTGTATTTAGTGGACGCCCGTCCGATTATTTCCCTCCAATCTCGTTTCAGTTTTTAAATGTATGGACGAAGCGCTCAAAATCGGGGCGCCCGTCCCGGTTCATCTACTTTTTCGATGGGCGCCCGTCCACCGAGTTGGACGAAAGTCCCAATATCTGCTATATATACCCCCTCCGTCATTGAACCCTCACTTTTTTTGATTTTTCAAACGCGAAACCCGACCCCTCTCCATCCTTTTGCCCTAAAATCTTCAATTCTAAACCATTTCGAGCGATTCAAAGTGCTATAGACCGCTCTTGATTCCTTCTTTTCGATTTTCATAGCCAAACTCCCCAACACACGATCTTTTTGGTGAATCAGCGCAATCTTCAGTCTGACTTTTTGGAGAAAAAATCCGATTTTGGGAGCCACATTGGTGTTGTTTGGACTAATTATCATCTCGATCAGCATCTACTCACCCTACGTTGTAAGTTAGTAACAACTTTTCTGGATTTTATTCACGTTTTTGTGAGTTCGATCTTTGGGTCGGCTCATTCACTTGAATATTACCTTAATTTCGTTTTTTTTTTTCTGGTTTTGTGGTTTCTTTCTGCTCTGTTATGGTGATATGGTGTTGTGATGGGTGATGAATGGGTTGTTTGGTGATGATTATGGTTGTGGTTGTAGTTTGGTTGTTTTGAAATCCCGCTTTGGACGTTAAACGGGTAACATGTTGTGAATTGGGATTGTTTGGTTTAGTCTAGGCTTGAATTATGGTTCATAAGAAGGCGGTAGTTAAGCGATATGGTAAGGAAGTGGCTAAGGAGGCCGGAAAGAAACGCAAGGAGTTTGATCCCACCTTAGTTGATCCTAACCGGGGTGTTAGTATTCGAGAGCAACCCCATAGAGCCACCCAAACTAGGGCTACTTTGAGGGATGAACCAACCTCGGAGTCTGAGACGGATGATGATATTCCCTTGGTGAGGATGCCTAGAGGTCAGAGGGGTGGAGCATCGTCTAGGGTTGAGGAGGCTATGGATGCTCCTCGGGAAGAGGAACCGGTGGAAACTAGGGCTGCACCACCTAGGAAGAAAGCCAAAACCGTTGCCCCGATGCCGATGCCTCGTAGATTCGTGAACCCTAAGGCCCACAACGCGTATACTAAACACTACTTCTCGAGGACTGTGTTGATTGAGCGGGCTACGTTGGAGGCGCAGGTAGATCCGAGTTTCGTCAAATTGCTAAGAGACCGTAAATGGGATGCCTTGATGACGATCCCGACTACCCCGGTCAATGGTTCCTTGGTTCGGGAGTTTTATGCTAATTGTTCGGAAACCAACTTGGAGACGGGAGTAGTTGTAGTTAGAGGGGTAGAAGTTCCATTTACGCCGGAGGTGATCAATCGGAAATATAACTTGGCGGCTTTTGAGGGACGGGATTATAAGGAGGAGATTGTTCATGGATGCGTAGTACAGGCGGATCCTTTGGAGGAGTTGAGATTGAGAGTCTGCCCGGAGGTGGCTTGGACATTGAGGCCGGGTGGAGACCGGAAAGAGTTAGTCACCACTACCTGGACGGAGGACTGGAAAGTCCAGTGTAGGTTTATTCAGAGTCGGTTGTTGCCCAAGAACAACTTGACACATTTCCTTATTGGTGACCTAGGCATGCTATATGCGTTGACTTTTGGCCTGAATGTGAACGTGGGACAAGCATTATACGATGAGGTGGCTATCAATCAGAAGATTTATACTCGTTGCCTGATTATACCTCACTTGATTCATGGTTTATGTCTTGATGCCGGTGTGCCTAAGTATGGAGCGGATCATAGACCGAAGAACCCGAGGCCTATACAACGAGAGAAGGGTAAGTCTTCGGGACAGTCTGAGTCGGGGGCACCACAGGAGCCTGGTTCGTCGTCGGCACCGCCTCGAGCATCCTCCCTCCCTACTATATCTCCCTCAGTCCGGATGAGGTTGAGTATGGGCGACAGTGTACGGAACTGGTTGGAGGATATCCGGACTACACAGAACAACATATTGACGATTCTGAAGTGCATCAGTGAGGGCCGGCAGCCGCGAGATGACAGAATCTTCAATCCGAGCGTCATTGATTATCTTTATTCTGATGAGATTGAGCAGGCCATTGCGGATGTTCTGGATGAGTCTGAATCGTCTACTGATGAGGAGCAGCCTGACTCCCCTGCGGGTGGTGTACCTCCGGCTGGTGATTCTGCAGCACCGGGGCAGAACTGATCTTGTTTTTCTTATTTTAGTTTTTGATTTGTCCTAGATACGATGGCTGTATTATTTTGACACTTTTACTTACGTGATTCGTTGTATTTTTCATTTAGCTACTATTTATTCTTTCCGATGGATCATGTACGCCATAAGGCATCCGTACTTTCATTTCTACTTTGTTTCACCTGTGGATGTTTTTAATGTTTCTTCTTTTGATATTACGCGGTTTTGCTATCTCTTTTCATTCTGGTATAATTCCCTGTTTTCCCCGAGATGTTCCCGTGTTTGTCAAGTAGTGCAGGTATATTTTTAGCGGTTGTGTCAAGCTACATTGTTTGGTTACGAGTTCTGAGTGTCACTACGTAGGCTCCGGCCTGACCGACGATTCAAGTATCTGTTAAATCAGCTACGTTCTTTCTCTATTTTACTTTCTGTACAACATGAGGACATGTTGCTATTTAAGTGTGGGGGGGGGGGGAAGATTTGATATGTATCTACACATTTGCTTACATTCGTTATGTTTCTATGCAAAATGAGCTAGAATTTTCAAATTTTTCGACATTTTGGTTTTTGTTTTGTCCCAAGTAGGCAAATCAATGCGATGTTCGTTATTTTTATAGTCATCCAAGCTATATATCATATGTTTGATAAGTTAGTTGTTTCACCTGAGATCTATTTTTCACGAGCCATAGTGAACGATGAGCTAATATATAAAGTTATACCCTTTTTGGACGAGTGGTTTCTGATTTTCTTATAAGTCATGTGCTTAGTGCTACGTATATATCTTGAGATTTATGATAGTTTTTATTTAGATCCGAAGTATGATATACTGTGAATATCTGAAGGTTTGAATGTGATAAGTAACACGTGACTTATTGTCAAATGAAAAAGTTGAAAAATATGAAGAATTATTGGGTGTGTCGGAAGCTGGTCGATGATTTGAGTGCGATAGGGTATACCACGTATGTCCTATACCACTATGATTACTAAAAGCTCACGACAGTCAGAAAAAGCTGCCTTATGATTTGAGTAAGGTAGGGTATATCTTGAATATCCTATTCTGCTATGACAGGGCAAGAGCTCATTCTGATGTGCGTTTAAAAAGTGAAATAGTTAAATCAACTTGCAAATAAGAAGTGGTATGAAATGAATGAAAGACTAAGTTATCATCTATCTTATCCCCAGTGGAAACTAATAGATATGCTGTAGGGATTATCCTCTGAGTATCTCAGAAAGGCCCTAGATATACTCGATCATCCTTTTCGGGATATTTTACGTTTGTAGGGTACACCTTATGAGTGTCATTTATTGCTAGTCTACGAGGGGGTATTAGCTAGTTTTGCTTTGAGTTTCTCGAGTTTGGATTTAGTGGAAGTTTTCTATGGCTTTGCACACACACAATGGTGAACCTCTGATTTATTGGATCTATGCTATATTGTCTTAGATGTCTGTTTTTGTCTCGAGCCTTAACTTTCGTTTTGTCTTGCTCGGGACGAGCAAAAGCTTAAGTGTGGGGGAGTTGTTAAGGGTGAATTTATACGATTTATAACGCTATATTTTATGATATTTTCCCCCGTATTTGTATAAATTGCATAAGAAACGAGTGTTTAATGGAATTATTGAGTAGATGAGGTTTTTAACGAGTTAATCGCAAAATTGGTTGATTTTGGTGTTTTAATTGTGATTTTATGTTTAATTGGACATTATTACATTTTGCGATGTTTTTATGCATTATAGGTACATGTTTGAGGCTCAAAAGATGATCAAAAGTTGATTTAAGTTCGAGCTAATTGATGATAAAAGAGATAATGAAGGAATGAGATGGAGAAAAAAGAGATAAAGATCAAGAAATCAGAATTCGATCATATTGAACTGGCGTCCAGGTTCCGTCCAGAGTGGACGGGCGTTTGATTGATTGAGTGAACGGGCGTCCGGAGGTGCGATTTTGATACAGAGAGTTTGGACGCTGAAGTGGACGGGCGTCTGAGCGATTCCAGGGCAAACCGAACGAGCATCCAGCAAGAGTGGACGGGCGTCCGTCGACCGACTTTGGCGAACCGACTCAAGACTCTATAAATAGCAGCTGTCTTCTCCACATATGAGATACCATATATTCATTATTCGAAACCCTAAACCTAGGGGCGGCTTTAGGCTGCGTTTTTACTTCTTTTATTCCAGTTTTTATGCTCCAAATTCTAGATTAAAAGTAGGTAGTTTTATGTTAGTTTTTCCTGCAATTCCAAGTTTCAAGAGGATGCTTAGAGGCTAAAAGCCTTGAACGAACGTTGTGAAGCCGTCCAACTCAACAATTCAGTTCCGTTCTTGATTATTTTGTGAGTATTTAATTCAAGTTGTTTCTTTTATCGTGTTTATGATGTTTATTGCAATTCATATCGAAAGATCATTGCTTGTTGATTGTTTATTTTGATGAAAATCATATTAAACCTTAGATCACCATGATAAAGAATAGATCTTAAATCTAATTAACGAGAGTTATTAGGTTAGATTTCTAGGTTAGAGATTGAGAGATTTCACACCTTGATTTGAAAACATTAATCTTTAGATCGAAAGATAAAAGATTGATAGGAGAACTTGTCTAAGAAATTAGGAGTTCATACCTTGGTTAGGTGAATCACAACTTGGTTAGAAATCACGAAATAATCTGAATTGGGATTGAATGTTGATAGGATAGGTGGATCAATTGCTCGTTTGCTCGTTATAATTTGATCAAATCCCTTAGAACTTGAATTGTTTAGTTAATCAATCCCCTTTATTGCATATTAGTTTTAGTTTTAGTTTAATAGTTCGCAACCCGTATCTTTCCTGGCTTTAGATCATATCTTACATCCCGCTTTTACGCTTTTAGTTAAGTTTATTTCGAGTTTAGTTTAGTTTTATCCGCTTTGTTTAGATTAGTTTTTCGTGACATAATTTAGTTAGAAAAAAACTAGGGTTAGCAATCGCCAGTTCCCTGTAAGATCGACCCGGTATCAACCTCTATACTACGATCCTTATACTTGAGGGAAACCGGATTTATAAATATTATTACTTGTTTGTGTTTGCTAATAAAATCCGTGGACAAATATCAAGACATCAACACTTTGAATAACCACAAGCAAGAATCACTTGATTCTGAGCCCAACTTTGATTTCAATCAAAGGTTGAAACTGTGAAGCAATCCGGTCTAGGATTTTCCAAGGACAGTTGTTTTTGCAGTCAGGGTAGACTGTGTTTGTGGTGGAGCTGGAGAAGAGGCAATTCAACTCTCTAAAGACCAGTGCAAGCAGTTGCAGAGTAGCCATACTACCTGTTCTTTAGTTGCTTAGATAGTGAAGCTAGGGATTAGCCAAGGACTATCAGCTTAGGTCTTTTGTAACCGATCTATCTCAAAGAGTTCTAGTGGAATTTTCCTCCACAACACAGGGGAAAAGAGGACTGACATGATTACACCACCTGGAACCTCTATAATTTCTTGCCTTTACTTTACTATACGCATTTACTTACTATCATTTACATTTCAGTTATCGTGATTGTTTTTATTTAGTTTGTTCAAGCATACAGAACTGATTGATATTCACACAGTACACAAACTGACATTCACCAGAATTCAGTTTTGCATATCAGCTTTTTCATAGATACAGCAAGACCAGTTAAAAAGGCTAAAACTTAATCCGCTGCCGGTTAACTCATTTTGAGCACAAGTCAGTTTGATTTATACTCAGCTCAGTTAGCTTAACTCCACACAAGTTTAAAACTGAACCTAATCTGTTTTAAGGTATCAAGTTTTTGTGACAAGTTTATTCACCCCCCTTTAAACTCGTGTCAGCCTTTTCAAGGGACCAACACACCCCTTTTATATTGACCTTACATTTTTCACTAAATGTTGATATGTGGGCATTTTGGGTATTAAAAAGCAACTTTAAGTTTGAACCTTAGTAATGAGATGCAACGCCCCGTCCCCGGACACCGAGTCCTTATCCGGAAAAAGAACGTTCTGCACGTATAAAATAAAATAAATTTCACTTTATACGTAAGCCTCTACTACGTCGTATCGAGTAAAGCAAAACGGAAGCAAAAGACTCGGGTAATTTTTTTTCCAGACAGCCAAGAAGAGAAACTCAATATCTAAAGATAGAAATGTAACATTTGTTACATTGGGAAAAGAAACCAAATGAAAACCAAATGTACGAAATACCTCCAAACGCAATCTAAAAGAAATTACAAGAATTCCAACCAAGCTCCAAGTCTAAAATAATGAATGAAAACATAAATAATGAACTCTTCAACTTCGGCGTCCTTAAACGTCGTAATCAAAGTCCTCCTCGAACTCTTCATTTACCTGTTCGTCTTCTCTCCCCCAAACACATAAATAAACATACATTTGAGGTAAGTACATTGTACATAGTAAGAAGTAGAAGCTACAATTTAATTAGGTTCTTTAACAGTTTTTATTTAAATAATTATCTTATGAGACCGACTCAATTTAAGGTTCATTCCATGCCCATTGGCACTTCGTGACTATACGTTTCTAGCTTAACTTATCTTGGTTACGTCATCATCCAAGGGCACTATGCATGATGTGTATCCATCACGAGATATCATTGTCAACTACGGTGAATAGCACCGATAATCCCGGGATCTCCCCGGTATGCATATACGTTCGGCGAATTTCCTCCACTGCCATTTAGCCGTTTATAAGCCAGCAGCGTTGTTCGCTTTTACTGACCGTATCACATCGCCGATATGAATCGGTGCCTAACCGAGAATGGGTGACGTTTCATCTTTTACTACACGTATGTAATTATTATCGGTTATTAACTAGCCACCATGTGTTTTCAAAGCAAAGTTCACCTTATCAACTCTACTCCTTCACTTAGACAGATAGACATCACATCCTATCAAGTACACAAACATTGGCGAACTCTAGTTCATCAAAGCACAAGCCCTTTCATGCATTTCCGATGGTCCCGAACTTCAACACCCTTTAAGAGTACGTCCGGTGCCGGAACCAAACGCATCAGAAACTAATAGGGGCTTGTTTATGTTTAATTAATGTTATTAGTTCAAGAAACGACATTCAAAACTCATCTCATAGCTTAGAACATTAGAAATAACATTCAAACAGTGTCGGGGGGCGCCAACACTTTTGGCGTGCGCCAAAGTGCATCAGAGAGTTCACTGAACTCTCTGTTCAGGTTCGGGGGGCGCCAAAAGGCTTAGGGGGTGCCGAAAAGGTCAAAAACTGCTCCAATGCAGTTTTCTGCACTCTACCGATTTCTAATCAAATCCAAACATGATCTACACGATTTTTCTCATAAAAACACCAGAAAAACATACCCTTTATGATCCAAAACAATCCTTAATCCTAAACACCATTTAGGCATAAACATTGATACAAAAACGCAACAAAAACATCATCTAACCTCTCTAAACCATAAACACATTGTAGGAAGAGCTTATTACCTTATAAGCAAGCTATCCCAAATCCAAAAACTCAGAAAAAACTGTAGCAACAATCCTTCCTCTCTCAGATACCTTAGCCAAAGCTTCAACTTTCTTCGGTTGAAACGATGCTCTCCTTACGACAATTCTGATGCTTCTCTCGAAACTGAAAACCGTTAAGATTTGCCTTAGAATTCTGAAGAAATCTCGTGCCATTTTTCTATTGCTCCTTCACGCCTTTTGGAGAGCGTAAAACGAAATTCTGAGAACTAATAGGGTATGGGGAATATTGGGATTTATTTTTCCTTAAATAATCATTCCCAAAATAATAACCTATTATTTCTTTTCCTAGATTACCCTTTAATAATTAAGAAAAAGAGTTCAGAATTTCCCTTAATATATATATAGTCGACACATATATACATATATTTAATAAAATACTTAAACTCTGAATAAAAGGAATTGAACCCAATATTTCATATTCGCAAAATGACACGTATGCCCTTTCTCGAAAATCGGAATATTACATTCCTTCCCCCTTAAAAGGAGTTTCGTCCTCGAAACTATAACATACCTGGTAAGCCCATAAAGTCTGGGAACTCGCCGATCATATCGTCTTCAACTTCCCAAGTTTCCTCCTCGGGTGAACAATTGCTCCATTGCACCAAAACCAAATGAATCATCCTTCTCGTAATCATCTTTTCTTTTCGGTCTAAAATTCTGGTCGGTTTCTCATCATACGCAAGATTATCTTGAAGGACTTCCGGATCAACTGTGGTTTCAACATCACTCTTCGACAAGCACTTCTTCAACATCGATACATGAAAAACATTATGGACTCTTGACATTGATTCCGGTAACTTAAGCTTATAAGCCCACGGTCCAACTCTTTCCAGAATCTCAAATGGTCGAACATATCTCGGACTTAACTTTCCCTTTTGTCCAAAACGTTTAACTCCTTTCATTGGTTAAGCTTGTAGATAAACTCTTTCACCAACTTCAAACTCGAGAGGCCTTCTTCTAACATCTGCCCAACTCTTCTGTCTATCTTGTGCTGCCTTTAGATTCTTATTAACCAGCTGAACTCTTTCTTTTGCTTGTTCAACCAACTCCGGCCCGGTAACTTGTCTTTCCCCGACTTCATCCCAACACAGTAGCGTTCTACATCTCCTTCCATACAAAGCTTCAAACGGTGGCATGCCTATACTTGCATGGTAACTGTTGTTGTAGGAAAACTCTGCTACCGGTAGGTAATCATCCCATGATCTGCCTACTTCCAAAACACAAGCTCTCAAAATATCTTCAAGTGTTTGGATGGTTCTTTCTGACTGTCCATTTGTCTGAGGATGAAAGACCGTACTCACATCCAACCTCGTACCAAAAGCTTGCTGCAAACCTTTCCAAAACCGACTAATGAACCGACTATCTCGATCCGAGACTATAGAGATAGGTACTCCGTGTAACTTCACTATATTATCCAAGTATAGTGTGGTCATCTTCTTCAAGGGCATATCAACCTTAAATGGCAAGAAATGAGCAGATTTTGTCAATCTATCCACAATAACCCAAATCGCATCATGTCCACCTTTCGTCTTCGGTAAACCGGTGATGAAATCCATTGTGATCTTATCCCATTTCCATTCAGGGATATCCAATATCTTAAGCATTCCTCCTGGCCTTTTATGTTCTGCTTTAACTTTCTGACAGCTATCACATTCCGCCACAAACTTAGCTATTTCCACTTTCATCGAGGGCCACCAAAAATTTTCTTTCAAGTCTCTGTACATTTTAGTAGCTCCTGGATGAACTGTGAAAGCAATCCCGTGTGCCTCTTCCATAACCCTTTGCCTTAAATCGCCAACATTAGGCACACATAGACGATCTTGATACCAAAGGTTTTCATTCTTATCTAAAACATATCCCATTGCAGGCTTTTCTCTTGCAATCTGCTTCAAGTCAACCAAAACTGGATCTTCATCTTGCTTTTCCCGTATGTCATCCACCAACTCTGATCATGCTAGCAACGGTGCCATAAACTGCCGATCTTCAATCTGATCAAAACTTCGGTTCTTCAGCCCGTCTAACCTCTCTGCCACATCTTCAACGCTTGAAACTGCAAACACTGGTTTTCTGCTCAGAGCATCTGCCACTACATTGGCTTTACCTGGATGGTACTGAATGTCCAAGTCATAATCCTTTACAAACTTTAGCCATCTCCTTTGCCTCATATTCAGATTTTTCTTATGTGAAGAAGTACTTAAACTCTTGTGGTCGGTGAAGATCTTAGCCTTAACTCCATACGTAGTGCCTCCAAATCTTTAAGGCAAACACTACTGCTGCCAACTCTAAGTCATGTGTTGGGTAATTCTTCTCATGCACTTTCAACTGTCTAGATGCATAGGCAATGACTTTTCCTCCTTGCATCAACACACAACCTAAACCTTGTTCCCAAAGCATCAGCATACACGTCATAATTATCAAAGATCTCCGGAACTACCAAAACTGGGGCTGTAGTCAACTTCTCCTTCAAAGTCTGGAAAGCATCTTCACATTCTCTGGTCCACTCGAACTTCACATTCTTTTGAGTGAGCCGGGTAAGTGGTGTAGCTATCTTTGAGAAGTCTTGTACAAACTTCCTATAATAGCCAGCCAAACTGAGAAAACTTCTAACCTCAGAAACTGTAGTCGGTCTGGACCACTTCTCAACTGCTTCAATCTTTGCCGGGTCAACTTTAATGCCATCTCCAGAAATGACATGACCCAAGAAACTAACTTGATCCAATCAAAAGTCACACTTTGAGAGCTTAGCATACAACTGGTTCCTCTTCAAGGTATCCAACACTATCCTCATGTGTTCTTCATGTTCTTTCTTATCCTTAGAGTATACTAGGATGTCATCTATGAACACTATCATAAACTTGTCCAAATATGGCATGAAAACACGCTGCATTAAATCCATAAATGCAGATGGAGCATTAGTGAGTCCAAATGGCATGGCCAAGAACTCATAATGTCTATACCTCGTACTGAAAGCCCTCTTTGGTATATCTGCAACTTTGATCTTGAACTGGTGATAACCGGACCTAAGATCAATCTTAGAGAACACTCTCTTGCCTTGCAACTGATTAAACAAATCATCAATCCTTGGTAAGGGATACTTATTCTTGATGGTGAGGTCATTCAACACTCTGTAGTCTATACACATCCTCATGCTACCATCCTTCTTCTTAACAAACAACACTGGGGCTCCCCAAGGCGAAGTACTAGGCTGAATTATATTCCTTTCAAGCATATCCTTAAGTTGAGCTTTTAACTCCTTCAATTCAGCCGGTGCCATTCTATAGGGTGCCTTAGCAACTGGTGCCGCTCCGGGTACCAACTTGATCTCAAACTCTATTTCTCTATCCGGCATGTTTCCGGGTAACTCTTCCGGAAACACCTCTGGGTACTCTTTCACTACAGGGGTTTCCTCTAGCTTAGGCTTCACTTGCTCCACATTCACTGCGTACAACAAGTAGCCTTCGCAACCCTTTTGACAAGCTCTTATCGCCTTAACTGCTGAAATTATAGGGTGACGCTTCTTACTAGGATTGTACACATTACCTTGATAAGTCTTATCTGATTTCCCGGGTATCTTAAAGGTCATTATCTTTTCCCTACAATCCATGTGAACATAATTCTCGGATAGCCAATCTATTCCCAGAATTACATCGAAATCCGTAAAGTCCAAAACCGTAAAGTCACTTTTCCAACGATACGTTCCTACTTGCACTTCCACATGAGGCATCAACTTGACTACCTTAGTCACTTTTCCTAAGAGTGTTGTTATTTCCAAGGTGTTTCTTAAGGTCTCTATTGGTAAATTGAGCTTCTTAGCTATCTTAGACGACACAAAAGTGTTAGACGCTCCCGTATCAAACAATGCTGTAACTGCTAAGTTGCCTAATATTATCGTACCCGAGATAACACTATCATCCGGTTCTGCATACTCTGAACCCACGGTGAAAACTCAAAGAGGCTGACTCGGGAAGCCTTTCCCGCTTCCTTGATTTTGAGTTCCTCTCAACGCCATTAACGACTGAAAGCTTGTCCTTGAAGGTCTCAGCTTCCAAGACATTGTTCAACATTCAGCCATGTTTCTTGAGGTACTTCCCAACCTTCCCGCTTAGACCTAAAGGGACAAACCAATCTTGAACAACTGAAACCGCACTATTCCACTTCTACTCGGTGCATTCCTCACCGGAAGGTACTTTCTTATGTTTACAATCCACGTAGACAAAATTCTTGGATAGCCGACCTATACCAAGAATTACACCATGATTCGTAGAATTCAAAACTATAGGGTCCTTTTCATCTTCTTTTTCAATGGTAAACTCCAACACGATCATCAACATCTTCTAGATGAACCACAACTACTAGACCCCCATCTTGAACAAACCACTAGCTTCTTGCTGGGCCATAGAACTTCCGATTCCAAACTTATCAACACGAGTATCTCTGAGGTTACCTACCATTCAGAAGGATCAGGAAGATTCAGAACGGTTCTAAGTGGTCTAAAGAAATCTTATCTCAAGGAAGAAAGGAAGCCTAAAGGACGCTTCGCTCTGATACCAACTGTAACGCTCCGTTCCCAGACACCGAGTCCTTATCCGGAAAAAGAACGTTCGGCACGTATAAAATAAAATAAATTTCACTTTATACGTAAGCCTCTACTATGTCGTATCGAGTTAAGCAAAACGGAAGCAAATGACTCGGGTAATTTTTTTTTCCAGACAACCAAGAAGAGAAACTCAATAACTAAAGATAGAAACGTAACATTTATTACATTGGGAAAAGAAACCAAATGAAAACCAAACGTACGAAAAACCTCCAAATGTAATCTAAAAGAAATTACAAGAATTCCAACCAAGCTCCAAGTCTAAAATAATGAATGAAAACATAAATAATGAACTCTTCAACTTCGGTGTCCTTAAACGTCGTAATCAAAGTCCTCCTCGAACTCTTCATTTACCTGTTCGTCTTCTCTCCCCCAAACACATAAATAAACATGCATTTGAGGTAAGTACATTATACATAGTAAGAAGTAGAAACTACAATTTAATTAGGTTCTTTAACAGTTTTTATTTAAATAATTATCTTTATGAGACCGACTCAATTTAAGGTTCACTCTATGCACATCGGCACATCGTGACTATACGTTTCTAGCTTAACTTATCTTGGTTACGTCATCATCCAAGGGAACTATTCATGATGTGTATCCATCACGAGATATCATTACCAACTACGGTGAATAGCACCGATAGTCCCGGGATCTCCCCGGTATGCATATACGTTCGGCAAATTTCCTCCACTGCCATTTAGCCGTTTATAGGCCAGCAGCATTGTTTGCTTTTACTGACCGTATCACATCGCCGATATGAATCGGTGACTAACCGAGAATGGGTGACATTTCTTCTTTTACTACACGTATGTAATTATTATCGGTTATTAACTAGCCACCTATGTGTTTTCAAAGCAAAGTTCACCTTATCAACTTTACTCCCTCACTTAGACAGCTAGACACCACATCCTATCAAGTACACAGACATTGACGAACTCTAGTTCATCAAAGCACAAGCCCTTTCATGCCTTTCCGACGGTCCCGAACTTCAACTCCCATTAAGAGTATGTCCGGTGTCGGAACCAAACGCATCAGAAACTCAATAGGGGCTTGTTTATGTTTAATTATGTTATTAGTTCAAGAAACGACATTCAAAACTCTTCTAATAGCTTAGAACATTAGAAATAACATTCAAACAGTGTCGTGTGGTGCCAACATTTTTGGCGTGCGCCAAATTGCATCAGAGAGTTCACTGAACTCTCTGTTCAGGTTCGGGGGGGCGCCAAAAGGCTTAGGGGCCGCCAAAAAGGACAAAAACTGCTCCAATGCAGTTTTCTGCACTCTACCGATTTCTAATCAAATCCAAACATGATCTACATGATTTTTCTCATAAAAATACCAGAAAACATACCCTTTATGATCCAAAACAATCCTTAATCCTAAACAACATTTAGGCATAAACATTGATAAAAAAACGCATCAAAAACATGATCTAACCTATCTAAACCATAACCAAATTATAGGAAGAGCTTCTTACCTTATAAGCAAGCTATCCCAAATCCAAAAAATCAGAATAAACTGCAGCAACGATCCTTCCTCTCACAGATACCTTAGCCAAAGCTTCAACTTTCTTCGGTTGAAACGATGCTCTCCTTACGACGATTCCGATGCTTCTCTCGAAACTGAAAACTGTTAAGATTTGCCTTGAATTATGAAGAAATCTCGTGTCCTTTTTCTATTGCTCCTTCACGCCTTTTGGAGACGAAATTCTGAGAACTAATAGGTTATGGGGAATATTGGGATTTATTTTTCCTTAAATAATCATTCCCAAAATAATAACCTATTATTTCTTTTCCTAGATTACCCTTTAATAATTAAGGAAAAGAGTTCAGAATTCCCCTTAATATATATATATATATATATATATATATATATATATATATATATATATATATATATATATATATATATATATATATAAATAAAATACTTAAACTCCGAATAAAAGGAATTGAACCCAATATTTCAGATTCGCAAAATAACACGTCTGCCTTTTCCGAAAATCGGAATATTACATGAGACTTATTTTGTGACATTTATAAAAGAAATATGTCCCAAAAAAATTGGGACGGAGGGAGTATCCCTTTTTTTACGTTTCTTTTTTGTTTGACCACATTTTACGTTGCTTTTTTTGACCATATTGCTTTTTTTTTTTCCGTTGCTTTAGCATGCATACTAATAATAATAATAATAATAATAATAACTATAATAAAAATATAATATACGGCCAACAAAATAAAATATTACAGCCAACAAAATAACAACAAAATATTATATTTATAGTACATCGATTTTATGAGGAGCTTCCACGTATTTTCAGTTTCATAAAGTTAGTTGATCAATTATTCAATTTTGTTTTTATTTTCAATATTTTCCCTCGACTGACATGAGTATGACCCGACTTCAAACAACTGACATTCAAATATTCAGTATGGACCTTCTAAGTAAAACAGGCCTAATGGTCTCAACTCGATATTGGGTCTTGAATAGGCATTGGCCTCAATGGGATAAACTTTATGAAGCGTAGGTCACCCTAAATACATCAACATTACGTAGGTCACCCTAAGTACAATAATCATGAAACAAAAATAGACAATAAGGAACACAAGTGTATTATGATATACCCGACCCGGATCGGAACCCGAGCATCTAGATTGGGCCTGATCCAAGCCCAACAACAGACCTTGGACCTCCATCCCGCCAGTCCGCATTCCATAAGCCGGGCTCATCTCTACTCCGACACCTCGGACATAGTGGGAGTCACTCATACTATCAGGCTGGCTGAGCTTTGAGTTGATGACTACAAGATAAAGGAAGTTATGAGTCTGTCACCATGTCAAGTCCGCTGTCCGCCATCTCCTCTTGATAGCTGTCTGGTCAACTTGTGTATAATTACTCTTAATTATATGCTTTTAAATGTCTTGTCATGTTTAAGCTAAACCGACTTAGCCATTGCCTATATATATGGGTGCACAATGTAATAGAAACAGATCCAAGAACTAAAATACACAGAGCTACTTTGTCAATTTGTCGACTCATTTGTGTTTCCATTCATAAGCGTCTGTCCGACCACCAGTGTTCTTGATATCCACCACTCCTCATTTGAGAAATCACATATAAACAGCCTTATATCCTCCTTATATTACTGTTACCGTAAACCTGATATTCACTTCGATATCAGTTGGCTCCGCTACCGGGAAAGTCATCATCATTCAGCAACTTCGAGCCACTTACTCCATCGCAAGTTCAGCTACACGGCATCGCCAACAAAATCATGAAAATATCTCCAGCTTTCTGATCAGCATAAGACTTAGTTTTTGGGTTGTGCGGCCCACAAACCATTGTTTTTTTCAAGAAAGCTACGGATTCCTAAAGATAAAACTTGATTTCTTTTGATTTTGGGCTTGTGTCTAGTTTGAGCCACCTCAAAACCGAGAAACACCTTCGACGGCGTGTTCATAGCTCTCCCAGAGCCCCTCATAATTCCCAGGTTGGTATAAAATCTTGGTCAGTTCTACTCTTCAAATGCTAAAGAAACCATTTGCTTATTGAAACCACCTAGAAGCTCACTTTTGGTTGTACCGGATTCCGAGTTGGAAGGATATTTCCGATCGCATATCCCACTTGATATACCCAGCAAAATATCTCCAAAATATCTCTAGTCAAACATGGCAGGCGCAAAAAACATGACACCTGCTACACCGTCTATAGCGGGCAATCAGGCCCCTACACGTTGAGGTAACACACTGCGTGCTGAAAGGATGCCGCATCACGGGGAAGCAAGTACTGACCACCGGGGATGAGGCCGGACAGGACATCACACCTGACATACGGTCTTATATAAGGGAGAGAACCCGAGCCCGTGAGATACATGAGGCAGCGATCAGGCAGAGCCACGGAAAGGGCACCGCGGGAGTTTCCTCTCTAAACCCAGAGCAGGGAGCGACCCTTGAGAGAGGGACAGGCCAACAACAAAGTTCTTATGCCATATCCCTCAGGGAACATATGGATTATGTTGAGCAAATGCATGAAAACAACATGCGACTCATTGCAGAAAGTTTCCCCCTCAGCCCGTCAGCAAGTCCGTTCACCCCGTACCCGCACCTATGGAGATACAACCCACTCAAAACCCACAAAAAATGATTATACTCCTTACACGGAAATAGAATGAAGCAGTCACACCACTTCTCAACCTAAAGACGGAAGGAGGTCTGCCTTACCTCGACTAGGGCCCATGGTCGACGACTGCGGTGCAGCCCCAGGTCGACCGAAAAACCCACGACGAGTGCATACCCGCATAGAGGGGCGAGGAGAATCACAGGTCAAAGAAAGTTACACCCGTCTCCCCCTGATCCCCGAGGCTCATGACGAGCTGAGCATAATGAAAAAACAAATAGAGGATTTGTAAAAGGGTAAGACCGTGAGAGAAACTAAGCCCGTATGGGGCACGAGAGTCCTTCATCCAAACATCTTAAAGGCAGCTCCGAGGGGAGGTACTCACTATGCCAACTTCACCAACTATCAGCGAGCAACAGACCCTTTGGATTGGCTTTAAGCTTTCCAGAGCAGAAATCAGTCCGTGTACACCTAGTGATGAAGCATGGTGCATAGCTTTCGTGGGATCAATGCAAGACAGAGCGGCGTCGTGGATTCACGGTCTTCGTCCATGTTTGATCTTATCTTGGGACT
This sequence comes from Gentiana macrophylla, assembly GCA_026214975.1. NCBI lineage: Eukaryota > Viridiplantae > Streptophyta > Magnoliopsida > Gentianales > Gentianaceae > Gentiana > Gentiana macrophylla. The sequence goes on along the minus strand of CM047809.1, from coordinate 80,374,161 downwards.
TTTGATAAGTAAATTTATAGCTGAGTTCAAGTCAGTGGGTGGACCCAAAAAGACCCACATCGACCTTCACGATGTCCAACAGGGTGAGAACGAATCTACCTGTAGCTATTATGAGTGATTTTACAAGGTGTATGAACTGTCAAGGGGCTTAGCTAACAATGTGGTGATGAACAATTTCAAAACGGGGTTAAGTCCGGGCTATTTGAAATCCTATATTGCTCTCACACCGCCGACAAACCTCCAAGTGATGTTAAATTCGACGAGAAAATATATTGCGACCACAGGGAATGAAGGATCTTCATCCTCCTACAAGGGAAAATAGAGAGCTGAACGCATCCCCCCCAAGGACAGCCACACAAATCGGGATAGAGATATCAAAAAGCTTGAAAGATTTAGAGAGGAGACCTTCACTCCCCTCAAAATCTTTAAATGAAGTAAGGGATGAGCTCCCTAAGCCATTCCCTATGAATCCTGACCCTCGTCGCGACGCTACCAAATATTGAGGATTTCACAGAGATAAGGGTCACACCACTGATAAGTGTATGCAGTTCAAGAGAGAAATCGAAAAGCTGCAGGGGCCCGAACCAAAATGATTGACAAGCCCATCCGTATGACAGACAAATTCGCATGATCACGGAAGATCCTCCCAGCAACAATCAAATAAGACATCGGATTGGATCCATCAACAAGCATGTGGAGAAGCCAGTTGTCCTGCGCGGGAATGAGCTACCACTTGCTTTTACCCATAGCGAGCTGGTGGCTTCCATCAATGTGGAAGACATGTGTCTCTGCATATCTGTGATAGTTAACCGATATTGCGTGAACAGGGTTATGATCGACACCGGGGCATGCCGAGACTTTCTGTACTACAACTGCTTCTAGGAGCTCGGATTTAGTGACTCTAATATGAGGCTGCACCATGGCACACTTGAAGGTTTCACCAACCACATGATACAGGTCTAGGGAGCCATCGATCTAGACGTGCAAAAGGGAGACTATGCACCTTTCCGAACTGAAAATGTAACATTTCTCATAGTCGATCTTCAATCAAACTATAACATGATAAATGGAGCACCGGCCTTGAGACTATTTCAGATGGTAACCTCCATCCCACATCAGTAGGCCAAGTTCTATGTGGGGTGATTAAGTTTGTAGAATTACAAACAAAGCAAAATAAAATGCAGAATTATTATTGATCAAGTAAAAGTCACAACTTAATTATGATGTGGCTGATCATGGGGTATTTATAGCTTCATACACCTCATGAGTCAGTTAGAAGTTGGTTACAAATAGTTACAACAGATTACAACTAGATAACCGCGTTGTATATTACACTATATCAAACTGATCAGCAGGCTGCTGATATCTTCGATTGATCAGCAGGGTGCAGTCAGCATTCCCATCATCTTTTATACTGTAACACCCCCTTCAAGATGTGAGTGGTTCATGAACAACTTGCACTCAGCATTCCCATCAGCTAATTGAAGTCTGAAAGATCTTTGAAACTCCCAATTTATCTAGTAGATAAGAGAAAATATGTGCATCTAAGGCGTTGGTGAGGATGCCAGCTATTTGTTCTTTGGTATTGTCTGGAAGAAGTTTGATGAGCCCTAAATTGACTTTGTCTCTCACAACATGACAGTGAATTTCAATATGTTTGGTTCTTTCATGGAAGACAGGATTGTGAGCAATGTGCATTGCACTGGCATTGTCACAAAATAGGACAACAGGCAACTGGACTGGAATTTGTAAATCCTATAGTATATAGATAAGGCACTGGATTTCACAAACTGCATTCTCCATGGCCCTGTACTCAGCCTCTGATGAGCTTCTAACAATTGTTGTTTCTTTCTTTGCCTTCCAAGAGATTGGAGCATCTCCTAGAAACATCATGTAACCTGATACTGATCTTCTTGTTTCAGGATAGCCAACCCAATCACTATCTGTAAAACCCTTAAGTACAAGATTGTTGTCAGCTGGGAAAAGGATTCTTTGCCAGGATTGGTCTTCAAGTATCTGAGCAATCTGTAAGCTGCCTTCATATGGTTTTCAGTAGGAGTGTCCAGAAATTGACTTAGTTGTTGGATTGCAAAAGAAATGTTTGGTCTGGTAAAAGTTAGGTAAATTAATTTACCTACTAGGGATCTGTATGCATCGTTGTCCTCTAAAAGTGGTGAATCACCATGTTGTAAGGTCTTCTTAGAATCCATAGGTGTCTTAGCAGGTTTGGCTCCAAAAAATTCATATTATTCTAGGAGGTTAAGTGTGTACTTTCTTTGTGAAATATATATACCTTTGGGACATCTAGCAGCCTCAATGCCTAGGAAATATTTCAATTTTCTAAGATCTTTGATGGTGAGCTGCTTATGTAAAGCATCCTTAACTTGCTGAATCAACACTTCACTAGGGCTGGCAACTATGATGTCATCTACATATACCAATAAGGCAATAAATGACTGTCCTGACCCTTTTGTAAATAAAATGTGGTCATGTTTGGATTGAATGAATCCATGAGCCTCCAATGATTCAGTCAACTTGCAATTCCATTGTTTGCTGGCTTGTTTGAGGCCGTATAATGATTTGTTAAGTTTGCAAACTTGGTTTGGTTTAGTTGCTGCAAAGCCTGGTGGTAACTGCATGTATACTTCTTCATGCAAATCGCCATGTAAGAAGGCAGTATTGACATCCATCTGATGAAGGTGCCAATTGTTGGCTACTACTGCTACAAGTAAGGCTCTAACTGTAGTGATCTTGACAACAGGTGAGAAAGTTTCTTGATAATCAATCACATATGTTTAAGTGTAGCCTTTTGCTACTAGTCTAGCTTTATATCTCTCTACTGAACCATCACGGTTGTATTTGATTCTGTACACCCATTTGCATCCAATAGGTTTCTTGCCCGGGGGCAGATCAACTATCTCCCATATGTGAGTTTTTTTTTGTAAAGCTTCAATTTCATTGTTCATTGCCTCCTTCCATTCATCATGTCTGATGGCTTGATTTTAGGTCTTAGGCTCTTTAACAACATCAATGGAATTAATGAATTTGGCATAGTCTGCTGAGAGGTTGTCCCGGCTCATTACTGCACTCAGCAGATGTGGAGTCTGCTGAACATTATGAGCACCCCTTGATAAAAGGTTGGTCATTTCCTTGTTCTAGTGGACCTTCTTAGTTGTATGGGTTCATGTGCCTGATTTACTGGTTCATGCCTTGCATTGGATCGACGTATCAGCTACTGTTGATCCCATTGTTGGTTAGTCTGCTGCTCATTCAGCAAGTCATCAAAACTGTCCATTACTGGCAAAGGAACAGGCATGTCAGCAAGATGTTTAGGCTTTCCCAACACCTGCTGAAAAAAAGGAAAGTAAGTTTCTTGGAATTGAGTATTTCTAGCCACAAAGATATCTTTGTTGGTAATGCCTAAGAGAATAGCACCCTTGGAGGCGGTTGAATTCCCAAGATAGACACAAGTCCTACATCTTAAATCAAACTTGGTTCTATACTGCTGAAGTGTACATGAAAAAACCAAGCAACCAAAAACTTTAAACACAGAATAATTTGGTTTGGTGCCATAAAGAATTTCACGTGGAGTGCTTTCTTTCAGCAGTGGTGTAGGCGTGGCATTAATCAATTTTACAACATGTAAAAGACAAAATCCCCAATATTCAATTTGTAGATTACTCTGGAACTTCAAACTGTTGAAATAGTGTCCTAAACCCAATCGGGTTGGACCGGATCCAACCGGGTCGGATCATTTCTACTATTTCTTTATGTTTATACATATATTAAATGGCTTTTCTGTTGTCATATACTTGTTCTTTTAAAGAACCAATTATGAATTGTTATATGATAACGTCCTTAGTATTAAACCGTGATAGAGAAACCGTGATAGGCGATTATGGTTGATGAGATCTCTAATCACTTTAATAAGTTTGATACTTAAATGTCTCAAGGCTGATGTACTATTAAACAGGCTAGCACGTATTAGATGTCTTCTGTCTTTAAGGGCAGAGATAGATCTTGTCTATCGAAGTGTAGAGACACTTGGACTGTATGTGGACGTGTATTAGGGAATGCGTACGTTAGACTGACCCACTTACACTATTAAGTGTCACACTATGTGGCGGTTGTGTAATTATCCTTAGGACCGGAGTCTACATGGCATCACGGTGTGGATTGTCATGCTTTGACACTATTGAGGTTTCCCCTAGACATGGGGCGATCATGCGGTAGTGATTGGGTGTGATACTGAAGCATGACATGTTTGGTTGTCTGGAAATCGCATACCCTATCAGTAGGGTGAATATCCGAAAGGGCCTTCTTATAAGGATAGTCTTACTTTCATGAATCTTTGCAAAGTGGAAGTAAATGAGTTACTTCGAGAGAGCATGATATCCAAATTATAAGATACGTTCGTTGATGTTTGACACTTGACTAACAACCGTATGGATATTATTACAACGATAGGATTGTAAGTTACACGGTAACTGTTCACATTAAAGGTAGTAGTCATTGCATTTGACTCTTCCGATGATTGGGGGTCACGGTGTATTGCTAGACGCTATCCCGTGATTGTTAGGTATGGAGGGCATTTTTGTAATTTGCACTTTGTGTCTACGGCCAACATATTCGGAAGCCTATCGGGTCACACACATATGAACATCTAGACGGATTAAAATGTGGTTATAGTTGATAACCAAATAAGGAATGTTTATCTCGAGACTATAAAGGTTATAGTCGTATTTATTTATTATGAACAAATATAATACAAGATATTAATTGTGGTGATTAATTAAATATATGTATTTAGATACATATTTGAAATATATATATATATATATATATATATATATATATATATATATATATATATATATATATATATATACATGTATTTTATGAATTAGTTAATCATAGTATTATATTAATTAAAGAAAATCTCAATTCCCAAATTAGTTGGGATTTGGGGCGCCACTTCTATTTTGTATTGCATACATTTGAGTTGTGCAATTTAATTAATAACATTACCATAATATTAATATTAGATATTAATTGTTTTGGAAAAATAGATTTATGGTAATAAGATAAAGATATATTCAATATAAGATATTGTCAATATATATCTTGGAATATATTTAATATAAGATATTGAATATTTAATGAGATAAATCAATCAAAAGGGATTTTCGTTATTTTATTAGTTAAAGGTTTTCTTTCTCCTCAATCTACTAGGAAGTTTCTCCCAATTAGATATTTTTTAGGTATGCTATAAATAGGAGGGCTTGACTAGCTCTTTTGTACAACACAATTCCAAGAGCTAATAGTTCTAGTGAAAAATAGAGAGCTTCTTAGAGAGAGATTTATGAGAGAGTAAAAGTCGGTCTAGCAGCCGAGTTTTTCTGGTAGCAATCCATGATGGGATTCCGGCGAGGTGTTCATGTGGATCACCGGTAGAAGCCGAACACTTGGGCGGCTCCGTGCACCACTACTCTCCTTAGACGGTCAAAGCGTCGATCTTTTAGATCAAGCAAGGTAACCACCGTCTACTTCTTTTATGCTTGTTGCTTAAACGAAGTCGATCTTGGGTAAACGGAAATCAAAATTTTGAATTCCGATGCATTCCTGCATTGATTTCCTAACACAAACCTCTTGCAACATTCAGCATATGCTGATGTTTTCTTTCAACAATACCATTTTGCTCAGGTGTACTGACACTGGATGTCTGATGTATGATACCATGCTGAGCATAAAAGTCAGTAAGTTGAAACTCTGAACCATTGTCAGATTTAATCACTTTAATAATTTTATGAAACTGAGTAGAAGCATGTTTAACAAAAGATTTAACAAGGTCAGAAGCTTCAGATTTATGCCTCATATGAAAAATGCAAGTAAACTTAGAAAAATCATCTACAACAGTAAGATAATATTATTGTCCATTCACAGTATGCTGTCTCAAAGGACCTCAAATATCCATGTGAACAAGATCAAAAATAGTGTTACAACAGTGGTACTTTAAAGAAAAGGATTTTTCTTCAATTTTGCCATAGGACAGACATAACAAAGATCATGATTACAAAATTTGACATCAGCGGACTGTGAACTGATGACTTGCAGTCTCTTATCAGGCAGGCGTCCAAGTCTGTAGTTCCATAAAGTGCATCATCTAATCTTTCAGATAAAGTGTGATTCTCTACAACTTTGGTAACAAAAAGTCTTATTGGCTGATCCATGACATAAAGTCCTCTCTGTAACTCAGCTGAACCAATCATGCTCTTGTTCTTGTCCTGCAAAACACACTTGTTAGAAGAAAAAACAGCTGCACCTTTTGTATGATTAATAAAAGAAGGTAAAGATAAAAAGTTATACTTAAAACCAGGAATTCAAAACACATCATGTAGGACCAGTTGAGTGTTGATCCTCACTTGGCCTATGTGTGTGACAGAGACATTATTTCCATTAGGTAATCCTATTTTTATACCAGATGAAGGTTTCAGATTAGTTAATAGATCTAATGATCCTACAATGTGATCTGTGACACCAGAGTCCAAGATCTATTGTATTGATCTTACTAAATTTAGGTCACCTGTTCCTGTGGCAGGTGAGTAATGTGTAACAATGTCACTGGGTTGGCCAACAAAGAAATCCTCAGATATCTTGGAGGGTCATTCAAATAGAGCCATCAACTTGTCGTTGTGGTGCGAGAAGATTGGGAACCCTGGTCCAGCAGACCTGCTTGGTGCCTGATCTTCTTCTGCCGATTGCTCATCTTCTACCATATTTGCCCTTTTTGATTAAAACCTGGGGGAAAACCATGCTTCTTGTAACAGGTCTCCTCAGTATGACTATTGAATCCACAAAAGCTACATTGCATCTTTTTGGGCCTGGGATTTGCAGCAGAGTTAGGTCTGCTGATAGTCTGATTTTGTCCCTGTCCATTCTTTTATGACAATAGGACCATGGAATCTTGATTCTTGGCCTTGTTAGCCACATATGACTTCTGTCTCTCAAACTTGATTTTCATTGCAAAAGCATCATGAATTTCTGGAAAAGGCACCATCAACATTGCCTGTGAGACCATTGGTTCAAATTCATCCCTTAAACCTTTAAGGAATTTCATGACATGTTCAAATTTTCCATATGATTTATCGATTGTCGATTGCATTGCATGACATTGAGGATCACAAGAAAAAAAAATTACAGCCCGATGGTCTTGATTTCTTCCCAAAGAATCATCAATTTTGTAAAGTATTGATTGACAGAATCTGTGCCTTGTTTCAGTAGAAGCATTTCTTTAAGAAGATATGAAAGTCTTAATGCATCAACATATGAAAACCTTGCTGCAAGATTCTCCATACTGCATGTGCATTCTTGAAGTACGTCAAACTTTGTGCAATGGTGTTTTCAACAGAATTTAAGATCCATGATCTCACCACTGTATCACATTGTCTCCATGCATGGAAGCCGGCTGAATCTCCTTCTGGACTTTTAATTGTGCCGTCTACAAATACAATTTTGTTCTTGGTGATCAACACCATCTCCATGGACATTTTCCAGGGATTGTAGTTGTTGCCATTCATCAATGGCTGAACAATAATCAGAGACAGATTCTTGTTAGGATGAACATAGAATGGATTGGAGGGATTGATTTCTTGATTCTTAGCTGCCATGGCTATCAAGAATTTCAGAATTGATTCTCAAATCAACAATGATAGTGGAAAAACTGATCAAGAACTGATTAAAAACCAGAGAAAAGGATGACAGTTTTCTCTCAAGAAACTGAAAAACCCAGAAAAAATGAAGAACACTCTCAAGTTTCTTCAAAAAATGCAGGAAAGCTTTTAGAAATTCTCAAATTTCTGGTCTGATACAATGATGAAGTTTGTAGAATTACAAACAAAACAAAATAAAATGCGGAATTATTATTGATCAAGTAAAAGTTACAAGTTAATTACGATGTGGTTGATCATGGGGTATTTATAGCTTCATACACCTCATGAGTCAGTTAGAATTTGGTTACAAACTGTTACAACATATTACAACTAGATAACCGCGTTCTATATTACACTATATCAAACTCGACAAAGATGTCGCTAAGTCTTTGCATCCGTCAGCCAGAAAGTCGTGTGTTTATGGTGTCGATGAGGGTCTTGATATCTTCGATTGATCAGCAAGGTGCACTCAACATTCCCATCAGCTTTTATACTGTAACATGGGGGACATAGTCGGGAGGTCGGTCTGTGAGCCAACAACCGTCCTCACTTTTATTCAAGAAATGAGAATAGAAAACAAGAGAGCTCGCATCAAACAGCCTGAGGGTATGAGGGTATTAGCATGATCAGAGCGATATGAGGACCCCTCCCAGTCAAAGTTGAGTGTGAGACCCTACAAGTCAGAGATGAGCCTGACTTCACAGCAGACGGTGAGCTGATCGAGGTAGTCGTTAACGATGCCTATCCCGATCAAAAAATCAAGATATGGGCTCATCTAGACATCTCCAAAAAAGAAGCTCGGATTAATCAACTTAAAGAAAACCTATATGCATTTGCCTAGGTGGTTACAAATATGAGTGGATTGGAGGCCGACATCGCCATCCATCATCTCAACGTCAACTCTACCTTCAAACCAATACAACAGCGAGCCTGGAAATTCACCATTGAAAAGGAGGCCACGGTTAAGGTCGAGGTCGGAAAAGTTCTCCAAGAGGGAATAATTAAAGAGCTAGCCTACCCTACTTGGCTGGCAAACGTAGTGATGGTAAAAAAGCACAAAGGCTAGTGGAGAATACATCTACAAAGCTTGCCCAAAGGATCCTTACCAGCTTCCCCGAATTGATCGACTAGTTGATTCCATCACGGGTTTTGAGGTTCCTAGTTTTCTGGATGCATACTCGGGGTATCATCAAGTAAGAATGGTTGAATCCAACAAAGAAAAAACGGCCTTTAGAGCTGCTGGAGGCCTGTGATATTACGATATGATGCCCTTCGGGTTTAAAAACACGGGTTCGACCTATCAGAGAATGGTCAACAAAGTGTTCAGCTCGCAGATCGGGAAGAACATGAAGGCTTACATAGATGACATGCTTGTTAAATCTACAGGTGACGGTCATGCCGTTGACCTCCAGGAAACTTTCAACAATATTCGGAAGCACTCAATGAAACTCAATCCGACCAAATATACCTTTGGTGTCCAGGCAGGCAAGGTTTTGGGGTTTAAGGTTAGTCGCCTAGGGATCAAAGCTAATCCAGAAAAAATTCAAGCAATGCTCGACATGCAGGAACCTACCACTATTAAGGGGGTTCAGAGGCTTAATGGCAGAATCATCGCTTTTGGTCGATTCATCTCAAAATTTGCAGAAAAGTTTCTCCCCTTCTTCAAGTTACTCAAAGGTGACAAAACTTTCTCATGGAACAAAGAATGTTCTCAAGCTTTTCAGGCTCTCAAGGAATATCTAGGGAAACCACCTCTTTTGGGTGAAATGTTGATGCCGTAAGGTGTATCATTTTGAGCATCATCAACTACCCCCACTAGGCTTCTACTCGTCCTCGAGCAGAGTATCAAGGCGGAATGTACATCCAAGAGAAATCCCCATCAATTACCACACATTCAGTAAAGATTTCCGGCAGAAATGCAATAAGTGACAATTCATAAGCTTCCCATTAATTAGTACTTACCAATGCATCAATGTGTTGTGTGATGAATCTTTTGTGATAGTGTATTCATGAAAAGAATCAAGTTTTAGTGACCACACAATCTCAACTTACTGGTGTGCACACTCGTTCTTCTTGCTTTCAAACTTAGGCCGACAACATGAAACCTTTCTCAGGCCAGGCGGACTTGGGGACCGAGTACTACTCAAAGGTCCTTGTTTGTTTTATTTTTATGCGAGGGTCGTACGTCTTACGCTCCGAGTTTGCTTCCCTCACTGCATTTATGCTTTTCGCAATTTTTTTCTTCTTTTTCTTCTTTTGGCAGATTTCTCACTTTTTTCGCTCTTTCTCTTGCAAGCCCGTTTTATCCCATTTTACCGTTTGTGGTATCATGATTGTTACCATCATCTTACAAAAATCGGTTAAAGTATATCCACCGACAAGTATCGACTCCCAGTCTAAGATAACTTTGCATCATCCTGTATCGCAAAACACTCTAAAAACTTTCAGTATCATGCAAAGGGCAATAAGAAAATAAGGTGGCGGTAATTGAGCATACGTGATGAATGCGCAAAAATAGTTTAAGCCAACCACTTTATTCTTTATTGACCGGCGTAAGACACAAAAACTTGTATGAGGGATCACGTGAGAATCATGAAAGAAAAAACCACATATATCCAGAGCCGGATGACAAATGATATATGTGATGAAAAAAACCTTTCGATTGTCATGCTACTTTATTGACTCAAACAAATTCATATAAACTAAAGCAATAAATAAGTGTTTAGAAATAGTTCTGAGTTTATAGTCGCCAGCTTGACTGTACTAATGGTGCTCCTCTCATTTGTATTTTGAGTCGTCTAGCATAAAGACTTCCAACTCAGCGTCGTACTTGCGCTCTAGGTAATGCTTCAGCATGTGGCCGTTCACTGTATAAATCCTCTCAGAGTGTTCATCCTTAACTTCACACGCACCCAAATTGAAGACTTTTGTGACAACATTTGGTCCAAACCACTTGATTTTAGCTTTCCAGGAAAAAGATGAAGACACGTGTTGTACACTAGCACCTTATCTCTAATAGTGAAGGTGCGATTAAGAATACTCTTGTCGTGTTGGCGTTTCGTTCTCTCCTTATAAATCTTGGCGTTCTCATATGCTTGCAATATGAACTCTTCCAATTTATTCAACTGCAATAGTCTCTTCTCTCCGGCTAGCTCGACCGGCAAATGACACGATTTTCCAAAAACTATCATATATGGTGACATCCCAATGGTGGTCCTATAAGCCGTTCTGTACGCCCATAGAGCGTCGTCTAATTTCAAAGACCAATCCTTCCTCATGGGATTCACAGTATTCTCTAAATTCCTTTTGATCTCTCTATTTCTAACTTCCACTTGTCCACTTGTCTGGGGGTGATATGCTGTTGCAATCTTATGTCGCACCCCATATTTTATCATCGGTTTTTCAAACAACCAATTACAGAAATGAATCCTTCCATTGCTAATTATGGCTCGTGGTACCCCAAACCTAGTCAAAATATTCTTCTTAGAAACCCCAGGATACCCATTTGGAAACATAGTCGACTACCAGGATGTAACGATTATATTTCGACGACGTAAAATGTCCGACAAAATCAATTCCCCATACATCGAACAGCTCGACCTCAAGTATACTATATAGTGGCATCTCATTCCGCTTCTAAATATTACCAGTCATATGACAGGAATGAAAAGCTCTAGTGAACTCATAAGAGGATTTGAATATGGTTGGCCAATAGAATCCACTATGCAGTACCTTGGTTGTTGTCTTATCAGGCCCATAGTGGTCTCCTACTTCTCTTAAATGGCATTGGCTCAGAATACCTGGAATTTCATCATCATGGATGCATCTCCTAAGAATGTTATCAGAGCACAACTTAAATAGGTAAGGATCGTCCCAGTAATAATGCTTCAAGTCCGTAAATAATTTTTTCTTATCCATGCTCGTGAATTCTGGTGGTATGTATCTTTCTGCATGATAATTCACAATGTTCGCAAACCATGGGTATACCTTCCCCACTCTTGATGTATTGTGTCTGGGATGAGATTCAACTAGATCCACTACTGAGACGGCAAAAAGTTGTTCGTCAGGAAAGTACTCCTCGATCCCAGTAGCTTTATCCTCTTTCATCACTGTTAGTCTAGACAGGTGATCAGCCACCTGATTCTCAGACCCTTTCTTACCCTTAATTTCCACATCAAACTCCTGTAGGAGTAGTATCCATCTTAATAATCTCGGCTTGGAGTCTTGCTTGGTCAGAAGATACTTTAATGCTGCATGGTCTGTGAAAGCAGTGGCTTTAGATCCTACCGGGTAAGATCTAAACTTGTCAAATGCGAAAATCACAGCTAAGAGTTCTTTCTCTGTGGTCGCTTAATTCCTCTCAGCACCGTTGAGGGTACGACTGGCGTAATAGTTGCTTTAAAGATTTTGTCCACTCTCTGGCCCAAGGCTGCTCCAACCACTGTATCACTTCCATTACACATTATCTCGTAGGATTTATTCCAATCTGGTGCTTCCAAAATCGGAGCAATTATCAACATTTGCTTTAATGTGTTGAATGCCTCCTTGCACTCTTCTCCAAAGACAAAAGGAACATCCTTAGGAAGTAATTCAGTTAGTGGTTTAGAGATCTTTGAGAAGTCCTTGATGAATCTCTTATAGAAACCTGCGTGGCCCAGAAAGGCTCACAACGTCTTTAAGTTTGTTGGAGGTGGAAACTTCTCTATCACTTCTATCTTGGCTTTGTCCACTTTCATTCCTTTCTTTGAAATCCTATGACCTAACACAATTCCTTCAGTGACCTTAAAATGGAACTTCTCCCAATTAAGCACGAGGCTGGTCTCTTCACATCTTCTTAGCACTCATTTTAAATTTTCCAAGAATTCATCATAGCTATCTCAAAAAACAGAAAAACCATCCATGAATATCTCCAAGAAATCTTCTACCATATCCGCAAATAATGACATCATACACCTCTGGAATGTGGTTGGCGCATTACAAAGTCCGAAGGGCATGCGATTGTACGCAAACGTTCCATAGGGACATGTGAAAGTGGTTTTATCACGGTCCTCTGGGGAAATGTGGATCTATTAATGTTGGACTTATTTTTAAGTTTTAGTGATGAGTGCCAGACTAGCTGTTATAGTGCAAAGGTAAAAAGATGTCTAGATCAAATGTATAGGTTTATTAGAGTTTGATCTTTGTATAGGTTTGATCAAACAAGCATCAGAAAGTCACCGACTTATATATCGCCAGGTCGGTCTAGATCGAGGGTAGCTAGGTCGAGAGACTAGTCAGAACTTGTCAAGACCAAAGTGAGGGCTCAAACTCAGTAATTGATGGCTAAGGGATCAAACTTAGTAATTAAAGTCAAGGATATGGAATTAGAATTTAGGGAAGTCTGTGATGACCTAAACTGATTACATATACCTTGTGTACAAGGTCTAAGTTCCATAAGTTGGATGGTAATTGGAACTTTGTTATATGCAAAAAGGTGTAATCTAACTTCACAAATAAAAGTTAGATAAAAGAAGTAAGCTGCATTGTGTTTTAAACACAACAATTATGGTTCAGCTTACTGATATGTATTTCAGCAGACTTATGAACCTGCTGATACATATACCTCGATTTATTCAAGATTACATTGGAAGAAAACAAGGATAATGACAGCTAACAACCTCTGATTCTATCAAATAAATCAATGGTTGAGATTAAAGGGACGTTGGGATGATTCAGGATTTTATCCAATGGTTACAAGTCAAAGGATGGACAGACTGCATTTTGTCAAAAAGCAGTCTGACTGTGTCAGTACTATGAACAGTGACAGAAAGCAAGTCAAATGGGACAAAATCTGGAACGGCTTTATTTGAATTTTAAATACAAGTCACAAGGACTCCCACCTATAAATAGAGGACTCCTAATTCAAATAAAGATGATGAAAATTGAGAATCTGTCTTGAGCAATCAGAATTAAATCAAGAAATCACCCTGCTGAACCTACTGAGCTTAAGGCTACTGATCCAGAGAAAATCTTCAAGTGTAATCTGCATTCAAGCTACATCAAGTTTACACACTTGAAGACTGCAAGCTGCTAATCATATCATCCTGATCAAGCTGCTGCAACTGAATCATTTACTTGATTCAATCTTTCTTTTATAAGAATCTGCTGAAGACAGTGAAGCATCTTTGGGGTGTGAAAGATTGTTGTTTGTGGTGGAGCTGGTGAAGAGGCAATCCTACCCTTCAAGGACCAGTGGAAGACTTTGGAGCAGCCATCCTACCTGTTCCAAGTGTTCAATTTGTGAAGCCATAGTTATTGGTGAAGGACAAGCAACTTAGGAATCTTTGTAACAGCTACATCAAAGATCTCAAGTGAATTACCTCCAACATCACAGGAGAAGAGTGGACTGACAAGATTACACCACCTGGAACCACTATAAAATCTGCCTACTTACTTTCTGCATTTACATTCTACATTTAGTTTATTACATACATCAACCTCATCGAATCTAGCAATCAGAGTCACACACGATACTAATGAGTATCTAATACTTGGTATCATATTTAACAACAAGCAATAAGGCTTAATTTTTGATATATTTCCTCTGCACAAATTCAGTAAGTTCAATAGTCGTGAGATTATCAAGGTCAGCAGACTCATCGAGGTACCAAAGAGTCTCTTGAAGTTCTTTGAGTTTGCTAACTCCAAAAGTTTTAAGTGTTAAGTTTATTCACCCCCCCCCCCCCCCTCTAAACTTAACCAAAGCCTTTTCAAGGGACCAACAATTAATAACCCGAATATCCATCTAGAAAACAATAAAAAGCATGACCGTTTAATCTCTCTAGCATCTGGTCAATGAAAGGGAGGGGAAATGATCTTTCCGAGTTGCGTCGTTCAGCATCCTGAAATCAATGCAAACTCGGTGTCTAGTAATTAGTCTAACATGGATCAACTCGTCAAACTCATTAGGTTGAATAGTGAATCCTTCTTTCTTGGGCACCACATGAATTGGGCTTACCCATTCACTGTCGGCAATTAGGAATATGATTCCCATCTTCAGTATCTTTATAATTTCCTCCTTACCAACATCCTTCACCTGAGGCGTCAACCTCCTCTGAGGCTGAGCCACTGCCTTCTTTTCTGGGTCTACAAAGATCTTATGCATGCACACCGATAGACTATTCCTCGGATATCTGCTATAGTCCATCCAAATACTCCCTTGTGCTCTCTCAGTACCCTTAATAACTTCTCCTCATCCAAAGGAGATAGTGATGCTGCTATTATCAGGGGAGAGTAACATCTTGTAAGTATATGTACTTGAGATGAGAGGGAAAATGTTTGAGGTTTAAGTTCTTTGGTGGCTCCTCCAATGGCGACTTCAATATTCTGCCAGTCAACCGCAGATCAAAGAATTTGTGCCACGAAGGTCTATGAATAGGTCCTCCTATTTCCACAGATGATATAGGTTGTATTTCTTGCACATGACCTTCACTGCACCCAGGCCAAACTTTCTTCTCCTCTTCTTCTTCTTCTTTCAACAGCAAGGTCTCCGCTACTTCCGGATCAACTTCCAATTGTTGTTGCAATTTCAAAACGGGCTCCTCAATGTCATCCATCATATAACATGCCTCTCCTTCATCCCGCGTGTAACCCATCTTCTTTATCACATTGAAGACCACGCTGTCATCATTTACTCTTAGGATCAACTCACCTTTATGAACGGCTGTCAATGTTTTACTCGTTTCTAGGAAAGGTCTTCCTAGGATGAGTGGAACATCACTATTAACTTCCATATCTAGCACAACAAAGTCAACTGGGAACACAAACTTGTCAACCTTAACCAGAACGTCTTCAACTACTGCACAGGGTTGTTTCATAGACCTATCAACCAATTGAAGGGTTATCGATGTCTCGTTCAACTCTCTCATGCCCAACTTATGAAAGATAGAGAGCGGCATCAAATCAATGATTGCCCCTAAATCACATAGAGCTTTGTTTAGGCATACTCCTCCAAATGTACATGGTATAAGGAAGCTCTCAGGATCTTTACACTTAGGAGGCAGTTTGCATTGCAAGACTGTCGAGCATTCCTCGTTCAAGCGTATAGTCTCAAGTTCTAACAATTTTCTTTTGGTAGAGACTTCTTCCTTTAGGAACTTAGCATACTCTGGCATTTCTGCTAGAGCCTCTACCAATGGGACATTAACTTGCAGCAGCCTTTTAATCATTTCTATAAACTTTTTATATCGGGATCATCATGGTTTGGATTTGAATTTGTAAGGGGATAGGGTAAAGTAGTAGGATTAATAGTTACAGTACGTGAGAACTGACCTACTGTCTGATGTTGTACTCTCTGATCGTCTGCTGATTCTACATATTGCCGCGGTGGTGGACTGACGTCGCACTGCTGCGTCTCCCTTGTTACTCCTGATTCTGCCCCTCTCTACTTTCTGGTTCCTCTCTAATAACCGGTCTAGGCAATTCACGTTCTGGTTCCTCTCTAATAGAATTCACGTTCTTCAAGTTCTTTTCAGTGTTTCTTGGAAAACCTCTTAGAGGACGGGCTGACACTTGTTCGGCAATCTGTCCCACTTGGTGCTACAGATTTTGCACTAAGGCTTCTTGACTGGTCAGTCTTGTATCATTCTTCTGACAATAAGTTGTGAAGTTCGCACTGAGCTCGCTCATGGACTTTGTTAATTGAGTGACACTCTCGATCACTGTTGAGCTCATCTTGTCCATAGATGCTTCCCAACTACTGGATTTGTTTGATTAAGGCAAAAAACCTCCACTCTATTTTGCTCTCTCGCCACCATCAATATTGATATATCTGAAACCAGGGTGATCATGAGAACCTAGGCTATATCCAACCCCATAAGGGCTTCCTCGCCTTCCCAGATAATTTACATCTTCGGTGTTGGATGTCTCGATTCCTTGGACCTTCTCCACCTTGGCGATGCGATCTTGCATGCCGTCCATTTTCTCATTCATTACCATCAACTGGTATAGGATCTTCTGAGATGTGTCTTCTCCAAATACGCCTTCAACTACTTTTACTACCTCAATCTGATGTGTCCCCCATTGACTTGTAAGTGCGATCTGTTCAAGCTTCTCTTCAGTTTCTTCTGGTGATAACAACGTGAAATAACCGTTTCTTGATGCATCAACTCTCATTTGCTGACTCGGCTGCAAACCATGATAAAAACTATGCATTCATACATGCAGAGTGATATCGTGGTGAGGGCATTTCTGTTGTGCTTCCTTGAATCGTTCCCAAGCTTCCTCAAAAGTTTCGACGGGCTTTTACTTGAAATTCATGATATCTTGTCTCATCTGCATTGACTTCCCAGGCGGGCAGTACTTATTCATAAATTTCTACAGTAGGTCTGTCCAAGATTGGATAGATCCTGCTGCTAGAGACAATAACCATATCTTTGCCTTATCTTTCAGTGTGAACGGAAACAATTTAAGCTTGATGTTATCTTCGGGCACTCCTGCTGGTTTGACAGTGCAGACTTTCTCAAAAAAGTGGGTGACATATACACTCGGATCTTCGTTTGGTACTCTATGAAATGTAGTGTAACGTGTCACCATCTGTATGACATTAGGCTTCGGTTGGAAGATTTCAATTGCATTCTCTGGTTGCACAATTGCTGACACAAACTGCTCAATTGTAGGCATGACATAGCTCTGTAGAGTCCTTCTATCTGCTTGCACCACAACTCCTACTTTATTCCTTCTTCCATTCACTCTGTTCTGTCCATTAATCACATTCTGTGCCATCGTTTCTTCTGGGTCCTCTAGATGTGAAATCCTCGTCTCTATCCTTCTCACTTCCTTCGTGTGAACTTGCTTGGTCAGCCAGCCTTTCAGTACTTTCTTGAGCCTCCTTACACTTCTGCTTCTCAGACTTTTCAATTTCAGGTATGAATCGCTCAAGTTTGGCTGCTGAACTCCTTGTTGCGTACTACAAGACACAAAAAAGAAAAGAAAAATGTTAGTTACTTGCCCTGGCGGTTGTTACAATCACCCTGGAAGACTCAAAAATAATACAAATTCTGACTGCTGACGTAGAGACGACTTTGTTAATTTCTGGTCTCACGGCTGCGTGAGTAACTCTCGTGGTTTCCTGACCAAAAATACCCAGAACCGATCTGAACAGACACTGTACGACTTAGATAATTACAGAATGCGGAATAGACTCAACTAACGAAATAATTTACAGAATTGAAAATATATACTAACAATTCAATCCAAATTAAAAGTGTCTTTGACATGAGTCCCCGACAGGGGCGCCAAAAATCTTGATCACGCCGTGGTGTAAGGCATGGACTACTAGCAATAAGACTAGGTCTATCATAGTAGAGTACTGGCGATTCAAGGTCGAATCCCACAGAGACTCGTAAAAACACGTTTAATCAAGATTAAATCTGTCACAAACACGGTCTACGACCAACTATAGAACAAAGAAGTAAATTAGAGGTGGTGCCAATAAATACCCAAGATCAAACACAAGTATACTCCTATGAGTTTATAAAGATTAGTTCTAACTACGAGTGATTAGTTATTCCCCCTATATCATGCATCAATCATCCCCGTTGGTAAATTTTAGATCGTTAACAGCTACGGGTGCTAATCCCTAATATTACGCTTCTTCCATTGAAAAGACAATAGGTGCCTATGTGCAATTAACCTCATTCATTGGTTGTATTAATTCACATGCAATTAGTATTAGGACTAGCCGGCTCAAGACCGAAGACCTTCCTAAGCAGCTATCGTGGATTGACTAGCACGTTCAGAACTAACACTTCACTTTATCGTCCTTCGCGTTAATTTACGATGACATGCATATAGTTGATCAGGCTAACAACATGTAAATCAAATATGTCGATCAGACGTAGCTGGCGCCGATTATCATGAATTAGAATTTACTAGGTATTCAGATCTAGTGATAAAGACCGTCGCACATCTAAAGAACGCAACCTCTATTTCATGATTTCATCACCAACGATTCAGATCTATACAATCAAGGGGTAAAATAAACTAACTACTACATAGCAGAACTAATATAAGAGATTAAACCATACTAATCACAATAAAAGAACGACAAATCTACATCTAGAAAGCCAGAAAACTATTCCCTCGAAGACGAGTACAGACCCTCCTTAGAACGCTCTCTAGATGGCGAATCTATCGGATTCGGGACCAAAACTCATAGAGAAAATAAAAGAACAAAAGAGAATTTCTATTGAATATAATGTATTTGTCTTGGGAAATTTGTACATTGAAATTCGTACCTGGTACCACTTATTTATAGTGTTATAACCGACTTAATGACACTTAAAAACTCCCCCTCGTCCAAGAAAATATGGTTTCCAAAGCTTCTGGAACTCCCGCAGCTACGGCAACCCTTCGCGCGGCTTCAGGGGTATTTCTGTCTTTTTCTTCCTACCGACTTAACTGAAGGTTCTGAAACACCCTAGGTCCAGTTCTTCATCATGTTCGGCCCACAATTGGTCTTCAACACTTGGCCTAATCTTCGTAACCTGAAAATAGTCAAATGATACACGAAATAATATCGAATCAGGGAAAATAAACGTTAAATGCAAATTACTCGACTCATGAACCCAAGATGTGACATTCAACTCAAATGGTTCATATAAGTGGTCGAAAACTACTACTTTTATCTTAGAATGGATGAAATGTTGATGCCATAAGGTGTATCATTTTGAGCGTAATCAGGTGTCCAATATTACCGACAAGTATACCGGGTCAATTGTAATGTAGTAAGCGGTCAAGGTCGTATCCCACGAGGATTGTGAGGTTAAGTACCGATTAACTATATTATCTTGGTCCAAGTCAACATATAATAAGAAAGTAAAGGGGATTCAAGATCAAGCTAGTAAGCTCAATCAACTACACTTAAGGGGTAATCAAATAATAAAAGGCCTATCCAAGACAGTGCCATGATCAAGTAATATCTCTACTAGTGTCATGGGAATTAACAACCTTCAAACGTACCAATGATGTTCAATGTGTGTTACTGGTGCAACCTCTAATCTAGCAACAACCCCTCATACGAGTGTCTGTGATTACTGTATGTCTCCTTCTTGGTCTAAAAGAACACTAGACCTAATTATTCAACATGATAAAGCTCGATATATGGATGCAATGAATGAACAACAACCCCCGAATAAGAAACTAAGTTTCACTCAAGGTCGGTTTTAAATTTCGGTCTTCCTGTCTCTTTTCCCACACCTAGAATATCCTTTCGGACTCAACTAAGTGTGTGTGCAAGTGTAAGGAAGCAAATCTAACACTAACATGCAATACAATGCAAATAGGAAGACAACCACACAAGACACTAAAAACAATGCACAAACATTCCCAATCTACTAATAGAGATAGAGAACTATCACAAATACATTATCTAGGCTAGTAAGAAAACTAGTCACTGATAGCAATGAAATCCAACATGTCAAGTATGGATTTTATATCTATGACAACAACTATATAACAAGTAAAGGAAAAGAATTTACCAAACCAAAAGATGAAAACTTGTTCCATTGAAGATTCTAGAAATCAAAAGAAGAATTCTTGATGTCTACAAGTCGAATTAGAAGCTAAACTATGGTGGATTTTGGCTAGAAGAGCCTTGAAGATGGAGGTGCCTTCAAGCTACGGCAGAGGAAGAGTGTAAGAACGAATTGGTGAAAATTGAATGTTTCCTCTTTAAAGCCACGTCTGCGCACTTTGGCGGCCGCCAAAGGGGTTTGGCTGCCGCCGGGGCTTATTGGCTAATGCCAAGGGTATGTAGGCGGGCGCCAGCCTCTGACTGGCGGTTGGTGGCAAATGTCAGGTGTCAGACATTAATTGTTGCAGTAGATCTGATCTTCAAATGTTGGCGGGCTCCAAGATGGTATTGGCAGACGCCAACAATGTAAATTCTTCAGTTCAGGCTCTGCTTGGGCTTGGCGGTCACCAAAGGCATGTTGGCGGATGCCAACAGCTTCAAATGTAATATCCCGCTCTTTTATCCATCGAATCGAATCACGATCAAATCTAGGCTTTGACACTCAATAATCTAGGCTCTCGAGCTTCGGTATCTATGCTGCTAAACAAAAACACAAGAATACCACACATAAATCCGATAACAAAATTTGGCCAATAGGGCCTAGATAATCGACAAAAGTATATGTTTTTTAATATTTACTATGTACGGAAAATGTTCCAAATCTTCACAATAGTTGCTCAAAAAGATCCGAAAACATCGATAAACTCATGAGAAATGGGGATAAAACATCGTGAAATGTATCCTCTAGTTGACTTACATCAACTAGCATGTCAATATGTAGTTTATAGCTTTGCGGCTTGCATTTAATGTCTTGGATCCCACTTGCATTGTCTTGTAGAAGTTGATCAATTGTTGATCCGATGGTTGGCTTTACACATTTTATTTGTCACTTCATATACCATACAGTCACTTGATTTTATATGTAAGTCCTAAGAAGTAGTTTGATCATACTAGTCTGAATAATCGATGTCGTCTGACGGATAAGTATTCTGATTGTTTGTAGGTCGTTTGATTGAGAGAAATCGAGTTTGGTCTTCTTGTATTCTGGAGCTTCAACTCTTCTGACTGAGACTATTCTATCTAAGGAATATTACAACTACTAGTCTGACTAAAACCTATACAGTTCACTTGTCAGACTACTAAGTAATCTTATACTTTGTTCATAAACCAACTATTTTAGTATCATAAAGAATACTAACTAGTGAAGTAGCTAACAGATCATGTTGTCACTGTCAGTGTTCTTCTGACAGTGACAAGCTGTCAACCAATGAGATTGCTTGAATTCGTTCTGGCACTGAAATTCTTGTAACAAATATTTAAACTTGGCCATTGATTGCATTGATGATCATACGTCCAATATTGATTCTTATCTTTAATTTTGTCCTTTTAATAACCTTAAAAAATGGATCAATAAAACTTGTACTATTTCATCTCTTCTTTTGAATTAGTTCAGCTGAAGTACTTTGCTTTGCTCAGCTTTGATGACTCATCTTATAGCTTCGCTTAGCTGATTGTCTTGATTTGGCTTAGTTTAGATGACATACTTTTTGTTGGAGAAAATAGTGGAATTGAATTAAAGTGAATAAAAAATGATTTTATAATCATTTTATTCAGACGACTTTGCAAGCTTAATTTGATTATATTCTTGTATAGAATATATACAATGTTTTGATAATTCTGAAAACTACGTAAGTCGTAGATGAATTCAGATTTAGAATCATTCAATTCGAGTACGAGTGAATGAATGAAATTAACGCTTGTCGGGTGTTTGAAAGAACTTTTGTTGGAAGTGGAAGTTGAAGAGTATTCAACTAAATCAGTGTACCACATTGGAAAAAGAGAGAAATGTTTTCCAAGATATATGTGGGAAGAATGTTATATGTGGTATAAGCTCCTGAAGAAGGAGAGATAGCGGGTTGGTTTTAGCAATGACGTTACGCTAAAATGGCCACACGCGCGCGCGCCGCCGCCGCCCGCCCGAGCCCGAGCCCGAGCCCGTTGACCTTGACCTTGACCTTGACCTTGACCTTGGTCTTGGTCTTGGTCTTGGGCTTTGGGCTTTGGGCTTTCTGGGCCTTAGGCCCAGGCCTGTGTTAAACTTTTTATACAAAAGTTAACTGGATTGATTAATGGGTTAATTCAATGCTGAATAGATGTAACTGATGAGTTATGTTAATTCATTGCTGAACTGATGAAACGGGTCAGAATCGATAATTAAAGCTTCGATTCGAGTTCATCTCCACCAAATTCTCTCTCCTATATATAGCCTCCATATGGATTGAAGTTAGACACACATTGGAAATACAACACCGTAAAGCTTCATACATTCATATAGTAGCATACGAGTTTGAAGAAGAGATTCTCGAGCACTAGAAGAGTTCGTTGAAGGTTCGTGTAAGAAGTACCTCTATACTAATCGATAAACTCCGAGTTATCCCGGAAGACAATTGGTTTTAACCGTACACACCGACCAAATTTGTCTTATTCCACTTTTATTTTAGTATATTTCATTTTTCAATCAGTAATTCGCTTTTATTTTCAATAAAATTGTTGTTTAATTCGTGTTAATTATTTTAATTGCGTCATTGGTTCCTACAACTTAAGACAAATTTCTTCGAACCGATGTTCGATTTTAACCCGTATGTAATCGAAATTTTTATACGAATTTCTACTCAATTTTTCCGAGTTTAGACGAATTAAATAAACTTGTTTTAATCGACTCGATTCGATCACTTCGTTCGATCGATTCGCCGTTCTTCGATTGATTCGGCTTATTTCTCAATTTTCACTCGCGTTCATCGAACATTTCAAATTCTTAATCTGAACGGTTCACCTATCAAACTTCACTGCTTTATAATTTAGTTAATTCTTCCTTTTTGGTATCAATTTACGTAAAATCGGTCCACTTCTTTTGGTATCGATTTACGGTAAAATCGGTCCACTTCTTTTGGTATCGATTTACGGTAAAATCGGTCCATCTCCTTTTGGTGTTTTCGTCGTAAAACTACCACGTTAAAACAAGATTGAAATACAAACATTGTTGGAGAATCGAGTTGAAACAAACTCGAGCTTGTTCGACGAGTCAAAACAATCTTCACATTGTTTTCTTTGGGTGAAAAACCTACGTGTTGTATTATCGCTTATTCTTTTACGATAAAAGTTTATTTTCTGCCTTGAAACAGAAATGGCATCCGATGATCAAATCACTCCTACCCGGGCCGTGCGCCAAACGGAGGACGCCTTCCCACACTTCGGGAATTATGACACGCATAACTCACTGGTGGTCGGTGCTAACCACGAGAGGCCAGAGAAGTTCAACGGATCGAACTTCAAACGTTGGCAATAGAAGATGTTGTTTTACTTAACAACACTTGGATTAGCGAGAATGCTAACTGAAGATCCACCGGTGGTGCCACCGAGACTGCTGAAAAGACAGCTTTTCTTGTAGTCGAAAACTGGAAGAATAATGATTTTTTATGTAAAAATTACATTCTTAATGGTTTGGATAATATGTTGTATGGTGTATACCGTACGTATGACTTCAGCTAAATCGTTGTGGAAAGCTTTAGAGAAAAAGTACACAACAGAGGATGTCAAAGTGCCAAGAAGTTTCTTGTCGGAGGTTTTAAAGTTTGAAATGAACGATACTAAACCTATTGTGAAACAGTGGAGGAGTTGCAAATTCGATATCCGAGATGATAATGTAAGATCTCGAAAATCAACGAATTTTCAAGTGGCTCAGTCATTGAGAAGCTTCCCGACTCTTGGAAGGAGTACAAGAGCTATCTGATGCATAAGAGGAAGCGGTGTAACGATGGATGATCTCGATTGTTTGCCTCCGTATTGAAGAGGACAATAGAGCATCCGAAAAGAGACGCTCGAGTCGGTTGGACAAGCGAAGGCTAACGTCGCCGAGGTCGAAATCGAAAAAGGAAGAAGCCTGAGAAATCGGTTAAGAAGACAGGGAATCTTCAAGGAAGCCGACGAGGATAAGCCGCCCATTCAAGTTTAATGGCAAGTGTCACAACTGTGGGCAAACAAGGGCACCGTGTTTGCGGATCGCCGATCAAAGAAGCCTTACAACCATAAGGCTCATATATGGTGGCGAGGATGATGACAATCTCTGCGCAAATGGTGACAGTGCAACAACATCAGGTAATCCGAGACAATGGTTTGTGGACACTGGGGCCACTAAACATGTCTGCTACCGATCGTGATGTCTTCTCAACCTACAAGGCCGAAATGGTGAGAAGTCGTGGATGGGCAACTCGCTCACCAACCATTCAGGGAACTGGAAATGTGATTCTGAAGATGACTTCAGGAAAGAAGCTGACCCACAAATGTTCTCCATGTTCCTGACATACGCAGAAATCTGATATCTGGTGGTATGCTGAATAAGAATGGTTTTAAACTTTCATTTGGTAATGACAAGGTCATTTTGACCAAAAATGATATGTATGTGGGTAAAGGTTATTTTACCGAGGGTTTATTTAAACTCAATGTAATGGCTATTATGCCAAAGAATGTTGTGCCCAAAGAGGCTAATAAAAATGCATCTACTGCTGCACTTGATTGAGTCTTGTACTTTATGGCATAATCGTTTAGGACACGTTAATAATAAATCAATTCAAAGAATGATGAATTTGGATTTATTACCTAAACTAAAAGTTAATCAAACTGAAAAATGCCAAGTCTGTGTTGAAGCTAAAATGACTAAAGCGCCGCTTTCCATCCGTGGAAAGAAACACGAATCGTTAGAATTAATTCACACTCGATTTGTGTGACTTAAAGTTTGTGCAATCGAGGCGGTAAAAGTATTTTGTAACTTTTATCGATGATTGTACAAGGTATCATTATGTATATTTGCTAAGTAGCAAAGATGAGGCTATCGAGGCATTCAAAAATTATAAGAATGAAGTTGAGAATCAACTTAGCGCATTTAATCAAGAAGGTTCGTAGTGATAGATGTGGAGAGTATGAATCGCCATTTGAAAGAATATGTCTAGATTCGGGCATTATTCATCAAACTATCGCTCCATATGCACTCAATCTAACGGAATTGTTGAACGCAAAACCGTGATCTCTGAAAGAGATGATGAATGCTATGTTGATTAGTTCTCGGGTTACCTCGTAACTTGCTGGGGAGGCCTTTCTCTCCGCCAATACAATTCTCAACAGATTCCGCCTCTAAAAAGATGGATAAAACTCCATATGAGATGTGGAAAGGCCACAAACCAAGTTATAAATACTTGAAAGTGTGGGGTGTTTAGCAAAGTGGAAGTGCCTAAGCCTAAACAGATTAAGATTGGGCCAAAACGATAGATTGCATATTTATTGGGTATGCTCATAACAAGAGTGCATATAGATTTCTTGTGCACAAATCGACAATCTCGATGTGCATGTAAACACAACATGGAGTCAAGAAATGCGGTGTTTTTTGAGGATGTTTTTCCACATAAAGAAAGACACAATGAAGACTCAAATAAGAGAGTACACTAAAATGTGGGGGATAGTACTCGTAAAACGAGGAAGTGGAACCTCAAGGAGTAAGAGGGCTAGACTTCAACGTCTTTTGGGCCAGATTTTCTAACCTACATGGTAGAAAATACTCCAAGGACATATGCCGAGGCTATGTCTAATCCAAGCACCTTTCTCGGAAAGAAGCTATTAATAGTGAAATAGATTCTATTATGCAAAATCACACTTGGGAATTGGTTGACATTCCACCGGGAAGTAAAGCACTCGGGTGTAAGTGGATTTTCAAAAGAAGCTTAAGATCGATGGATCTATTGATAAGTATAAGGCCAGGTTGGTAGCCAAGGGTTATCGACAAAAGGAAGGTCTTGACTTCTTTGATACTTATTCACCAAGAATTCAGAATCACTTCTATAAGGGTTCTTATTGCTCTTGCTTGGCAGCCTATAACTTGGAGATCCATCAAATGGATGTTAAAACCGCATTTCTAAATGGTGAATTAGAAGAAGAGATATACATGGAACAACCCGAGGGGTTTGTGGTTCCAGGCAAGAGCACAAGGTGTGTAGACTCAAGTAAGTCTTTGTATGGATCAAACAGCACCCAAACAATGGCATCTAAAGTTTGATCAAACTATGCTATCTAATGGGTTTAAAATTAACGAGTGTGACAAATGCGTCTACATCAAACAAACACCTAATGCTTATGTGTTAGTGTGTTTATATGTTGATGATATGTCGATTATGGGAAGTACTCATGATATCATCATGAATACCAAAAAGTTGTTGACACGCAATTTTGATATGAAGGATATGGGACAAGCGTGATGTAATTTTGGGGATTAAAATCTCCGTAATATCCGAGGACTAGTATTATCACAGCCTCACTACATTGAATCCGTTCCGAGGAGATTCAATGTTTTTGATGAAAGTCCTATGAAAACACCCATTGACTTAAGTCTTCACTTGGTCAAAAATAAGGGTGAGCCTTTGTGTCTCACTTGAAATATTCACAGATTATAGGGTGTCTAATGTACATAACCAATCTGTATTTAGACTTCGATGTTGCGTGTCTGTGAACAAACCGAGCAGTTTACAAGTAATCCCAGTGAGGATCATTGGAAAGCGCTAATGAGAGTACTCGTGTACTTGAAATATACAATGAACCTGGGATTACGTTACACAAGATATCCAAAGAGATTAGAAGGATATCTTGTGATGCAAACTGGATTTCTGATTCTAAAGAGTCAAAATCCACAACCGGATATATCTTTATGATTGGTGGTGCCGCGTGTCCTCGAAGTCCACAAAGCGTATATGCATATCTCGCTCCACAATGGAAGCCGAGTTTATTGCACCGACAAAGCTTCGGGAAGAAGCGTAGTGGCTTCAAATTTCCTAGAGGACATTCCTTGTTGGACAAAACCGATTGCTCCTATTAGCATACACATAGTCAATCGGCTATACACCGAGCACAAAATAGTATGTATAATGGCAAGTCTAGACATATACGCCGACGACATAATACCGTTAAACACTTGATCTCTAAGTGGTGTGATTTCCATCGACTATGTAAAATCGAAGGAGAATCTTGCGGATCCGCTTACTAAAGGTTTACCTAGAGATCGATGTCAATTTTGACACTGGAATGGGACTTAAGCCTATTGAAAGTTAAGTTTTGTAATGGTAACCCTACCATGTTGACTCTGAGATCCCAAGATCTTGGTTCAAGGGGACAACTAAGTTATGGTCAAGCCGATGAACACTTTCCCATTCTCGTGAATAAAAGTGTTGTCTCGCCAGAGTGTGAAGGTTAAGTGAAAACTTTTAATGATTCTTATAACTTGATTAAATTCGAGTGGGGTATGGCGGGTAATACTCTTGATAGAGGTCACCTATGTAAGTGCGGTTGGGCCGCTTCTATGAGAATTCAGAGGCTAGAATTTCTAAAGCACTTTCTCAAACCAGTGTGATTCAGGGCCAAAATGAATCCAATCACGAGAACCAAGTACAAAGCTAAGGGAAATATTGTGTGAGTGCTTATTGTCCAGTTCTACACTAAAGGAAACGAATAGCCAAGACTTAAGTTCACTGATTAGCCGAGTAGATCCGATAGTACTTCACTAGTAAGGTGTTCAAAGCCGAAGCTACCTCTCCCGATGCAATGTTTTTCTCGTCGAATCTCTTCGTGGTCTGCTTGATTTGCATTAATTTCCATTCATGTGGGGATTGTTGGAGAAAATAGTGGAATTGAATTAAAGTGAATAAAAATGATTTTATAATCATTTTATTCGCATTTACTTTGCAAGCTTAATTTGATTATATTCTTGTATGAATATATACAATGTTTTGATAATTCAAAAACTACGTAAGTCGTAGATGAATTCAGATTTAGAATCATTCAATTCGAGTACGAGTGAATGAGAAATTAACGCTTGAAGTCGGGTGTTTGAAAGAACTTTTGTTGGAAGTGGAAGTTGAAGAGTATTCAACTAAACTCGTACCACATTGGAAAAAGAGAGAAATGTTTTCCAAGATATATGTGGGAAGAATGTTATATGTGGTATAAGCTCCTGTAAGAAGGAGAGATAGCGGGTTGGTTTTAGCAATGACGTTCGCTAAAATGGCCACACGCTGCCGCCGCCGCCGCCGCCCGCCCGAGCCCGAGACCGTTGACCGTTGACTGTTGACCCTCCGACCTTGACCTTGGTCTTGGTCTTGGTCTTTGGGAATGGGCCTGAGGGCCCCAGGCCCAGCACATGTTAAACTTTTATACAAAAGTTAATTGGGCTTGGTCCAGCTTCATAAACATTCGATTGAGTCAAGATTGATTGAAGAGTTCACTGGGTTCGGTTATCCAACATAGTTCATTTCGGTTCAAAGAATAATTAATGGGTTAATTCAATGTCGAATGATGTAATCGATGAGTTATGTTAATTCATTGTTTGGCTGATGAAACGGGTCAGAATCGATAATTAAAGCTTCGATTCGAGTTCATCTCCACTTTCACCCTCTCTATATATAGCCTCCATATGGATTGAAGTTAGACACACATTGGAAATACAACACCGTAAAGCTTCATACATTCATATAGTAGCATACGAGTTTGAAGAAGAGATTCTGAGCACTAGAAGAGTTCGTTGAAGGTTCGTGTGTAAGAAGTACCTCTATACGAATCAAGAATCCGAGTTATCCCGGGAAGACAATTGGTTTTAACCGGGTACACACCGACCAAATTTGTCTTAAGGACAGAGTGTCCTACTCGCCTCGGAGTTATTGTATCCACTTTTATTTTAGTATATTTCATTTTTCAACTGTAATTGCTTTATTTTCAATAAAATTGTTGTTTAATTCGTGTTAATTATTTTAATTGCGTGCACGGTTCCTACAAATTAAGACAAATTTCGAACCGATGTTCGATTTTAACCCGTCATGTAATCGAAATTTTTATACGAATTTCTACTCAATTTTTCTCGAGTTTAGACGAATTAAATAAACTTGTTTTAATCGAATTCGATTCGATCACTTCGGTTCGATCGCCGCTCGCTTCGATTGATTCGGCTTATTTCGAATTTTCACCACATCGAACATTTCACTCTTAATCTGAACGGTTCGATCTATCAAACTTCACTGCTTTTATAATTTAGTTAATTCTTCCTTTTGGTATCGATTTACGGTAAAATCGGTCCACTTCTTTTGGTATCGATTTACGGTAAATCGACCACTTCCTTTTGTATCGATTTACGGTAAAATCGGTCCACTTCTTTTGGTATCGATTTACGTAAAATCGGTCCACTTCCTTTTGGTATCGATTTACGTAAAATCGGTCCATCTCCTTTTGGTGTTTTCTCGTAAAACTACCACGTTAAAACAAGATTGAAATACAAACATTGTTGGAGAATCGAGTTGAAACAAACTCGAGCTTGTTCTCGACGAGTCAAAACAATCTTCACATTGTTTTCTTTGGGTGAAAAACCTACGTGTTGTATTATCGCTTATTCTTTTCGATAAAAGTTTATTTTCTCGCCTTGAACGTAAATGGCATCCGATGATCAAATCACTCCTACTCCGGTACGGTGCGCCAAACGGAGGACAGATCTTCCCACACTTCGGGAATTATGACACGACATAACCATCGTGGATCAAAAGCAACCACGAGAGGCCGTAGAAGTTCAACGGATCGAACTTCAAACGTTGGCAAATGTAAGATGTTGTTTTACTTAACAACACTTGGATTAGCGAGATGCTAATCAAGATCCACCGGTGGTGCCACCGAGATCATTGAAAGACATGACTTTTCTTGTAGTCGAAAATCGGAAGAATAATGATTTTTATGTAAAAATTACATTCTTAATGGTTTGGATAATATGTTGTATGGTGTATATCATGTCACGTTTATGACTCAATTAAATCGTTGTGGAAAGCTTTAGAGAAAAAGTACACAACAGAGGATCTTGGTGCCAAGAAGTTTCTTGTCGAGGGTTTTTAAAAGTTTGAAATGAACGATACTAAACCTATTGTGAAACAGTGGAGGAGTTGCAAATTCGATATCCGAGATGATAATGTAAGATCCAAAATCAACGAATTTTCAAGTGGCTCAGTGTCATTGAGAGCTTCCACTCTTGGAAGGAGTACAAGAGCTATCTGATGCATAAGAAGAAGCGGTGTAACGATGGATGATCGATTGTTCGCCTCCGTATTGAAGAGGACAATAGAGCATCCGAAAGAGACGCTCGAGTCAGTTGGACAAGCGAAGGCTAACGCCGCCGAGGTCGAAATTAGAAAAGGAAGAAGCCTGAGAAATCGGTTAAGAAGACAGGGAATCTTCAAGGAAGCCGACGGGGATAAGCCGGCGCCATTCAAGTTTAATGGCAAGTGTCACAATCATGGCAAACAAGGGCACCGTCTTTGCGGATCGCCGATCAAAGAAGCCTTACAACCATAAGGCTCATATGGCTGTCAAATCGAGGATGATGACAATCTCACAAGAATGGTGACAGAGTGCAACATCATGGGTAATCCGAGACAATGGTTTGTGGACACCTTTGGGGCCACTAAAACATGTCTCATACGATCGTGATGTCTTCTCAACCTACAAGGCCGGAAATGGTGAGAAGTCGTGGATGGGCAACTCTGCTCGACCAACCATTCAGGAACTCGAAATGTGATTCAAGATGACTTGAGAAAGAAGGCGACCCTCACAAATGTTCTCCATGTTCTGACATACTGTGGTAAATCGATATCCGGTGGTATCTTTGAATAAGAATGGTTTTAAACTTTCATTTGGTAATGACAAGGTCATTTTGACCAAAAATGATATGTATGTGGGTAAAGGTTATTTTACCGAGGGTTTATTTAAACTCAATGTAATGGCTATTATGCCAAAGAATGTTGTGCCCAAAGTGAGGCTAATAAAAATGCATCTACTGCTGTGCTTGATTGAGTCTTGTACTTTATGGCATAATCGTTTAGGACACGTTAATAATAAATCAATTCAAAGAATGATGAATTTGGATTTATTACCTACACTAAAAGTTAATCAAACTAAAAATGCCAAGTCTGTGTTGAAGCTAAAAAAGATGACTAAAGCGCCGTTTCCATCCGTGGAAAGAAACACAGAATCGTTAGAATTAATTCACACCGATTTGTGTGACTTAAAGTTTGTGCAATCGAGAGGCGGTAAAAGTATTTTGTAACTTTTATCGATGATTGTACAAGGTATTATTATGTATATTTGCTAAGTAGCAAAGATGAGGCTATCGAGGCATTCAAAAATTATAAGAATGAAGTTGAGAATCAACTTAGCGATCTAATCAAGAAGGTTCAGTAGTGATAGAGGTGGAGAGTATGAATCGCCATTTGAAAGAATATGTCTAGATTCGGGCATTATTCATCAAACTACCGCTCCATATGCACTCAATCTAACGGAATTGCTTTGACGAAAACCGTACTCTGAAAGAGATGATGAATGCTATGTTGATTAGTTCTCGGTTACCTCGTAAACTTGTGGGAGAGGCCTTTCTCTCCGCCAATACAATTCTCAACAGATTCCGTCTAAAAGATGGATAAAACTCCATATGAGATGTGGAAAGGCCACAAACCAAGTTATAAATACTTGAAAGTGTGGGGTGTTTAGCAAAGGTGGAAGTGCCTAAGCTTAAAACAGATTAAGATTGGGCCAAAACGATAGATTGCATATTTATTGGGTATGCTCATAACAAGAGTGCATATAGATTTCTTGTGCACAAATCGACAATCTGATGTGCATGTAAACACAATCATGGAGTCAAGAAATGCGGTGTTTTTGAGGATGTTTTTCCACATAAAGAAAGACACAATGAAGACTCAAATAAGAGAGTACACCTAAAATGTGGGGATAGTACTCCGAAAAACGAGGAAGTGGAACCTCGAAGGAGTAAGAGGGCTAGGACTTCAACGTCTTTTGGGCCATTTTTCTAACCTACATGGTAGAAAATACTCCAAGACATATGCCGAGGCTATGTCTAATCCGTAAGCACCTTTACGGAAAGAAGCTATTAATAGTGAAATATATTCTATTATGCAAAATCACACTTGGGAATTGGTTGACATTCCACCGAAGTAAAGCACTCGGGTGTAAGTGGATTTTCAAAAAAGAAGCTTAAGACGATGGATCTATTGATAAGTATAAGGCCAGGTTGGTAGCCAAGGGTTATCGACAAAAGGAAGGTCTTGACTTCTTTGATACTTATTCACCAAGAACGAAATCACTTCTATAAGGGTTCTTATTGCTCTTGCTTTGCGATCTATAACTTGGAGATCCATCAAATGGATGTTAAAACCGCATTTCTAAATGGTGAATTAGAAGAAGAGATATACATGGAACAACCCGAGGGGTTTGTGGTTCCAGGGCAAGAGCACAAGGTGTGTAGACTCATTAAGTCTTTGTATGGATCGAAACAGCACCCAAACAATGGCATCTAAAGTTTGATCAAACTATGCTATCTAATGGGTTTAAAATTAACGAGTGTGACAAATGCGTCTACATCAAACAAACACCTAATGCTTATGTGTTAGTGTGTTTATATGTTGATGATATGTTGATTATGGGAAGTACTCATGATATCATCATGAATACCAAAATGTTCTTGACACGCAATTTTGATATGAAGGATATGGGACAAGCGGATGTAATTTTGGGGATTAAAATCTCCGTAATATCCGAGGGACTAGTATTATCACGATCTCACTACATTGAATCCGTTCACGAGGAGATTCAATGTTTTTGATGAAAGTCCTATGAAAACACCCATTGACTTAAGTCTTCACTTGGTCAAAAATAAGGGTGAGCCTGTGTCTCGATTGAAATATTCACAGATTATAGGGTGTCTAATGTACATAACCAATCAGTATTCAGACTCGATGTTGCGTGTCATGGTGAACAAACTGAAAGCGAGTTTACAAGTAATCCCAAAGAGATCATTGGAAAGCGCTAATGAGAGTACTTCAGTACTTGAAATATACAATGAACTCAGGATTACGTTACACAAGATATCCAAAGCGAGATTAGAAGGATATCAGTGATGCAAACCGGATTTCTGATTCTAAAGAGTCAAAATCCACAACCGGATATATCTTTATGATTGGTGGTGCCGCGGTGTCCTGAAGTCCACAAAGCGTACATGCATATCTCGCTCCACAATGGAAGCCGAGTTTATTGCACTTTGGACAAAGGCGGGGAAGAAGCGAGAGGGCTTCAAATTTCCTAGAGGACATTCCTTGTTGGACAAAACCGATTGCTCCTATTAGCATACACGGTGATAGTCAATCGGCTATACACCGAGCACAAAATAGTATGTATAATGGCAAGTCTAGACATATACGTCGATTTACATAATACCGTTAAACACTTGATCTCTACAGTGGTGTGATTTCCATCGACTATGTAAAATCGAAGGAGAATCTTGCGGATCCGCTTACTAAAGGTTTACTCTAGAGATCGATGTCAATTTTGACACTCGGAACGGGACTTAAGCCTATTGAAAGTTAAGTTTTGTAATGGTAACCCTACCATGTTGACTGGAGATCCCAAGATCTTGGTTCAAGGGACAACTAAGTTATGAAGTCGTCGATGAACACTTTCCCATTCTCGTGAATAAAAGTGTTGTCCGCCAGAGTGTGAAGGTTAAGTGAAAACTTTTAATGATTCCTATAACTTGATTAAAT